>BSDF01000001.1:70749913-71367413 GCA_027925045.1 Hypotaenidia okinawae
TATTAGGCAGTGAAGGGCTCTGCTGTTCCTAACTCACTCAGACAGCGTGGCTACCTGATGGACTTTCTCAGGTCTGTTAACTTTCTTCTGATTTCAGGGGTTCTTAAAGGTGTCAGGGACAGCAAAGCACGGTCCTATTGCGTCTTCATTCTCACCTCTTTCTGCATGAACAGTGAAGGAGTATTCCTAGAGGTGAAAGTCATGTTAGGAAGAAAACCTGAGCTTCCTGACTCATCATATAAATCTATTAATTTACTTTTCAAAAAAATAAGCAAGGCATCCTATGTCTGCTGAAGTCAATAATGCAACTCCCATTAGCCTGAGTGTGTGTTAAGCTCATAATTGATGTATTTGACACATTAATGTGCTAATTTATGTAAACTGGATAGACTGCATGTGTTTCTTTAGATGATAAAAAAAGCAGACTTTTTAATTAAAGACCTTGTGATTGGGTGTGTGGTGGGTCTGAAGAAAAGGGGGGAGGAGGAATTCTGTAGATAATTTCTAATGCTTACATATTTTAAGAAGCTTTGCTTTCCTTTCCTACTCCTGGATATTTTTTCCCAAATACTCTGGTAAAGCGCACATCTAATGTGCCAGACCCAGTCCTTTGTGTTTAACACTTTCTTACCCCTGAGATCTTAACATTGAAGACTGAAGTTAAATAGCAGACATTGTTGCTTTACCTGGTAAACCTAAAAGTCTTTCTTATTTCCATATAACATGTACAATTCTTTTAAATCCCACCAGCCTGCTTTCCTCAGTGATTGTAATACCTGACTGTGCCAAAAATACATTTCCTGAATCTTGTCTCTTCTTTGAATGAAATTCCCCCTAGGAAGCAAATTGTTTGTGAATGAAATGGGACTTTTATGAATATATTTATGATTTCGAGCAATTTGACCCATTCTTACATAGCTGCAGGCCCATTTGCCACATTGGATGGCTTTTGAAATTGTTTAGTCTGAGTGCCCAGTAATTGGCATGATTAATCAAACAGTGTGACCAATGGCTTTAGTCGCTGCCCGATTGATTGGCTGGGGTTTTCACCAGGCTGATGGAAAAGGCTGAGAGTCCTTTCCTTAAAGCAGAGCACCTCACTGTGAAGGGGTGAGGAAGAGCGCAGTGGGAAGGTGGCCAGGTCTGGCAGTGGTATCCCACCTACCTGGGTCAGGGCTGTTTATCCCACCTGCAGGTACCTTGGGCAAGGGGATGGCAGCCCTTATGCTGCTGCAGGGACACGGGCAGGGAGCGGGTGAAATAACAAGGCACTGCAGCCAGACGTGTGGAACAGTCCTCTTGTCTTAATTTGGATTTCACACTGCTCTCCATCCATCTGCCATCTCTGCTGAGGGGAGATCACGAATCTGACTGCAGACTCTGTAAGGGCTTTTTTTGGTCAGTTGTGAGTGGGAAGTTTGACACCGAGGGGCTTCTGGTTCATGGCTGCCTGGTACTGAGGTGCATGTGAGCTATGTACATCCCTCCCCTGCGGAGCTAGGGGGACTGCTACTCCTGCTCCTTTGAAAAATGCTTTGATATCTCTGGTTGGGAAGCGGTACACAAGCTAGTGGTGTTATCTTTACATTGGAAAGAAATACCACTAACGCAGAAAGGCTGCTTACTGAGGCCGTCAGGGGAACAGCAATGATTTAAGGTATACACAATAATATTGGGATATGGTTGCCCCATGTGCCAGAGAAGAAAATCTCACCATAGCTGCCAGTGAAGAAAAAAATTATGATGCTACTATCTATGTGAAGTTGCAGCTCCTGTTGTAAATTTCTGGGGAGAGAAAGGTTTCCTGTAAGTATGACTCAGGTTTCTGTGAATCAGTGGAGGCTCTGAGGTTCAGTGGAAGTCCGTATATTTTAGAGGTGAAAAGTACTAAAGTCAGTGGCTTTGCATGGGGCAAGCCAAAACACAGTCTGTCTTCTGGATGCTTTTCCTTTCAGAATGTAGTATAGTTTTTGGTTGTGGGGTTGTTTTTTTGGATCAAGAGTCTGAATGTTTCTGCAATATAAACTACAGTCGAATTTGAGGATTGCCCCCAGAACTATGTGCCCATCTTAAACAGAAAAGCTCACTTGATTTTTTTGGGTTTTTTCTTTTCCCCTATTTTTTATGGCTGGGGAATGAGCTAAAGACAGTCAGAAATTCCCAACCTCCTGTTCTCCACGATGTGACTGTGTCTTTGACCTGCTCAGATCATAGACAAAAATGGAGAAGCCAGTTGCATTGGGAAGGAAACGTACAGGTTATGATACAAAATCAGGCAGTTAGAAGCTGCAACCGCTTTTTTAATCAACTATATCTGCTGAGACTTGAGGGAGAAGATCATTCCTGGTAACAGGCAGGACTTATCAAATATTTAATAGCTCATAACAAAGGTAAGCATGCATGAATAGTTTTCTGAAAGTAAAACTGCATTCACAGAACTTGCTCTGTTTCTTTGATATCCTGTAGCATCAAGATACCCTAGACAGATAAATAAAAGTTGTATATGTTGTTTAAATCTTAAATAATCTCACTGGGTATATTTGCTGTTTGCGTTTTGAGGGGAGAAAAAACAAGTGAAAACCAACCCAGATCCTCTCCATACATTATTTTAGTGAATGCTGCACAGTGTTAAAGAATTGTCAGACAAAATCTTTCATAAACTTATTTATGAAAAGGTTCAATGCCAGAGGCAAATTTCTGACTCCCTTTTTTTTAAAGGGAAATGACCCTTTGTGGTATAGTTCACCACTTCTTTTGCATTGGAAGACTAATAACCATCTGGAAGCTGGGTCGGGTTGTACATCTGAAGTGTGTCAATCATTCTTGCTATGAAAAGACAGAGATTAAAAACCCAGCTGTCAGATTGTTTGCTAGAGGGCTGTGGAACACACTTTTAGAAGTCACAGGGCCTGTACTTATCAAAAAGAAAGATAAGATAGATTTGCACTTGGATGCGTAAGTGGCAACCTGTGCACGTGATTCTAGCCACCCTTTGCACTTGTTTTTATCCATTCCTGTCATTGAAATGAAAGGACTTTAGGTGAGAATATATTTAAGAAGGATCCACGCTTCTTTTTCATAAAGACATTTGTCACTGAAAAATGACTTTTCTTGAAAAACTTCATGGCCTAGGACTTCTACTTACAGGGTCGCTTGTGGGTTTTTTGTGGGTGGTTTTTTTTCTCTAAACCTCATTTCATGCCATGTTTATCCAGACTTGCTGAGGTCTGTAAAGCTTCATATAAATCTGAGCTTCTACAGCAGCTAAGAATGAACAGTAACTTATGGCCTCCTCCTGGCCCCCAAGGCCAGCCAGACTTGGTAGATCTTGCTGAGCATTGCTTTAGGGTTTTCAGGGGCAAGGCAAGAATGTACTGTAAATGTGACATTAAGTCCATGTAAGCTACAAGGAGGAACGCTCTCATAAGTGTTTGAAACTGCAAAACATCTTAATTCTTTATTTTCCCCTAATAATATGGGGTGTTACATGCTAATAAATTCTGGTTAGCATGGTAGGCTGTTACTCCACTAAATTACTGATTGTGAGTAAGCACAACTGCTTTAATTCAAGGTGATGAAATTAAAAGTAGGCCTCCAGCACTGTCACCAGCACAACCTTAAAGCAGCTGGCAAGCTACCTGAGAAGCTCTTGACAAAGCGTGCTTGGTGTGGGGTCCTGCTTGTAGTTGGTGCTCTTAAAATGCAGGAGGATTTTTTTTTTAAATGATTTTTGTCGTCTTAGTGACCTGTCTACTCCAGTGTCTTGAAATATCTTTATCACGTGCCTGCATATTGAACGCCACAAGATAACTCACCCTCAGATTTTACAGTAAATCTGGTGACCCCAGGCAGGACTCTGGGAGTTTCATCTGTATCATAATACTCTGTTGTGCGCTTCACTGTCAGGTTCCTCTGCTCCAAGTTCTCCACTTCACTGTAATCCTGCCAGGTGGATTTAGAGAGAATCAAAGACCTTTAAACCTGCTCTGATACCACTGCAGCCCAGCATACATCACAGCCCAAGAAAATTTAGGATGGCTTCCAAGTTTTAAACTGGATTCCTGGGGAAAAAATGAGAAATGCTCATAAGGCAACACACTGGGCCCGTATATCCATGCTGTAATGCCACATACGACCTTCAATAAATTCTGGGAAAAGATGGTATGGATTCACAAGCATCAGCCTTCTGTGAGTCAGGAGAGCTTGCTGATGGAGCAAAGGGCTCCCTGGTTAGCTTCCTGCTTTGTATTGCAGGAGCCACAGGAAGGTGAAGGTCAGGGCTTTGGCTTAGCTCTTTTAATGGGGCCTTCTTAGTAACCAAGAGTTGCAAATGGCCAAGACCACAGTATCTGATTCAGAAAAAGCTGTGTTTGATGCCAGAATGGGTTTCCTGTTTAAGTGCTTTTTTTCCCTAACCCTTTTATCTTTTTAATTTTTCTCAAATGTTTGCATATTTCACCTTCAAATAAACTGAATTCCAGGTTAATTTGTGAGGTATGCTGCTAAATACTTCCCTCCTTTCCTCATGGAGTGATGTAGTGGATTAGACCCCTTAGGAAGCCTTTTTACTGGCACTGTGCCTTTGGCCAGTGGATAGGGGCTTGAAGAACTTTAGGAATACCCTTGTACTGGTATCTTTAAGACTTGCAAACACCTACAAATTGCTCTGTTTCTTTTTGCACAGGGAAATGGAACACATCTCATTGCCTTGTCATTTTGAAAGCTTTGCTGGTTTATTAATAGACACACCATTCTTATTGTTTAGATGCTAGAAACAAATAAGATTGCCCTTATTCTCACAGTTGGCTTTGTTTTGTGGTTATTTGTTGGGTTTTTTCTTTGGTTATTTTTTTCCTTTCTGATGTGCATTTATTTTTCACAACTTTTCAGAAAAGAAGGAATTTCTTTTCATTGAATCACAGACTAGTCTGGGCTGGAAGGGACCCCAAGGATCATAGAGTTCCTACCCCCTGCCACAGGCAGGGCCACCAACCTTCAGGCCTGGATCTACACAAGGTTGCACAGGGCCCCATCCAACCTGGCCTTTTGCTGCTCCTTCAGGTCCTGCCACCTTGGATTCTTAAAAAATATTTTGTATGGGCTTCTAGGTTTCATCCATTGAAAAAGCCTGGAGCCCACCTCTCCAGCATGCCAATCTTTGCTTGTTAACTTTGCTCACATTATCTTCCCACACACACACACCCTCTACTCAGGGATAGGCTTCCCTTGGCAGGAACTGTTCTACTGCCTGTGTCTAACACAATCCTGATTAGTCTCTAGAAAACACCTTTTAAAATGATTTTTTAATTAAAAAAAAATCCTCCACGATCATTTCCTGAAGGAATTGGTTCTATTGGCAGGTTGGAATCTTCCAAGTGCACTGGCGCTTTCTGAAAAGATGGAGTATTGATGGAACCCCCTTATTTTCAAAATGATGCAATTCTTGCATTCTCATGGCTGCGTTTTTCTTCGCTGCAACAGTCAGACACAAATGTTCTGGTATCTCGGTCCTTTACTGGAGGTTTCATTTCAGAAACGCTTGCATCTTTCAGTTATTGTCCACTTTGAGTCAGATAGTGCTGTTCTGAGGCCAAGATGCTACTAGAATTTTATATTTAAATTTTTTTGGTTTTTTGGTGTATTTTTAGTCTTGTCTGTCTCACCATCATTTTACCATCTAAATATTGTAAATGAGCAGAATGTTGGAGCAGACTGCATAAAGCACAGTCTTAATGTCAAAAATAATTGACTATTACAATTTTATTTACTTTGTAAACAAAAGTTCCTAGCCTAAAAGTCAATCCCCAGTTCTCAAGTACTGATGACAATCTTAATTTCCTAAAGAAGTGCACTGCTGTGTCTTTCAAATAACCTCTCTCTTCATTCTAAACCTGTGTACAGAAGGAAGAAATTTAGTGAAGGTTAACCCTTTGCATACCAGTCTCAGACAATGCTCTAAACAGCAACAATGTGATGGGTACCCAAGAGAGGCCCATGTCCTTCACTGGTAGCATTGACTAGGTCTTTCCTGTCCCTAGCTTCTTATAAATGAAGATGTGAATAGCATTTGCCTCCTGGAGCTTTAAATTTGGGCTTTGTGCCAGTATCTATGCAGGACCTGAATTTCTCCTTCATTTCCTGAATTAATCCCCATCAAGTGTGGCAAATTGCTGCTCAAGGGCTCATTTCAGTACAGAATAAGCACATCCCTCTCTGGCTTTGGCCACTTTGAAATCAAGCTTTTGTTGACTGAAGACCGAGATAATATGAAAATAAAAAATATGCCATGTGTAAGGCAGGCAGGGCTCTGAAATGTAGATTCGTTGTCTAATTTAGTAATGCTGTTAAAAACCAGCTTTGTAATTGATCAATTTAAAGAACATCACCACAAGAATGTAATAGTTTGTACTTCTTAAAGGACTAAAAATAAAAATATTATAGAAATTTAAAACCAAACCCTGAATTTACTTTCAGCCACTACTTTATTTTTTTAAGGAAGAGCGAAGTGATGGCCCGTTACTATAGCTGATGAAACCACACCTAGATACAACGTTGTTCTTAAGTTTAGTGCCCCAGACATACCTTTACTACACTTATGACCTTATTTTGTTCGGATTGATATCGGCAATAGCTCTGATACCCTAATTTATACTGGGTGAGTGCAGTGGGTGGCAAACCAGATTATGTATTCTTCTCACTAAAGTCTGTTTTCATCATGCTGGTTGAATGGGGGGGAAGGAAGATATGTGTGTTTGGGGTTTTCTTTTGCCTCTTCCACTCCCCTCCTCCCCCTCCCCCCCTTTTTTTTTTTTCCTGGGGACATCATTTTAGGCAAGACTGGCAAAGATGCAGAGCTTGTCTCTCCTCTAGTTTGGAGACAGGCTGGGCAAAACTGCAGGCTTGTGGGGTGTGGAAGACATGACAGTGGATATGGCCTCGGGTTTCTTGATGTGTCCCTCTAACGCTGGGCCTGAGCATCTCATGGAAGGGGGTGAGGTCTTCTCCACCACTTGAAGAGTTGTCCACACACTTTATTCTCTCTCTTGAGAGAAGCCATAAGGAAGTCTGCATTGTTTCCAAACGCTGTGTCAGATGCCGGTACCTGGGAACCGGTTGGAGCTCCAACAGAGCCGCAACTGAAGCTCGGAGCCCCGTGGGGGGCTGGCCTTGCCCGGGGCAGGCTTTTGGCTCCCTCCTTTCCCCGGGTGCTCGCGGCATTTCTGCTCCCGGATCGCGGGTGGCGGGAGGCAGGGAAAATGACATTGGTGAGAGGCTGTTTGCCTGCCGCCTTCCTTTCTCCGCCCGCGGAGAGGAGAGAGGAGATGCTGTTGGGGGAGAGAGAGAAAGAGCCGAGGGGGCGGGGGGAGCGAGGGCGGGGGGAGCGAGGGCGGGGGCTGCCGTCTCCCAGCCCTCGCCTTCCGCCGGGGCTGGGGCCGCTCCCGCCGAGGAGACGGCGCTCCGGGAGCCGGCGAGCGGCTCTTCCCCACCCCTTCCCGTGCAGAGGGAGCGTCGCGATCGCCCAAACTCCTGGGAGGGGAGACAACCCCCGCCGCCGTCTCCTCCTCCTTCTCCACCTCCTCCTCCTCCCCGCCGCAAACCCCAAATAAAAGGGGCGGGGGGCGGCAGGATGCGCCGCTCGGCGGGGAGGTCGGCGCCGCCGCCGGCCGACTGATGCTGCCGCAATTCGCCATTGACGGGCACGGCTTAGATCCGAGCGAAGGGAGGCGAGGGGCAGAGGAGCAGCAGCCCCTCCTGCCCGGCCGCCCCCGCGGGTCGCGGCCGCCGGCCCCCCAGATGCCCGGCCGCAGGCGGCGGGGGGCCCCGGGGGCCAGCTCCTGTCTCCTCTGGCTCTTTGTGTTGCTGAAGGTAAGTGCCAGGCAAGGGGAGGCGTGTGGGTCCCCCCGCCCCGTCCTCGTCCCCCGTCCCCCCGTTCCCTCCCCTTCCCGTGGGCACCGAGCCCCCTCCCTGCCGCCTTTGTGTTCCTTCCCGAAGGCCCGGCGGGACCGCGGCGCCCGGGCTCGGGCAGGTGCCTGTGCCCGCTCCGCCTCTGCCGCGGGGCGGCGGAGGCAGGGGCTCAGCCCCGTGTCTGTCCCCTCTTTGTGCTCCCGCGGGCAGCCGCGCAGACTCCGCATGTGGGTTTTGGGGTGGGCTGGGAGAGGCGCGGTGGGGCCGCCCCGCGATGCACGAACTGACGAGCGGGCAGCCCGCTCCGCCGTGCCCCGCGCCCCGGGGCGGGATGCACACCCGCTCCCTTATCCCCTCCGAAAGTGCCAGCAGCCCGGGGAAGCCTCCTCCAAAGTTACCCGCTTTGCAGCGAAAGGGGGGCTGGAGGGGAGAACTGTGCCGTTTCTGAGGCGTACTTGCCCCATGGTGCCGGGTCGCGTCGGGGCCGCCGCGCTGTCCTTCAGCACCGCCCGGCTGCGGCGCGGCTCGGGGGAAACACCCCGCCTCGGCCTGTGCCCCCGTTCCGCATCTCTAATTTCTCAACAGACCCGACCCCCCCTCATAAGAGCCGTTACGGAAATGGAGCTAACAAAGGGGCGGGGGTGTATCGCGGCGGAATGTAACGCCGCTTTCCGCGCAGCGCGGTGCTGCGCTCAGGCTCAGCCTCTCTTCTCCGCAGATCAATTTCTCAAAGTTGTGCTTCATGCCGCAAGCTTGGTTTCACATGGCTCTTCTTTGTTTTGTTTTTAAATCTCTGTGCTTTCACTCTGATGGTTTCTCAAGCTTGTTTCGCGTGTCTCCTGTAACTTCTGAAAGGGAGTGTATGTACCGCCCGGGCTGACACCGCTGGCTCTAAGTGTCGCTGCCCTGAAGTACAGCGCTCAGCTCTGCTGTAAACTTTGCTGTGTGTTTGCCAGTCCCTGTTAAAGGAGAGCTCTGCAGTTGAGGACCTGGCCTTTCAGAGCCTTACCAATGTCAGTGTTCTGCGGGAATCATCAGGACTCCCTGTGCGAATGAGAGTTTGCAGGATCCTGTCCTAGAACAGCAGTGGTGTCACTTCTGAGATCAACGTTGCATTGACAGAACTATTTAAAGGGAAGCTTTCACAGCATCTGTTCACATATAGTACTCAACTGTCAGCTGTCTCATTTTCATAACTGCTGAAACATACATTTATACAAGATAAAATGTTAATATACAGACAAAATTTTCTTCCTTGGAATTTGGTGATTTTCTTTTTTTTTTAATCATTATTTTAAAGAAAGTAATACTGTGGATGTTATGGCCCAGCAGGAAGACAAAGGTTCTAGTTTCTTTCCTAATATACAAGCACACACAGTAGCTGCTTTATTGTACCATCACAGACTTTGTATTACTCTGAATCCTGTTTTTTAAAAAAACCTCAGGGTATTGTGGTGGTGGTGATTGTTGATTTGTTTGGGGCTTTTTTTACTAGCACTGCTGTGACAAAAATTACTGTGGTAACAAAAGACAGGAAATAGGTAGTTTAAATTTTCAAAATACCATGCTTATGAAGAAATGTGGTAAAGTCTGAAGGTAGCCAAGGCCTCAGGTTTTCATTCCGTTGGGAGGTTGCTTCTGAGCCAGTTAAAACTCAGACAAGCCCAGGAGTGCAACAACAAAGCAAGCTGATGAGCATTAGCAGAATTCTGTATTGTAAGAGAAGGTAAAGCTGTAGGTCAAGATAGAGGTGCATCAGTAACACCATGTGCAACTGGGTTATGAATTTGGTTGGATAGCAGGTCTACTGTAATTAGTTATCTTGTATATTGTTACTAAATGCTGTAATAAGAGGAGAACTGTGACTTCAGGGGACACACAGACATGGCTATAGGAAAGAAGTCGGGGCAGTGAGAGCAGTGCTTGTTTCAGATTACTGCAACAGGACTGCTTTCCCAAGCCTGAAATTCACCAAGTTTTTTTTAACATCTGCATGTCTTTTTTCAGTGACAAATTAACTGGAAGCAACTGATTTCAAAGCAATGCATTTCTCTAGGTTTGTGCCGTTCAGTCCTGCCAGCCTGTTGAAGCGATGCTAAAATTATCTAGCCTCGAGTTACTGAATTGATGTTTCACCTAGAAGTTAATCTCATTGAGAAAGCAGAGGCATTAAACTGATGAATCTGAAGACAGGCAAAGCTGATGTCTGTGTGCTTGGTGTTTCAGCGATAGCAGCCCAAATGTCACTCGCTAAGCTGTATCTGCTTGATGTGGCCTTGATGCCCATCTGGCAATTTGTAAAATCATCAGCAGCCTTTGCACGGTGATAAAACTGCTCAAAGCACATTTTCTCTTCTCTTCCAGTTGTATTTCACAGGGTAAAGTAATAGTGCCAGATTGTTCCAACTCCTGAAGTTGTCTGAGGTCGTTCAGGTACAGTCAGTGGCAGAAGGAGATCAATCAGGGATGTTGCCTGCTGCCTGCCATGTGCCTAATACTGTTGCCCATGGGCTAGTCATATTTAGTCCCGTGTTTCACAGTGCAATGTGTATGCACTGTGCTATGGGGTACTACCATAATCTTTTTTTCTTTTTTGAAATCTCGCAATGTCATCTTGACCCTTTCTCATTCTCTTTCTTCCATGGTTTTCTTAGGTGATGGCTAGTTTAGAAACTAGGACAGGAAGGGTGTTGTGTGTGATCTCAGATATTAACATGGATTTATAGTACCTGGGAGAGGAACAGGGTTGTGTCTTGCTTCACAGAAAAGCCTCCAACTGTTCTGCTACAGGAATCTCTTATTACATTGCCATTTTGCAATGGGTCTGCATTCTCTCATGTTTCGAATGCCTGGAAGTCATAGTCTTTAGCAGCTTGCTTTGTAATTATCTCACTTTGGTGTGGCAAAGGGCCATGGTTGATCACAGCTGAAAGGCAAAGCTGTACTTCAGCTAAATAAAGAACAGTGAAAAATGGACATGTATCCCGACCCCCAGTGACCAATGTTACCTTTCTCATCTTTCCTAACTGCAGTCCAGCAACCTTCCCTTAGTCATGCCTACACTGAGCTTCCACCAGTTGAAGATCTGCCTTGGATTATGCGACCAATCTGTGCGATGTCCCATGCTGCCAGTACCACATACCTATGTGATTTTATGTTTCCTCGCTATATTATTTGTGTAGGATAAGGTAGAGCTTAAATAGAGAACAAGAGCATCTTACACATGCCAAACCTAATGCTGGGACATCATTTACAGATCTGTCACACTTCAAAGAGGGTCTGACCAATGCGCTCAGTAGGAAAACAGCAGTTCCATGTGGGGACTAAATAGGAGAGATGGTGCTTTGGGGGCAGAGTTGTCTGCAGATGCAAATAAAACATGCACCTCTTATTTCCAGGAGACCGAGGTCCTTGTATACCAGTCTTATATATGCTCTTCAGGCTCCACATATAAAACAGGAACATGCTCGTCCTTTCCCTTAGCAAGGAGGGTAGACTTTTGTCTGCTGCTACATCAGTTTATGGAGTTTGGTGTCATAGGGAAGTCTAAACTAAGGTTTACTTGGACAAAAGCATTCAAAGAGATTTAGATTCTGTAAGACTTGACTCAGCACAATCTTACCCAACAAAGGAAATGTATTTTTGTTGGTGTAAATTCCAAGAATATCTTAATCTAATGTTATAATCTGAAGCAAAAAACATACTCCAAGATACTGGCTCTTTCTGTGGGAAAAAGCATTTAACATTGGAGTCTCAGTGCTTCACTGCTGTCATCTTCTTGCTGGAAAAGAAATGGACAGTTAATGTGAATTTTGGTAGAGAGTCCTCTTAGCATCTCTTCTCTCTGATGTATTGGCTGAAGGTTTTATCAGTAAAAGGGGTGTGTGTGTTCTTTTTCTGCATATTGCCATGTTCTACTAGTATAAAAATAATAAAAAAAACCTCAAATAACAAAACCCCTGCCTTACCAGCTCATTTTTGTTTTCAGAACTAGTGTAAGATTTCCTCATGATTGACAGATTCAGAGGAGCCACTGAGGTTAACCAGTCAAAACTTTTTGCTTACTGCTGGTCTGAGGCTATCGAGGCCATATGGGAAAGTCATCTCCCAGCAAAAGCAGGCATTTATCTTTCTAAAAAACACTATTGTGAACGATCATCCTTATCTTAAAACTTATACAAGTCATGTTATCCTTGATTGCATTATTCCCGTGGATTATTTCTAGCCCAGGCTGTCTCTAGAGGATGAAGCTAATAAAGAGGATGTTTGGATACCAATTCGTGTTTACAGAACTGTCCTGTGCTGTTGCAAAATCTTCTAGTGGAATAAGAGTTTGCTATTACTCTTTGGCAAATTTCTGATTTCATTGCGGTGCAGTAATAGTGAACTGTCAAGAGGAGATCTTTCATCCCTGCTGGAGTTTTCAAGCCCCAGACTCAAATTCCTTAAAGTCATTAAGGCAGTTTCTAGGTTGCATCACTTCAGTTAGAAGCTGCATTCAGAGCTGACATCTAATTCAGGTTAAGAAAGGGACTATACAACATGAAGACTTAGGGCAATTTGTTAAAGTTCTCACAGATGATGGGCTGACTGAACTTGAGAAGCCCTCTAATTTCTGCGTTTCTGATGTCACCACACAGAGCAATCAAGGCAGATCATGAAATGACCTTACAGACCCTCAGAATGAATGTTAAATTGAATGAAGTCCTGACTAAATCCATCTTGAAACTTACTTTGCTTATACAGTCTTGGCTCTGGAGAAGAGAGGTTTTTTTTTACTTAGGCATAAGGGTCAGGACATTAAATATTAAAAAAAAATTAAACCAAATAAAAAATAAAGCTTTGAAAACAGATCTTTTTGCTCAACAACTTAAAAGGCTCATGTTTTGATTTTTAAGTGTTGTCTAAAATTATTTGCTTTTTATGCTGGAGAAGTATGTACCACTTACCATCCTGAGCACTCTTATCTTCTATTAAATTAATTGCTACCTTTCATTACTCAAACTTTAAAGATCCTCTTCTTGTAGCAAAAGGCAATTGGTTGCAACATAAAGGAAAAAGTAAAATTTGATAAACATTAAAAATGTTTTAAAATATTTACCACAGTTTAGTACATAGGAGTCTGCTAAGACGTAAACGTTTTGCACTCCGAAGCTATTAACTTTTTTTTAAATTAAGCTTCCATCAGCGTATATAGTTGAAAAGAGAAAAATCCTTATGAGAGAAATGTGGCAACAGGTACTAGCTGCCATGTGAGGAGTGTGTATCAGATGAATAGAGAACAGGAGATACTTGAAAGGTTACCTTGCTTTTCATGGCACTGTGTAATCTTGAATGAGTATAGCCGGCAAAGGGAGCAACTCCTAAGGAAGAATTCTGTCCTTACGGTAAGCCAAATGTGATGGATTTGATTTCTGGAACTCCTTCATTTTAAAAGCCACTGTAATTTCCTAGCATAAGAATGAAGGAGTTCCAGAAATAAAAGGATGTGCATCATGTCTGGCTCACCATAAAGATAGCACGTTGTACCAGAGCAAAAGTAGCATGTGCTGTGCTCAAATTACTATGGTTATCTTTGCATTTTCTCTTCTGTTACATTTAGAGAAGAAATATTTTACAATAAGCATCGGTGATGGGAAAGTTTGAGACACAGCTGACAGACGCATGGGAGGAGAGCTATAAGGAGATAAGTATTTCAGGGAATTAATACCCTCAGCTTTTGGTATGTGGTCTTGAGGTGGCAGCATGGACATGAGTGGAGAATAGGTAGGATAGGCACTGTGACTGGTAGAAAATGAATATTGGGGATGGAAGAATTCCAGTGGGACACTTAATTACAAGGATTGAGCACTTCAGAGGAGTTGAATGGAGGCAACGTAAGTCAACATCTCTGTGCTATCCTGTGTCAGCCAGAGATTTAATGCAAGGTAGCTGTTTCATTAATAGGAACCTCTTGGAGGATAAAAATACTAAATGCATTTTTAAGTACTTTGGGGTAAACAGATAATGATGCCTGTCTAACAGTTGTGATTTTGAAGTGCTGGGGCCTCAGGGCTCTTGAGAAGACCCATGTCTCAGCCCTCTAGTGTCAGAAGGATTTGAACAACTGTGGTTACTTTGTGTACTATGAACCCATAGATCCTCAATTTAGTTACGTTGACTTCTGACTATATATAATGCAAAGGCTAAGATTTTGAAATGAGAGAGGTAGGTCCCACTCACTAAGTTGTCAGTCAGATCAGTAGCTCATTGAATTTTAAGAGCTTTCAGTCATTTCCTTGACACATCCTTTTAGAATCAACCAGTAAGGGGCTGCTCTTCAGGGCTGAGAGGAGTCCCCAGAGCAGACCGCAGACTGTCCCAATTACCTTGTTACCATTGTGTAATCTGCTGTTTGACATATGTCTGTTATCAGCACCACAGCTTTCCAGGATCACTGTTTCCTTATTTATATGGAATTATGTGTAAATTTTCGTAAATTTTCATATTCCACAAAATTCCTATGGAATTACACGGAATTAATTTTAGCATGAAAAGCCTTTACTCCTTGTTGACCCATCACACAAGAAGGAAAAGGCTAGTTCTCCTTCTGCTTACAAGCAGCAAAAAAATTTTAAACTAGATCAAAAAAAAACCACCCAAAAAGACCACCAATGCCCTATTAAAATATGGTGAAGAACATTAGAGAGAATTTGGGGAAAAAAATCCACGGAAAGAATGCTAATGATCATTTTCCCAAAGCACTGCAAGGCATATTTAAGAAAAAAATGAACATTTTTCCAACCACGATGAATTTAATTTATTTACTATTTGCTTAACACTGCTGTGCCTAGCTTTGTTCTGTATGCAAAATATCTGCAGACTCTGCCTGAAGTCTGAAAGATAGACACATCAAAATAAGGATGCTCTAGATAACCGAGAAATTATTATCGTGTATGCCAGTTGCTGGTATTCTCCGAGGGGCGGTGTACCTTCCATACAGAAACAAGTCACAATTGCTTCCCCCAGGAGCTGGGCAGAGGGGACTTTGTTGTTGTTTGCTGCTTTGGTTTTTATTTGGTATTGATTTCTGCAGGATGTTGCTCGTCAGAGCTTCTGGACATTTACATCAGTTTAAAACATCAAAAATTAATTAATAATCAATGTGACTTTAATCCCTTCAAAGAGAACCCATTAGCCTACCAAAAAAATACTTTAGCTCACAATAGTTTCATGAAAGTAACTGTAAGCAGGGCAAGAGATGAGAGAAACATCACTTGGATATTTGCTGGGTTTTTTTTTAAAGGAACTTTTATTCAAAACAGAGAACCTAGCTACTATTTTATTGCAGTCTCCCTACTGTAAATTAGGAGTATTTGTTGGGGTTTTGGTTTTTTTTTTTTTTTTTTTTAAATAAATTTATTTCTCTAACTTGGCTGCCTCTGCCTAATCTTGCACTGATATTATCTTGAGTCATCAGTGTTTGCTTCTGAGGAAAAGATTATGATGTCACAAAATCAATATCAGAGGACCCTGTACTGTAATCCCTTTTCAGGGGAGTCCATTAAATCAATGCCTCTCCTTCTGTGAGTAATGGCTGTAGAACCAAGCCCTCTAATTTTGCCGCGTGAGGAAATAAACAGATGGGATGGGATTTTTACATTCCTAACTAGCGGTTATTAAATACAACAAGAAAAATTATGACACTTTCTGAAAGATAAATGAATACTTAGTGAATAATTAAGTGTGTTTCAGAATGATCTCTGGCATAAAATTACTTCTCAGTGGGTTACAAAGTAATGTGTTAAACAAGAAATGCTTTTTTAAAAATTTGTAAGATCTTTTTTTGGAAGCTAACTCAAGACTCCACAGGCTCCAAAGCCCCCTCCGGTTTCCTCACTAGCAGTGTGGGAAAGCGGGAAAACTGTAGAGTGGTGACACTATATGTCAGTAGCATTAACTGAAACTCCCAGAGTAGGGATAGTAATTTTGTGACCTTACCTGTTGTTCACGTGCAACACTGACCTCTGCTAGCTGGAACCAGAACTACTGGGTTGCTTCTGTTTCTCGGGATGCTGGGAGCTATCAGAGTCCAGTGTGCTTCTGGGAATGGGTCTACAGTCCAAATGAAGTCAAAATGAGTCTTTGTGTTGCTTTAAATGGGCTTTGGATCAAGCTTTATTAGGAAGACCTGTAATCTCAGCCTGGTGACGCTGTGAAGTTTGACATGCAGCACAGAGCTAAACTGTGATGTGCCAGTGCCCATGGGCTCACTGCAGTGCAAGCTGGAGGCCATGGGATGGGCTTGATTTTGGTTTTTTTTTTTTTGGGAGGGGGAGGGTGGGAGGAGAGGGACAGAATCTGAGAGTCTGATAATTTAAACTGCCTATCAGATAAAATTTGAGCAATGTAATTGTTTAGGCAGTAGATGTATTGTCAAGAATTGGTGTGTTGTCATCTGCTGCTGGAGCCAGCAGAATAGGAGCACACCTGAGTGCTGCTGCTCTCTTTGCAAGAGGAGATTCTTTGCAGGAAACCTGAGTTATGTAACTAGTGCTAGGCAAAAAATAGGGTGGTTTTCTCTAGGTGCAGCCATTAGCCTCCCCATTCTCTTCTTCTGTGCCTCTTGGGGACTGTTCAAATAACAATTAAGATTTACCTATGTTTCAATCCATAGCTACTTTTGCTGGTCCTTCAGTGTTAACACAGGTAACCTGGATTGATGGAAACCAAATTCTGCATCAGCACCGTACACATGCCTGTGTATGGATCTGAAGAGTACAGCTGGTCGTCTTTTAATAGGCTAGTGGAGTCAAAACTGATACCAACACTCAGTGACAATCTGGGGCCTTGAATTTCAGAACATAAACTCTTATCCTGCTCCTCTCCGGTGTGATCTGAACACAGCCATTATTTCCATGGCAGGGAATGCATGCTTCCAGTTAACTCTAGAACAGCAGACTTTCATTTCTGATCACACAAATGGAAATACCAGGTCAAAATACATTCACATGCTCATCTTAAATTACTTTTCAAATTCTGGTTCCTTTGTGCATTTAAGTTAGGTATCTGGAAAATATTTGCCTGAAAAAGGGCAAATGCACAGCCAGGTTAAGAGCTGGCAGTGAGTCCAAGTTGTATGTTGATTGGGAGAGTTTCTCTTGTATGAGGAACTCGTGGTGGGATTAAGTCTTCTGAATTCCTTCTGTGAAGAAAACTGGATGTGTTCTTAGGTGTAAACACAGAGCCATTGTGGAGATGAACTGAGTTCTTGTCTGTTTCTGTGTAGATGTAATTTGGTTTAAAACCTGAGAATTAAAGAAGGGTGAATGGTCAAAAGAAGAAGTAACTATAGCAGCATTAAAAAAAAAAAAAGCTGAGTTTTTTACCTTTGATTGCAGCGCTTTGCAGCAGCTTTAATTTGTGTCTGTATCCATATCTGCTGCGTATTGCAAATGTTCTTTAAAAAAAGATAGTTTTTCGTTTTAATATTTTGTCATCAGTGACCTGAACCTTTTTGCAAAGCAATGTGTCAAAAACCAGTTGTCTGTGGCAGACATCCTGCTTGATGCTGGGATAAAGGGGGTTTTACGTGATGGTGTCACGGCCTAGTGATCGGATACTGTTTTTTCCTGGTAGGCATTACTACACCAGGTGATGGACAGTAGCAAGTCAGGCTGTTGGTAAGTGTCCAGGTGGAGGAAACAAATTCTGAAATGTCTGTTGTGTGGTACTTGAGCATTTGGCTTGAAGCAGAGCCAGAATGCCTTCCTTATGGCCTCACCAGAAGGACTGGCATGACTGGAATAATTGCAGGTGACATTATTTTGTAGAATCATATGAAATCACAGAATGGTTTGGATTGAAAGGGACCTTACGGATCATCCAGTTCCACCCCCACCTCCCATGGGCAGGGACACCCTCTGCTAGGCCAGGTTGCCTAAAGCCCTATCCAACGTGGCCTTGATTTTATATGCAACTATAACGTGGTTGTGAACGTTGTGAAGTGAAGAGATAAAATGGAAAACAAACAGAAGCATTTTGGAGCATGCCAGAGCGTATCTTGCAGGCATTGTCTGTTCCGGTTGTGTATGTAGTCATTTCTGCATCCCATTTCTTTCTGTAGCTAATCTTTAATAAAGAAATGCCCTGTTTGGAGATTGGCTTTTAGTAATAGTACCTTGGTGTATAGGATCAACCATTAATTGTCAGTATGTATGGAGGGGAAAATTCATCTGCTGATCAGGGTACTTTTATTTTTGTACCTGAAAGATTTAGTTCTTTTATTATTTCTTTTTCTGGAGGTAGGGATTTGTTGCCCTTATGAGTGCTAGTTGTATGATTAAAGCATAAGAGAGCTAGTGAAAACCTGAATTAGCATTAGTTTTAACTGGAAGAATCAATTTTGGAATTGGTATGTTTAGAATAACATGATTTGATTTCCTGAGCTGATAGTTTTCCGTCTCTGCATTTGTCTGCTGTCCTGTAAATGTGTACGTGCCTCATAGGGTGCTTAGAAAGACTTGAATTTTCTCATGCTTTTTTCCCAGTGTAATAACATTTTGGGGTGAGGTACAACAGCATAGCATAACTGGGCTCACAGTGAGATGTCTTGTCTAGAGTGAGGAAAGTCAAGGGCTGCTGTGTTGGACTGACTGTCGATGCAGTGACAAGGCTGCAAGTTGGAAGCAAGGAATGATTCTCTTCAAAAATGATGGGCCAGAAGTCGCAACTGTGATACAGGCTGGGTGTGGTCTGGTTGGGTATCACTGGACAGCTCTTTTGCTGCCCAGTTTTTGCAGCACGTGGGGAGAGGAAGGAGGGAGGCACTGCAGTGGGCCGGGCGGGAAAGTGGGTGATTTGGAATTGTCCTCTGTCTGTCACCAAAATGGCAAATGCTGTAGTATTAGAGCAGGGATTCTGCATGGCCCTGAGTATGCAGGGAGATGTGTAAGTGGTTAGAGTCATAGAGTAATTTAGGCTGGAAGGGATGCTTGGAGAACATGTGGTCTGAGCCTTGGCTTAAAGCAGGGCCAAGTAGATTGGGGGTTTAGGGCCATGTCCGAATGAGTTTTGAGTGTCTGTGCGGATGGAGATTCCCCTACCTCTCTGGATATCCTTTTAGACCCTCATGGGGAAGGTATGACAGTCAATGAAGTCTTTGGGAAAATCATGAATTTGGACTCAAGAGCATGAAAACATTTTATTAATCTGACTGTTCTTAATTTAAAAAAAAAATAAGGCTATCTTTTCTTGTAGAATTTAAAAATCTGTGTTACAGTCACAAGCTTTTTGCTGAAGTCTGCTGGTTTTCTTGCATTCACCAGCTCCTTGGAGCTTGAGCTTTAAATATAACATCAAGGATGGAATTTTTAGAGCTGCCATTGTTAGAATGTGCCTTAATTATCACTTAAACTTTCTGCAGAGTCAGGCAGGTATCTGCCATTGCTGCACATTCATTTCACAGGTTCACATTTCTCAAGAAGGCTTTTTGATTGAGATTTTTTTTTTTCTTCTTTCTTTCTTTTTCCTCTTGTGACTTATGCTTCTGGGAGATCCATGTCTTCATATACTTTACAAGCTTAGGTCGCAGGCACACAGGAAACCATTAAAGCTTCACTGTGTGTGGGTGCTTGTGAGCGACATAAATTAAATGCTACTGGGGCAAGGCTGGCCGCTGTCCTGGTTGACTTAGTGCTAGAGCAGAGGAATTGGTCATCGCTGTATCCAGTTAGAGAAACTTGGAAAAATCAAAATCGAAAAATACATATTGCAAGGGAATATGTGGAATCCTTCCTGGAAATTTCTCTTATGCTTTTTGTATTGATAACTGAACCACTCCTCCTAAAATCAATAGAAGATTACAGGCACTCGATACATTTAATGAGCTCCAAAGGAACAGTTACTTTGGACTGTGATTACAGCTTCTGCTGCCTGACTCCGCATTGTACTAGCATTTTATTACTAATGATTTATAGTTGGAGGGGAGGATGAATTTGGTGATTCATTAGTGGGTTTTTTCACAGATTGTTTTGCCTTGAAATTATGTTAGCTCATACTTTCAGATGTTTTTGTGGCCATGCTGGAATGCAGATTTGTTTTGAACTATAGGATAAAGAATAGTGATAAATATCCCCTTTTCAACCAAACAGAAATTGCCACAAAGTAACCCAAAACCCATACAAAGCTGCTCCCAGTTTAAAAATCCCCCAAGACGGTGTTTGTTCAGTGGCCCTTACTTCCAGTTATGTTCCATGAATCCTGATTTCCAAAGAATATTTCCATAAGAGTCTTCTGCTAATAGCTTTAAAAAGTCAGCTCTTCCAGTGGAGAACACAAAAGCATATTTTACAGTTTAAAAAAAAAAAAAAAAAATCCCAAACCCTTCATAATGTCATCTGTTAGAGATGCAAAAGGATGCTTTTTCCCTGAAGACCCTACAATGCCAGATTTAATTTATTTTGGGAAGAAAGAAAGACTATTCTGCAGAATGTGCTTACAACTTGTGAAGTGAAAGGTGTCAGCAGAGAGTGTGAAGATATCCTGGAGAACAGAGCTTACACAGAATGAGCCGAGTTTATAGAAGAAGTGAAAAACCTCTGCACCTCTCTATGTTTAGCATAAAAGAATCCGATAGAAGGGATTTTGAGATGCCATGCACAGCCTAGGGCGGATCAGCTCTGCTTGGGCTGTGGGTTCAGAAAGTTTGGTTCTCTAATCCCAGCTCTCTTCAAAGCTAGGTGTAGCTGTGCCGAACTCTCTGGCCTCCAGCACGCAGGGTGTGAGGGAGGGGACCTCGAGGTCTGCTTCAGGTGCTGCTGTGCTCAGCAGAGCTACCGGCTCCCAGGCACATGTGAGGGGGCTCCAGACTGAAGTGGCTCTGCCATGGAGCTCCTTGCCTGCAACACAATTTAAACTAATGATTTCAGTTGATATTAATAATTTGGAAGGCTTACTGATTATTAAAATGGGAATTGTCTACAGTTGCATCTCAGGTGCATACAGGAGGTTCATACATATTCTGGTTTTCCACAGCACATCATTTCTTGGTGTCTTTTATAAATTTAAAGAACAAAGTCTAGTGGTGTCAGGTGATGCCTGGGGTTGGTCCTTGATGTTTTTTGTCCAGAAACGCTACCCTGTATTCCTGCAGTACTGTGTGACTGATGGCTGGTAATTGCTGGATGCCCACCATGAATAATAAAGTCTTTTTGCATTAGGAGATGAGTCCCGACCTGGATGAGGGGAAGCAGATGGACTGCAGAGATGTCTGCATCCTGCACCCAGGAATGCGTGTGCCACATTAAGAAGGCTAATAGAGGGGAAGGGGACTGTCCCCTTCTGCCCCCTGATAAATCCATCTCCGTGCTGTCAGAAATGGCTGTAGAATGGGAGCTCTGGGATTTTTCTGTACTGAAATGATCTAGTCTCATTTATCTCTTTCCTTCTTTGCATATTGGCATATTCCTCCTTATCCAAATGCTTTACTTGCTGGGCTAAAGGTCGTACTCACTTTTTTCCCCTTCTTTCTCTCTCCTTTTTTTTTTTTTTTCTTCTAGTGTCTCTGTTTGTAAAGATGTCAAATTAAATAACTGCTGATTTCTTCTGATGCCAGAAGGCCTTCACAATATGTGTATTTGGCTTAAGTGTGTTTTTATCTGCATCTCAGTGTTTTCAATTTGTATGCAGAGCCATCCTCTTGCCATGAACTCCTATGCCCAGAGCTGAGGATTATGTTCTTATCCAACATATGTACTCAGCCTGAAATGCTAAATCTCTGCTACTAGAGGAATGGAAAGATGTTATGGTTAAAGGAGCTACGTCAAAGTAACCAGTCAGATTAAACTATAAATCATTTCTGGTGAGAGGCAAGAAAAAGAGACTTCTTGAATGTTTGCATCCCCTGCTCGGTACTAACTCATAAATTTAAATATTGCTATTCTGACTGTGAGGGATTAAACAAATGCAGTTTTTAGTTTTAAAAAGAAAATCGATTTTGTGATGGCGATGGAGGAGTCTTTGTGGATGTTGTTTTGTACAGGAGTGGTCAGGTTTTGGTGGCCCGTAGAATGAGGACTGTGGAAACAGAGGATGACAGTGGTGTAGTGGGGCCTGGGCTGTTCTCCCACCCTTTTAGCCAGCCTGGTCTCACTGGGAGACCTGACCTACTGGTGTCCCTGACCTGTCCCTATTGTGATGGTCTAGGTAGGAGGAGAAGAGAGGGCAGAATAACTCACCTGGCTTGGTATCTTCCCCCCAGCTCTATGTCAGGAGATGCCTGCTGGTGTTGGCTGTTACAGCTGCAGCATGAGGGTGGCTTTGTGGCAGGGACCTGCCCAGGTGTTGGGGAGGATCCAGCTGCTCTTATGTCCCAGGCTTGCCTGCCTGCGAGTCGTACGAGGGGCTCATGGAGGCAGGGTTACTAACATTGCTGCAAACATCGCTGCGCTAAAGGTGCTCCTCTGTCCCTGCAGCGCTATGCTGGAGAAGTGCTGTGTCTTCCTCTGTGCAGAGAAAAGGCAGCTTTGTTGGCTGGAGAGATAGAAAGCAGCACCATGCTTTGAGCTGATCCTTTCTTTTTGCAGCCTTTTGTATCCTGAAAAGGAGGAAGGAGAGACAGTGTCCTCTTCCATGGAGCAGCTGGACCATGCGAGTGCATCCGTCTCTGACGCCAAACTGGTACCAGCCACAGAGGGATTGCTGTGGTACCTCAGCTCAGATGTCTTCTGAGGACTTACGTTACTGTTTGTATTATCACAGTGCCATAAGAATGCTGACTGGTACCTAAAATGCTGGTGGCAAGCTTATCCATGGATAAGCTGCAGGCTAATCTGGTTTTCAGTTTGTGAAACTAGAGTTAGTACTTGAGAGGGAGAGGAGGAGCATCTCCGAGACAGCGTCTTGTTGGAGAGTTGAAAGAAATTACTAGAAAGTGCAAAGACAAAGAACCTTCCTTTTCCTTTCCCTCATGAATTAAATACTAGATGCTTTTTTATTTTTTTATACAGTAATGGGCAGAGCATGTGGATGCTTTATTTATTAATGTCATACAAAAAATACTGTAAAGGTTGGGTATTCTGAGGGTTTGAGGGGCAAAATAATTGTTTAGATTGACCAACAAAAAGTATTTTGTAGTCCTTGTTATAACAGAGAAGCCTCAGAAGCTTCCCAGCAAACGTTTGGAGTCTCCAGAAAGACCCTTTCTGCAAAATGGGCTTCAGCCCTCTTTAAATAAAAGAAAAATGGAGGCAGGCACAGTCAGCCAAGGAAAACGCAACAACTTTAACAACCATTTCCAGGTATTCACAAATAGTTGCAATTGTCTGAGATCTGTATTTTTCCAAGAATAAAATACTAGCCCATTTCTCACACTTATCCTTCTTAGCGTTTGCCCCTTCGCTATTGCTTCCTTGTCCTCTTTCCTCTCCAGCCCACTTCTTCCCCTCCTGTTTCACTGGTCATCTCCTCCTGCACTGCTCAGTCCTGAGTCTCCTCCACCTGCACTTAACTCTGCTCAAGCCCCTTTGACTCACATCCAGCCTTTAACACACCCTCTTGGAACCTCATCTACCAAGTATTTTGCTTTTCAGATGTGTGTGAAGTTGTATTTCCCCAGCAAACGTTTTGGATTGCACCTTTATAACATTCAGAGGGAAGGGCCTCTTTGCACACATTTGCAGCCATTTAGCCCAGCTCAGTGGTTAACTTCCAGTGGAAATCTAAATAGTCACAAAAAGGCTATGATTACATGAAAAGACTATTTTAGTGAAAATAGCTGCTATTCAAACAGAGATCGTATTTCTCAGGGGGAAAAAAAAAGGGCCAATTACTGTGCTTAGTCACCTACACAGTAAATTCAAATGAACTTCATCTAAAGCAATGGATTGCACTGATTTTTACCAAATGTAACAAAAATCAACATCAGTCCCCGTGACTTTTAGCTCAGCTAGGGTGTCATAAGCTTGTCCTGGTTACAGTTCATAGAATCACAGTGTGGTTGAGGTTGGAAGGGACCTCTGGAGGTCATCCGGTCCAGCGCCTCAGCTGAAGCAGTGCCATCTAGAGCTGGTTGCATGCAGACAGCTTTTGAATATCTCTAAGCATGCATCTCCACAACCTCATTGGGTTACATACCATCCCCAGATGGCCCTAGGATACCAGCACAAATCAACACGTAGCAGACCCTTGATATTGATACACTACTGTAAAATATAAATAGATGGACCTTTTTTTCCCCTCCAGACTAAAAAATATTTCTTCTTTAGAAATTGGTCTTAAAAATACTGTACTGTAATCTTAGAAGGATGGGGAGACTCCAAAGCTAGTGTGAAGAACCTCAAATTAATTTTTATCTTCTCCCTTCTCCCCCCAGAAAGCATTTCATGCAGGTTTGCTTTGGTATTTTTTGTCTGTCTGAATTACATATATTCCTTTCATTAATCATACTCCAAGCTTTCTGGTAGATAAATTGGTCCTCCTCTACACCAGGACAGGTTGATGGCCCATAAAATAGATTTTCCAGGACTATTGCTGTGGCCATGTGATTTATACCAAGGCCCTCCCTAAGTTTTAAACCTACAATTATTTGCAGCAGTGGTGCTCCCACACAACATACTGGGATTTAATCGATCACATTGCTAGCAAACAGGAATGCTTTCTCTGGAAGGTATATGACCTTGTTTTTGAATATCACCATTTTAAGTTCTTAATGTTTTTTGCTAGAGAATGAGTCACTTCATTGATTTGTGAAAGCAAAATAAATAAAAACCCACAAAAGCAGGTCTAGTGATTGTTACCTTAAAAGAGTTTCACTTGAGGTCTGAAATCCATGGATGCAATGCTGATGGCTATGTATGGGCTCTGATATGCAAGAACTTGAACAACAGCTGTGAGCTGCACCTGGGAATGAACAACTAACTCCTCTCTGGCTTTGCTGGTGTGCGGGGTTCCTGAGTAGCTGACAGGTGGCTCTAGAAGAATGCTGAAGGGCATGTGGGTCATGTAGCAGCAAACAGGGTCTGAGCTGCAGAGGTGAAACAGGGATGCCATAGTAGGGACAAATGAACAAGCCTAAGGTGGCTGTGCCAAGAGTCAAGTGACCTTGCACATAGTGCCTCTTTTTCCTTCCAGAAATTTTGTCCAGGTTTGCAGGTTGGATGCTGCTTGTAGGAGCTGTGGGCCCCAGTGTAAACAGAGGTCCAACCTCCCCGGAGTGTTGAGATTTTTGTGTATATGCAGGATAACTTACAGAGTTAAGATAAACGTGTTTTTCCTCTTCTGAAGGGGTTAGGAAGGACTGCAAATGGGAGCTCCTGTACAAGTGCAGGGCACTAATACAATTACAGGTGGACCAGCAAGACAGTAGCTTGCTTCCACTGCAATCCAGGTCAGTCTTTCCACTGTATTTCCACCTATGGTGGGATTGGGAAACAGGCAAGGGCCTTTTTTTCTCCTGGTGCCTACTTGCAAGCATTGACCTTGTCTGAGCAAAGCCTGTAAGGCTGCACCGCACATGGAAGATGTGACTTTGACAAGTGACTTGCGTGCCGTGGCCTGGGGGTGTCCTTACCTACTGGGCCGAACTGGGGCTGGAGAATTTACTCTCTTGAATGATTACACTGACTTAGGACAGTTTTTCAGGCCTCAGGGCCAATGTGAGTACACTCTGGAAGACCTGGATATGTAATGAGGAGAGGTAAAATGTTTTCCCAGATGTAATCTCTGTGGTGACATTAACTTGTGTGTAGTGGAAGAGCTTAATACAGTGGTGTCAGACCTTGGGTTCACCTGGCTCGTGTAGCTTCACCCTAAAATTTTGCTGGTGCCAGGAGCTTTCATTCCTTTTGGCTCCAGTCCTACCTCATGCAGAGTCACTGGCCCCACTCTTGTACCACCTGTAGTATCCGTTGGGACCTTTTTTGGAACCAGCCTGGCTCACTGCTTCAGCACAAACTTGCTTCAACTGCTTCAGCACCCACTTGCACCAAGTAGGTGGAAAGGGTGGGAGCAGAAGGCTGAAAGGAGAAGAGGGAAACAAGGAAGAGTTCCCCCTTTGCTGATAGCAGGCTGTTGGGTCTGTAGGGTATCGTGTCTCTTCTCTTCTAGAAATAAGAGCAAACCCAAGCAGCACTTCAGCAGGAACCTAACTGGAACCAGCAGTTCCTGGCCCTGGGTTGTCCTGTCCCAGAGGACTGCCGTGAGTTTTGTGTGGTGTTATCAGTGCTAGTAAAAAACCTCTTCCAATAAAGACAAATGGATAAGTGGAGATAAATACCCACCTAATGAATAGGAGGCAGGTGGAAACATCTTTTTAAAATGTAAATAAAAGTTTAATCTTAAGAATATTTCAGTGTGTTTTATGTAGTTGTTTTGAGGAAGTCTGAGGAATGCTATTGGGAAAAATGGGTTCTACATCAACATAGGATGCTATAGTCCTGTCCTGAAACTTGTAATGGGATCATGTGCTGGAACTAATGTCTTTCATGTCCTGTATCAGATCTCCTAGATGGGCTTTGTGAGTGGGGAGTAAGGACGGCCAGTAAGGGATGGCTGATCCTTTGATGAAGACCAGACCAGTTTTATTCATGGGAGATATTTCACCTTCTGGTCATTTCTAGAAATGATGTATTGCTAAGTAAGACTGTTCTAGTTGTACATCTGTTTAAAAAAAAAAAAAAAAGAAAAAGTCTGGCGATGTAATGGGTTCAAAATATGTGCCATTAAGTAAATAAAGTGACCTGAATAGGAAGCATTCACTTGATCAGCAAACCAATTACTGCTGTGAAACAATGCTTGGCTGTGTTTTGGTAAATTACAGTTCTGCATTGGAAATGGATATTTTTAGGTTTTTACTTCAACAAAGACAGATAGGAGATTCTGCTGAAGTGGAAGCATCTCTGCAGATTAGCATGGGATAAAGGATAATTAAATCCTGGCACCTAAAGATGCTGAGAGGGGCAGAGAGTATTAGCATGGGTGTTCACTTGCTAATGCCTATCTCATCTCCATAAGGAAAATGGAATTAATGATGCAGTATTTTAGATTTAACTGATTTCATACCCACATTTATTTGCAGTTTGTAAACCACAAATATTCTCTTCCTGTCACTGCAGAAATGAAGATACTGAGTTTTATTTTCTGTGTGGATTTTTTTTTTTAATTGCAGCCTAACGTGTCCTTTCGAGACATGTTATTAATAATTGCTAAAAATCGTTCTCTGGTTAATGCACACATTTTAGGGCTGTAAGACAGCCCTAAAAGGAATGTGATCATGGAGAGTTTCAGACCTTGCTACTCTTTGTCTTCAAAAATATATGCAGGGTGAGCCGAGTAACCTGCCTCTGGCACACCTAATGTACTTGCAGGGAGGGGATAGGATCCAGGAGAGAGAACTGCTGCCTGGTCTGATCACAGGAATGAGCAAATTACTGAACACAGACCAAATCTGAGTCATAAGTAATGCATTAACATCGGTATTACACCATCAGCATTGCCCTTCTGCCCTTAGTAAAACTAAAGAAAGTTCACCCTTTAAATTGCGTTCATATTTATAATTGAACATTTTGAGTGATGGCTTCATCCGCTGCAAGCAAAAGGCAGTGATTTACAATGTGTGTCAGTAGAACATTGTTATGTGAGGAGAGATTAACAATCATAATTTCAGACTCAACAGTTATTTATAATTCTGAATAGTCTGTTTTGATGCAAATGCTTTCTCTTAAATACTGTGCTCTGTCTTAATTAGATAAAATAATCCTTCCTTGCTTGAGTAGTCCTGTAAATTAGTGTCTAGCCTAACTTCCTCAGGATCATGCTTTTGCATTGTTTAAACCATACTGACTGTACAAACTGAAAAATGAAGAGAAGAAACTAGTCTCTTACATATGGAGCACGAGAGACATAGCTTCAGACTTAAATTCCTCTGGATCCATTTCCAATTGCTCATTTCAAGAGGAGGCTCTGTAGGCATCAGTGGGCTCACCACCAGGCTAGTCACTAACTCTCTAGTGTCAGTAGAGAGTTAACAAAGGAAGAGGCATCGGCCTGACCCAGTGCACTGCTGACATAATGACCTAGTGAACTCAAGAAAAAGGCAAGATTTGGGACTGGTCCCCTGTGCTGGTAGTGGTTACTCACCAGCCCTTTGGCTGGATTGGTCTTCGGTGCAACTGGGGGGGATATGTGACTGCATCTCAGGTACTTATGCCTAACCTGGCTTTAGTCTAATGGGGTCAGCTACCAATAGCAGCAGAGCTGTGGTGTGAAGCCTCAATAACTGGGCTGGTTATTAAGCAGGTACTTTTTATTGCAGCGCTGGGCTGCAATACAGGGGATCGCTTCTCCTAATGTGTGCACCATTTAAAGCACAAAATTTCTTACATTTATACACATTAACTATACATACTCATTGTATTTCTCAGAAAAGGCAGGTTTATGCAAATTATTCCAGTAAATAATTTACATTAACTCCTCCCAGATAGAGCATGCTCAGTGTCGCTCAGGGGGTCTTCTGGTGGTCTTCAGGCATGAAGGTTGGACATCTTCCTCTCAGTAAGTTTTTACCTTGTGTAAACCATGCTATTTATGGTTTTCTGCATAGTTTCAAAATCACATACCTGCTCTCAAAAACACATTTCTGCAGAAACTAGTTAGGAACCCGTTTTAGCTGAAAACCCCTTTCTCTTAACTGGTTGTTGGTCTCATTACTTATTATTTCCCTATCTTCACTTTCTTTACCTTCAAGGCTGTGCCACTGTTATGGTTAAATTTTCTAGCTACTCTAGCAAGACAGCTCAAACAGCTATGGCTATATTTTACTAAAATCTAAAATACAAAAATACTTTCTATTTTCCTTATATTAAAGCTATATTAATTAATTGTTTCTTAAGCTATGTCTGTGTTAATCTATCCAGTGGTGTTGTGTATCATTCAATCAGGTGATGTGGGCATCAGCTGCTGAGTACGCAGCTGAGGGTGCAGCCGGCACCGGAGCCAGTGTTTCCATGGCTCTGTAGCTAGCGGGCATGGGGCCAAGCTCCCTTTCACATGTGTAATCCTGTTAAACTCAGTAGTATTGCTTCCATGAGGGATAAGCGGTAGAATTTGCTCTCTGCAGCATAACTGCATTAAAACTGCTTGGCAGTGGAGCGCAGCTGCATTTGCAACAGGGGCACCTGGGAGCAATGGATAACCAGCCCCCGTTGGCATCGGGCCTTCCCCTCGCAGGAGGAGAAACTGCGTTCTGGGACTTGTCCATCGCAGCTAAGGTCTGTGTCTGGGATGAGGTTTGTTTTGGCTCACAGTAGACATTAAAGGCATGCGTACAGCCTGGGCCTGAGCCATAGGTTTTGCTGTACGCCCAGTGGATTGTACATCTCGGGTGTTTCATACAGGTATGAACGTCTGGTGTCTTATCCTCCAGATCCGGTCACCTCTGCCTAGGCAGCATGAACTCAACTTGCTCAGACCAGATCCCTCAATTTTGGGTAGTCTCAGCTGGGGATGAGATGAACCCAGCAAGGCAACTCAAGGCTTTCTGACAGCAGGCTCTCTACGGCCCTGGGGTCCCACAAGTCCCCAGTGTCCAGAAGTCCCTTCCCTCGTGGTTCAGGTTGTCCTGTGCTGGCTTTTCAGGCCCATGTGACAGCAGAAGGATTTTGGTAGCAAGTAAAACACAGCACTGAAAACTTCTTGGCATCAATGAATGCTGAGATTCAAATGAAACTTCCTTTAAAAACTTTCTGTAGAATATGGGTAAAAGTGTGTGATACGGTTTTTCTAGGAGTATGTGGCAAGATCTTTGGAGGCTTCTTTTTGTGCTTTGAAAAGTTCATGGCATTTTGTGAACTGACAATGACTTTAAGCTTTATTAATAGCACACTTGCTCCTAGGGGTTTGGGACCTGGCGCTGGAAGGACAGGTGCCTGGGAACATTGTATGTTTTTCCACCCCACTATTCAAGCAAAACCTTTCAGCTAGGAGAAGTGTGGTTAATGTTTTCTCAGGGTTTTGTCTGATGGTGTCTTTGTTTCTGCCTCCTTTAATTCAAGGAGAAACAACAGGATTGCATTATCTATCCGCCTAAATCATCACCAGAGCCTGACACAGGATTTGCCCGAAGTTCAGAGCTGATACTATAGGCTCAATCTGCGTCATTTACTAGGCATCACAGTGAAATCTGCCTGGCCTCTGATTCCAGTATAATTTTGAAGCTCCCATTAGATTCGTTGGATGTTGTAACTGAAGTTCCTATCTCTTAAACACACCTTTCGGGCTGCATATGATTTTATGCTGTAAAAAGCAGAGGAATTTCAGTATCTCTTGTTCATGAATCCTTCTGGGTAATTTCAGTGGTTTCGAATGAAGTCATTTGGACTAGGGTTTTCAAAGCTCTGGAAGAGATTTAAAAGGACATTAATGGGAAGTGAATATTAAAGCATCAGCCCTATTTTTAAAATTCAGCTTCAACTTCCACTGCCTTTATAGAGTTAGGATTTTAGCCTGAAGTCTTTGTTATCATGGCTAAAACCTAGTCAGCCCCCTTTCCCTTATACATATTACAGGTTAAGCCAAGAAAGGCTGGATGAAATAAAGAAATACTTATTAAAGTCCTTCCACTTCATATTTTTACATACAGGGAAGAGTTTGGCCAATGTTGGGTGTTTTTTTTTTTGTTTCTGTTTCCATTTCAGTGAGCCCTTCTTCTCCAATTAGATGCAGAAATACTGAAATAGCAGTATACTCAGAATACTGAGAAACAGTTCTCTGGCTAGTTGCAGAAATGGTCTGGAATCATGTGGAATTGCATGTCCCAAAAATCTAAGCAGGCATGCAAACTTCGACTTTACTTATCTAACCTGATAAACATACTGCCCATTTTTTATCATTAGCTTTTAATCTCATGCACCCAAAAGCAAGGCTTTCTTAGGCAGAAGAAAACAAGGCTGACAACCTGTGTATGGCATATGTCATAATGTACCCGCTCAAACGGTGCTGCATTATTCATCTAGAAGTAAACAGGAGGCTTCTTGTCAAACACTTGATTCCCTTCTCTCCAGAAGCATTGAAATCTTTAATTATATATTTAAAAAGAAAAATCTAACTTGAATTTTAGAGAGCATACAAGTTCCCCTTGGATTTGCAGCATCCCAAAAGAAATGCATTATAAAGCTTGGAGTACAGTCATAAGGTAATTTAGTCCATCACTGACTAAGTTTTGGATCTCCACAAAATGTGAGGTTTCTCAAATTTTTTGTGCTGGTCATTGTATCATTGTCTGTAGACTCCTGCTGCTTGCATTAACCCCCCTAAAAGTAGCTAAGAAAACTTCACTTAGTTTGGCAAGAAGTTGATGAGATTTCCCTGAAATCTTCTAATTGGTGTCACCAATGTATGCAGGGTGCTGCAGGAAGTGTCACGGGAATCTTGTGTTAAGCTGAAGGAGAAACAGCAGCATCGGTTCCTTCTGTGCTCAATCGGCTTATTAAAAAGGTACTCTAACTCTTGTAAGAGGAATTTGTAACACAACTTCCTCGCTCTTCACAGGTTGAAATATTAACACAGGAAGTAAAATCCCCTTAAAAAGGCTTTCTTTTTCATTTATGTGCTTACGTAGATGCTTCTTACAGTACACAGTGCAGCCTCATAATTTCACTGTGTATTCCTTGCTGGGCTCCATATAATAGCTCTTTTTACTTGATTCTTGAGAGTCGTCAGACTTGAGTCTGACATGGTGGTGTTGTGGTTCTTTTAAATGGAAGAAAAAGGGTGGGCGTTTTGGGGGTTTTCTTTGGTTGTGTATTTTATTTTTGGGTTTTGTTCATGTTTATTGTCTGTTCTTTGAATGTAATAAGCATTTCTAAAATATTTGTGTTCACATCAGGCTACCTATATCTTTTTTTCCCTCCCATTCTCTGACTTTGTTATTGTTTCTATTGTTTTACAAAGACCAGTTTTGAGAACCGTAACAAATTGGTACACACCCTTAGAAAGGCTAAAATTTGTCTTTGAAGCACAGTGTGATGTGGGCCTGACAGCTCTTTGAAACAGACAAAGCAGGAGATGTGGTTTGCTGAAATCCTCCTGGATGCAATCCATTTCTGGTGCCTGGCTCACAAGGAAGTGGGTCAGCAGACTCTGCCGATGGGTAAAAATATGTGGCTAAGATTGGTTTACTTTGTTTTTAGCAGTGGGACAGATTTGAGTTTCTTCTGTCTCTTTTTGTCACAGGCAATTTTATTTTCCAGATGATTGGTTCTGGTTTCCTACTCCTTTTTGAATCAGAATGATACACGTTGTTTTTACTGCAAGTTGTACTCACTCTATGTGTTTCTACTATTCATGACATGGCATGAGTAGTAAAATAGTATGAGTAGAGGAGGAGGAAAAAAAAAAGAAGCACAAGTGCTGCATGATAATTAAACATATGTCAAGCCCCATAAGCTGTGAAGATTCATAAAGTAAAACCTGATTCCTATGGCAATATGATTTTAAACAAATGTTTCTTGAATAAACTGTGTGGCCAGGAAAGGTTTTTCTCTCTCCAAAACTGAATAATAGCAGCACTAAATTGTAATAGTTAATACCCATGTGAGTATTTCCATTTCACCTGCCAATCTCACGCTACTTTGCAGGGAAGAATAAGTAGCTTTTCTCGACGGGTTTATAGGAGGGAGTTTGCTGTACCACATACGTACCATACAGAGGGGTATAATTTCTAGGGACGTCACTCAATTTAGCTTGATAGTAATTTAGCCCATGGGAATCCTTCTCACTTATGTTGCGCTTCCCTTTGTTCACATTGGAAAAAAAATAAAATCAAGTGCTGGCTAACCAACAGCAAAGCTTTGGTTTGCATGGAATGGCAAAATTTCCTTTCTGCCTTGTTCCTCCCCGCCCCCCACCCCAGAGCAGTGTTACATCTTTAGGCGGACACGGCTTTAGTTCGTTACCTGACTAGTGAAAGCTGGACTTTTCCTTCGTGCGTGCAGGTGAAATGCTTCCCCTGGGGCTCTGACCTTCACCTCTGCTGATGACACTGTTCATGTTGAAGCCCCCTGGATTTAGGGATGAGCCTTATAGTTGCCAGTCACAGACCAGCTTATCTACCGCTAAAAGAAAGCAGTAATGTTTGCCCTCTAATGACCTTGGAGACAGATTAAGTAGTGACCTATAAAACAGGCTGTATATCCACTTTCCAGTCCCTTCAAGCTATTTATTCCTATTAGTGTAACGCTTTTTGGCATCAATTTATTTTCACTCAATGAGTTAAGATCGCTATCAAAATGCAGTGAAATTAATTCAGAAAAGAATATGCAAAGGAAATAAAGTATGCTAATCCCAGGGAATTACTTTTTCATGGTTCAAATAAAAGCAGCCTGCTTCTATTTTCTCCTGCCTTTCTGCTTTTTATTTCACTTTTATGACTGCAATTTGAAATCTTAGGCCCTCATTTTTACGAAGCGTAAGAACAGCTTACTTGTTTCGCTGGCAAGTGCAGAGGTCTTAATGTGAATGTATCCTCACCTTGTCAGAGAGGTATTAAGAGATCTGTGGCAGATGTCCTGGTTCTACCAGAATGAAATTTTAAATAGGGTGCAAGTGAATATGGCATGAATGTTATAACTGTTTTATGCCTGGCTTATGCCTCTTCTTTTTCTCTCTCTCCTTTTTTTTTTTTTTTTTTTCTTCTTTTCCCCTTGAAGTTCTTTCCTCAGGAATCAGTGGGTATGTAAATAGCCAGGTAAGTTATTGTCTGAAGCTCCTGATTTGGTAACTACAGACTGGTTCCCCTCACTTCCATCCCTGGAAAGGTGCTAATAAGTTTTGACTAATCTAATAGCCTTTTATGAGGATATAACCAGGTGGATAGATGATGGTAGGGGGCAGTACTGGTCTACCTTGACCTCAGTAAAGCATCTGACACCGTCTCCCACAGCATCCTCGCGGGAAGAAGCCGGCAAGTGTTGATCAATGGGACAGAGTCTAACTGAGGGCCTGTATCTAGTGAAGTCCCTCAGGGGTCAGTACTGGGACCTGTACTATTCAATATATTCATCAATGACCTGGATGAGGGAATAGTGTCCATATAGCTGGGCCTCTTTAGCTTGGAGGAGACTGAAGGGTGACCTTATTAATGTTTATAAATACATTAAGGATGAGAGTCAGGAGGACAGAGCCAGGCTCTTCTCAGTGATGGCCAGCAATAGCACAAGGGGCAATGGGTGCAAGCTGGAGTAGAGGAAGTTCCATGTGAATATAAGGAGAAACTTTTTCTCTGTGAGGGTGACTGAGCACTGGCACAGGCTGCCCAGAGAGACTGTGGAGTCTTCTTCTCTGGAGACATTCAAAACTTTCCTGGATGCGTTCCTGTGTTGATTTAGTGTAGGTGATCCTGCTCCGGCAGGGGGTTGGACTAGATGATCTTTTGAGGTCCCTTCCAACTCCCAGCATTCTGTAATTCTGTGATTTATAAGTGCTGAGGTTTGTAATTACAAGCAGAAACAGGGACTAATAAAACTGGCTGAATTCAGAAAAATCAAGGTCCTATCTGAGATCCTGAGAAATATGTGGAGGTCCTGTAGGACTTCAGAGCAGATAATTGAAGTTTCATGACTTTTGAGATGGCTGATGCATTTAGAACATTTTATTGCCTTGTGAAGCATCAACAAAATTCTGTTTCAGCTTCAGGATAGAGGCATCCATGGTCTCTGTTTTGCACAAAACCCAAGACCCATCACTGTGAGGGACCAGAGTGTTAAGTCAGTGTGAAATTAATTTTGTTCCCCTGGTGTGTTTACATGTTGAGCGGGTGAGAGCAAACACTTCAACACCTTGGAATTCTTCTGGTTACTTGCAGTTTAATGCTCTTATCAGACAAACTGTAAATAAGAGTGTAATTAATTATTCTCTACTTACATGACAAGTTGCATATGAGTTCCGTCCTCCTGGGAGTCTGTTATTTACCTGATTGTGAGGAGAAATTACTGGAGGGTTATCTGAAGACTACCTGGAACATGAATGTGAGCTTTGCATTCAGTTATTCGTCCATCCTTTCCTACCTGATAGCTAGCTTTTGCTGAAGACCTCAGACGAAGAAGGAAGAATTTCTAAGACTCCAGCTCTTGTAATAGCAGCTGGCTCACTTTCACCTGCCTGGAAGAATCAGTGTATGGCAAATCCTTTATTTTTTAAATTTTCAACATCGGAAAGATGTCAAATTCATCATTATGGAGACAAAGTCTCTGTGCCAATCCACACTTAAGATGACACTGAAAGTAATGCCAACTTCATGTGCTGAATTTCTTTCCCAAAGGGCAGTTTCTTAGGGTGACTCGAGTGCTTTGTGCACAGCAAGATTCTCTGATTACTCCTGCTGTTACTATTGGGAAATGAGTGCTCTCAGGGTCAGGGACTGCACCGTGTCAATGCGTGGGTCAGTCCCGGTATATTTATCAGGCAATATAATTCCTTAACAGCAGTAAAACTGTGGCCTGGCCTTTCAGTGCCCTGATTTTGGTCCCTCTATGCTTTGTGAAATCCTACCAAAAAAAACCAACCCAAAACTTGGGCACAAAATTGTGATAAAAATGTAGCCGGTGAGAAAGTTCACCCAAGAAGTAAGACAGGAGAGACATTAAGATGCTTGCAAAAGAGGAAAGGAGGGAAGGGACTAATTAACCTTTTGCTTTGTCATTTTCATGGCTTTGCCTTGAAATTTGGTGTATCTTCCGAATTTCAAAACAAAGATCTATTGCATGAAAAAATACAAAGCTATCTTTCTTTTCCTCTCCTCATGTGTCTTCCCCCTGCCCCAGCTTTAATGTTTACGGGGGGAAAAAAAAATCATAATTTTGTCTCAATTTCTGCTATAGTGCTGTAAATTAGAAGTGATTATACAGTGACCATAGAAACTTTAATTAGATATCTCATTAATAACCACTGTAACCTTTATAAATGCTGTTAGGATGACCTAAGTGTTCACTAAGTAAACCTTCGTATGGAATTTTTCCCAAGTGAAGTTGGTAGGAGCGTTGCCATTGACTTCTCTAGAGGTAAGACTTTACACTGTAGCTTTTTAGTATGCAATCAGCCTAATTCAAGGTTGTGTGACATAATGATTTTTCTTATCTTCCTCCAGCAATTCTGTCAGTTTTGTAATTACTGCTGCTTCTTCAGGCGCTGAAAACAAGATAGTACTTCTAATAGATATTGAGAGATGTGGGGATTTTCTTAATAAAATGGAGAAAGACACCATATTAACAGTATGCTGTGATCTGAAAATGCTCTTTTTAGAAATGGAGCTCACAGTTGAATCTCTTAAGGTGTTTCCATTTCAATCGGTTGGGCTTCATGGGGGAGGGGAGGGGGAAGCTTGCAAAGACTGGCACTGTACTGAAATTGTCATTTTGGCTTTAATCTGTAAAGGAAGGAGATTCACTGACCATCTTACTGGTTCCAAATGTACATTCCTTGCCATCCAAACACGAGCAGCCTCAAATTTTGGATGACAAGAGGGAATTATTCTTCTCACTCTCACATATAACTTCTCATCATCTCACTCCTTGCATCTTTCTAATGGTAATGAGGGGTTCATTACAGAGAAACACAGGTTCAGCATTTTATCCACCCGAGTCACTCAAGTAGTTTAATTGTGGGATTTCCTTTCCTCTTTCTAGTTAATTTTTGGAGGTAACTAACCTATCGCAGGAAAGCTGGCTAGCCTTCCTTTGCTGTTTGGCATAGTAAAGAGGTTGCTAGTCTCTACTAGACAACAGGTTTCTTTTGAATATAAGGTAAGCACGGTTTGGAGTAAAAAAATCCTCTGGAAGATCCCACCAGAAACTTAAAAAGCAGCAAGGGGGAGGGAAGGTGGGAAGGAGTGGCATTTGTTCTGTACCCTTGAATGACTACATGTTAGATAATATGCAGTAGGTTAAGGCTATCCATGTGGGAACTACATGGCATCTTTGCCAACAGTTTCCCCATTTCCCCGATAGCTTGGATATGAGATTTCCCGAGTACCTCAACTGTACTGCAGAGGATTAAAGCCTGTTGAAGGTGGTCTTCCAGACTGAAAAAGGGATGTTGTGCATCCCTCCAACTAGTTTGTTTGTTGTCTTCTCTGCCTGATCATCCATTGTTTACAGCCCAAGTATGTCTCTGCAGACAAGGCTCTGTCAGGACCAACTGGTGTGGTAAAGCCAGCTTCTCCACTCCACTTTTCCTGATTTTTCCAGTTCTTTCCCTTCACACAAACTGGATATTCATGTAAGTGCACAGAAACTATGGAGTTTTCTTCGTCTTTTTGTCTAGAGGAATTTTCCCTGGCTGATTGTTTCAGTATTGCAAATATTATACATGCCAAAAAAAAAAAACCCAAACCCAAAACCCCAACAAATCTACAAAGCTGAATGTTGCTTGAAAGGGAAGAGGTAAACGAAGTAGAAGCAGTACTTTACAGAATAGAAATAGGCCAAAGAAAAGCAATTTAATTCAGTAACCAGTTGCCCAAAGCCAGTTTAAACCATGAAGAGGTTTGTCAGTTCGGCTTATAATAAAATGGGGTGGAAAAAGAAACCCCAGAAGTGAAGTGGTTCAGCCTTGCAGGGTGAGGAGGGCTGCGAGGCTGCAGCAGACTGCCAGATAGATAGCAGGGAGCAGCCAGAATAGCATCTCTCATTCACCTGCGTGCCAGGGCATGATCCTGACCGCAGCTCCCAAGGTTTATGGGAAATAAGTCCTCAAATCTCATTGCAATTCAATCAGAGCTGGCTGTCTAATTTCCTCCTCTGCAAATCTCATTTTATATGAGGCACACGGCCACGGAGGGCCAAAAGCAACATCCCTCAGGTAACGGCACTGTGTTCAGCATGATGCGCTCTGTGCTCAGAAGTTCACCCGAGGAGCAATTGTGGTTTAAAGTGACAAGACCAACAGGGATGTGCCAACAGGCTTTATTGTTACTTAAAGCTGTGATTTTAATAGTAATTTCCACAGAATATAATTTTGCAAGAGAGAAACTAATGTTTTACACAGGGAAGGGAAAAGCCATTGAATGAAAATGTTGAATTCCCGACAACCCTTCGGCAGTGAAAGGACATCCTAGAAGCTTTAAAGCTCTCTGTTACTGTATACGAATTTGCATAAATCTCTCATCCCAGAAATGAAAATACCAAGTGCCTCAAGCCACAAAGTACTCTCAGAGTATTTCTGATTTCACTGTGACAAAAACGTTGGAAATCTCAAGGAGATGAGTGTTCTCCGGGGACTCTGATTTTCCCTTAGAAATTGGCGTGGCATAGGTGTAAAATGGCTTCAAATGAAATGATGTATGAAGTAATTAAAACCTGATGAGTTGAGGATTCTCCAAACCATAGTTCTGTGATGTAGATAAAAGTTTTCCTGATATTCAGAAGCAATTTTTATTTTTTGTATTTTTTTAATGTGGGTGGGGTGGGGTTTTTTTTGTGGATTAGGTCATGGACTCTTTGACCTTCAGCACCATACTTCAGGAACAGAGTATTCTGCATTGTTTTTGAACTGCGTTTGGCTCTTCTGTTGGGTTACCCCTGTTTGTCCTTTCTCAGTTCACTAAATGGCCTTCAGCTTCTTGTGAAGGTCAGGAATGCTAAGAGGATTGCAATAAAATAGCAATATTCCAAAATATGGGTTTTTTTATTAGCATTAAATCTTGGAGCAGCTGCTAAGAGCAAAGGATCTTAAACATTATTGGGCACTTCTAATTCCAGTAAAGGACAGTTCCAGGTTATATTAACTTGTCCTCTATATTCAAAATAAGTCTCTCTGGACTAAATCTGTAATGTTGAGCCCTATCAATGTAGCCTTATTTGAAATCCGATACCTGTAGAAGCTGACTCTTGTTTTCTTTCAAATCTGGGCAGACCTATCAACATCAATAGGAATATCAAGTTAGTTATGTGAAAGGAAGGTGGCACTTGCTTTTTTTGGCAGGAAATGAACAATGCAAATGACTATAATTTACAGTTTATAAATATTCATGAGGAAGAGCTTAGATTCTGTAACATACTAAAACTAGGTTATTTTGTTGATTTTTTTTTTTTTTTTTTTTAATTTTTTCCCCACAAAGCTCTGGGAAAATTCAGGTAAAGAAAGATTAAAAAAAGCCCCCAAAACCTGGAAAAAATGTTTTTATCCATGATTTGTCTGAGTATGGTATCTGTTCACAGTCCGTGGGTCAGTTCCTGCAGTATAAATGCAAACTTGACTTGTGTTTTAAACTGCTGAAGCGATGAGCCTGGACTCCAGTTCTACTGACCCAGTTACCTCATTGGGAAAATCTCCTTCCCCTGTGGAGTGAGTGGTACCTCTGAGGCAAGACAAGGCTGTGCTCTGCTCCTTGCGTGATCAGAATTAGCTAGGACTTCTGGATACTTTAATTTTCAAGTCACTTACAGAGTGATTTATTTTTTTTTTTTTTTTTTTTGGGTGGGGGGATGGGATTATTTTTCTGTTCTGCTTCCCTGCCACACGCATTTATCTTTAGACTGACTTATTTCTCAGCATTGCCAGTACTTATCTATCACTTCACAGACTTGATTTCTCATGCACAAAGCCAAAACAAAGCTTGGTGGTGTTTCAAATGAAGCGTAAGGAGGCAGCTGAAAATTAGCATCTATATGCCAACCCCGGGTTATGAGAGAGGCAAGGAGAACTGATGGCTAAGTCACTGCTCAGAAGGACTGGTGCAAAAGTCTGTTGGTCACTCTGCTCCCTTCAGCCTCATTCATTTAACCTCTGCCCAGAAGGTCAGCGTTCAACAGAGCTACATCCAACCAATGCCCCTACTACACAGAAGGAGCCGTGTGTCTGTATGGAGTGTTTGCATCCCATGCCAGCCATTCGGCTATGTGGCTGTATTTTCTTTTTCAAAGGTAGGTAACCTCAGCTGCAGATGAAACATCCTGGATGCAAATAGCTGGGTTACCTACTTCCAGTGGTGCACGTGGAGTGGGATCCCATGGCAGCTGTGCTGTCAGAAGTACCAGAGTGTGAACGCTGACCCTTACCGTGGCTTCCCCAGATCAGTACTATATTACATGTTAATGACCTTTCCAAAATGGAAAGTGTGATAGTTTTACTGAAGGATACTCGCTGAGAAATTGAAACTATTTGTGGTTTTGACCACGTTGAACATAATTCTGTTTCCTTGTAGTGAGAGTTTCCTTTTTCAAAGAGGTGATGGAGTGGGGTTTAACAGTGTTTAATAACTTGCAAAATCATCTTTTTTTAAAAGAGTATTTTAGAGAAGATCTGCTTGCAACTTATTTTTCTCTATTTCTATATTTTGATGAAAAGCACTTTCAAGGGCAGCTACAGGAGAAGAAAAAGCATCAGTTGTCTTGTATTAATTTTAATTTATCAGGAAGAAAAGAGGGAAAGCCAAGTGATTAAGAAAAGAAGCTCTTCTCTAATCATAGCCACCTCTGCAAAGCATGGACACTGCAGCTTACAAGTGATCCTCTTCGGACAGCCTCTTGCTGCCAAACCTGTCTGCAGGCTTTCAGATCCCTTTCTGGAGAGTTGGATCTCCTCAGGTGTCCTTAACCCGCCTGCCACCTGCTCAATAATTCTGCAGCCCTGCAAATCATGCAAGCTGGGCCACCTCCCTGTCGCCTACTGCCTACTGGCATTAGCACTGAATTGTTGAGGGGGGAATGCTGTAATATTATAATTTCACTATGGAATTCATTGGGAACCCAGGGTGAATTTCTCTCCTGTAAATGTAATGTAACCACTGGCTTGGTGCCGTCAGGATTGCAATTAATATTCTCAGTGTTTGTAGGGTGGCTCATTGAAATGAGTTCCTCTTTATTAGATCCCAGCTTTCAGCAGTAACTCGTCTAGAGCCTGGGGGGCAGGGGAAGCTTTAGGAACTGGCGATGCAGCTGACAGTCATAATGAGATGATCTACAAACAAGAAACATTTCTTATTTATTGGCAATCATTACATCTCGATTATTATCAGCAAGAACTTTGACTTAGAACAGGGAATGACTGAGGGAAAATGATTCTTGGATACAGCAGAAAATAGGCCAACTTTGGCATTCTCTTTTGGTTTCATACCTCTATGTTTTATGGGACTGGCCATGTCTACTTTACCTGTCCAGTGCAGGTCCAACTTAAAAATAGTCTTGTAGTTCCTGTTCCCACTAGCAAAATCTACCTGGGGGTAGTGGGCCAGAAAGCAGGGAAGGTGAACCAGAAGGGAAAGTGGATCTTCATGATTGTCCTAAGCTGGAACGCACTGAAGTAAGTAAGAGCTGTCTGTGAACTTAAATGTGTTCAATATGGAAGTGTAAGTGCCTTTGTACATGCAGAAGCACAAAAAGCGGCAAACGATTTGCTTGTGTCATCTTTGCTCTTCCTAAAGATACATGAATGGCTTTTGCTTCTTCTTTTTCTTTTTCTTTTTTCTTTTTTCTTTTAATTTTAAGATGATTAAATGCTCTAGGGCGTAATACAAAGCAAAAAGTCTTTTATCTGGAATTTTTTGTTATGGGTTCTTTCCCCTGCTCGTTATGAAACCCACTGAAATGTGAAAATTCCCAGCCATCTCATTTTATTTATCTGCGAGCATCCAGACTCCACGCTGAGGTCATTAGTATCTCAGGTGTATTACCTCACTGCAGTCTGTTGCTATGGAAATAGCTTCAAGCACCTTCAGTGCCTTGGCTCTGTACTGCCCATGCATCTTGGCAAGAAACATTGTGTGCAAGGGAGCAACTTTTGGTGTTGAAACATACTGATAGAAATTTAAATATTGACAGTTATTTCGAATTCTTTACCTGCCTGTAAATTCACGGGTACTGAGTGGTGATTTTATGCAGACAGATTTCCTTCTTGCCTACCTTATTTTTTGTCTCTCCTGTTTGTGTGTGGTTTCTAAAGAAAAGGAATAGCCTATGCAGAGAATAACAATAATATAAAGAAAAAGGTGGGGTTTTTCCTCCCATGTGTCTTTTGGGTCTCTGGGTGTGCCTATTGGTGGCTCCCAGCAATGCTGCTATACAAGCACTGCATCTAATGTACTACTGCATTTAATAATAGATCAAGCTGCAGATAGTGTCGTGTTCTCCCTGAATTCACTGTTTTGGCTCTTTCTCTTCATACAGCATTGGCAATTATTGGATGGCTTAAAACATACCTAGTTACTCTTCCAGGCTGCTCTGCACCTTTCATTTAGGGATCTTCAAGACTTGTATACAAGTTATGACTGATTAAAGCTGCTTGTGCCTCTCAGAGGGAATATGGAAGACTTATCATGATATTCTCTCTGGCCTAGCTGCAGACACTGTGTCTGACAGCAAATACCCTGGGCTTAGAGGGGAGTGGAGCATTTTATGTGTGTGGACTATCTGAGCCTGTGATGTGCTCCCGTGAGCTAGGAAAGGTGACAGACCAGAGCTGTTTGCGACTGAATCCAAATTAAAGGCAGCTCTGAGGGCTTTTCTTAAATTTCTTGAAGGCTGAAGTGTTCTACTTTCCTTCATAAGCTTCCTGGCTGGGAAAACCTAACAGTGACGTAAACCAGAGAGGGTTTCTTTGTTGGTGTTGGTTTTGTTTTCCTCCCCCATTCCTTTACTTTAACTATGAGGTAGCATCATTCTAATTAACCCACTGGTGATAGTGTTAGATATTTTTCCTGGAGGAAAACAGTTGACTCTTGTGCATAAGAAGAGGGCTAAGGTGTTAGCAGAATCACCTCCTCTGGGAGATGTGCAGGATATATCCATTACTTGTGTGCTGTCTTTGCCTTTCTGCTCCCACGCTGTTACCTTTCGTCACTGAAGTTTTGAAGCCAGCCCCCACCCCCCTCCTCCCTTCCCCCTCCCTGCTCTAGAATGCCTTTCAGAAAACCCTGGGCAATGCAGTGAGTAAGACTTAGGCGCAGTGAGCACCCCCCGTCATTCCTGGCTCGTTTCATTGTGCTGCAAGCTTATAAACTTGTGTTTGGTACAGTGCTCTGGAGACCTGGTAGTAGCCAGCTAATAATTTCTCTAATTCTATCTCCCAGACTCAGGAGCGTGGGGTATAGTCTGTTTCCACCCTTTTCCTGTGAACATGGTAATTTCCGGTGGGGTCAGACAGATGCAATAGAGAGACAAATTTCATCTACACAGCTCAGCAGGCCTAAGTGCAGGGTGCTTCTGTTGTGAAACCTGTGTATCAGTGATCATCAGCAGGTTGAATTAGTGTAACAAGCAGTTTTCTAGGTCAGCTCTCCAACTGCTGATGTAGGTGACTGGCCCATCTAGCTCAGCGGCCAGGCAGCCTGAGACTCCTGCAAACCCCCTAGAGCAGGCAGAGTAGGAGAGGTCACAGGATTTCTTTCCAACCCTTGTTAGTGATAGGCTTAGGCTTTGAAGCGGTGAGATTTGATTACCTTTTTTTTTTTTTCCCCCACCCTCTCTCTGAACCTAGCACATACGCATGCTTTCACCCCCAGTTCTCTTAGACATAATTGGGTTGGGGAGGGGGTGGTAAGGATGAAGGGGCAGCAGTAGCACAGAATATTTTTCCTCTTAACATCCAAGTCCCAGTCTTGCTGTTGTTCAAGCATATATTTTATGCTTGCACTTGAAAGAGAAGACTTGTTTCAAGTTTTAAAATTCCCTAGAGAAGAAGATGCTGGGGTTTTTATTGCCTTCTCTTTCATTTATAACTTTTAAGATGCGCAGAAATGGATCTGCTGGTGAGATCCTTGCCTGAGAGCGGTTGGCAGTACTCCGCTGACTTTGAAGAGTCTCTGCCAAGTTACACCCAATCTGATCGGGCTCATTTTAGAAGGAACTATGCAAACAAATTATCATGGAGTGTGATGTCGGGGTTTGTGATGGCACAGAATGTTGCACCTAATATTTAGCAATAGAGTTTGGCTTGGTATACAGTGTTCTTGCTGAGTATGGCATCTGGTATGAGGGAAACCTCTATACCCACTTTATAAAGTTAAAGAAAAATATTATCAAAGTAATGCTGGTGGCTGCTACCTTGAGTTCCTAATTTGGTTGGTGGGATGCAGAATTTTTTCTGGGATTGTAAATAGAGGGCATTGGTATCACAGAGCTATATGTGGCCCCAAGGGACAGTTAATCCTTATCACTCCCCAAAAAAGGAGAGGGGAAGAAAAAGACCCACCAAAAAAACAGAGCAGTGTCTGCTCTACTGATGACTACTGCAAGTATCAGTAACGTTGGTCAGTAGCAGTAACAGAGGCATGGAGACAAGCAAAAAAGACTTCATCATCTTCAAGCACCTATTACCTTTATAGTTGCTTCATGGAGCTTTGAATAATTATATTAAGTACCTGCAGGAGACTGTCATGCCAAGCTCCTGCTGATACTGTTGTCAGTGGAGCACTACCATTGTAGTAGGCGGTGGGCAGTCCTTTTCAGGAAAAACCTTTTATGTAGACACATGCTATTTACAGACATCATTGAAAAAAACCCAAACCTACCTTTAGAACAGACCAGAATGAGCAAGTTAGAGTTTGCCAGTTGGAATTCATGAAGCCAGTATATTACTGGTTTTATTGACAAAGACATTGGGAAGTGACAACTGATTTTGGGCAAATTAATTTTGGATCCTCAAACAGAGATGAGTTAAAAGCTAGTGACGTGCAAGGATTAGGCACTGAACACTTCATAACGATGAGGATATCCATTATTCTGTTTATAGCTTACTATCTGCTTGCCACTTTCCAGCCTTGTTGGTCTATCCCACGCAAACCTGCATCTGAGCAAAGCTATGTGTAACAGACTGAATACAGTCTCCAGTGTTGAGTGCCTTGAAGATGGATCCACCTGATTCTATTTTTATTTCTGTTTAAAATGTTTCATATTTACTTATAGAACTATACTATATTTTTCTCCTTTTTTTTTTTTTTTTTGACATAGAAGGAAAGCCAAGATCTAAACAAGAGATTAAGGAAGGGGGAAAAAATCCCCACCTCCCTTCTTTACCAACACTCTAAATTTCAATCACGGAGGTGTAGGCAGATCAAGTGTGGGGCCGTTTATTTCCTTCAGCTGTCAGTTTAGCAGCTTTTTGTTTGTGCTTACTAGAGATGAAGAACACATGCATGTTTTTTTTAAGAACTCTGTATAGGACACTAGTGTGTCGGTTCTGATTTTGCATTAAAATTTTCACTGGAGGCATGAGGACAAAGAACTCAGAATCAGGCCCATAGCCAGAAATATGCAAGAACTTAAAAGCCAAGCAGAATAATTGGATCTTTGCTAACAAACTGACAGAAACTGTCATAGATAATCAGATTAACATGGCAGAAAGCCCTGAGAACAGTGACAAAGTAATGTTCATTTCTTACCCACAGGAAATTTCAAATTTAACAAGCCAAAGAACAGGCTAGCTGTGCATAATGTCATTATCAAAGCCAAAGCAGTGTTTGCTGTCACACCTGTATCTCTTTCTCAAACATTTTGAAGAAATGGAACACCTAAAAGTGCTTTCCAGAGGAACCTCATCATTTATCCCACGCACCCGTGTACCACCCTTTATTCCACCCTTTATGTCCACATCTTCCTGCTTGGCAGCCCCTGTCATTTTGCAGAGGAGCTGGTGCACTCGGGTCACAGCTGGAGCTGGACCATAACGGAAAGATGATGGCCATCTGAACCTCCTCTTAAAGTGTTGTACTCTGAAATAACTGTAAAAAGCAGCCAGTGTTTATTTGTATTTTTAGCAGGGCCGAGTGTGTCAGGAAAGTGTTCTCCCAGCGCTGCTGCCTGCTGATAAGATATTTATGCAAAAGACTTGCGTGACCTATTTGATTGAGCCTTTCATAGTCAAAATTAGGATATGCTAGGAAAGAAGAAGAGTAAAAAAGCAACAAAAAGACAAACAGAAGCCTATTTCCAAATCCTTTTCCTTTAGATAACCAATATAGTGATAGCAAAATCCTAATTCTTCAAATGTGCATTTAGGGGGGCTTTTAATGTGTGAAGAGACTTCTTCTTTTTAAGCCTGGGCTTTGTGGAAAACCTGCGCTCAATTTCTTCAGACTGTGTCTGTTGTCTTAGGCAAATCACTTTAATCTTCGCCTGGCTCAAATCTCTATGGTGTAGCACAGATAGATTAAGTTTACTGCAGATACCCAAATTATCAATGGCACAAAGCCTCCAGGAAAAGCCTCCTTTGATCATGCAGTAAGAAGAGCCCTACTGAATGAAGCTAATGAGACTGAACGCGCAGGCTAAGTGCTGCTGTAGGTATAATAAAGCTACCGGCCAGGCAGAAGGGTGGGTAATTTTTCCTCTGCGTCTGTATCGCGTTGTGTTGGTGCGAAGGGAAGGTGGAAATCCAAGCAGACCCAGGGTTGTGTCTGTGAAATGTCGGTACATATTTGTCAGGTTGCTTACATATGCATCCTTCTCTCCCTGCGTTCCTCATGAGTATATAAGCCATCCTCCTCCAGTGACCCAGCTATGAGTAATTACTACTCCTCCACAGCATTTAATCATGCTGGTATTTTACATGGCACAGCTGTGTTGCACTTGCTGCTACTGGAATTAAACACGCCTTACGGCTTTCACCTTGAAAAGGGCTGATCCTGCAAGGTGTAGCCTGCCTTCCTTGTTGAGAAGTGCCAGCTGGCACTCTGGGTGACACCTCCCAGCTCAACAGCAGGCCGCGGGGCCAGGTCCAGAAAGTGGTTGGTTGAAACCCGTGTTCTCTGCAGTGTTCGGGTGAGAGGTTTGGAGTGCCTCTGAGGCACTCAACCTGTGCAGCCCTGGCACTGAGATGTCCTAGATTGAAGCTGGAGTCCCTTTTAGGGAAGATAATTCCTGAAAAATGGTATTTTAAGGGTGGCTTCTATCAGAGACAGCATGGCCAGTAGGTCCAGGGAAGTGATTGTGCCCTTGTACTTGGCACCAGTGAGGCCACACCCCAAGTGCTGTGTCCAGGTCTGATCCCTTCACTACAAAAAAAGACATCGAGGTCCTGGAGTGTGCCCAGAGAAGGGCAACCAGACTGGTGAAGGGGCTGGAGAGCAAACCTTACGAGGAGTGGCTGAGGGAACTGGGGGTGTTCAACCTGGAGAAGAGGAGGCTGAGGGGAGACCTTATCACTGCCTACAATTACTTGAAAGGAGGTTGTAGAGAGGTGGGTGTTGGTCTGTTTGCCCAAGTGACAGGTGATACGATGAGGGGGAATGGCCTCAAGCTGCGCCAGGGCAGGTTCAGATTAGACATTAGGAAAATGTTCTTCACCAAAAGGGTTATCAGGCATTGGAACGGGCTGCCCAGGGAGGTGGTTGAGTCACCATTCCTGGATGTATTTAAAAGACAGGTAGATGAGATGCTTAGGGATATGGTTTAGTAATGGACAGGTACAGCTGGACTTGATGATCTCAAATGTCTTTTCCAACCTAGTCATTCTGTGATTCTGTAAACTTGCAGGCTGTTGTTGGGTGTGTTTATTTTGCTAGCTCTGTGTTGTCATTCTGATTATGTGATTTTGATGGAGATTTAACTACTGCTCTTCTGTCCTTTGTTTTGAGTTATTTACACTCTATCTGAAAGGAAATACAGTAATTATATGGCCACATATTTCCTTATGGGTAGGCATGCTGCTCAGAAACAATCCCTGAGATCAGAGATGGAGTGATACAATTTTCTTTTTTATTTTTCTCTGTAGAGCTACTTTTATTCTTGATTGATGGGGAGATCCCTAGTTAGTCATCAGTGGTTATACAGCACCATGGAATAATTTAAACAGGAAGGGATCTCTGTCAATCATCAGGTCCAACCCTACAATTAAAGCTGGGAATTTTGTAGAAATTCTTGTAGAGTTGTAGACCTTTGTAGAACTTCGGGTTAAAAACCCCCAAACAACCAGAAATGGAACTTCGAAGGTGTGTGTTAACGTTTCTTCTCTGCCTTAAGTTTCTTTTGATAATCTCAGTCATATTGTTTATAGTAAAAGTCCTAAAGATATTTTATTGTCTATGTCCTTTTATCCCGTGTTTGCTACTTGCTCAGCTAACACTTCCCTTTCCTGCACTTTGTCTATTATTTTGTAATAATGAAAATCTTTTAGGGAAAGGACTAGTTGCTACTCTGTACAACATCTAATGCATTAAAATCTTGATCATGATTATATTATAATAAAAATACTCTTCAGATGACACCCCTACCTGCAGACAGGGCTTTTGTCAGGACGCTAGGTACTAAATTTCTCTGACAGGACTGCAGTACAGGATGTCCAGCATCAATCATGAGATGTTCTCTCTTGAAGCAATGAACTTTGGTAATAAATTAGTCACTGCTCTCTCTTGCACATGAAAGAAGATGAATGTTAATAATGGTAGTGAATAATGACCCCAGGATGCATCTCATGGAAACAGATGTATGTTATTTTGTTTGCTTCAATGGTGGGCATATTTACCTCAAAAAACCCCAACAGAATGCTACAGAACAAGTCTGCTCATAGCTGCACTTCTGCTACCTGTCAGTGGTTCATTTTGGTGTTGTGGTGGTGTTAGATTCAAAAGCATGTGGAGAGCACGCCTATGTTGAATGCTTAAATGAAAAATGTGCAACTACAGGCAGCTTGCAAAGCCCCCTTAAAAATGTGTACAGGTTGAAATAAGCTTTTTAAATAAGCAGCTGGATCTTCTGGTTGTGATTGCTGTCAGCTACTGACCTGGTTCCTTTGCAAAGCAGGCGCTGCTCTGCAAATTACTCTGTAGACCACAGCACTCTTGTTCTAGGGTTATCTTTTCTCCTGGAGAGGGAAAGGCACATCAAGGTGCCTAAGCACAAGGAGTTATGGTAGTCATGCTCCAGGTCTGCCTGTGCTTCAACAAGTACACTCCAAACTTGCAGAAACTGGTATCAGGGACCTGTGGGGTTGCCCTCATGTCCTGAAGTTCACCTGACCTGCTGACTGGGTTGGTATGTATATGTCAAGGGTTTAGAGAATAAATTGACAATGCCAAAGGCTTTGCAAGTGACCTTTTAAGCAATCCTAGACATTAGTGCAGTTTGAAGGCTTACAGTCAAGGTCTATGAACTATTTTGGTTGGTTGTGACCAGCATGGATCATTAACGTCGAGAACTGTACCAAGCTTTGTTTTGGTATAGTTTTATTTCTATTTTCTGAAGTGATTTCTCCTTTGGACTAGTGCATAGCACATGGGTCAGTATGTGAACTAGCTAGGGTTAGATATTTTAAGGCTCTGCCTACAGCGGGAAAAGAACTTCCTAATTAAAAAAAAAAGTTGAATTTTCTTGTTTCATACTTTCAGATTTTGGGAGATTTTTACGTGGATGCAGTTTGGGGACTTAAATGGGTGAACTTGTGCTGGGTGCTGTTCAAACACAAATAGAGAGGCAAGTTCTTCATTGGAGATGTACCTAGGAAAGACAAAGCCAGGCTGCTTGATCAGCAGTACTGCAGCTGCAGGTGGTTGAAGATGGAGCGATGCCATGATATGAGCTGACAGGACTAAGCAGATGTGTGGCGTAGCTTAACGATTGGATGAAGGGGGAGAACAGTATATGCCACCTACATAAACATCTATTTTCAGCAAGTCTGATTAGCAGCAAGAAAGGCTAGAAAAAAACTGCAGAAGCAAGGCATACAGACAACCACTGTGTGAGTATGGGTTTTGTTGTTTTGTCGGTTTCGATTTTTTCTAAATTCAGATTCAAAGACACGGCTTCATCTTCCTACGCAAACAGCTGTGTGTATGTGTGCCTCAAATATAGCTTTATGTTCAGAATAATTTCTTGGGCTAGTGTTTTTTTCCTCTTTCATCAGAACTCTACTTAGGCATGTATCAATTTCGAGGAGACATTGACTGAAAAAAGTTACTGGGTACAAAGTGGAATCACTATTGTTAGAGAGTGATCCTGGAAGAGGTAGTATTTTAGGGATTGGAGTGTTCATCTGAGAGCATACAGCCCTCGGGTCCTCTGCCTGTTTCAGCAGACTGCCATTTTACAAGCAAGTGCTCTAAATTATTGATGGTTTCCTGATGACACTCACAGCCTTTCAGGTTGGAGCTGCCACAATCTGTGTTTATAATATGCATTGTTCCAACGTAAGAGGGACAGGATTTGTAGCCTGGGAATCAGGCCCCTTGTGTGGAATGCTATGAGCACAGGGACCTGAACTCTAATTTTCCACCATTCACCCTTATTCTTTAGACTTTCAACTCATTTTCTTTCAGGCCCTGTTAGCATGTACATACACAGAAAGTGATGACTCCAGTAAATGAAACATAGGAAACCTACACTGAAACAAGAAGTTCAACTGCAGTTAAAGTCAGTCAGAACTTGTCAAATGGGGATGTCTTACCTTTCTACCTCCTTCCCTTTCTTTTAATGTCCCTTTTCCTCCTTTCGCTGCTGCATTCTTCCTTTCCTCCCACCTTGTGCATCTTGTCTTCCATGGAAAATGTTTCAAGCTCTGTTTCATCATGGTAAAGAAGGGGGGCTAAAAAAAAATCTGATTTCCTTTCTGCAAGATGAAAGAACAGTGTCCCATTGCTTTTACTGATGTTCCAGTCAGGCAAAACCTGAAGAATCTGCATATTTAGAAAGGAAAGCAGGTTGTAGTTGTTATTCCCAGTAGATGCAATAAACTTTGCATTCTACCAAGCAGTGCTTAGAAAAGTGAGAAATTCCTTTCTAACACTTGTGGATGAAAAGTGCAAGGAAATAAAATAATTCTTGGTGTGTCTCTTATGAAAATATCTAGCAGTTTTATTAAGAATGGAGAGAAAACAGAGCATAAAGGAAGGAAGAGAGCACAGAAAAGCAGCGGCCTTCTAGAAAGGAAGATAAGATTGTGCCTTTTAGCAGTGTTAGTGCTGGGATAATTAAGCCTGGTTTAGGGCCTGGTTTGTGAGTAGTTGCTACAGAAGAAGTTGTGTTTTCTTTGTATCAAGTCTGATTCCTTACTGATGACTTATTAATGCTTCCTTTGGCTTTGTAGAGGTGAAAGCAGCCTCTCAAATCCTCCACCAGCAGTCAGGCAGAAAACATGAAATGGGTGCTGGGGGAGCGAGCATAATTGCAGAAAGAGGGAATTACTAAGTCGGCAAACTTTAAACACCTTATTTTAAACTCACTGGCAAGATTTGGAAGATTAGTGTAGCAGACTGTCTGCAAAGCAGGGACTTCAGGTTTTCCCTCACATCCCTTTTCTTCTTGCCCCAGTGACACAGCAAGACCTGACCCTGCAGCTTGCCAGCCATCACGGTGACGGTGATGGTTACCTTTCCCTTCCCTCTCAAGCCTTTTCCTTCTCTTTCCCTATGTATTTTTCCCTTTAGCCCAGATCAGTTCAGCAGTTGCGTTCAGAGCAGGGCCTCAGAGTGGTCTGCCTTGGCAGGACTGTGGGGTGCAGGGGGTGGGCTGTGCTAGGAGGAGGGCAGCGAGGAGCAGCAGGACATGGTTTCACAGCTTTTCCTTTGGTTCTGGCTTGAGCCATGCCAGGGAAGCAGCCCTCTTTGTCCCTCTGCTGTACCCTCCATCTGCTTATTCCTGCCTACACTCCCAGGCCATCCTGTTCCTGCACCCTTGTTTGTGTTTCTGCGCAGAGAGGGAGACTGGGGGAAGAGTTCAAAGTTGGAAAGAGCCACTCTTGAGTGGTGTGATGTGATGTGGGCACTGTGCTTCCAGGCCATGGCATGGTCTCTCCTTGTTGATCATCAGTGCTGATACAATACTAATTTGTGCCACAAGAGAAAGGCTCTCCTTATATCCAACCTCTGTCCTCCTCTACATGGCTGAATATTATGTCCCTAGAACTTAAACTTGAGAAGTCTTGTTATAAGCTTCTGGAGCCCATTAACCTAACATTTGCTCAAAGAAGAATATTGGGAATTGTTTCTAGGAGTACCTGGGTTTATCTTGGATTTATTTGAGGTTTCAGGGTAAAATAAACCCAATACCTGATTATTTAGAGAGGCAACTCATAATCTTTCCCACTGCCACATGACTTAAAAGTGTCTCCTCTCCAGGGTGATGGCTCAGTGCAGGAAGGGTGCCATACGGGCAGAAGGAAGACTTAAAAGAGGGCTTCCTGGGTCTGAGGATGGGGAGAGCACTGAGAGGACAGCTGCATCACAGCTCCTGAGAAGCTTCTGTTGGGGAGCAGATCAATGCAAATTAATAACAAATAGGGCTCCTGAAAAATCAGGAGACAAAGAGACTGTCTCCTCTTGCTCTCCAGGCCACTGAAAGCCTGAAGTCCACAGCTCCTTCTTGTCTCAGGACCTGCTTTAGGTCCCTCTCCTACCTCTTGCCTTGATGTACTGTGACACAGAGGTTGTGAGGGGGCTGATGTTCCCCGCTTTCCTGAGGCATAAAATACGGCAGCCCAGAACGCAAGGGAATCGGGGCCACTGCAGAAACACTGAAATTAGTTTGCAAATGTGTCAGCTCATGCATTTTTTAACAGGTGTCAGAAAGGGTGGCTGCCGTTTCAGAAGGCATTTAATTGGCATTCCAGTTTGTCTTTTTTTTTTTTTTTAATTTAAAAATGCAGTGAGAAGGAAAACTGTGAGTGGGAGATTAAATAGGACAGTCTGTCTGCAATAAAATGGAGTTTCCTTAATTAAATCTGCTCAGAAGTTGCTAAAATTTTGTCATTTGCTTTATCTCACCACTTAGTTTCTGGAAAGAGGGGAGAAAGTGGGTGTGTTCACATAAAAAATAATTTATTAGCATCACCTCCTGTAGATGTCTAACAGGCTGATGTTACGGTAGAGCTCCTGGCAGAGAAATGGTTGACTCACAAAGGCTTTAAGTTTGCTTAGAATTTCTGCACAGTAAATTCAGGAATTCTTTGGCCGCCCAGCACTTGCGTGTGTCATACCCAAATCCACATGCTGACTTCTGAAATGCACTTGCTATCAACAGCATGAAGCAAGACTGTAAAAAACCTAAAGAATGGGAATGTAATCCCTGGCTATTGCAGCTTTCAATCAGTTTTATGATTTGGGTACTTTGATTCAAAATTTGCTTTATCCAAGATATTTTCTTGTGTTGACTAAAAATCATTATACTGCAAGCCACCTGCTTGGAAAATTTAGGTATTTGCTGAAATATGAAATAGCTACAATGGCATTTAAAGCACACCTTCCCCCCGCCCCCAACCTAATTACCCCTGGGAAAAATTAGTAAGGTATTTGTCCCTCCGAAATTCACCTGTTACTCTGCTGAGTGATCATCTAAATTTCCTTCTATTAAAAGTATGAGCTACAGCAAAGCAGTCATTAATTGCATGTTATTTGTATTATGGAAGTACCCAATGCACAGGACCCTGTGCAAAAATATGCACTGAGAACTGTCCTCTTTTTGGGAAGAGAAATAGGGAAGGTGAGGATAGAGAAAAAAAAAAGCTCAGCTGACAGCGATGAGCTGATTTTAAACCTTACCTTTTTGTTGAGTTACTATAATGGTATATATTGTGTGCATTTCCTTTCCTCAGCTTCTTGCAGAGGGTGTTGGTTGAGTGGAATATAGATAAATAAATTAAAATCTGGCTGAGATTTTGTTCCAGGCATCCAGCTGGCTACAGAATGTTCTACACGTTTCGACCACCAGTGTATTTTCTGTTCAGGGCTCCCCGGTAACTTGTGGGAGCTGCTCTTGAACAGCTTAGCATAACACTACAGTTTGTGCCAAAGCCTAAATCATGTCCCAGTTGGGCCTGGCCCTTTGGGTGCCCCAACTGATAGGAGCAATATTTCAAACTCTGACCCACGCTGATTAGGTGACACTCCTCACTATTTAGGGCAAAACCCTGAAATGGGGGAAGTCTTTCACACCCAGTTGGGTTTTGCCCTTGGGGAGAGGGTTTCAATTCAGTATTTTGTTCGGGCTGTGGTGTTGCCTCTTCCATAGAAGGAAACCTATGGATGCAGGTGACATTTCCATACCCCTCACCTGACAAGCGGCACATAATGAATTGGGTTAATGATACTACTTCCTCGGGAGCAAAATTGGAGACTTTTGCTGTTGCAGTTGGTAATTAGGGATTTTAGCTGTTCTGTGTGGAATGAAGTTGAGCTGACAAAAAGGTAATTACACTGCAGTGCATTAAAAAGCAGGTACTGTGCGTATAATTACCGGAGACTTTGCGTACATGTGTTTTCTTAACTTCATAGTCATCCCCTAACAACAGAACTGGGGACGGCTGGTGCAGGGTGCTTGCCAAGAAAAGCAAATTAGGAGGGTTATTACAAACCAATGTTTTCCTGCCTTCAAAGCCAAACTTAACATAATGCTCACTTGCTCCTGAGAAGGAGGAGTGGGGAATAGAAAGGACACCAGAGATCTGAATTTCTGAAAGAGATTCCAGTAGTTTGTTTATGTCTGTGCAATTACGTTCTGCTATGGCTTTACTGCTGCTGACACCCCAGCAAAATGACAGTGTATGATGGGGTCTGAGAAGGCCTTCAGTATTTAGTTCCATGTGGGGTTGTTTGCTGTGCAGTGGCCATCTTTATGGAGCTGGGTAGGGCTGCAGAAGCCAAGTAGTGCAGAGGTGGGTGTTCCCTGGCCAAAGGCTGCACCACCACCTCATGTTGCCCTGCAGCTAGTGGTGTCCCGTGGGGGAGACTGGGAGACCCCCGCATTTTAGTGACAGATTTTGCTAGATACCAGAAGCATTCTCATCTCTCTTGTGGCCTTTTTTTGGTTTGGCATTTAATTTGTTCTAGCTTAAGCTTGCACTGAATCTTTCTTTATAATTTGCTGTATGCTGATATCTTCATCTCTGTCACATGCTCAGCTTCTGTGTGACAGTAACCATCTCCTCAACTCTTCTTCCTTTGCCTTTATGTGAGCAGTCCTGCTTTCTCTTCTCCTCTCTTCTCTTCCATCCCCACCACCCCAAATGATCAGGAACACAACAGCAGGTTTTTTCCTCCTCCAAGACCATTTACACATAGGGCATCCTTGACCTTGTGGAGCTGCTGGTGCAGCTGAGAGGAAAGGCCATCTGTGTCAGCAATAGCAGTCGTTTTCTGTGCAAAATTCATTTAGAGGTCCCCACTGACAGGACCCCTTTCCTATGGTCCAGCAGTAGCCCAGTGGCTCACCTCCTGGCACAGTGAGTCCTTGGCCAGGGCATCAGGCTGCCATGCTGTGCCATCGCCCCGCTTCCCTCCAGCTTGGTGGTCTATTTAAACACCAAACCCTATGCCTATGGCTTATGCCTCTGGTGTTTAAATTGCTGGAACGGTCGAGCTAAAGATTGCTTCGATAGATAAACTCATGGCATTTATGAGCATCCTCAATGTATTTGCATTTTTCTTGCAGAACAGGGTGGCACAGCCCCTCAGACAGTGTGGAAAGGTGAGGAGCCGGGTTTCCTTGCCCACTGTGACCGCTGACCTGGAGCTACCTCCTTGATGTTTTGCATTAGAAATGTATAAAATCAGCAAGTTAAACACTGTTAAAGGAGCTGGTGAAAGGGTGCTCAGCAGGACACCAGGCACTGCTGTTTCCACACCCCAGTGAGCACATGCTGTGGCTCTGAGCAGGAACTGAGGACAGACAAACATCCCCTGCAGTTCCCCAGGCTTTCAGCGTGCCTACAGAGCTGATCAGGAGTGACTGCACCTAAACTGAAAGGGAGAGTGATGATAATGCTCTGGTAAGACGGGTGCTTTGTCTGTACCTGGATAGATCAAATTAGCCTTGTGGGACACCACACAGTAAAACACTTCTAGACACATAGAAACTGAATTTGTGGTGTCTTTCTGTAGATAAATTGAGGACATTAGACCTTGGAGATAACTACTTACATTGCTCATCCTCGTTTATCATATAGGTGTGTCTTTGGATGTAAAAGTGAAAGAGAGGGTTCACCTGCAAAGACTGCACCGATGGCTGGGGAGAAATTCCTATGAAAATTATACTTACCAAGCTTGTGTTTAGGATGAACTTACAATTTCATATATGAGAGGAGAAAAAAAAAAGGGAAATGCCAACATTCTCCTTTTGTATCTGAAAAGATAGCTAAGATTTTTTTTTTCTCCCTCATGTATGCAGGGAGAACAGCAAACACTAATACAATGCCTTAGAACGTGATTTCTTTCCATATACAGTACACACTTAAATGCAGAGAAAATGATGGACTGGTGAAATGCTTACTTGGTAGTATCCATCAGACATCCCCAAAAACCTAAAAGCCAACACTGAAATTTTATAGCCTCAAAGAAAATAATACTGAGTGGTGTCCTGCAGCCTTAAAAAAAAAAAGCAAAATGCTTTCATGATATAGATACAAGTGTAAAATAAAATTATTTTCTGTGTAGCCAATTGCATCACAAAGGAGTAAATACAGTAATTAGTTGATACGTAAACCACTCTCAGGAAGAGTAATTTCTACCTAAGAACAAGCGCTGCTCTATCATTAGCAAAACAGGAGTAACAGTGAATGCAAATGAGGTAATCTTTTTACTGACTGTCCAAACTGTGATTCTGCTGCTGTAGTCATGGCAGTGAGCATCCTGCCTGTGTGAGGAGCTCCTGAACTGCCTTCTGAGACACGGCACTGGCAGTAAGGGAAGTCTGCTCATGCTTCACAACCTAAATTATTAATCTAGATCCTCTTGCCATTTTAAAATCGTAACATTATTTCTGAGGTCTTAGTGCAGGAGAACTCTCTCTGCCGCCTAAAAAGCCTCGGTTTCTTTCATGTTTTTCCCTCCACCACCCCCCTTAACAAAAAAGAGCTCACCTCAAAACCCTGGAGATTCTTATAACCAGCACTAATAAGCTACTCCCTGTTGTATTTTCCTGGTTACAAAGCCGTTACATAGTAATTCTGTGGCTCTTTTGACACAGGAATGGCTTTGTATACTCCTCTGCATTGTCTGTAATGTGGAATCCAATTTGCACGTGCTCAGACACAATGTTGTCCAAAAGCAAAACTACTGGAAATTGGATTCTTAATAGAGCAAAACGCTTGCAGCAGAATAGCTAAGATTATATCTGCAGTTATCACTGTAGATGTTACATCTTAATAATGGAGGAGTCATTACTGATAAAAAAAGAATGTGGTTCTACATTACGTGATGTAAAGCTCGTGGAGATGCTGTTTACTGTAGCAGGCGTAGTTGTCTGAAAACTATCCAAAACGTGCGGTATAATGTTATGCTTCATATGGCATCCTGACAGCCCTGGTGTCATCCAAGACTGGTAGCAATATTGTGGGGATAGGGAACGCTTTGATTAGACTGGAGGGAACAAGATGGTGCTGATGAAATCCGTCCAGATCAATAGGTCCTGGGTTAAATATTGCCATGAGATTTGTCATTTCAGAGTCTCTGTGGACTCTGGCAGCTTGCGCTGCATTGATTTTTAATTTTTTTTTCTTCTATACGTGTTCTCACCTCTTTTCTGATCATGAAAGCTTATAAAATCTTTTAATTTTTCTCTCTCTTTGGCAAAAGCTTGATTTCTAGTGCAATTATACAACTGTAGCCAGCATCGGGATGTGTCAAGGGCCATAACAGCTTGCCATAGTCCATCTGCAGATTTAGTTCAGAGGATTTGGTGGAGGGGAGGAAATGCACAGAATTTTAAAAGTTGTTATAATGAACGATTACCAGGTCCCCTTGGTTTTTTTCCTTTGCCTTCTTGTCACTCTCACGATCTAACTAGAGCCCTGGTTACACTCTCTCTGAGCCACAGTGCTTTAAATCCTGCTTTGTAGTCTAGGACGTGAGGGTCGCCAGGGTTTGATGTCACGTTAAATGCATGACGCCTGGGGAAAAGCTGAAAATGAGACATTTGCTTGTTTGTACGTGGTTTGGTGTACTACCTCCTGCTTTGTGTTTGGAGCACTGAAGCAGCAGTGCTTGGTGTGGCTTTGCAGACCTGGACCTCAGGGACAGGGTGGCAAGACACATCGGACTTGTGTTGCACACTGGCTATCTTTTATGATGACTTTTATGTTGCTACTCATGCCTGAGTGTAAAACTTTCCATCTTCCCTTAAATTATCACTGATTTTCCCTGATGAAGTTAATTCCAGGAGCTTTCCCATAGTTTATGTGGATTGTCTGGGGGACAACAGATGAAAATCAAATTAGGTTTTCCTGCTCCTTATTACGGATATACTTCCAGCTAAGCAGTCTTGTATCTTTCCTGTATGCAAGACACGTTTGTTTAACAATTGCATGAAAGAATGAGGATTCCTTACTAAGAGCAGTATAGAAAGAGGCAATTTCCACTTCTCAGTAAAAGCTGGTATGTGGCTTAAACAAACTGGTCCTTGCGAATTGTGAATTTCTCCAGAGATGGATTTTCACCCTTCAGCAAATGTGGGGAAAAAGAGAATATTGTACAAAACAAACCTTCTTAATATCTCTAGTTCTTCCTAGATCTCTTTCTGCTGTCTCTGGGTAGTTTAGGTTCATTCCTATCAGAGATGTCCATTAAAGGTTATAGGGTTCCTTTGTTACAAACAAATGCAATTTCACCAATAATTTTAGCTCTGGGCTAATAAAAACCAGCTTCTGCTGGATCCTATAATGACATCCAACTGTCTGGTCTTATGACTCTGCAGGCTGTTTCTAAGCTATGTTTTTTATATCTCTTCAAAAAAGCTGCCACAGATTTGGAAAAGGCTTAGGAAAAAAGGTATGAGAGTGATGTGAGGCTTGGGGACCATCCATGCCTTATAGTGAGAGATTAAAGAAGCTCCGACTAGTTAGTTTATCCACGGGAAGGAGTCAATTTGATTATGGTCTAGAAGAACCAACATGGGAGAGAGACTTCTGATACTACATAGCGTTTTGATCTCCCTATTTTTTATTCTGTTAGATCAGAGGATTTGATGCTGAGATTAGTATGAAAAAAATTACATTATGGGTAATTAATCTCTGTAGCAATTTAGTGGGTTCTTCCTCACTTGCAAGTCTTTTAATTCAGTAATACCTACTTCTTTTACATATGTTTTTCCTTAATATATTACAAGGCAAAGAAAAATGGATAAAGGTGGTGCCAAGACTGGGAGTGTGTGTAAAAGTATGTTATGGATCAAACAGGTGTTTTAGGCTTAACTTATGAGAAATTGGTTGGTGTTCCCTGACCTGGGTTATATAAAAGGTCAGAACAGGCAACGAGCGTGCTGCCTTCTTGCCTTACAAAAATAAACCTGAGAATATGATTGGTAAGGAAAATAGGCTGTTATGAATCAGTGGGTGCTGCTAAGCAAAGAAATATGTCGTAAGCAAGTATATTAGGAGAGAAGTGTCCAAACAAGAGATATACATCCCTGTCTTGTTCCCTTCTGTTTTAGCAGACCTTGTAAATCCGAGTGACTGGCGGTATTGAACTGATAATAGCCAATTATGCTTTATTGGCGCTGTTAAGGTATGACGGCGGTGCAGAAGTCAAGCTCACGGGCTGGTGCTGGTTATCCTGTCAGTGAAAGACCAGCTATTCTCATGATTCTGCAGAGATTGATTAAGCAATGAGTCTTGACAAGGCTTGCAACATTGCTGCAAAATAATCAGACCTCTGGGAACTTTTAAGATTACCAGCACGAGCCTCAGATTCCCATGGGTGTGTTTATCACATGGGATCCTCACCGTAGAGTGGCTATTAATACACAGTTGTTCACATCAGAAATATTTTTCTGCTGCTGATCAGGTCACTTGGAAGATTCATCTGTTTGACTTGCTGTCTGAAAAGCCACTAAAGCTATGCTGCTGGCTTCAAACCTCTGCGCCTTACGCTTAACAGTGTTCCTTGTCTGCACCCAGGTATAGAAAGGAAGCTCCCATGTTACCTGTCTCATCAAATTTCCTCTCACAAGTACAGAAATTAGCCCCAGCAGTAGGGCTGTCGGGGACCGGTGGCCTAGCACTGATGACCCATCTCTCTTTATAAAGCAGTCAGCAGGTGAGAAGCTCTCCCATAAATGACCTGAATAAACTGATATATCCTCTCAGTGACAGCTTGTTTTCCATGCTCTGCCAGACACAAGAGTTTTCCATGATCCGATGATGCAAATCTTTTTTACAAACTCAGTTGCTTTTTTTTTTTTTCCGTGGCAGAGGGGAAAAAAAGTGGTGACAGTCTTCTCTAGCAATGGCAGTAGGCAGAGGCTGTCCAGCTGCACATCACAGCCCCAGCTTCCCCTTGCCAGAGCGGGATGAAAAGGACGGCCCGCTTACACCTGCACGTCCGTCTGTCATCCGCACAGCAGCGTGGCTGCTTGTGCTTTCTTTACCCTTCGCTTTCTGCCTGTGCTTGTTTACCTGGCCTCTCCTGTGCTCCTGTCTGAGGGAAGGCATGGATCAGGTTTGTTACTGGAAAATTCACACACTGCTGGAGCACTGTACCTCTGCTCTGTTTTACACCTTTCTAAAGCAGAAGAAAACAGTGGAAGTGAAGCCATCAGTCTTCGTGTAGGCTGCTAACACGTAGCACAAGGGAAGTTCTTTGGCAGAGCTTGATTAGCTTAAGCACAGGGTCATGCTAATTGTATTTCTGTGGCTCTTGGATGAAGCTAGGCTGCACACAGGTAGAACCAAAGCCTGGGCAAAACTGTTTCCCATTTGTCTGCAAAAAGCCTCTGTGGACCTACCTGAATGACTCAAGCCCTTTCAATTAAAAAAATAATTGGGATTAGCAATTAGCTCTTCATTTCAGTGGGCTTTGACAGTGGTTGAAGTCATGTCTGCATGCAGTACCTAGGAGATACCTGAAATAGATATGAACAAACTGCTTCTCAGCAGCTCTGATGAGGCTCTGCAAAGTGCTGCTTTGTGTTCCCCAAGTGCCCTGCATCTTCCTGCCTTGTGTAGATGCTTCCCAGAGGACACTGCAGGGAAAGGAATCCTATGTAAGTAGTCCTCATTCATGCAAATGATGCCATTGTTATCTCTGAAATTATTTGTGTGGCGTAAGGCTCGAAGTTTCATCAGTTTTTTTCTCCTAATTTAGGCTTTTTGTTTGGCTCTTCTAGGAGAGTTTCGAGGTTGTGCATTGGGAGGAATGAACAGGACAACAGACAGATCTGAATTTTCTAATAGCTGGAATGAGAGACTTCCCAGTTTAATTGCTGATTATTTTTGCACACTCAGGTTGCCTGGAATCTACCTTTGTGGATCAGGCAATACCTATAGACTTGAATTACAAACCTCTGCCTTGTGTAAACACACAGGGTTTGGTTTTTTCCACACTAAAAGCAAAATTGAAAAAAGTACGCATTTCATATAAAGTCTTTATGTATTTATTTTTGAATTACAGATCTATAGGAAGGAAAATGAGAGGGGAACTAAGAAAAGAGATTGTAGAGTACGGACATTATTGGAGCCTGTTTAGTAGCTTAATTTAATCCTGACAATAGAATTTAGCAGTATTCCAGTCATTAATGCTTTGACTGGATTTCAGGTAGTTTTGTTTGGAGGGAAGGAATGTTGATGGTAGTGATGTATTCTGAAAGCGTAATAAAGTGTTAGTTTAGTTAGCACCCTTTGTATGAGAGTGGCTTTTCCAAAGCCAGCTAAAGTGTTTCCTACTGAATAATGATGCAGTGAGCAACTATTGCCTTCTTGCTCTAGCATCCGTCAGATTAAATAACTTCTGCATCAGTCATTCTGTGTAGCGCAAAATGTCATTTTAATAGAGCAGTGACATGGGATCAATAGTGCCTGCTTTGAAAGTTAACTGTATTTGTCTTGTACGGCTTGCTGGATCTTGAGGAGATGACAAAGAAAACAGAGACTGTTCAGAAGAGGATAAAAGGTGAATAAAAATGTGTTTTGGTATTAGTATGGAAGTGTTCAGCATCAAGGAATTGGCTTTCCTGGGACAGTGCTCTTATTTTCAGAGACAGACTTAAGACTTTCTAAAGGAATGATTTACAAGTTTGCTAGCCACATATACACAAGCTGACGTGTGTGCACATTCACCTACAGATTTCCATGAATCACAGACTCACAGAATGTTAGGAGTTGGAAGGGACCTTGAAAGATCTAGTCCAACCCCCTGCCAGAGCAGGATCACCTACACTAAATCACACAGGAATGTGTCCAGGCAGGGTTTGAATGTCTCCAGAGAAGGAGACTCCAGAGCCTCTCTGGGCAGCCTGTCCCAGTGTTCAGTCACCATCATATTCACATGGAACTTCCTATGCTCCAGCTTGCACCCGTTGCCCCTTGTGCTATCACTGGCCATCACTGAGAAGAGCCTGGCTCTGTCCTCCTGACTCTCACCCTTCATGTATTTATAAACATTAATAAGGTTACCAAGACATATGGTGATGTGCAACAAAGCATGCATACCTGTCATCCTTCACGGTGCTGGAACTCAATTGTAGTCTGTGTTTTTAAGGAAACTGAAGTAGCGTTCTAAGGAGAAGACATTCAGGACCTTGACCAAATGTGCTCAAGCTTTTAAGTTCAAATGCCCTTTATGAATCCAAATTCACATAGTGGTATGAATTTCAAAATATGTCTGTTCTTGTTTTCATGGTCACTTAAACCCATACCAGCAACATTGAGTCTTTTGAGCTACTCTTATGCTAGGTGGTAAGGGCTGCGATGGGACCATTTATTCAATTTACATAGAAAACTGAGAAAAAATTGTACCTGGTCAACAGAACAGGAGTTGGTCTGGTGCAGTATCGCATGCTGAATCTAAATTCAGCATGAGGGCCCTTGCAGATCTCATGTGTCCATCTGGGTGAAACAGGTCCAATGAATGAATAAATCAACTGGTTGTTGTGCGAATGGTAAAATGGTCTTTAGAAATCTCCCACATGGCCACCACTGCTGCCAAACAAGTGGCTTAGGGTCTCCCATCTGTTCAGAATTGTATTCCACAACTTGGAATCTCATGTAGCTGAAGCCAAACCTACCTAATAAGGTTAATTCCTGGGTTGGGTGACGTATTGAGAAAAATGCATGGATGGATGACTTTGAAACTATGTAGTGGATACAGAAATATGGTAATTAAAGTTACATCCATTTTCCTTACATTGCTCTGCATTTATGGCTCTGCAGGGAACTAAAAGCAGACATGAAGCTTGGTGAAAAGGAGTTTTGAGAAGCAGAGGAATACCTCAGACATGGAAAATAACCTGTATGAGCAAACAGTGAATTAATGTTATTAAAGCATTATGTATCCTATTTTTCATTAATTTTTTACTGATTTTCACAATGTATAAAATTTTTAATTGATCCAGTGATATATCCTTAAACGCTTTAAGTATCATCTTAAATATACCCTTATATTTTAAAAATTCACTATTTTTTTTTTCTTATTCTTCTGGCAATGAGTATTACTCAAGTTGAGATAGGACAGTGTGTGCATTTTGCCCCATGATAATACTTCTGAAAACTACTTCACGTCATCACTTTCTCATCGGAACCCCTAACCTTCCTCCCGCTCTACTCTGCCCTGGTCAGGCCCCACCTGGAGTATTGTGTCCAGTTCTGGGCTCCCTGGTATAAAAAGGACAGGGATCTCCTGGAGAGAGTCCAAAGAAGGGCTACGAAGATGATTAAGGGCCTGGAGCATCTCCCCTATGAGGAAAGGCTGAGAAGATTGGGACTGTTCAGCCTTGAGAAGAGAAGACTAAGGGGGGACCTAATTAATGTTTACAATTATCTTAAGCAAAGGATGCAGGGGGAATCAGCCAGCCCCTTTTCAGTGGTCTGTGGAGACAGGACAAGGGGCAATGGCTGCAAGTTGGAGCATAGGAAGTTCCTCACCAACATGCGGAGAAACTTTTTCACAGTGAGGGTGACAGAGACTGGGACAGGCTGCCCAGGGGGGTGGTGGAGTCTCCTTCTCTGGAGATATTCAAGACCCGTCTGGATGCCTATCTCAGTGAAAAGTCCTAGGGAGCTGCTTTGGCAGGGGGTTGGACCCGATGATCTCTCGAGGTCCCTTCCAACCCCTACAATTCTATGATTCTATGATTCATCATCAACAAAGCAAATCCATTCAGTTATGATTTGGAAATCACAAAAAATAAAGACTTCGGTGGCTTGTGTCTTAATACACAGCTGTGAAATCTACCACAACGTTATCCAATCTGTGTGTGTGCTTGAAAACGAGTAGATACTCCTGATCGTAACAACAGCCATCAGTTCAGGTGCAGAATTTCAGGCAGGCACATCAGGAATAGGTATACAGATGCAAGAATCTGATAAATGGTACTAATTAGTGAAAAGTTAAGGGATAACTCATGCACAAACCACTTTACCGATCTGAGGCTGTACTCTATGTGTGTGTATACACAGTATGTACCTATACTGTATACAAATTTATGTGTATACAGTGACACCTTGGAAAACATGGACATTCCTTGGAAATCAGTGGAGACTTCGATGTCCTAAAGTGCTAATTTTGAGGGAATGCACTTGTGGATATTGCTTCCTTTTTCTAAAAGTCTGTAGGGGTCTGGCGTTGCATTTATTTAGGCATCACATTCAAAGCAGAAATTAAATGCAACTGGCTTTTTTGAACTTAGTATTTGTTGCAAGAATCTTAATGTAAGATTTGTTTTAGTTGTTTTGGATCATCTCTGTGTGGATTTTTCCCATCTCTTACAAGGACTGGAAGCATATTTAATGGCTGAAAACTGCAGAGCGAGTGATATGCACTCAGCTTTCAGACTCAGCCTTTTTCTCCCCAGAAATTCAGTTCTAATTCCAGAAAAGGATGCCTGAAAAGCTTCTTATGTTATTTCTGTGCTCATCATTGCTCTCAACATGTCAACGGGATGAAAGCCTCTATAGAAATGTAACATCATTATTATCATTCTTGTTTTCCTCAGTATGGAGTGAAAAAGGGGTCATGGAGAATGATGCTAACAAAAATGACTGGAGAAAGGTGAATAAAACATTGATATATGACTTCTAATGAACATGTTGATGGATTAGATTGGAAACAAGATACCAGAGACTTCCTTGCTCTGACTGAAATCACTGCTGGCCGCAGCGCCACAATTTGTGACTGAGAAATCTCAGTGCAGGGTCAGACACAGGTGGACTGTGCAGTGTTGTTTTCCTTCATCCTGTTTGCCAACATGGTAATAAAACATGTTTAAAACAAGAACCAAAAGTAGGGCAGACGCTGATTCTCTCCGCCCTGCCCCATTTTCCTTGCTTTTATGTGGTGGTGATTTCAGTGAGGTCCCCGGAGTCACATCTGCTTCCCGCTGCTGCTGGTACGGAGCCTGGTGAGGGGAACTGGCAGAAGGGACCATGGGTGCAGGCTCTACCCCTTGCCTCCACTGCTGACTGGAGCCCTGACCTTGGACTAACTGATCTGTCTCCCTGTGCTGGTTTTCCCTCTTGTGAAAAACTGGGAGTAGAAGAATTCTGAATTACCTTACAAGGCTGTTGGGAAAGGGGGTTCTTAATGAATATTCGCAGAGCACTTTGAGACCCTTGAATGAAAGAAGCTATAAAAATGCAAGATGTTATTATTTATTTATGAAGGTCCTCTGGGTTTTGGCCAACAGCATGAATTGTTGACATTTAATTATTGAAACAGTATGCCTATCAGACCCCTTATGGTAGGAAGAGATAAATAATGCAGAAGACTTCAGAAAACCTGGTCAATACCCTCTCGAGATCTGAAGCAAATATACCAGACACGTAGCTCTAGCCTAAAAAGGACTGAATAATTAAACCAAGGAATGAGATCAGTTGTTCTGAGTGCTCTTTATAGTTTGTGCACAATGTTCTACAAGTTATTTATTATTAGTCCATTACTTACAAGCAGTCTTTTCTAAATAAATGCCATACAGTTCACTCATAATGGTCTCTTTATCCCATGAATGTATTAAGGACTGGGGAAAATGTACAAGCATTTTAAGTTATTTGAACAATTACAACATGTCTTCCTGATATCTTGAAGCTTTAAGGGTTTTTATAAAACCTTATCATAGAACCAGTTAATACTTTTAAATATGCAATCAATCATCTTGATATGAAAAGAAAAAAGAATTTAGATGCTCCGAATGCTTTTGAGGAAGCTGCTTAAAGCGAAGGAAAAGTCTGTGCAGTCACATTAATTATACAGTGTACTTTAGATGATGTTTTTCATCTAAGTGTTGCAAAGTTTCTACAACTGTTGAGGCTTAATGTCACTGCAAGGCAAAGTACATAATTTAGAGCACTGATGGATAAAGTGAGACACTGATGTGTCGTTATGAGACAGCCTGTGACAGGATCTTGGGTGCATGGCAAGGGAACAGGGGAATTTTGTTCCCTCTCTGCAGGGCATGCTTCTTCCTCTCCAAACTCCGGCTATAGAAAAGTTACAGAAAAGTGGTGTAAACATGTACAGGGAGCTACTGGTAGGGAGAAACACTGAAGGAAACCAGCAAACCGGCACTTTTTGCCACGTGTTCTGAATTACTTGCTCATTTTGGCGGCGCAAAGGTTTATAAATAGGTGCAATTGGCTAACTCTAGCGAGTCCCTGTTCATCCAGTGCCATGCTGCAGGCTGAGTAAATTTCAGATTAGAACTCCTCCATCTCTGTGACAGCGCAGTGATGCATGGACACGATGCTAAATGAAACCTCTGACTGAGCAATGGGATTTTAGCAGTGATTTGAATGGAGATTTTTTTTGACAACTTTCTTTCAAGACATTAATTCAAGAATGTATCCATTGCAATAGATCATAATGATTTTCACTAACTTAGAGCTGTTCATTAAATGACTATATTCTGACTGTCATTTGAAGTAGAAACAGTATTTCTCTTTGTTTCCATCTCTCTGGCAATTATATCACAACTGACCATCCTGATTCTCTGTGCGGAATCATCCAAAGTGTAATTTGCTGTCCATTGATTAACTGGCATCGTCTCCATAGCATTTCACCTCTCCCTGGCTGTCTCCTGTTAAAGTACTGACCGTGTCTGACCCTGCGTCCCTTATCAGATATGACAAGCTCACAGCCTTAGGTAGTGTGACTTCAGAAATAGTTGGGGAAAGGGAGAAACGCCAATTTCTGCAATGGTAGTGGAAGAGGATTAGTAAATTACACAGATGTGAATGATTCCTTCAAGCCGTGTTGCCACTGAGCTAGAGAATGCTGAAGGAAGCTAATAATTCAGGCCAAAACTCCTCTGGCTGGAGCAAACAGTGCTGCTGGATGCTGCCTCTCATCTGAGTGGGGGCTGAAAGGGTAGAAATCTATTTTCCTTCACTTTTTTCTTCTTTCTTGATCCATAGCTGTTTTAGTTCAGGGTAGCCATTGTACACTTACTTTTGCTATTTCCAGTGTATTTGTGAAGTTTTGGAAACAGGACTGAGTGTGAATATTTTGTCTGACAACAGCAAAAATATAATAAAAAAAAAATCCAGATGATTGTTCGGAAACTGTTATTCTGAATTAACTCCGGTGGAAGTTAAAGGGATTTCCTTCATATTGTATTATATAAAACCCTAGAAATGAATGAACAGACTTTTAAGTGCTTACTGATGTGTTTGGCTCAACCCTTGCAATTAAGATTTCAAAACATTGGCCATGATATTTAAATGACAGCTGTTTCACACGCTATAAGTATATGGTACTCTGGAAGAGTCTGGCTATAGCACTGATTCCATTTGACTGTATCACCAATAACCCCTATGGTTAGTGTGTAGTCCAGGAATTAAATTGCCTGTGCCACAGATCAGGATTGTGGTATTTTGAAAGCAGAACCCATACCCCAAACTACATCCCATGCTCAACGATCTGGTGTATTATGGGATGCCTGATGGAATGCAAAATTGTTCCAATGATCAACACCTTTCTCTAACAATTCAGCACAATCTGAGAGGGGAAAAAAAATGTCGGGGCGGGGGGAGCCTAAAAAATGAACGAGAAGTTCTGGAGTCAGTCTGTGACTCAGGCATTGATTTAGCTTAGTGATGCTAAATAAATGAGATTTTCTTCCTTTGGCTTGCTTTATTCACTGAGACAGAGGAATGAGCATCTCTATACTTGTCTGGTTAGAAGGAATGCTGTCTGAGACAGGGATCCTGTAACTACAGTCGTGTCCATAGTTTGAATAACGCGAATTTAACACGAACTTTAGGAGTACTGTGGTATGGGGCACAGCAAAACAGGCAGAAAAGGAATTGGGTATTAAAAATCCTGCAAGTTTTGAGAACCCAGGTCTTGTATTAATTTCTTCCTGCCATTAAGTTTCCTTGTCTTACCAGTATTTTCTGTAGGATGTGAAGTCATATCTGATATTGATTGCTGTGTAGTCTGAAGCACAACTAAGTGTCAGCTTGCATTAAGCTGTAGTTAGACCTCTTCTCTCCCCCCAGCCTTCCCGCTCGGTGCTTTAATGCTGTAAGTAGGTCACTGCAGAACTGGAAGCTGTATTTTTTCCTTTTCCCACATGTGGCTGCTGGAATACATTTAATTGCGAAGCAGAGCATCAAAGCTGGAGTAGCCAAGCTCACCTCCAAAAGATAATTAGCGAATCTCTGTGCAGTGCGCTGGAGGGGGACCTACAATTAGAGATGACTAAATATGCTGGCATTTGGATTCCTCACATTTTTAAAAACAATCCCCGTTTCAAAGTTCAATTGATGTGTGTTTTACTGGACCAAAGCAATGCTCAGATTCCCAGTTCAAATGCACAGTCAGGTAACTGGGATGTGAATGGCTTCAATGCCATATTTTGGGGGCTTGGCTAAAACACAAACCGAGTAAAACGCTGAAACTGAGGAGGAGGACAGCAATAAGGTTTTACTCGAAACTATGTCAGGTCAAGTGTAAAGGGACAGCTTCCAGGAGACACATGGTGAAGCTGTAATCCAGCCAGTGATGATCAGTATGATTTTGGGTGTTTTGGCATCAACCCTATTCCTCTAACTATGAGGACAGCTGTTTGAAAACACTTGATTTCTGAATAAAGACGATTTGTGCTTTTAGAAGTTTGAGCTGGAGAGTTGATTGGACAAGGGTTTGCTTATAAAAGTTTAGACAAGGTCTAGGTTTAAGCATAGGATAAGAAATTAGGACATCTGAGAGTCTCTTCCTGACTCTGCTAGGAGCTTCCTAAACAAACTCCCTGTATGAATGTACACAGTAATGTAGCTCCCAAAATAAGGATCATGGTATTATTTTAAAGGCTTTAGTAAATTCTTGCACGCTAGTGATTGTGGGAGAAACTGGTAAGTGGTGCCACAAAAATCTTGATTAACAAACCAGATACAGGGTCTTGTTTTGCCATTTTAAACATTGTATCAACATACTTCTTGGGCGCTGGTTTGGTTTTGGTTGGGGTTTTTTGGGTGGGATAAACTACCTCATCTTGATCATATAGATTGTCTTAATAACTGGACAGTTAAACCATGGAAGTTTTATCCAGAATTCTCTCACAGTCATAAATACATGTTGTCATTCATCTCTGGAAAGGGCTACATCTGCAGGGAATACCTGTCACACTTTAATAATGCTAATTACATTTCACTGGCAGCTACAGTCAGAATTTCAATTCAGATGGCTTCCTTTTGGGTTAGAAAAGAAGGATAAGTCATTTTAAAATTAAAAAAGCCTAACTTTTGTCAATGCATAGTACGCTGAGACCTCACGTGACTATTAAATTAGATACTACCATGGGAATTTTTTGGAGATAACTCAGAAATTCTGAGTGGGATGTGGCTTGTCTCAGGATGTCCATGGGAGCTAAGGTCTGGCACGCAGCAGACTCAGGAGAAGTGCAGCCATGTGGGACCTCCACAGTCCAGGGCCTTGCTGGCATTCAGCATCTTGCCCCACCGACTGGAGTAGGGAGTCTGGCAACATACACCAGAATTGAAACGGCCGATCAAGGTCAGAGCTGAGGCGAGTCTCCTCTGAAGTCATGCCAAGCTGGCAGTGACCCTACCTGTTGTAACTCTTTGCAGCAATTACATTAAGGGTCTTTTTACGGTCTTTATCAAGCCTTGGAGCAAATGTATGTGCTGGCATGGTGCTGCTGGCTCTTGAATGTTGCACTTGACTCATTTTCTGAAATAGGGTTTTAGAGCTTATTTCTTTTTGGTGGTTTTTGGTGAGGTTTTTGTGTGTGTGTGTGTCAAGGACTGCCTTGTCAAAAGCAAGGCTGGCTAGTTTATTTGGTTTCAGTTGAATCCAGATTGTCAAAAGCAGGGAAGATGTTAGGTCACAATAAAAGACACCACTCCTCCACTGGAAAATGTTTAGAAACGTGTAAAGTCTTCTCTCTTTTTGTCATCAGGTCATTCTAATTACTTTGCTTTATTGGGACATAAGGCTTCTGGTTCCCAAGTTTTCTGAATCTTTTTTTCTTGGCTTCTAATCTGTGCTAAATCCTTGTGGATATCTTTTTTTCTTGCCTTTTACGAGAGCCTGTCCCTGGATCTGTTAGGAGCTCTGCTGGTTCCATGCCTCTCTTTGTGCCTTAATTTGTGGAACAGGTTAATGCTACTTTCCTCCTTTGTAAAAACCACTGAAGACTTACAGCTGAAAAAAAAGCCTGGTATCATTATTTTTTCTTGCTGTGTGGGGAGTTCCTTTTCTATGGCAGAAAGAATAACATTCATTCTTCATTAATTTAAATTACAAATCGAACATCGGTAGCTTCTCTGCAGAGATGGTGACAGCACCGCAGCTCTGAAGTACAGCATGCAGAGTCAGAGCCTCGGCTGGTGTAGCTCAGCATATTCCACTGGAGGTAATGAATCCATGATTTATAGCACATAAGCATCTGCAGTATCTCTAAAAGCCCTCTCCACAATCTGTCACCTGCTACTGTGGGCTCAGCAGCAGGATGAGATAATAGGGGAGATAAGGAATTATGGAAAGGTTCGTTTTCTTCTAACCGAGGAAAGGGAGCTTGTTCAGAAAAGGAAGGTACAACTTAGTCCATCTGTTCTCCAAGGAGCACTCACTCCAGACCCTGTCTGATACCTGTTGTCTTGGGCCTCTTATGGTTTGCCTCTTACAGGTCCAAAATCTCAAGCATTTCAGGTACTGGTTGATGGGAACACAGCGTGTGACCACGTGCACCAAAATGAGTTCCCCAAGTCTGTGCAGCAATGCTGTCCTTAACTGGGCTGGGGAGAGATAGGGGAAAGGTTAGGATAGCTCCAGCCTACATCTTCCCCCCTAACATTAAAAGACAACCACCCTGGGCTACAGTGTTGTCATACCCCTTGTCACTGCTCCATCAGGTAGAGGAAGGTGCCAGCATTGGCTCTGTGCTAGCCAGGAAAATTCTGTGACTTCCCTTGCTCATTGTCCAGTTGAAGCAATGCAAAAAAAGCAGATGGCATTAAATAATTTGGCCAGCACTATTTCCATTATTCATTCCACTCACTGTAGTGCTTCTGCATAAAATCTGTGGGTTTGCACATGCTATAGGTAGTTTTTTTAAGGAATAACATGCACAGAGTTGCAAAAAACCAGCATATTGAAAAAATGAAGCTTTTATATTCTCTTTATAGTCTCTTGGGGTTGAGATGTGCCACCTACTTTTCGCTGAAATTTTCAAAGTAGATTTGTGTTTGTTTTTACCTTTACTACAGATATTTTTATGAGAAAGTAAGTTCATAGTTTTTCAATTGTCACCAATCACCTTTAGTTAAGTAGCTAACTGGTCCTGGCCAGGCCAGAGTCAACCTCCCCAAGCAGCCAGCCCAGGTGAGCTGAGTCAGCCTGGGCTGTTCCCACACCACCTGACATCACTCCCCCATAAAAGGGGCTGGTTGGGAAGGGGTGCTCCTGGTGCTTCTGGGCTAGTGTGAGCGTGGCTGAGATGTCTGATCAGGCAGGCAGGTAGGTAGGTAGGCAGGCAGCACCCTGTAAGGTTCTCTGTGTTACTACCATGAATGTAGAACAAAAACAGCCAATTACTCTCACACCCAGGGAGGTTGACTCTGGCCTGGCCAGAACCAGCATAGTATTTTTAGAGATGGGTTTAAAAAACAATTATAAATTATGTGGGTTATCTTTAAAAGCAAAACTTTTTTCCCCCTAAAGTGTGAAAAACATGTTTTCATTTGTGTTAAATGCAGAAAATGTTGAGTGACAGTCTTCAGTAGCTGTCTTCTGAAGCTGCCTTTCTTTGTTTTCTATTTTCATTGAGCTACTATGGAAAGTTAATTATTGTTTGGATATACTGGCTGTGAGATACTGCTGACAAGGAAGTAGAATTCCCTTTTCAGTGGGCATCAAACAGACACTTCATCAGTCTAATATAACACCTCATCTAATTTCCTTCCAGATATTTTATTTCTTTAATTCAAACTGCGGTAATACCACAATTTTTCCATGCACTTGTTCTTTTGGACATCTCCTACTCAGATGACAGATCTCTATTCCATATAATTAGCGGTGATATAAAAAGCTGCGGATTTCAGGTCTTTCTCTTCAGGGAACCGTCTCCTGGGCCATGAAGGAAAAAAATTGAAAATTATGTATTTCCTGTAAAGTATAATTAGACCACTTTAAAGAAATTCCATAATGAAATATGATGCCAAAGTGGTGCACAAGAACACATTAGGTATTTCCTTGAGCTTGCTTAGAGAGCGTAGAGAATTACGATTATGTGGTAGCTGATACTATAGTGCTGTGCTGTCATTATCTTCATTCTGAGGTTCCATAACTGGGACTGAGCTAAGTAGTTTCAAAGTATTAATAATTTCCTCTTTAGTCCTGTAAATAAACTGTGGCTTCATCTTAAGCCTGAACGTTTGCCAGCAACTGATTTTTTGGGTATTTTGTTTTCCATGACTGATATCCTTTCAGGACTAGAAGGGGAAATACCAGAAATGCAGCAGGAAATTTGGATTGAGATCTGTAATAGCAGAAAAAGTATCTCAGGGCACCAGCTGAAGATTCATTATTCAGCACCTTAAGTTCAAAGTGGCATAAATTTCAACCTGGCTTTTTTTCCCTCAGCATACTTAGATGTGCAGAAATGCATTTGAATAGATAGAATATTTAAGCAATTGTCATACATATATATGGCACATTTAAATAAGACTTATGCATTTCCTTTCCTGAACTAGGAGTGAGATTGCTTCTAGGGTTTTTTTGTAATCTTGACATAAAAATTTGATTTTTTTTTTAATATTAAAATTTGCATTCCTGAATCATCTTAAGCTGTACCTCTAAGACGACCCTGTTTTATAGGTATTAGAAGTGTTAACAGATCCAGATAGTTTTTCTCTCACCACAGTCCTGCCTTTAGCATGTGTTGTAGGAAAGCAGCGGGAGAGCTACTAGCATATCTCTGACAATTTCAAGTATCACCCTTGACCGTTAAGGTGCATTGAGGTCTGCTCTGAGACACACAGAGATACGTGAACCAAAACTCAACAGAAAATTCTGTCTGAGTTTTGTACGTGGTCAGACATTCCCACTGAAATAAACTTAGTCTCGTGAGGTTCTGTATATAAGGCTGACACAGGGGCCTGGGCTTGAGGCAGAGGGGTTTATGATCATCTAGAGAAAGTGTATTCTATTGTTTCCTACTTTTGGGGCATAAAACACTTTTAACACTGCACTGATGCAGCAAGCTTCTGTTTGCTAGAGGGCTGGTAAGGTACTGAAGGGACAGTTGGTCCGTTGTTCAATGTTTTAAGATGTAACAGTTCCTCAGTATTAACTTTTCATCTTTGACACCTTCTTTTGTAACTTACTGATTCCCTGTGAGAAAAGAGCCGGGGTTTGAGGTCTCAGCTAATGCTGGTGTCTAACTGACCTGTAGGGCACTACTGACCTTTGACTCATATGCTTTGCTGCAGAGCTTTCTTATCAAACAAATGTTTATTGCCTCCTTATCCTATCCAGTAAAAAGGGAAATACTGTACTATATCTCCTGCAACGTGGTGGTATCTCTTCTCCATGACAGTAACAGAAATATGATGTCTACAAGAGGAGGTGAAATTGCTAGGGAAGTGTCACTTCTAATCCTCTGAGGGGTATGGACAAAGAATGCAGGCATCCCCTGAAGCAGTGATTTATGCTAACCTCAATACAGTCACTTTGAGTAGATCTTCCTATTTACTCCCTGTGCAGAGTATAAAAAGGCTTGGCAATCGGGTGCATTGCAGTTAATGCATTTAATTTGTACAGTTCAAGTTACTTAATATTCTGTATCTTTTTTTTTATTCCCTCTTGATCATAAAGGGTTGGACTGGGTTGGGTCTGTATTCTGGGGATTTATGTTCCCTTCCAAATACAGACTCCACTGCAGAGTATTTTCCTCTAATATGTGTAATAAAAATACAGTATTTTAAAGTTTTGGCTGGCAAAGCCTCTTCTTTAGTTAACCAAAAGGTATGTGATCTAGAGGCACACTACATTTTGAAGCTGTAATGTGAGGATGGGTAAAGATCGGGAACAAAAAGATTCAGAAGTGCTGGGAGGAGTCACCGATGGATGGCAAAACCTGACCTAGATGGTCAGTTTATCTTTTTTAGTCACAGAACTTACATTTTTAGCTGGTAAGACCTTCTTCTGTCAGATTTTTTGGGGCTTGGGGATTTTCATTTACTTTGTGAACTAGTCATCTGAATGCTCTTTCTGGGCTTTTTGGGATGTGTACGCACACATACATGTGTGACAGATTTATTAGGTTGTATCACGTACCCTGTTTCATGCTTTTTCTTTTGTGGTATGTGTCGTTTTGCACTGCCTTGCAGAAGAGAAATTGGAGATGACAGTAAACAACGTGCCTGACGTATTACCTTGTACGTGATCTGAGGGCAATGTCGATTCCACCCTTCAAGGATTTCCCTCAAGGTCTGTACACCAGCCTTGGATGTGGCAGGGGTAGAAAACGCTTCCTGTCAGAACTGCAATCCCTTTGCGTAATGAAACTCTACAGATACACTTGCAGCAAAGTCCCTTGAAATGAAAGTCTGTTTCCAGTGAAAGTGGAATAAATTGGATCAGTTTAGTGCAAAATGCAAAATACACTTCCAGTTGCAGAAATCCATCCTCCCATCCCTCCTGCAAAGGGAACCTCTCTCTGTTTTACCATTACCTTTCACCCTGTAATTGTCATGTGTGTGCAAAAGGGATGTAGCCATGTCTTCTCTGATGTATCAGCATAAACCTGTTTTTTAACTCGTTTTAGGTGGTGTAAATATCTGAATGAGATGGAAAATTAAAAAATAGGTATGAGGAACATCAAAAGATTCAGATTTTTGTGATCTTAGGAGGCCTAGTGATATGTCTTTATAATTGCTGATAGACTGTGGGTCATTGCAGAACTGTGGAGGGACCATTGCATCTTTAATGCATGGGACATTAGGGAGCCACAGGGCTCAAGTATCAGACTTCTATTACCTTGATGTCTCAGAGAACCATTTGCAGTGAAGGGAATATAGGTGAAATAGTACTGCAGTGACTTCATCTACAGGCAGGTAAGATCATAGAATCATGTAATGCGTTAGGTTGGAAGGGACCTCTAAAGGTCATCTAGTCCAACCCCCTGCAGTGAGCAGGGACACCTTTAACCAGATCAGGTTGCTCAGAGCTTCATCAAGCCTGACCTTGAATGTCTCCAGGGATGCGGCCTCCACCACCTCTCTGGGCAACCTGTGCCAGTGTCTCTTCTTCCTAATGTCTAATCTAAACCTAACCTGCTTTAGTTTAAAAACATTGCTCCTTGTCCTATCGCTGTATGCCCTTATGAACAGTCTCTCTCCCACTTTCCTGTAGGCCCCTTCAGGTACTGGTAGGCTGCAATTAAGTCTCACCTGGGCCTTCACTTCTTCAGGCTGAACAACCTCAGCTTTCTCCACTTGTCAGGGCTTTCTGAAACATTAGAAACATTTCTGAACCATTTCTGCAGTCACCTATGAGCAACTGGCTCCAGTGCTTCTAGCAGCCTTGAGCAGCCGAAATTTCTCTGGGAAGCTCTGGAGACCCTGTGGGAGTTAGTGCTGTCCTGAAACAGGCTTTCAAAAGCCTGCTGAGGTGACCCTGCCCATGCAGAGAGAGGGAAGCAGACCAAGGTGGAGAGCATTGCCCAAGCACTGCAGGGCTCCCCAGGCTGACATCTGTTCCCAGCCTACCTGTGGCTGGTGCCACAGCCTGCAGCGACCCTTGCTTTCCTGACAGAAAGGGACTATTTTGACTTGAAGGGCTCCAGAGGTGGGAAGCAAGTCTTGGTGGTGCCTAGCACTTGGAGAACGGTGTGTGCCTCTTTGTCATGAGCTGTGGTCTCAGGGCTCCTCACAAGGGTTGTCCTCCCTCCTGTGTACTGAGCACCCCACTTCATTCATTGAGTCAGGAGTCATGTTTTTAGTTTTGTTGTAAAAACCTCATATTGTAGTTTTCTTTAGAAAAGGTGCTCACCTTACTGTGAATTGACCCCGGTTTCAATACAGGCCTATGCGTGCAATAGCGTGAACGAATGAATATTAACCGAGACTGATCCATAATAAGTATGTGAGGCTGACAGATAATTTCCATCGAGGAGCAGGGCTGTGTGCAATTAACTTGCTGAAGGAATTACATGGACAATTATCATATATTTTGGGTAATGAAGAAATGCCAACTCACTAAATGGATGTCTTCTGAGTAAACAGTTAGGTTCATTTCAAACCTCATTTATATAATGAGTGAGATGCAAACTGCATTTGGACTGTAATAGATATAGCTCAGGTCACCAGCTAATTTAAAATACATATAAATATTACAACCCCTTTGCAGACACCATTAGTGAAAAGTACCAAATTTGGAGACTCTGGTCTTGAAAATGAGAGTGAGCCCTAAATTCAGAAACTGCTAGTCTCATTTGGCAAACCACTGTACAGCTCAGCTGCACCCAACTTTCTGCAGGTCAAAAGAATACATTACTGTTCCCACCACACGAGATGTTCTGCCTCCTTTCCCCACCTCCTTAACCCAAAGCTGCCTTTTTCTTTCCTCCCCTGAAATACAGTAGGGTCCTGAGGTAATTTCTTTCCCCCAGAAAGTTATTAACTCTTGAAATAGGGGCCATTTCAATTTTAACTCCATCAGGTGTTCCGCAAGAACACTGCTTTTTCCAAATTGTACCCTACCACAAACAGTGATAAATCCTTTCAGGAACCTTCTCAGCCTGTGGAAGCAGCCACAATTGCGTCAGTCCCAGACAGTCCATGATTGACCGATGCCAGGCCACAGCAGTTGCTCTCGGGTTGTTGCTTGGTGATTGCACATGCTTTGTCATCAATTTTTTTTCATAGCTTTTCATGGATTAATTGTCCTTAGCAAGTCAGTGGCTGAAGAGGGGGAGAGTAGGAGGGGACCTGTGCTGTGTTGCTGCAACATGCCAGTCAGCGGTGTTGGAATTTTCTGGTGCTTTCCCTGTTGTTTCAGTTGAAATCTCGGGGGATGTCAGAACATATTTGTACTTACAAAGAAGCAAGAGTGCATCCATGCAGACCATTTATGGTACAGATTAAGATAGGAACATTTTAAATGGCAAAGTTCTTAATTCAGTCCTTAGTTATTACAGCAAAGGTTTAATTGTATCACTTAACGCAGTTTAAGCTTCAGTGTGTTTTTTTCATTGTTGAAGACAGAGAATAGACATTTTTCCATTTAAATCAAAATTTGTGGCCTTGAATTCTTAGCAATCATAGCAATTTGCAGAACAAATCTTGTAGTGATTGTGGAAATTGTAGAGTTCAGAGGTAGATTGTAGCTGCAGAATCTTGCTCTCGGGTTTAAATACCAAAAATGTTGGAGTTGTTTAGGTTCAGAGGGGAGCCATTCACAATTACAAGAGACAAGCATGGGTTTCAGTGTGGGAAGAGTGACATTCTCACTGATTTTTATTATCCATTAATTTAATAGATTAGAAAGCTTTAATTAGCATTTACAGCATCAAGCAACCAAGACATAAAAGAGGAACAATTTATTTAAAAATATGTATTCTTATGTTAATGATATCCTCCACCTCTACTCTGTTCTTGTGAGACCCCACCTGGAGTATTGTGTTCAGCTCTGGGGCCCCCAACATGAGAAGGACACAGAGCTGTTAGAGCGAGTCCAGAGGAGGGCCATGAGGGTGATCAGAGGGCTGGAGCATCTCTCTTATGAGGACAGGCTGAGAGAGTTGGGCCTGTTCAGCCTGGAGAAGAGAAGGTTCTAGGGACCGTCTAGCAGCCTTCCAGTACCTAAAGGGGCCTACAAGAAATCTGGAGAGGGGCTGTTTACAAGGCCATGTAGTGGTAGGATGAGGGGGAAATGGCCTTAAGCTGGAGGAGAGTTGGGAACAAAATCACAGAATCACAGAATTGTAGGTGTTGGAAGGGACCTCGACAGATCATCGGGTCCAACCCCCTGCCAAAGCAGCTCCCTAGCTCATATTGCACAGGGAGGCATCCAAACGAGTCTTGAATATCTCCAGAGAAGGAGACTCCACCACCCCCTGGGCAGCCTGTCCCAGGGCTCTGTCACCCTCACTGTGGAAAAGTTCTTCCGCATGTTGGTGCGGAACTTCCTGTGCTCCAACTTGCAGCCATTGCCCCTTGTCCTGTCTCCACAGACCACTGAAAAGGGGCCGGCCAATTCCCCCTGCATCCCCTGCTTAAGATATTTATAAAAATTAATTAGGTCCCCCCTTAGTCTTCTCAAGGCTGAACAGGCCCAGCTTATTCAGCCTTTCCTCATAGGGGAGATGCTTCAGGCCCTTAATCATCTTTGTAGCCCTTCTCTGGACTCTCTCCAGGAGATCCCTGTCCTTTTTATACCAAGGAGCCCAGAACTAGACAAAATACTCCAAGTGGGGCCTGACCAGAGCAGAGTAGAGGGGGAGGATCACCTCCTTTGACCTGCTGGCCACACTCCTCCTGATGCACCCCAGGATCCCATTGGCTCTCTTAGCCACCAGGGCACACTGCTGGCTCTTGGCCAACCTGTCATCCACCAGGACCCCCAGGTCTTTCTTCATAGAGCTTTTCTCCAGCAGGTCATCCCCCAGCCTGTACTGATACGAACGGTTATTCCTTCCCAGGTGCAAGACTCTACACTTGCTTTTGTTGAACCTCATTAGGTTTCTCCCTGCCCAGCTTTCCAGCCTGTCCAGGTCTCGCTGGATGGCAGTGCAGTGTTCCTGTGTGTCAGCCACTCCTCCCAGCTTTGTATCATCGGCACTTGCTGAGGGTGGATGCTATTCCCTCATCAAGGTCGTCAATGAAGATACTAAACAGAACTGGGCATGAAGATATTAAACAGGACTGGACATTTCAAATGCAGTTTGCATCTCACTCATCTTCACAGTGAAGGTGGTGAGGCACTGTAACACCCAGGGAAGGTGTGGCTGCCCACTGCCTGGAAGTGTTCAAGACCAGGCTGGATGGAGCTTTCAGCAACATATTCTTGTGGAAGGTGTTCCTCCCATGGCAGGGGCGTGGAGTTAGATGATGTTTAAGGTCCCTTCCAGCCCAAACCATTCTACAGTTTTACATTCAGTTAGGAGCTGAAACTCCTGGGGTTTGATAGAAGCGCTGAAAGCTGCTCTTTGTCCTTCCTCCCATTCCCTTCCTCCTCGTTATTTCATTGCTTTGGGAGAGCAGTGCATTTACCAGGAATTTCTGCTTTCCTTCCACCCACAGTGCTCTCACCTCTGTGAAAGTTGCAGCAAAATTCGCCTGCCTTGTTTTGATGGAATTCCACCATGTCAATCATCCTGTATGCAGGAAAGAAAGAAGTCACTGGGTTATCACTGGGTGACTTGATCCAGCTCTCTTGATTCCACTGAGACAGGGCTACAGAAATGGAGTTACTGTGGTTTCAGCTCTGTTATTTACCCTCTGTGGAACCTTTAACCATTCATTTAGCTTATGATAGTTTACAGACAAGCATTAGCTCACCTACCCATCGTCTCAGCTAGCAGGAAGCTATGCGAGCCGGTGCTAACCCCATGCTAATATATTTGACCTCTCATCAGTGTGTGTGACCATAGCACTTTATTTATCTCAATTAAAAAGCATGTGTCTGGCTCGCAGGTCCTGTAAAATATCATGCAAAGAAAACCTTTAATAATTAGCTCTGTCTGTAGAACCTCTTAAACAGCTAATTGCCACAGGAGTAGACTGAATGCTTTGAAATTACTAAAGGCATTTCAAGAACTCAGTATTAATAGTTAATTAAGCCAAGTAAAAATGTCGTTTAGTTAAGGGCATAGGTAAGTTTAAGAGATTATATGTTACTTTTTCTCTTGCTTTATAATTAAAATCAAGTCCCACAGAGGGTCCATACCTTTTGAATCCATATCCATCCTCCAGCAAAGTTCCTTCTCTTCCTTAGGCCCTGGTATAGACCATTGGCACAGAATGCTACATTTAACATAGCAGCTGCTGTATGTTGCTTTAGAGTTTGTTTTCTTGCTTGAGTGCTCTACATTTTTGGCAAGAGGACTGTGCTGTTGTTGCTTTGCAAGGCTGTCATGCAACAGGAGGGTTGTGGTAAGCAGGGAACACATCTCTCTCTCTGAACCTCTCTAGCTAGGGTCAGCCTTGAGGCGGGTTGTCTCCTGAAGATGAAAGTATCACTATTTTGGCTAAGCTCTCACAGGGAAATTTGCCTGAATGCTGCTCTGTCACTCCTGTTCTAACAGTGGTGTAGGTGATGTAAAATTAATAAGCAGCATGAGTCATATACACATGATATTGTATTTATAGCATTCTTGTGAGGTCTCATTAACATGTATTAAAAAAGTGCTTTGAAATTCTCCAGTGAAAGATATCTTATCCCAGAAATGCAGAGCATTTTCCAATCTTGACATCTGCTTTAATCAGCTCTTCAATTTAAATTGTCTAGATCTCAACTTCAGTTTGGGATCCTTTTCCTCAGGGTGGGAAGGCAGTTACAAGACCAAAGCTCTCCCAAACTCCCTGGAAACCCAAGCGATGATCGAAGAAGTCTGTGGCTTGGGCACTTCCCACATTACCTTTGTACCATAAACCATGCACATTTTCTCTCCTCTTCCCTACTCAGCTGCAACACCAACAGTAAAGTCACAGAATTAACCAAATATATTCTTTCGTAGCTATTCGTTAACACAGTAGCTGGGATTTTAGGCTCAGATAGTCAACCAAAACATACTCCTTTGCTGCTGAATTTGGAGTGGGAGGAAGCGTGATGGGGGAGAGAACATGAGTTCAAATTGCCTTTTTTCTGTCACACTCATTTGTTTTCGGTGTTGGGCTTACTGCCTTCTGAAAGGGAGGGAGACAGGCACAGGATGTTAAGGGAGCAAACGGGGATTAGTCACTGTAGTGATCATGAATAGAGGAATATATGATTATTTCAGGCTGACTTTTCTTGGTCTCTTGTCAAAAAGCACAGTTTCTGTGCACAGAGTAAGTAGAGACTTAGCAGAAGGATTTTCTGGGATGCCAGTAGTCACAACTGAAAGGTTTTCAAACGAAATTATTTGTGGGGTGGTTGGGTTACTTCAAGTCAGGGTCTTTTGCGTTCAGGTTGGCATCCTTCTGCACACAACAGAGGAGATGCAAAACCCTTGGGGGAACAAAGAATTGAAAATTAAAATAGATTCATTGTCCTGTAGCTGTGCTTGATGGCTGCAATGGAAACTGAAGGATCAGTGAGCTAGTTGCTGTCACCACTGGGTGAGGTAGCCAGCTTGGTTTCCAAAGGAGCAGCATCAATCTACATCAGTCAGGAGAAAAAAAGCATACAAAATAGAGTGCAGAATATAGCACACTGATGGATCAGTCAGAGATACAAAATTTTTATGTTTCTAATTTGATGGATTTCAAAATTTATTTTAAAGGTAAGGAACATGGGAGCAAACCACAAGCAAGTTTTACATGAAATTTGTTTCCTACTTACTTCTGTGGTTTCTAAATGTATACATGAAACAAATTGACAGAAGCTGTTGAGATTTATTACAAGCCTCTATAAAAAGGAAGGGTTTTTCTTATTTATGATGAGAAAGTGTCATGTACAGGGAGCAGTAAGGAAAGAAGCGGAAGTAGATACTTGTGTCCTCTGTCACTAGCAGAGCACAAGGCAGGTGACAACACAGAAAGAATAGCATCAAATAATGGCTGCAAAAGTCATTGGGAAAAAGGACAAGAGATTACTCTCTGCAGGATGACCAGCAAAGGGATTCAGTAAGTAAGCTGACATCATCAAAATGCTCAGGAAACATATTTTAAATATTAAGTGTTCGATTCAACTCTCAATTATCTAGGATAATAGGAGCTGGGATAAACCAAAGTCAGGGGTAATAAAACATTTATAAACAGGGCTCTAAGAATATGAGTGACACAACCACCTTGAAAGCTTACAAACAAATTTCTGTATTGAATAGGCCTAATTCTGTATGGGAGCCAGCAGAGAAGGGAAGAGGCTGAATGATTTGCTCTGCACATCTGTCCTTGGCTGTGGCAGCTCAGGGCAGCCCGCCGAACCAGGGGAAAAACCAAAGCTGAGATAATGAGAGCTTTGACATCTGACCATACCCAGAGCTGGCTGCACCATGTGGATGGAGCCCTGGAATTTGATCACCCGATGTGTAATGAGAGTTTTGACTAGCAGTGGCTCTAGGGGGTGATTATTCAGAGGAAATAGTGCAGTCAAGCCTCTTATGGTTTCTAACATGATGCACAGTCACTAACTTGCTGTGTGTCCAAAGGACACACAGCTTTTATGAACCGTGTGCAGCTCCCACAGCTGAACAAGCCCTCCTTCTCTTAATTGAGACACAGAGAAATGTCTTTAACTTCTCAAATTACTTGAATCTTTTTTTCTTTTTCTCCTCCCCCAACTTCCTTGCTTCCTCCTACAGCCAGAGATCACTGTAACAGGAAAGAAGTCAAACGGCACACTTACTGCAGATAATTACTTCCTGGATGGTATCATTTTTCTTTTGGATAACACTCCCTGACAGTTAAAATCTCAAAGAAAAAAAAAAAGCTGAGAGGTGTTTAATTAAATTCCTCTTAAAAAAAAAAAGTCTGTTTTACCAGGGCAAACTCTTTCTTATCGTTTTTTTGTGTATGTAGAATCAATTAGCTATCACAGTTGTAACTTATTCTGCCCTTTGAGGAGTTTTGTTTGAATTATAATCATTATTCTATCTGTGTTTTTGGTCTTTGTCCCTGGATCCTCCTTCTAAGCTGCTTTTGCAAAAGCATGCTGGAACTTCTTAGAATAGCTAATGTGAAATACTTGAAACAAAACAAAGCCCACCACGTAAGATGTGGATATCAAATATGTTCTAATAATTTTTTCAAAGCGTAAGTTTGAATAAGGTAGAGTGCAAGTTTTTTCAGCTTCAGGTAAAATACCTAAATTCTCTTAACAACTACAGATCAATGCTAATGTCGGGGAGTTAGCCTAGTACTGCAGGAATCATGCTTTGGCCAGTCGTATGGAAGTCATAAAGAACAGATCTTTTTTTAAGGTACAAATTCGTGCCAATGAGATTTTCAAAAGCAAAAATTGATATATTGGATCTGTAAATACCTTAACAATCTGAGTGCGTGTCACCTACTGCAAAAACCTCCTGATGCTCCTTTGCCTAGCCAAGAGGTCAAGTCATAATCTCGTTGGGGTTAGCCACAGCGAGAGATGGCACACAACTCAGACCACGCCTGGAGATCACAGCTTCCCTGTGTAGAATAAGGCAAAGTGATCTTGCTGTTAACCTGGCAGACAGGGACCCAGGGGTAACAGGCTGGGTTCACATCCAAATGGAAGGGGCAGCTTTGTTTCCATCCTCACATCTACGGTTATCAAATTGTGCTATAGCAGGTGATGGTGAGAATTGCGGGTGTTTGATTTCAAGCTAAATTCATGCCAGATTGGATGACTGGGTTTTTTTCTGACCTTCATCTGAATGATAGCTACTGGCTTTCCTAGGACAGCTTAATAAAACAGTATGGTCTTTACTTCCCAACTTCTGTCTTGCCATGTGTAGATGCAGACTGCTTCTTGCTGGCAGAGACTTGTTTGTGTGGTGTTTGGAATTATTTGTTATGGGATTGTAGCCGGAGATTTCAAACAAGAATGGGGCCTTGTTGTAGAAAGTTTTATTTTTGATTTTCTTTATTTGGTATGGAAGGAGGAGTTGCCTGACACTTACAGGTAACACAATAGCTCATAGGCTCAACAGACATAGTACTGGATTTCAATTTGTGCTATTTTCATTATTTTCTTTTTCTTGGAGCTGCGAGAGAACTTTGATTATGAAGTGAAACAGGTATGATTTTGAATCTTTCTTTAGATCTCAAAATCTTCTGTTCTTCCACAAGCTGCTTGTCAGGTTATGGAACTAGCAATGGGGAGAGTCTGGGATGATAACATCTTGTATTTTGTAGAGGCGTGGAGAAGAAAATTTTGAGGAGTTGAGCTGAGATGTGTCAGTATGAGGCATGGAGCCTCATCTTAGGGAATGAAATTGTTACGTGCTCAGAAAGATCTCTCTGAACTGCAAAGATGTCCAGGACTGTAAAGATGTAGCTGTTTCATTTTATTCTTGCTCCTGCGTGCCTTGTTAAGGATTGGTGTGGTGTGATGTTTTGATTTCACACTTGCTAATTGCTGTATGTTTCAGGAGCCACGTGTCAGTTTTGCTTCACAGCAAGAGCCCCAGTCGTGAATGTCTCCTCATCACTGCTGTGTGCTTTCAGATCTCTGCTAGGTTAGTCAGAAAAGTCACACATTATGACAGTATGGAGAAGCCTGCTTTTATGACAGGGCTGAAGATGAGTTACACCCAGGCAGTGCACTGAGCGAATAATAGATCTTCCAAATCTGTATTCATCTGCACATGTTACTTTGTACATAATGGGACTTTCATCTGGTTCAAGGAATACACGACAAATTATTTCACAAGGATAATACGTCCTTGTACTATTTCTCCAGCGAATTGGACACAAAAAGGTCTTCCATTACCATCACTCATGCGTGTCTTTTTTTCTTTTTTTCCCCCTTTCAAGTAGAGACAAACAGAAGGAAAAAAATCCAAGATTTCTCCAGATTCTTTGTTTTCTGTGTTTGATACTATGGTACTCCTGCTCTTTGGAAGGTGTTCTCTAAGTGTTTGGTCCTCAATTTGTGCAGATTTTCGGCACTTGTGTGCACCTTTATAAGGATGTTGATGTTCTGTCTTTTTGGTATGCGAAGCACGAGAACTGAATGAAGAGCTTACAGGGCTAATGAGATGAGAAAGAAGGCTACTGTCAAATGGATTATAGTTTATTCATAAACATACAAATACTTAATGCAAGTATGAATGTTTGCTTTCACACGCATACTAGGAGATGTATTTGCAACAGCAGAGATAAGCAAAGCATGGCTAATTTTGTTACCACAGATAAATACATTTTTGCTTATAGGCTGGGCTGTGGTTACCGTTCATGATCCAAATCTGTGGGTTAATTTAAGCCAATCGTTTTTACCTGGTGCTTGAAGCAAACTCAGAGTGTGTACCCAGTCTGTTATGGCCGGCATTTCATTAACCTGTGGAGGAGCTATCGCTTGCACGTGACTTGTGGTGCTGTGACATGCAGGGAGTTCACAGTGCTGATGGGTGATGGGTTTCTCCTCTTAAACCTGGGGGTATGGACAGAAAACATGACAACAGCATCAAGCCATAGCTTTCTTCTGTGTGCTCTCAGCACTCTTGGTATTGCTTGAGAAATCATCACAAGAATGTGCCTGGAGTTACAATATTTAATGTAATGTATTGTCATTTAGCTACAAACACCCTCCTCGCCCCTATTCCAAGCACTAAACCTTCTCTCTTCTCTGCTCCTTTAAATTTCTAAAGGCTGCTGGGAAATAGCTTGGTTGGGAGCGTACTGCTGTGCATTGACCCTCCTGGCACCTGAGTTAGGTGGCAGAAATCACATCAGGAATAAACCTGAGCTGAGAAACATTGCAGTGTGATCTTGATAGTGAAGGGGTTGCATTGCTGTGTGAGCACACTGGAGTGGAAGTGGAGGAAAAACTGAATGATGTCAGTAAGGACCTGGTGGAAAATAAGTCAAGGATGTAATTAAAATTTTAAAAAACCTATAAATAACTGACAGAAACTGCTCACTTGGCTTGGTTACCAAGGGACTCCCATTGCCATGGGGGATCAGTGCTGCCAGTGTGCATGTTCTTGCATCTTTCTGATAGGGAGGTTGTGTATGTCCATGTACATAAAGGACCATGCTCTGCAAATGGACAGATTTAAAGGTGCACACTTAAAAAAAAAAACAAACCCAACAAATCTGTGTCCAGCTCTGATTTTTTTAAAGATCTTGAATATACTTGCATTATAAAACAACTATATACATTTTTAGAACCCCATGATTTTAGTGACTTTTCATGGCACATACATGGAAAAAAGAAGAACCTGAATGTTAGTATTCTGAAGTAGAGGCAGGATGTGCTCACAGGAGGATCATGAAAAACATTTTGGTTCAGTTATAGAGAAGGGCAAGAGCTTAGACCATATATTTCTTGCTTGAATTTTGAGTGCGGCAATCGATGAGATAAGAGAGATTTGTACATTTCAATTGCAGTTATCGCGGAGCAACCATACTGAGGCTGGCAAATGGCAGCCAGCCAACTAGACTAATATATTTTTTGCCTGTATTAGCGTAATGCAAAATGGGCAGCAGTTATGTATGGAAGCACCACTTGCTGTGAATTAAAGAAAAGGCAAAAAGATCCATGTCATCACCTCCATCCTTCCCTTTCACTGGTGGGAAAAATGCTTCATAAACCGGAAGCAAACAGTGACATAAAACCAGTACAGGGTGATCTCATATCTAGAAGTTAACTAAGAAAGGAAATCATTATTGCCTTTAACCTGTTCATATTTTGTATGTCACAATAAGGATATTATATATTGCATTGTCTACTGACCTGAAAGCTTTTTATATTACCAGTGAGTTAATGGTTATGAAATAAAGCTCAGTAAATATTTACTGTGGGGTATGTGTGGGAAAGGTCATGTTGGCTTGTTTAATGTCATGCTGTTTATAAAATCATCCTTTTCAGAAGAGAGAATAAAGGATTAGCATCCTGAGTTAAAATGAGGAAACTGTGTTCTAAAATTACATATTTTTGTTGCACAGTCAATTCTACTTAAGGCAGCAGACTTCCCATTCTTGATTTCCACGCACCCTTTTCTCAGCTGACTTTCATCTCTTGAGTGTATGAAGCCTCCTTTCGCCTGGCTAGCCATTGTCATGCCTGGGGAAAAGCTCTGTCAGGTATTAAAAGAGAAATATATAAAAGAGAGCTAATGGCTAAAGTTTAATTCTATAAATTCTGCATTCAAAGGGTTTGTAACTGCCAAACCAGCTAGAAATTTAATCTGTATGCTCTCCATACTATTACTGCTGAGTACTAAGATGCTAGGCTGATGAATGTATTTATAAAGGTTTGTCTGCATCCCTCTTGGCCACTGAATAACTGCCAAGTGTAAAACCCACATGACAGCAGCAAGGAATAATGATTTGTATGAAGAGGACACCAAACCTGCGGAGCTGGTTTCCCAGCATCACCTAATGAACCAAGACTTTTATTATCCTTTTGAATTACTTTCTAGCAACCTCACTTCATAAAAGACACAAAACACATGAGAAGGAAGTTTCAGAGGTTTATTACTCTTTGGCAACTTGGGAAGAGAGACCTTGATCTCCTGATTGATTCTCGTACACGGGGCCGGCCTTTGTCACATAGGCAAAGGATTTATGAACATGACTACATCTTTTGCTGAGTAAGATCTTTTGTATGCCTGAAGTTACATGCCTTAGTCATGGCTATTGTGCACTTTTATACTGCTGAAAGACAGAATAGCTAAACAAAATTTAAACCCTATAATATCAACTTAGATTAAAAAAAAAAGTTTAGGAGACATAATTTGTAAAAGTGGCAATATGAATCTGGGCTGTAAGTGCCATCATACCATGCACAGGTGATGTTTCTCATCTCTTCTGACCCTTGATGTTTAAAAGGAAGGTGCCCAGAGAGAGAAAAACATCTGCAAAAGGCAGTTTGTTTAATCTTAAGTGGATAAATCACATTCTTCAGATCCATCTCTCCCTACAGATTATAGCATTAGCCTAGATAATGAGATTTGAACATATGCCTCATTTTTGGTTTGATAAAATGAAGCCAGATGAATCTCACACCAGGTGGAAAAGTCTCTGCATGGAAGTTTTGACCAACATGTCATTAAGGTCTCCTCACTTTGAAAGTAGCAGGATACTAAATATTTTAGTTACATACACAGAAGTATGTGGAATATTGAAGCAAGTTTACACGATGGCACACAAGTCGAGCCTAGCGAAGGATAAATGTGGTGGCTGTATATTTGAGTAGAAGGAATTAGTGGTTTCCTGATCTGGTAAACACAGTTGCAGAATATTCCGCTTGTTGGTGGTTTTTTTTTTCTGTTTTCCTCCAATTAAACCTTCCATGATAGCCATATAACACTCAGTAACCCGGGCTGTCCTCCCTCTGATGGGTAACAGCAGTCATTCTCCCCAGCCAGACTCCTCTGGGAAGCTGGGGTGTCATGTGTTGCATGTGAAACAACTTTACCCCATAGCTGAGGATCCTGACGCCTCTTCCCAAGCTGTTTTTATCCACTCCTCTCATTCACTCCCTTCGAGTCAACCCATGGCAGCTGTATTAAAAATGAAATGCTTGATAGGTAGATCCTGCTGGAGTCATCCCTGCAGGGAAAGGGGGCAGTGACAAGCTATGAGTTCTTGCAGCATTAGAGAGTTTGGTAGCTTTCATGACTGCTGAGAAGCATGTTGCCGGCAGTAGCGTGACGGAGACCTCTTCTGTGGGCAGGAATTTATCAGATCAGTACAAATGGCTGAGCTGAGCCTAAAGCCACGCTAGAAATGAACTGAAAATCGGGCTGTAGCAACAACTGAAATGTTCTGTGTGGATTTGCAATTGACCTCTGTGCTGTACAGAGAATTACAGAGCTCATCTCATTGGAAGTGGCACTGGCTTCTTGCTTCTCTTTGAGCATAGGTTGGGAAAAAGCAAAAAAACCCACACCACCATATAAAACATCCACCACCCCAACCTGCACAGCTAAAGTGAAGAAAAATAAAATAAATAATGCACAGCTAAAGTAAAGAAAAATAAAATTCAGTGACGGGAACTATGTATAAATAACGTGAAAAGTCTCAGCAGGTCATCTGGCCAGCTCTGGCCAATTTAGAGGGGACACAAACACAACAGGGTAATCGAAAAGCAGACTTATCAAGTTCCACATGGATCTGAAAACAAAAGAAACCTGCCCTTGAACCTGAGCAAGCAGTCTTTCAGGGGCTAGACATGGTCACATGGTGGTGGTTCTGGCTTGGGGCAAAAGATACCAAGCATTTTAGGGCACAGGATAGGAAGACTGTTGATCTGGATTTAGAGTTTTTCTTCCTGATCATGCTATGTCTCTTTTGACCTTTGAAGAAAGGGTGATGGCTGTTGGGAGCCCATTTTTTTCCCTTTTTCTGGGGGAGTGAGGGGCAGGGTGGGGTGATAGAAAAATGAGTGCAAATAAGGCAGACTACTTGTTTAAGCTGAACTCTAGACCACGCTGAAGTCAGCGGCTTAGATGGAGATAAAAATGTCAGAAAAACTGACTTGAAACAGAAAATTATTATTTATTTCTATTAATGGCTCCATATTTCCAATTTCCAAACCTCTTTATTAGTCTCAGAACTTATTTGAAAACTTAGAGGTTTTGAAAAAAATACGTAAGAGCAGTTTGGTGCCTAATTCTCTTTAAAAGCACTTGGAGTTACAGAACAAGGATGTAGGCTCCTGCAAGAGCCCCTATCATTTACTCTTTGTGTCTAGTTTGCTCTCTTATTATAGTTTAACATGGGGAATGGTGGGGGGGGCAGAAAGAGGGGACAGAAATCTCCAGCTTCCTCCCTCTTTGAAGTTACTGCAAATACCATTGTGTTCAGTCTTTAAGAGCTAGCTCACCTGTGCACATGTGAAGGGTATGTATATATACACCCTGTCGATTCAAAATGAAGGCATTTTTGCTTTGATAGTACTCCTAAGGCTCAGCCTCTACCCTTCAGTCTCTGCCAAAGCATGTAAGACAAAGCTCAGTTGACGCAAGTCCAGTCCAGTTCCTCTCAGCCTCAAAGCAGTGATGGAGCACATCGTGGTCACAGTTTTCTCATGGTGAAGTATCAGTCTTCACATTCTGTTGAACGTGAGTAATTTTCTGTGTGACTTTCTTTTGTCACCTTTCAGCATCAGAAGCTTATGTTACGGAGTTCTGTCATTTGCACAAGTAGAGCCACAGTTTTGGAGGTGAAACACTAAACAACGTGAACTGGTTTTTCCATCATCACCCAGAAAACACATCTCCTCCCATATTCCTTCTTATCTCCCATAGGATGCTTTGAAATGTAAGACACCTCAAAGATCATTTGACACCCTGGAAAGGGATTTCTTCCTAATCCTAGCTTTTCTAAATCCACATTAATTTCTCACTCACTTGGCCTTCTTGAACATTTACCTGGGATGATCTGTTCCTCCTTTCCTCTGTGATGGAGAGGGAACTGAAGCATAGTTGAATGTGTTTTGACTTGTAGGTGCAGTGCTGTGAAAGCGATTATTCTCAATTGATGATGTATGTTCTTAGGATAATGTATATGTGGAGCATACTGTTCAATTAGCCTTTGTTCCTAGAAAGTAATCTTTCTTTTCCTTTCCCATAACTTACTCTTTTCAGAAGTTAATAGAGGAGCCACCTAACGTGACCTCGTCTTCCCACCTGGCCTGTGCACAACTCTGATAATTTTCCATTTGTTCAGGTAGAAATTTGTTCAGATAGAAACCAGAGAGGAATTACTGGCTAGAGAAGATCACTCACTACAAGGGCCAGTTTGGTAGAGTGAAGGGAATTCACAAGGCACTGCAACACGGTTCCAGTTCCCTTTTTGTTTTCTGTCATTCCCGTCCCGGCTTGAGAGGAAAGATGCATTTAGTTAAAGCGCACGGTTCGCCTGGCACACGTGTTTGGGTACATCTACAAGGAATGGCTAGGCGGAATTGCAGAGGCTCTAAAAAAGGTCTGAGTTGGGGAAGGGGAATCAAATTCATATGTTCCCTCAGAAAAGGTATCATTTTTGACATATGTTTAGCACTAGAGAGAAACTAACCTTCTAGAGTGGAGAGAAACCAAACCACATCTGCCTGACGGTGAGTTTCTGTCTTACTTGGGGTGTGTACTTGCAGCTGGGATTGATAATAGGGAGAAATTCAGTCTGTGAAGTTCCAATTTAGTTTTCAACTTTTTCCACATCGGGGTCTCTGGATTGCTGGGCTCTCGTTTTGCCTACTCCAGTTTGCACTAGAGAGGTGGGATAGAATTATGTATTTAGCAATAATTTATTAAATATTGGTTATGCTAACAAGGTGATAAGTAAAAGATATTAGACTTACTAAATGCAAACATTTCTTTTTCACGAGTTTAGTGTTCTGACATTTACTTAGTGCTGTCATAATAGCAGTTGATAGCGTCAAGAAAGATTTCCATCCAGATTATTAACTTCAGAATGGTAGCAAAATGTGGTGGACTGTACGTACCATATTGACATTTGCTTAAAAAACCCACCCTCATAATCTGTGTGCATGTGTGGATAGGGGAAAAAATACCTATCCCTTTAAAACTGTCTCCTAGAGCAAAGAAATGTTGAAGCTTATTTATAAAAAATGACCGGCAGATTGTTATTACTGGCTTTTTGAGATTGAGAATAGCAACAGTGTTAAGGACATTATTCATAGAGCAGAATGCTGGAAATGGTGTGTTAACCTGGATCAACCATCATAAACTATTGAGAACTGATTCTTTTGCTATCTTTTCACTTCCTAAAATACTCCTTTTTGCATGAAAAATCTTGAAGATAAGGGTTTCCATTTCTCTAGTGACATATATCTTCCAAAGAATATTTATTAAGGGAAGTTCTCTGCACAGCATGTAGGGAAGTGTAGCTTAAAAAAAAAAAACAAAACCAAACCCATAAATCAATATTGTTATTTTCCAGAAGTCTTCACGTTTTTATAACAAGTCTTGACATTTTTGTTACAAGTCTCTGACGTTTTCCTTCACGCTCTTAAAAGACCGTTCCATACAAGGCTTTCCTCTTGCAGTCAACACTCAAGCCTGTGCCTGGTCCAGAAGTCACTGGAACATGTGGAAAGCTTACTTTCTTTCCTAAATTCTGCACGGATGACTTTGTCTTACCTTTTTTTTTTCTTTTCTTTTTTTTTTTTTTAAATCTATAGAATCTATTAACAGTAGCTAGTAATCCCAAGGAAGCCTTGGCATGGGGAAATACTCCCAATGCTTGCTCTGCTCACAGACTTACAGAATGTTAGGAGTTGGAAGGGACCTCAAAAGACCATCTAGTCCAACCCCCTGCCAGAGCAAGATCACCTACACTAAATCACACAGGAACGTGTCCAGGCGAGTTTTGAATGTCTCCAGAGAAGGAGACTCCACAGTCTCTCTGGGCAGTCTGTGTCAGTGCTCAGTCACCCTCACAGTGAAAAAATTCCTCCTTATATTCACAGAGAGTAACTTTCTCAGCTCATGGCTATAAGAACTACTTTTTCTGAGACTGCTTGTATCTTTTTGTAAAACCACATGAGTTTCAGTCATAGGAAATGTTACTTTATTGAAAACCTTTGAAACAAGATTAAAGAGACTGGATAAACAGTGTGAGGTTTGATGTTGCAACATTTAGCAGAATATACTCTGTGAAGCCAGGGAGCTGTGAAAATGAGAAAGAGAAGGTATTTGGCAGAGACAGATGATGCAATAATGACGGAAACACAGTGAGAACCTGGAGGGTCATCTCAAGTAGGGTTTTAAAACACAGCTGTATTTTGTGAAACCAGAGTCTGTTGCCTGCTCTGGGTTGTGACTTCTCATTGCAACAGAAGGTGTTTCACAGACCCCTTTTTATTCTAATTATAAAGGATTGGAAGGTGACTGGGGTCATCCGAAAACTGTGAAGTCTGCAACCTACAGAGGGAGTTTTATAAAATAGAGTAAATTACTGAAACGGTCTAAATTGGCCAGAATTTTATTATGGTCCCTGCACAGCAACTCACACCAGAAATTTCCAAGAGGTGCATAGCAGATTTACTTGAGATAAGATTATAATTTCTGAGTACAATTAAAGTTTGCCATTTTTATTGTTGTTGTTCTTCAGTATCGCTTGTCACCATCAGAGGAAAAACGCGTATTGGGCAGCTGGTACAAAACCACTGTGAAGTGATTTTTCTGCGCATGTTTCCCAGTACTGTGTATTTTGTGTAATTTCTTACATACTTTCTCTGGAGATACCATTACAAGACTCTAGAAAAGGCCAAGATCCTGAAATCTAGATCCCAGTCCTATCTTTGTTATAAGGCTCGGTCTCCCTGTACCTGGTGACAGAGGACTGCAGGAATTTTGCCCAGCCAGGAGCACAGACCCTTTGGCTGTTCAGTGCACTTTCAAAAGTAATTCAGATCTCAGATGAATCCACAGGTACTTTGTCTGAAAAGGTCATCCTGACTTTGAGTTATTCCATTTAAGTGCCTAAAATTAAGTAAGATGAATTGTGGTGAGAATGAGTCATCATGTGATTTATAATGAAATTAGCATTATTGGCCACTGGAAGAAAATATATCTGAGTATAGTAGAATCACTCACAAAAATAGCCAGTGCTTCATCCAAGAGGTCTGGATATACTGTTTGATATTGTCTTGTAATACTTGCATTGATGTTATTTTTGACTACCGTTACACAGTAGGTGATCACAATGGTAATTTTGCCCTAAGAAATAGATCCTCATAGCTTTAAATTTACTCCTGCTTTGGGATTTCAGACGCCCCCTTTGAAAACCTCTGTGGTACCTCAGGATTCAGTCTGTAAGAGCTGACAGAAGTCAGATATGTTCAGGGTCTTAGTTCCACTTGTCTAGCTTTAGATAACGTGATGCAGTTGCCACTACTTTAATTTTACAGAGCTGATGAGCATCCACAGCTCCTCTTAAAGTCAGCAGGATGTGTAACTACTTGTGCTTCTGATAAATGGGTTCTGGCCCAATGCATTTCAGAGTGAGATGTTTAAAAGCTAAAGTACATAAAATTAGTAGCTGTTTTGCAACTTTCATCTCTTCCTCATGTGTAAAATGCATACTGTTATAGGGAAATAAACTGAGGATATAGACTTCTGAAGAGAACTCTGAGCTCTGCTGCACACCATTTATTTTCCTATTACTCACAGAATATTGTTTATTTGACATGTTGTATATCTCCTTGCCACCCCCTCCTTTTTATTTTAATTGGGACCTGGTTATTGGCTAGAAATTCCACTAGCATGACTCATCCCTGTGCTGGAAATGACTGTGAACAGGCATCACATTGTGAGATTTACTTCCCCCTCCCTTTTTTTTTTTTTTCCTTTTTTTTTTTTTTTCCTAAACTGCTTTATTGTAGCATGAGCTTGTAATAATAAACTAGGAAGGAAGTTGGAGCTAATCATTTGGTTCTGAATGCACAGGCCCTGCCAAATTTCCCCACAGGCATGAAACAGCCGCTCAAGCTGTGACACCAGCAAATTAAATCCTGGAGGTAGCTGACCAGAAGTAATGAAATGTGTATTTACCATACTGATGCTGTCAGTCCTAAGACACACTGGCTTTACAGTCTACTTAAGTGGGGCACGCTAGTCACTTCCAGTGGTGCTTAGAAAAAAATACTCAGGTTTTTCCCTAGCTGCCTTCTCAAAATCACAAGCCCAGTGCTGGCTGGTAACCCTCACCTCATACAACATGAGGAACAGGATGCCCAGAATGGTCTGTTCTTTTAAAACCCTGCCAAAGTGAAATCCATATCCCAAAGGAGATAAGTGACCTCATCTTATGACATGTTAATTGCCAAGCCTTTTTATTCATCCGTTATCTGCCACTTCATTCTATAAACCAAACCTTGGAGCTGATTGAAAGGGTAAAAATTATTTCAGGAGCCAATGCATAATAAAAAAACCATAATAATAAACCATGTGTCCCATGCATGCAGAAGTTTAAAAGCCTGGACACCTACAGGTGTGTGCCAGAGGGCCACATAATCGCTGAAAAGAATAGGTACCACACAAGAGAGGGATGCAGTATATGGGTGGGGGCAGGCATGGAATGAATGAGCTGCACAGCTACTCAAGAGATGTCACTCAAAAAATGCCTCCCCATCACGGCAGCAGTGGTTCAAAGGCATCTGGACACAGGCACATGAAGGAGGGACACTATCATTTCACAGTCCCCATGGGTTTAGGAGACGAAGGACTCAGAAAAAGTTACGATCCCCAGTTAGGTGTTTTCATAAATAACAACAGCCTGTGTCTGAGAGGTGTCTCTGTATTTGTCTTGCAGAAAAGGCATGTTCTGCTAATCGTGGGAGAACTGTTGAAGGAGGTTACCAGATCATTTGCTGAATGGTACTTGCTTGGGAGGGGAGGGGAAAAATGAATATACAGTCTTCAGTGTGGCTAATACAATACTTGTGGAGGAATCAGAGTAAAATCACACCCCGTGCGAGCCATCTCTGAAAGCATCTTATATTCTAGGAATGTCTGTAACTCTGCAATGATATGCTTAATTTCCAGCTGTACTTTAGTAATATCATGAATTATTTGTAATACCACCAAACGTAAAGAAGTTGCTTTGAACTGCTTGTTGGCACGTGTGAATGTGTTAGGCTCTTTTGTCTGTCTCTTCCTAGCAAGGTAGGCATGTGGAGTGAGTACCATGCAATTCAGCAGCAGAGCCAAGGGAATGCTGGAGTAATTTCAGAGACAAAGCCTTTCTCTTTCATCTAGCGAAGCATTCAAATGCAAGTCTACAGAAGGTCAAAACCCACTGACTTCCACGGTATTACACAGGCACTTCAAGCTTGATAGGTAGAAATAGCTGTGCTGAATCAGGTCTGTCTTTCCTGGTGTGATCTTGGACGGCAGCTATGCTTTCTGCAATGCATGACGCTTTCTATGATACAACAGCATACATGCTTCTGGAAAGCCAGTCTGAGGGTGCCTTCCTTCTCCTGCCTCCCCATGTCAGGACTGCTGAAGTAGGAATCATTCCACATTTTCTTAGTGTGGGGAGAATGGGGAGGAAGAAAGGTGAGAGAACTTCTACTTGGTTTTGACCAGATCTACGTAGTCCACAGTTTAAGGTTGAATCTGATGTAGATCCAAATGCTGGATCGGGATTTAAGGCAAAATACAAAGACTTGAAATGTGGTGTTTTGATCTGCTCAAGGGTAAAACTGTTGAATGCAGCTCAGGCTAAGGAGAACACATGGAAGCTTTTGTGTAATTGTAGTCTTTCGTTGAACACCTGTTGGAGCAATGGCTTTGCTATCTGTGAAAAAATAGCCAGAATTCCACACCAAAGCATTCTACCACTGGTTACCTTGTCTTATGATTTACAACTTAAAAGTAAATTTTTAAAAGACTAAGCAAAGAAAACAAAACAGCAGCTCAAGTTACATTGCCTCTGTTTTCAGTCTCAGGCTTGAAGGTCTCAAGACTGGTTATCCTATTTGGGCTGGACTTATACACTAGTTACCCTGCTCTCATGTTGGGTCAGACGAGTGGATCTGCTTAGGTCCTTTCTTCTTAAGCCTATAGTTTTGCATATAGAGTGATATGACATTAGGGACATAGTGAAATCTCAAAGCCCAACGATAAACACACAAATATATGTAAAGGCAAACTACTGTTACTTGAAAACTCAAAGGTGTAGAGCCAATTCTCTGTTAATGGTGGGGTTTTTTGTGGGTTTTTTTGTGGAGGATGGGGAATTTTTTTTTTATTATTGTTGTTTTGAATGCCAGGAGTTGGCAACACCATATGTGTGAATTTCAAATAGGGAGCCTGGCTCCTGTGGCATAAATCAAAAAAATACTGTTGTCATGGAAGAATCTCCACTGAACAAAGCTACAGAAAGATGGAGGTAGCCAAGCTGCTAGACTTACTCTCTGAAGGAGGTGTCTAGCTCTTTGGTACAGGAACAACTTGACTAAGTCACAAATTAGCCATGGTTGCCCACCCAGCCCTTCAAGAAGTTTTCAGCCTGTGAAATGTGAAGGAGAAAAAGATACCAAGGAGATGGGAATTGAAAATATCAGATACTACAATTTTTGCTGGGGGTAAAAAAATCCTAAGCAGCAGCATGGCCTAATAAACAAAAAGGCAACTCCTAGTTAAAGCTTGAACTTTTCATTCTCATTAATTACCATGAATCTGTTTCAAAATTCCTGTGGAGAACAAGTGTTTCTTGCTGACAGCTGGTTTGCAAAAGCAGTGTTTTCAGCTGGCAATGACTTAAAATGCTCATGATATATGAAAACAAGGTTAAATTGCTCCTTTCTTTCTACTACTGCTGAAAGAAATACTGGAAATGAAATGGTGTAGCTTAGGAAATGAAAAGTACCAACCAAAGCTGTGGACTGAGAGCTGCTTATCACCTAGTACCTGCTGGAGCGAGCATATTTGGAGAAGCTTAGTCAGTGCCAGAAATTATTTTTCAGTTGCAGGCTTTCAGGATATATTGCATTGAAGAATGTAAGTTCCTGTTTCTGCAAGATAAAACAATCTTGATTTAATCACCTCTTTCTTTTCGGGATTTAAATGACTTACACTTTGTGGCTTTACTGGAAATCCTCTAGCCCCTGATACCCTTTCTAATCTCATCCTTCTGCTCTACTCCACCTTCAGTCAGGAAAGAATGGCAGAGGCTTTGTTCCTCGGAATGTAAGGGATGGAGTAGCCAGAGCATCAGAAAGGACACGGCAGGAACCAGCCTCCACTGCGCGGAGACTGGCCTGATAATCGTGTGCCTTTGGACTTTGGCTGACTGTCAGCTGTATTCTGAAGAAATTGCTAGACTTTGATGTCAACTGTCTTGCAGAGTACAAAATGTAACTTTAACACAAATACAGCACAAGTATCCTATGAATACCAAGGGGAATGGGTAAAAGTGAAATAATGTATTTTACTTCAGCAAAGTCTTTATTCTTGTCTTGCAGAATGCAGAACCTTTCCAGGTTACTGTCCGAGAAGACAATTGTATCATTGTCTCCCTGGAAGCATCTGATGTGGTGAGCTCATCCTCTGTATATGTTGTGAAGATAGCTGGAGAATCCAAGAACTACTTTTTCCAGTTTGAAGAATTCAATAGCACTTTACCTGCCCCTGTGGTTTTTAATGCCAAATACCATGGCCTATATTACATAGTAACTCTGTTGGTAGTGAACTCAAATATGGTTTCCAAGTCAGCAAGATCAATCACTGTGTTAACCAGTAAGTAGCACCTTACTCTTTATTTCTTATGTTTCTTCTCTTTCTCTGTGTGTGTGTGTGAGTTTTGAGGTTTTTTTCCACCAAAAATTCTTGTGAAGAAATTTGGATATTTTTTTTTCTTGTTGTTTTCAATTGGTCCTCCTTGTATGTTGGATGTGTAAGAACAGTAGGGGATATGTGTTGAGAAGGCATATTGGTGAAAATTCATAAGGTCTGGGCAAGAAGAAAGGGACAGCTGTGGCCTTCCTCCAGGTGACCCTTCCTAAAGATTGACTGAAGAGTTTTAACATACTGAAATGAGTGATGGTTGAGCTTCCTCTCCAGATATTTATTTATATTTAACTCCCTTTGAACCAGGAGTTCAAAAAGAATCTATTAAAAGGTATAAAAAGTGTTGATTGACATTTCAGTGTAAGCACTCCTATTACATTGTGAGGCATATTCTGTTTTAAATGCTGTATCAATGTTCTTGGTTTTTTAATATGTTGAAGCAGCACTAAACCTGGAAAGCAGATAGTAGTCACCATGTGTTTCTGCCAGTACAGCTGAAGGTTTTTGTAATGGTTACAATATGTGCAGGTTTCTATGTGATTCCTGCTGTATTTTTGTTGCTCCAGAACTTTTTCTGTATGCCAACCTGAAAATAATTTGTAGAATATAAAGTTATTTACTCACCTGGACGACAGATCCAAGAAGACAAAGAAAAAGTTATTTGGATGTGGCAAAATCAATCCCCCTCCCCTTTTTGGTTTGGTTTGTTGTTTTTTTTTTCTAAATGGTAAGTATGGACAGTTTTAGTTGGCTTACAGATGAGGAATGGTTCTTATTTTGTGTACTTACTCTGTCAATGGGGAATGCCAACCACTGTAATAACATTCAAATACTATTATAGTAGCCTCGTATGTTACTCAGAGAGGTGCTTGAAACTTAGGAGTAACTGGATCTTGCATCATCTGTACATTCTTCAGCCTTCCCTTGTGTGCTTAACTTGCACCCTGCTGAAGACAACCATGAAGGGCCCCATGGGAAAAATGCAATGGGCTGGGGCAATGCAAGTTCTTCATAAGACACATGTGCATGAACACCTGTGCGTAGTAGACAATGTAAGGGTTCACAAGCAGCCTGAATTTCCTTTTCTTTGACTGCCTTTAACCTTGCAGACAAATTAATAATTCTAATCCAATTTCCTATTTTATGATTCCTTTGTTTTCTTAAAGGAAAATATTGGAAGTATCAGGTCTCTATGTATACAACTGAAAAATAATGCCTCGCTACGCATTTCCAGTGGGTTTTGAATGCTGCACTTGCAGCCGTGCAGCAGGGCTCACTGCTGCTTGGTTTCCAGTGCCCACAGAGGTTGCTGGCAGCAGGGGAAGGCATGATCCAGGATGGCAGATGGAGCACACACCCCTGTGCAGGGGATCTCTGATGGAAGAAGTGAGCCAGTGTCACTCAGACCATCAAAGCCAGACCCCGACTTCCCATTTCTGGCTCAGGGGCATTTACACAAGGTGTCCTCAAGAGAGCCGGAGTCCCACGGCTCCAAGGGGCACAGCCCACATCACTCTCACTCCTCTGAGGCTTGACGGTGTTCTTTCTGAGAGAGAGGAGCCCAGCCCGCTTCACCACCTGTCTTAGGCGGGTGTGCTGGCAGCATGTCAGGGTCTCCTGCTGCAGACACTGCTGCTCACCCAGACCTTGGAAGGACCAGTGATTCTGGCAGTCAGCCAGTGCTGCTCGAGGAGCTCATATAACAAGAACAGAACAACAAATTTCACTAGGTTTGTCTCAACAGAGAGACAACCTGGTTCATGGAAAAGAAAGGGCGTTTTTGCAGGCAGTGTTGAAGGATGCTGTACTGAGCAGCACTGGATTGTGAGCTTCACAGGGGAAAGGGCCCAATCTCCTTCCCAGTATTTTCTCCTAGCCAGATTGATGAGTGCTAGCTTTCCTCAATCAGCCTCAGCTACTAACACAGCTAATCTTTCCCAGCACAAGGCTATGGGAATGAAAGTAAATTTGGAATGAAAAGACAGGCTGTGCTTTTTAAGGTATATTTCAGTACAGTGCTTTGGGGAAGAGATCTTAAAACATGTGTAGTAACCATTGGCATCTCCTGCAAAACTGCATTAGGTGATAATTTGCTTAATTTTAATTTTTTTTTAATATTCCCTTTCATTGGTATTGTCCACTGCCTGTTTTACATCACTTTCTGACTATTAGTTAGCTTGATTTTTTTTTTGCAAGCAATAATTAGGATAGATTCACATTTTTTCTTCACGCCATATAGTTTATTTTAACCATGCAAAGACTGCTAATGATCTCATTTATTCTGTCGGTAACTTACAAATGATAAAATGCTATGTTGCAGCTAGCTTCCAGGTCCAAATTAATTCCTGCTCTAATTTCATTGGTATCAAGAGAGCTTTACCAGTTGCAGATTGGCTCCATTCATTAGCCTGCCACAAGATAAATCAAGTAGGATAGCCAGTGATGCCAATGTGGTTATTCCCAAGGCTACACTTCGATATTTTACAATAGTTTTCTGGGATCTCCTGGTGCCTGCAAAGGAGTCAGTGCAGCAAGAAGCACTCTTTCAGCTTGGCCATATGCTGGAGGTCTTTCACAGAGAGCAGTGTGCATCCAAATTGTGCATGTCAAAATGAGTGCAAGGTCCTTCAAAGAAATTGCCCACTTAGAAATTCGGTGAGAGCTAAGAAAGACCTCTGCTTTCTGACGTATATCTTGATGACATTTCCTTGTTCCTATTCATATCCCTCAGCAATGTGCTGCTTCTCAGCATATTGGCAAGAAAAGGGTGTATATATTCAGAGGTTAAAACTTCATCCCACTTAAGTTAGAGAAGACTTCTGTTTTACCTTACAAAGATTTCTGTCCAGAAAAAAAGATTGCTCCAGAGAAGAATTATTTAAAAAGCTAACAAAGAATATTTAATACATTATACATATGCATATATATTTACGGATGTGTAAATAGAAATATATATAATTTTGTGACCATAAATATGTACATAAATAAATGTAAAGTATCTTAACATTATATAAACATACATATATATGGGTATGTATATATGTAAATTTGTGCCTTCTCTACAGGACTGAATAGTTTATTTTCTGCTTGTCTCTGATTGGAACCATTTCAGGGCTTTCTCATGTTAATCAAAACACCACAAACTATAGAGTTCCTTTATTTAGAATCTGTAGTCCAGATTGTTGTAATGCAAAGTATGAACTATTTGTTGCAATGCCCAAGGGTTTTGTCAGCTTGAGCACAGCTTCCTGAACTGGGTTGTTAGAAGGATGAGGTGACCAGAGTGTGTTCAACCCTTAGATAGGAAACCTGTAAAATAGAATTTTAGGTCCAAAATAGCACTACTTCTGACTCTGTAGCAAAACCGTTAAGCAAATTTGGCTCAGTACTTCACTGAAGGAGAAAAAACCTGAAACCCTCACTACTTATCATTAAAGACACCGTCATGTTTTTCACAGGAATAGGTGTGCAAATATCATTGTTCTGGCCAGATTCCTGTGTTTGTAATTGCTGTGTGCCTATCAAAATGAGCTTCCTGACAGTTTTCAGTCTAGACAAGGTTAGAAGTTGTTCTGGTATTTAGCACAATTATTTCAGGCCTGCTTTTCTGTGCTTTTAGAGTTTTGGCTTTTCAACGGCAGTGAAGTAACTCCACAATTCATGTAATTTATGTAATTAATTTTGTCTTTTGCAATATTTGAAAGAAAGTTCCACCTTATCACTAATTGGTCGTAGTTTATGAGAGAAATAAAGATCATGGGTGTAAAATCAGTGACTGAAAGTCTCACTCATTCTCCATTTTCCCAGCTTGACGCCTTGTTTTATTCTTCCCAAGGTGACTCATACCCCAGATAGGCCTTCCCTCCTTCCCCCCCCCCCAAATTCACTGTCAATTTTTGTTGCGAAGGAGAAAGTGTACATTGAAGGAATGAGGAAAGCAGTGCATTGTAAAGCTATCAGGTGCTGTATGAAAAACATCTCTCTGCTGGGAGCTGGGGAAATCAGGATCTCGGGATCTCTGAGGGTAATTAAGAGCCGCTTTGCCTGACTTTTATTTTAGCTTGTGATTAGGAGTTTTGAGTGGTAAATGTCTCATTGTTTCAAAAGCCGATGATTCCTTACATAAATTTCTGTAAAATATATTCCCTTTAGGGAAAGTTCTGCCTCTGTGCCTTCTACAAAAAAAAAAAAATCCTCCTCTGGAGACCAGCAGACCTGCTGCCTGGGACTCTGATCTCTTCAGCTCTCAGAAAGTAATTGGCATTAGACCTTGTTAATGCTCGGTTGTTGTCCTGCCAGATGCTGCAGGAAGTGATTCAGCAGGTCGAATCCTTTCCTCTGGCTTGTTAATGGATCAGAGCTGTTGAAGTAGGAGCTTTAGAGGGTTTTTTTTTCTTCCTGAAGAAATGTAAAACTTAAGCCCTTCGTGCTTTTTTTTTCTTAAAGGATGACACGGCACATCCTTAAAAAGGCTGGTTATCCATGGCAGCCCCAATTTTGAAATGTTAACTCCGAAGAGAACCTAGGTTCAATAGTGCTCAGCTTTCTCCAGCAAATAAATCATGTTATGCCTTTTGAAGGTGAAAAAAAACCCTCCATCAGAATCAAAGAAAGATAAAGGATTGCAACCATGTGACTATTTTTTCCTGCCATGATTTCCATTGGAAGGTTTTAATACATTTAAAGTATTAGCCTAAATCTCTTCAAAACCAACAGATACGCCTTTGATCTTATGGCAGCGTTATTTTTTAGTTTGCATTGTCACTTGTCATCTTACACAGGCATCTAGAAATTGCTGTACAAGACATCTTTGCTTAAATACTTGCACTTGCATTCCTCTTTCACAAGCAATCGCACATGGTATCTTCTATTGCATGTCATAACGTTGAACGTTCCTAAAGTGATAAACAGCAGCTGCTTAATCTCAAAAATGGTTTCTTTTTAGCAAGAGAGAAAATGATCCCTGAAGTTTATATCATAATGGAAGCTTTACCCTGGCTATGACTTAGTCCTGTTAACTATGCAAATATAGAAGAAGTGTCATCCTGGGGAGAAAGTTATGCAGTTCACAACTTTTTCATGTGAATAAAGGGGATTCCCCATGAGAGTTAGGCCACTTCACTAATGTGACTTAATTTTTATAAATGTCACAATATGAAGATAAATCATGATTAATTTGGGTTTGAGGGTAAGAAGCAAGGGAGTTGATCTCAGTCCCATTCCAACCACCCACATGTAATACTACATCTAAGCTACCACAGTAATCAGTCATTAATTGAATCTGTGGAGTGACCTGATCTATGAATATTAAAACCAAATTGATTTAGACTGGAATATGGTACTTATTTTCAATCTGCTTTTTTTTCCCCAAATGGAGAACATTAATGTGCCTGGCACAGATTGAATGCATTAATGGAGGTTTTAGCATCCAGAATATTCCAGGGCATTTGAGGAAGAGGTTAGCAGCATTTATGTTTATGTTTGTATAATGCAAGCTGTGTGCTAATATTGCAGAGTCCAGGAGAAACATGAATTAAGTTTCTCATAAACAGATATAATGGGAAAGCAGTTGCTACAGGAGTGGCAAATTCTGAGACACTAAGAAAAAAAGGCAAATATAGGTTTTGATCCTGAAAGCTTGTCTATGTGCATTTAATATTATCTGCAAGACTGAAAATAAAGAGTCTTTACATGAAGAATCACCTTAAACATGCTATTAGGGGGACATTGAAATGTTCTAAGTCTCTTCTGGAATATGACTTCAGACTTCAATGGAGTGCAGAGCATTTAGAAAACTAAGTTTTCTGAAATACTATGTTACACTTCTTTTTTCAGGCTGTTTCTTGAGAGCCATTGAAGGCATTGAAAAGCTGGATCCTAAATACTGAAAACTGTAAAATTAAAAAGACCAGACTGTTTATGCTCTCTATTATAAATATAGATTGTGAAGAGTGACATTTTACGTACTCTTGTAGTCTAATAACCCTAGGAACAGTTAGTAAGTGAAAAGCAGAACAGGATTTTTATCTGCTGAGTGTCCTTTTAATTTCACAGTGTGCAAATAGCTTTTGATGTGAAGATTTGGTGCCGAAGGAAGTAAGATAATGGAAGAATCTTTAAATTGCATTATATCACTCATGCTACTCTGTGAACATCAGCCATGAGCAAGGAAAGGAGAGTGAGCGGAAGATAACAACAAGAAAGACAGTCTGTGGTGATTACCACTTAATTCAATTATTGGTTAATTAAATCAAAGCATCAGGAGGAAAAATCATTTGGATTAAAAATGAATATAACTTCCACCCTTTATTTGATTTGATGTAGGAAGGAATAAACGCATTAATTTAATCACCAACATAAGAAAGTTTCAGTAATTCTCTCAGAATTAAGGAGACCTCAGATGTGAACGAGGTAGCAGAATAAAGCCCAGGGCACACCTGCTAACATGAAAGATGACTGCATGTAAGGCTGTGCTATTTAGAGATTGTTATTGTCCTTTAAACTACTATCATGTGCTGTGTGAGCTGTGATAGGAACCCTCTGGTCATGTGGATAGTCAGATCAAGTATTTATTTCAGAATCAGCGATAAAGACTCAGCAGAAAGAAAGGGATAGGCTTTGTTTTCCCTGATCTGCTTTACTCCTGTTTATTCCTAGGCTATCACAAATTGTCAGGAAAATTTTCACAGATCCCATCACTGAAATGCCTGTCGGTGCCTGTGAAATTGGGAGTCTCTATTTGTAAGCGATTAAATAGAAGTATACTGATATTTACCTGAAGCTAATGAAGCATCTTTACCATGCTAGCTAGTCTAATAATCCCACAATGTTGTATTACCATACATTGACAGAGTTCAAAATGACAACATGATGACTTCTTAAGACCAGGAGAGATTCTGTTTGCATCTGTGGCTTTTGTTCTTAGTCATGTTTTCTTCTTGGCTTCTCATCACGTCTGGAAACCTAGTACTGTGGTGAAAATACTGTGCCCTTGATTGGGATTTAATTTTCACTTCGAGTCCAGTCTTGCTTTTCCATCTTTGATTAACTTGTTCCACCTTCTATGGGATAATTCCGCTTTTGAAACAGATACTGCTCTCCCCTTTCATCAACTCCTCCTCTTACTCGTTATGACTCTATGCTCTTTGGGGAACAGTATTTTATTAGTTTTATCCAGGGCCTACCGCAGCAGAACTTTGAACTTAAACATGTCCTCTAAGGCCATGCTAATATGCAGCCTGAATTTTTCGATCTGTTCCCTACAGTATGCAGGAGTTAAAGCAACATGGTAATACTTATAAGGGGGTAGGCATAATTACTGAGGATGTTGTGCATTAACTACCTCTATTAAAATATGTTAACATGGCAAATTTTGCGCATTATAACCTCATTTGAAGATCTACTTGGCCCTCTTAACCAATGTATAGTTGGGTTGCTGTAATTATTTTCTTGCTGAGGAGAGCATCAAGCAAAAGGCTGTTTCTATGGTTTTCAATTTTTCTGAGTTGTTTGTGTGGGGATAAAGGAGGCCAAATCTCTTATTAGCAAGAAAGCAGAATCCCAGGCATAGTGAATTGCCACATAAGCTTTCCATAGCCAACGTAATTGCACTGGTCTAGGTGCCACATCACAGGACACAGGCTGGTTTTCATTTTGTAGCCCTCCTACCTCAGAGGTCAGAGCGCTGTACTGGCAATTCCGCACCTACCTCTTTCTGTTCACAGGTTTCCCCTGTGCCCACCAGTAAACCGCTTTATTTCTCCAAGCCTCAGTTCTTCATTTGCAAAATAATGGTGCTGCTGTCATTTGTAGAAGTTTGGTGTGGGTAAATATGTGGAAGAGGGTGGCCCTCTCAGATACGGTAGGAATGGGGACTGTGTTAATTACCCACAAAGAAATGAGTATGCAGAAAATCTTCATTTGGGTAGTTTCATCTGGCTGTTGCACTGATAAGCTGTTCAGCTAATCTTAAAAGTTCAGATTTATGACAAAGTTATGAGCAGTTTCAAGTGTTTTGCTGGTTTTGCCTGGGTACTTTCACATGACTGACGTGTGAAAGGTGAAGGCCTTTCTGGGGTGAAGACTGTGAGTGCTTAAATAGTAACAGCTCTTTCAACCTTATATTTTATGGCAAATAAGGAAATGTTTCTATTCAAGTGTAAATGTCAAGAACGTGAATTGTTTTGTAGGGGAGCACATCAACTTTGGCTCGGACAATGTCCCAAGTAGCTTTACCCCAGACCTCTATGAAGCCCCAGGTATCACCTGGTGGATTTAAGAGTGCCTGTGCTGTACCTAGAAAAAACAATTTTGTTTCTCAGGTGTTGTACTTGTGTTGAGAACTCAGTTTACCTATTAATCTGCTATTTTCTTCATTTTTCCCACCCTTTTATTTGTATACCCTTTAGAACCCCTTCCTGTGAGCAGTGTCTCTATCTATGATTACAAACCATCTCCAGAAACAGGAGTGCTGTTTGAAATTCAGTACCCAGAGAAGTACAATGTTTTTACCAGGGTAAATATAAGCTATTGGGAAGGAAAAGACTACAGGACGATGCTGTACAAAGGTAGGAGGAAACTCTTGAACTAAAACTTAATGCTAACTGCTGGAAACACTTTAAACAGTGGTCTGTGGTGTGGTTTTGAGATGTAATAATTATGATGATTTAGAATTCTGGTAATGTGTCTGTTTATATAATATCCTTTCTATCATGAAGTAAGGGATAGGTCTTTGAATGGAGATAGTAGTCTGGGCGGTCTGGATTCTTTAATCAGCTCTGAAGTCAACCTGAAATCACCAGTTTCTGGTGCTTCCAAATAAGCATGTATACTAAAATTTTAAATCTTCCCTGCTGCTGTGCAATCCAAAAACAAAAGAAAAGGGAAAAAAGTAAAGAAACCCCAAACTCAGTAGGAAGGACCAAGATATGTTTTTGCTTTCTGGGCATGCTTGTTGAAATCCTTGGATGGCATTCTCTGTCAGTTGGAAGTTTTAAATAAAAGTTCCTAGTCTCTTCCTCCTGAGAAGATTTCCATTTCGTTATACCCGATTCCTGGTGCAGGATTTACACCTGGCAGTTCTGTATCACCACACAGTGACATAGTGCTAATAGCACTATGCAGTGAAGTACTGAGTATTACCATAGCTTTCAATATTGGCCCTGAGCTAACAAGCCCTCCTGCATATCAGAAATTAAATTTTTCTTAAAATAATCTATTTAAGGGCAAACCATCTGACAATCTAGACAGGTGGACAAAACAATTTACACAACCAATCTAACAATCCAAACAATCTAACAGGAGCAAATTCTGCTGCCTTTTTTTGTTTCTTTAAAATTGTACTCCATTTGCCCCGCAGTGCAGGTAACACGTAGCACTGATCTGAAAGGTATAAGTGGGGACTGTCTGATGGAAAGGATCTGAAGAGGTAAGAAACACACCTGCATTCTGTGCAGGCCCTGAAACCCCAGTGGTTGCCCCCAAAGGCAGGAAAATGCCTTTGAGCAACCCAGTAGGTGCTGGATTGAATTTTATGCAATGAACTAAAAGGCTCCCAAAGTAGAAGTCCAGCAGGTCACTGTAAGCTCTGTCAAAAAAGTCAGCATAGGTTGATGCACATCTCCAGAAGGAGGTCAGAAAAATTTGGAGTCTCTTTGCTTCAATACAGAGTGGGGTTAGAAATCACATTTTCAATGCTGTGAAGTGCCAGAAGTTGGGAAGTGTGATTCTGGATCATAGCACAAAATATAGGTGACCTCTTTCTAGAGAACAAAAGGGATACCAGCAGTAATTTTTGTCTTCTACAGCTAATACATGGTTCCAGGGGCTGTAATGCTGCAGCTGCTGATTAATAAAAATGTCAGCCTGAATTAAGAATTTCACTAATCAACTCATGAACTCCTTCCCATAGCCAAATAGCTCTAAGCAACTTCTCCTCAGCCCCCACATGTACTGATGGTGGACGTGAGCCCAGCCTTCAGCACTACAGCTTGCACTTGGTTGCATGGTGGAAGGTCCTTTGAACATCCACCCTGAATGCTAAGCCTCAGTCAGCAAAAGACCAAAGACAGTTTTGCGTGCAGCAGTTAAAGGTCTGCAGAAACTGTCAGATGCTCTTTGAGATATTCAATGTCACGTGGAACAGGTTGTCAGATTCAGTTCCCTTTCCCCTGAAAAGTAGTTCATGTTTCTTGTGCTGTTTTTTTTGAAGGGGGCTTGGGAATTAGGTTTTGTTGGTTGGTTGGTTGGTTGGTTGGTTGGTTGGGGTTTTTTTTTTTTTGTAGCAAAATGTTTTTGTCAGCCAGGAATAATCTTAGTGACCTGAACTACTAGAATTTCATGTCTCAAGCCAGGCTGAGCAATATATAAACATGTGAAATGCTGCCAGTTCAGCATGTGCAGTTGAATTATCAGAAAGTGATCATTTGGTGTATTTTCTTCTTCTTCTTTTTTTTTTTTTTTGTTTTTTGGGCCTTTCTTCCTTTCTTTTTAAACCTTCTGCAGATTTCTTTAAAGGTAAAACAGTTTTCAACCACTGGCTACCAGGTATATGCTACAGTAACATCACCTTTCAGTTGGTATCAGAAGCAACCTTCAACAAAAGCACGCTGGTGGAATACAGCGGGGTCCAGCACGAGCCTAAACAGCACAGAACAGGTGATGAAAAACATTCTGTGCCATTTGCTTCAAGACTTAGTGGCTTCTTTCCTTTCTGCTGTGGAAAGAGGATTGGTCCCACAGAGAGGAGGGGCTGTGTGGGGGCAGTCCCATGAGCTGTTGCTGCCTGGCCGGGAGCATGGGAGGAGGACGCTTTGGCTGGCACATAGGGTTATGCGTACAATGCAGCACAAGGGGAGGCTTGCATGAGGGCTTCTGTTGTAAAGCTTGCCTCCTAGAAATTAAATTCTGCCTCACATGACATACCCTAGGCCTTGTGCTAGGAATTAATTTTTGAGCCACAGGAATAGCCGCACTGAGCATACTATTGATCTATCTATATTGATCTGTCTCTTTGCGTACTGAATCAAAGCTAAATTGTTGGAGAAGACCTTCTTCATTGTGCAGTCTTCTATCATGGAGAAGAAAGTCATAGTCACCCCACTTGGCAGCAAGTGTATGCCCTGAAGCATGAACTTCTAATTTCCAAGACAGCAATGTTGCAGAGCCTTGGAAATTACATTTGTTCAGGGTCCAGAACTAATTTAATTTGGTCCTGGGATGTTGCCCAAAACTTTTCTGTTATCTGTTGGACTGCAGACATTTTCCAGGGCCTGAAGGGAACCAGTGGTAAAAAGTAAAGGCCAAAACTTCAGATGAATACACTGATGTTGGTCAGTTGCCTTGGACAGAGCAAAAACAACTGATGCCAGCTGAGTTCTGTCCCAAGGATCCTAAATATAGTTACTGAGATACTCAACCATAAGTATTGCATTTTTCTTGCCTGCTGCCCTCCTATCCCTCATTCTTTGCACAAACTGCAATGAGATTGTAGTGTCTGGTTTTGTGATAGTGGCTGTGGCTCGGACAAGGGAGGTGAACGTATTAGTCTGTTGTAAGGTGCCAGCTTAAAAGGAGCCAGTCAAAATTGTTTCCAGAGGGTATTCACACTTACCATGTGTAAGGACAGACAGACAAGCAATTACAGTGAGGCAGACAAAAAGCTGTGTGTTCACCTCCTGGCATAAGTTGAAGTAAGTTCAAGATTCTGCATGCCAGAATCTTGTCTTCTGGAGACCCAGATCTTAAGATCAAGCTTTCAAAAATATTAAAATTTAGGCTGATGTTTACTGCTTGTGAAAAGGTGGCTGCTGGAAGCATATGAAAAGCCCTACAGCAATGTGAAGGTCATGATTTTTAAGTATGAGCTATGCCATATATTAGTTTTGTATGTTTTTCAATTCATTTCTATAGAAATAATCTTTTTCCCGTGATCTAAAGATCTTTCTGGAAGACACAAAGAAATAAATGAAGATCCACTCTTACAAATTCTCACTTGAGTTGCCTTGCTGATATAATAGCACTGAAGTCTGATTTACTGTGTGGCTTCACATCTACTTTTCTTCCTGGTATTCTTGAATTGTGATTCTTCTGTCAATTTACATTCATCCTCACCCCACTAGAATCACTTCTGCTGTAAGTGTAAAGGGAGCATCCGAACAAGAACAGGTTATTTGAAAATACACTGAGATGCATTTTTTTCCCTACAAACATTTCTCTAGGGAATGAACATATCATCAAGGTGTGCAGAACATACCTGTTAAAAGACTAACCGTCGCTTCTCTTTCAGTTCCTTACCCACCTCGAAACATTTCTGTTCAGATTGTACCAATCAACAGAAACAACTGGGAAGAGCACAGTGGGAATTTTGCAGAAGAATCATTCATGGGACCGCAAGAAATCATGAGGAAAGAAAAAACAAGACCTTTTTCTGACAATCCACCTGAAATTCCAGCAGCCAACACATCTGCGGCCTGGCCAGAGTACCATTACAACAGCACGGAGTACAAAACCACCTCGCAGCCATCCTGGTGGTCTAACGAAGCTGAGTCATCAGAGGGTGAAGAGGAGTTTGTCAATGCAGTCTCCAGTGATTATGACACCAGTAACATCAACACATCTGGAAAACTCACACCAGAGCCCCCTTCCTTCCTTCCTGTACAAATGGTGCTGACTTGGTTACCACCGAAGCCACCTACTGCATTTGATGGTTTCCATATCAATATTGAAAGGGAAGGTAAAACAGAGCCTTGTACCCTTTTCATACCTCTTTTATGTGATTCCAGGGGTGGATTGTCTTTTCTACAACTTACCAATTACTTAATACTGCGCTCCAAAGGGCTTTATTAGATCTCCTGTATTTACTAAGAAGTTTCCTGCATTGAATAGCATCCAGTTCTGGTCAGGCATCATAGAAGTAAGGGAGGAGGGGTAAATCACAGTTTGCAGTTCTCTCTTATTAAACAAGATTTATGCTGTCACACATATTGCCAGGCTGTTCATACTGCAGTTATCATAAATCCATTCTGGTATTGGAGAGAGGAGAAACAAGATGCTAGAAATTTGAGACAAAGAAGGTACATTATACCAGGTAGTTTTGTCTGCTGCTGAGAAAGGTTCTTAGGGGGACCCTGACTAAAATGGGCATACAGGAAAAATAGTCTAGGGTCAGTTTAGTAGTTGTTTTGGAGGACAGCTGCCAAACATATCTCTTAGGCCACAAGGAGGCAGTGGCAGAGCATGGACTTTTCAAGAGATGGAGCTACAAGAAAATCACTATGTTGCTCAAAATTATCTTTTTAAAAATCTATTGTATCCAAATAAATTTTATTTTCTGACAAGCAGTTTTCATAAGCTATCCCACACTGAAGGAAAATACTCAGGATCTTTTAGGGTGTGTTTTAGAGTAAGAATGCAATAGATAGAAAATTGGAAGCTCCTTTTCTTCCATGCACTACTGTTTTTTACTTGCACAGTCATGGCAACCCTATTTTATCATCCCTTCTATGGAATGAAAATTTGATTGGGGTTCATTGTTCCTCTACACCTATACTACAACCTTGGTCATTAATTACTCTTGTGCTGATGGCAAGAAATAAAACTATCCCCATAAATCCAGTCATTTTAGATACTTTTTAATCCTACAGCAGAAACAGTATTAGCATTTCTGATATAAATAATTTTCTCAGTGTCTGGAGCCTTGCAGATTTCAATTAATCCACTCTTTTTTTCCCCCTCTGATTTAGAGAACTCCACAGAATTTTTGACAGTAAGTGAGGACACTCACAAATTCATTGCTGAACTGAAAGAACCAGGAAAATATAAGTTGTCTGTAACAACATTTAGCTCCTCTGGCTCTTGTGAAGTTCGGGGAAGTCAATCAGCAAAAACACTCAGCTTCTATATCAGTAAGTATCTCAACAAGTCTGCCTTTCTCCCCGACCAACGTAACTAATGTACAGAGTTTGACCACTGGGGCAGCCATGGCATCTGCTGCGGGATCAGGAGAGTCTGGTCTCTTGGAATTCCTTGTTCCAGAGAAGGAAATATAGTGGAAATATGTTAGTTATTATATCCTGCCTGTGTGGACCTTCGTCATGCAATCTTGGCAGAGCTAAGAGCTGAGAGCAGGTGATATATTTGGTAGTCATTGTTCTGTGTTACAGATGTGGCTCAGTAAAACAGGATCCCCTCTTGCATCTTCCAAAGAGAGAATTTAATTCCAAGAAATAAATTGGTGTTTATAGAGATTTCTGAAAATACTTAACTTCCTTATTCCTGGAGGCTGTGTGATGGAGGAAGGGCACCTCAGGCTGAGAGTGTGGGAATATCACAATTAAACACTGAACTCTGAAATTACATGGTCTCTGAGAGCACACGGGGCAAATTACAGTAGTTCAGCCTGCTAAATTCAGAGGCGAAAAAGTAATTTATTATTTCCCTGTGAATCCCAGGGTTTCTTAACTTAAGATCTAGTGAAAGACAAAGTAATAATACACGATACTGTGAAAACTAGTATCGTGACTGGCAATTAGATAGGTGAGTGAGACAGGTGTGGGTGAATTCAGATTATTTTCCTTCTGATGACTGTGACCTTTTGTACCTTTTTCTACAAAAGGAAATAGAAGTAGCCTACAAAATGTCCATACAGTGAGAACAGGGGAATACTTTAGGGCACCACACAATTTTCCATGTTGGGGGATAGCATCTCCCTGGATCAGGGATGCTGCCACTAGACATGGTAGCTAAGGCTGGCAGCAATACTAATATTAAAAGGAAATGTGCTGAAGTACATTACTGATAAAGCATGTGTCTTCAGTAGCTCATAACATTTACAAATACTGTTTAGGCTTAAATTCATCATAATGCTTGACTGTGTGTAACTGAATTTCACTATTGCTCCTATGTTTTTAACAACTTTATAGTTGAAAGAAACAGCACTTGGAAAACAAAGAGAAAAGAGGAAAGGGAACATGAGAGAAAGGGTCTTCAGTGTTGTGATTTCACTATCTTCTGGTTTTCTTTAGGAATGGTTATTAGGCAGCCTCATTATACAAAAATAATTAAAGTATATATATCAAATAATGTAGCATTGCTATCAGTACCAAATGTTACTCTATTTTACAAGGTGTGACTTATTTCCATTAAGCAATATGCAATAGAGCATCCTCCTTGAAGCCTGCTAACTGGGGCCAGAGACCTGACAGAAATGAGAAAATATTAATCCAAAGTGTAGGTATACGGGTTGCTTGCTTGGGGCTGAACTTGAACCTCAGGGGTAAAAAGAGAACATTGGGGGTTTTTGTCAAGGGTTTTGTCTGTTAGTTTTGCAGGCTTTTAGAACCTGATGAGGATTCTTGGCAGTTGTCTTACTTATTCTGTCAAAAGCAAGTTCCCTAATATTTTTAGATAGATTTTATATGTATTTCTGGTAGTACACCAAATCTGAGATGTGCACAAATACTGTTAAGTTGAAATTGCTTTTCCACTTCTCTTTATGAGTCTGATCATGTAGGCTTTTTATGTGGGGACTACAAATTTTGGGTGGTGCCAAGAGGTAGCTCCGTTCCCTTAATGCCAGTGCTCAAACAATTCCTTAATAGTAAGAGCTACATGTACATCCACAAGCTCCAGAGATTAATCTAATGATCCATGTCATCTTTTTACCTGGGTAGGTGTGTGGGTCCACTGTCATGAATAGATTTTATATCCTTCTAACAGTTAGTGAATCATCCTGTCGAATTACTGGCTTGGATTACACAACATGTTTATTGCATCCAGATAACGATATGGACTGTCAAATCTTATAGGCTGATCTTACACCAAATTCTTCCTCTGGCTTTTTTTTTTTATTTCCCCAATAAACTTAAAGTACCATTAGAATTGCATGGAGGAAGGAATGTCAAGGAGAGTGCTGTCACAAGTGTCACTTAAAAGGGACAAGACAAGCTGATGATTTTCTGAATTTTTGACCAAGGCTAGCTAAAGTTATTTTATCTGCATTTCAACCTGTGTTCTTTACTAAGTGCTTCAAAAAGTCTGATGCAGAATGAGATTCTTCACTGTGATAACCTCTGTGAACTTGGTTTTCACGCTTCAAGGATGTACTGCACTTAGAGGGTATGTTAGTATGTGGAGAGGCAAATAAAAAGGTGTGCCTATCCTTCGATATATGCCAGTGCTCTGTGCGTTATTGGAGGCCACTGCTTTTAGACATTCCCTCGGAGGAAATCTGGTACTGCGGTGTGGTTTCTGGTGACCAATAGAGGATACAGCAATCTGAATTTTCAAACAGTGTCGTTTCTCTTGTCATCAGCTCCAATACTGGTGAAATAGCACCAGCCATGGGCTTTTTCCCAGGGGCCACTGTCTTCACTGGGTGAGGGCTGTGAAGATGGACAACTGTCAGGCCAGCCTCTTCCAGTAGCAGTAAATAATCCCATCAAAGAAGGATGTTTCAACATATGTGCCTCAAATGCATGGAGTAGCTTGCTCACATGTGCTTTTGGGATGTGTCCCAGGCCCCACAGGTGAATGGATAGAAGAGCTCACTGAAAAACCCCAGCATGTGACTGTGACGGTGCTAAGCTCCACGACTGCCCTGACATCCTGGACAGCATCACAAGAGAGCAGTGGCAATAGCACCATTGTGTCTGTGATCTCCCTGACCTGTCAGAAGCAAAAGGAAAGTCAAAGGCTTGAAAAACACTACTGCACTGAGGTAAGGGGTGCAAGGAAGGAAGGAAGATTTTTCAAACAGAGGTAAAAATTGCTAATCATCCTGCTTTTTGGGATCATCACACCCAAGGGTCCCACCAGGGTCGGTGCTGCAGAGCACTGTGGTATGTGCTCCCTTCTGCAATCTGAAGGGACACAGCTGATGCAGAGAGAAGGGCAGAGCATAGCAATTAGGCATTAAAGTGTGAGGTAAACTGTAGCAGTGTTAAAATCTTATTTCTGCTGGACTGACTATGACCAATCCTTTGATGACACTTATGAGTTACATCGCACTCTTTAAGACATCATCAAATTTCTGGAAGTTTAGAGCTGATCAGAAGTCAGCTTTGCTTTTCATTCATAAAAAAAGATGTCAGCACTGGGAAGTAAATAGTAGTTCAGACTACCTTTGCTTTGGATAGACAACAGTTCTTTAGGGCTGCTGTATAGAACAGGTTTATAGTGATCAAGAATCCTGAACCCCAAAATATGGCAGATTTGTGTTACTTGCAAGCCTCAGTGAGTGCAGCCCCAAGTCCAGTCCTGTGGCTTTCAGTGGCACATGCCTTCAGTTAGGAAGAGGATTTAGCCCACATCTCAGTTACCTTACCATGATGATGATAAGGCCATTGTCTGAGCAGTGCTGCCAGTTTTGTCTGGCTCCCCAAACGTGCGTGATGGAGGAGCGTGCGTCATCAGTTCACCCATGGGAATGGAAGGAGTCCACCGACACTTCCAGTATATCTTCATCTCCTTCAACTTTGTGATTAGCCCCACAAGTTAATTAATACTGAGTGTCTGCATCCTTTAAAAATATCTTTTTTAATTAATCTTTGTTTTGAGTTTTATTCCAAGAATGGCTCTGAACTTAAACGTTTGGAAGTGTCTTTTCATGACAATTTGAGAACTGTCTTCCAGAATCACGAGTAATTTTCCTTCTGTTTTTTAAGAGTGCTCTCATTTAATCAGGAAGCAAAACGATACAGTAGGTAACTGATTATAAACCACAGATCACAAGTATGTACATAATGGTCAAAACAAGTGCTACAGTCATCTACAGAGTCAAAACCAGTTAGCTAAAGCTAATCTGTGAATAAATGAGATACCTGTAAAAGTAAATGCATATTTATTGCAATTAGATAGAAAGGTCTAAATGCAGTTTATTTTCTTTGTCATTAAAAATATTTGTACCACCTCTAATCAAATTTTATCAGCTTGTTATATCTGCAATTATTAATGGCTGTTGGTTTGAACTCTCCTTGAGAAGATGAAAAGGGCAAAATTCAGAGTTCTATCCATTTCTAACATTGTGCATGATTTAAAAGTGTTTCAGCTTTCCAAAGCACCTCTTAAATTCCATTCCTCACTAAGTCTGTGCTGGCACTCACATAGTCACATTTTAATTGCAGTAAACCACCAGCACAAAGGTGGCTGTGATAGAGACTTTGGAAGGGCTGTGAAGAAAATACTGTTAGAAAGTATCAGCCTGCAGTTGTAGAAGGGGTGCTGGAAGTCCTTTCTTCAAAGATTCTCTGTGTGTTTGCTGTTAGCTGGCTCTTCAGGATTTCTCATGTTGCATCAGACCAGGAATCACTTGGTTGGGCGTTCTGCCTCCACCTCTGACTGAAACGTGGTGTGGCACCGCAGGTATTTTAATGGTGATGCTTCAAACTGAAAAGAAAAATCACAAGATAGGTTTTGTAGTGATTCTTCTCTGATTTCACCACGCAGTCACTTAGCTCATGCATCAGAAGGCAGCTTTCTCATAACGCTGCCTTCAGCTCCCGTAGCTGCAGATGAATCAGATGGCTGATGAAAAGCCTCTGTCATTTATTGAGAACACCTGATCTAAATACTCCAGCCTGAATAATGTCACCTGAATATGAATAATGCAGCCTGGCTATTCCAGTAAATACTCCAGAGTAGGAGAGAGTCTGTCTGCAGTGTGGCAGCTGACCTTACACAGCAAGGCAAGTGTGATTCTCTGAGTTAGGCCATTTGTCAAGCCAGTCCCGACTGCTCTCGCAGTTCTGCCATTTTGGGCTTGATGGATGGAATTTTAGCTGCTGATGCCAGTGTGCTCAGAATCACGCCTTTTGTAACTGGAGTAGTTCAAGTGCAGTCTCAATACGCTTTTAATTAACCAAGTAAATGCTTCATATCTGATGTGTTCCTCTGCTATTAGGTGAATTCAAGCAGCAGCCTCATTGAAAATCTTGTTCCTGGTGCCCAGTACCAAGTTGTGGTTTACTTACGGAAAGGACCATTGGTTGGACCACCTTCTGATCCTGTTACATTTTCCATTGGTAACCACCAAATCTACTGTTTGAAATGTTTGTTTTTATTTTAAATATCTATAGTATAATCAATAAGCCCAAGAGCACATGGAAGAATAAAAAATCATCATACTGGTTATTTCAAATGCAAGGAACACTTATTGAGAATACTTTTTTCAAAATATACTTTTTATTGTCTAGCCCGTTATAGATGTGGAGAAAATACTCCTTCATTGGAGTATTTCACATTTGAATGTTATTACCAAACCTAACTAGAGAGCAGCTATGGCCAGGATTCCCACAGAGTGCCCCCTGGAAAGAACTGTCTTCACCCTTGGACACTGGAATATACGTTTGTCTCTAAAAGTTCTCATGGTCTGTGTCATCTGGGGTGGGAGTTACTTCACTTACGCGTAGCCAGCTTGAGCTGCAGGTGGTTTGTGATGCATGAGGAGGTGCAGGCACTTCCTAGAGGTGATTCATTCCCACTGTCTCATGAAGTGTGAGGTACTGCTGTTAAGACATTTGTTGCAAATGTGCTTTATGGAGGATGTAGCAAGGCCCAGTCTGAAGGCCACAGTTCCAAGACCCAGGAGAGCCAGCTTATCTCCTACAGTACTACCCAACCATCACCAACTTGAGTTGTGTATGCCTTGACTTTCTTGAGTTTAATGGTGGATCTTGAATTTTCATTTTGTTACAGGATATTTAATTCGATATTAAAAATAATAGAGCTGCAAAACAGCTATGTGAAATTATCGGTGTTGGCTCATGATGAATGAAACTGAAATAGGATAACATACACTCTAAAAAATATTCAGTTCTCCACATGCTTATCCTAAGCCTGGCTTTCACTGAAAGAGTATTGTGGGAAAGCAGAGAGAAGATGTGGTAAATGATTTATGAAGGGAAAGGCAGTTGTGTGCTAACATGGGCTGAATAATCTGTGTGCTGGTCTGGGCTCTGACCCAGAATGTGATAGCTGGGCTGTGCAACCCTTGCAGATGTTCGCGAAGTACTTATTTAAGTAGCCTCAGTTAAGTTGTGAAGAGTAATTGCTTTCAAGACAAGTAAGGGTTGCAGGAGATGACCCTTAAGTGACATTTTTAAAATCACTTGACTCATCTTTCTCAGTGTCATCATCTGTGAGGCAAGAATAGCAATGCATGACAGCACCTTTAAGTTCCCCAGGGGAAGAGGGCTAGACATGAAAACTGTTCTTTCTCATAGTCTTCATCTTCCAAAGCATTATAGCTTTTGATGCTTTTTGTTTTGAGCAACTTGAAATATCTCCTAAGCATTCTGATTTTCAAAGTACAGTAGAACAATCCATTTATGAAAAAGCAAGATCTGTACTTTACCTCAGGTTAAGCAGCCAACACCAAGTAATCTGTGGCCATTTCTGAAAAAGTAGGCATAACAAAATGGAGAAAAAAATGCTGAAAAAAAATAGCATTTGACTGCTTGTGACAAGGAAGCTCTTGGGAATTGTTAGGAAAAAAATCAGAAATCGGTAGAACTTAGTTAAGGAGAGATATTGTTTTTTAACTAAAGCATAACTGATAACATACACATTACTAATCACACTTTCTGGTTTATAGTGCCCACTGGAATAAAGGATCTGACACTGTACCCTTTGGGACCTACTGCTGTGGTTTTGAGCTGGAACAGACCTTTCCTCGGGGTATTCAGGAAGTACGTCGTAGAAATGTTTTACTTCAACCCATCAACGATGACCTCCGAGTGGACAACCTACTATGAAATAGCAGCAACTGTCTCCTTAACTGCCTCTGTGGTAAAGTGACCATTCCTGACTATTGCTGTCCCATGCCTGTGTGGCACCTTGTGACATTTCTTTCATCAGCCTTTCCCCCATGAGTACAGATATTTGCGTTTAAGCCTGGCACATCTTCCCGGGCAAACCAGAGAAAATGGCCAGGAGGCTTGCAGCATCCTCTGTTCTGAAGGAAGGGGGATGCCAGCTGAACCATACTAAAGTTTAAGGAGAGCAGTCAGATAGGAGATCTCTTTTTCGTAGGCAAATGGGCATCTTCAGCAAACCCAGAGGCAGCTTCAGTTTGTGGGTCAGTTTGTTAGTCAAGGCTTAAAAATTCCATCATCTCCTTGGGGACTATAGTCCAAAGCCTTATCTGCATAGTTAATATTGATAATATGGATTCGGGCCTTGCAGGCTGGTTTTGCAGTGTGCTATCTAGAAGGCTTAGCTGCAGAGATGTTCCAATGAAAGTAGCCTTTGTGTTTCTGAGGCTACAAAAAACTTATACCAGGATTTTAACTAGGTGGAGACTGGTCTCTAGAAGAACACACATACACATACAAGAACACGTATCTTTGCACAAATAAAGTGAAAACTGTCTTTTCCTTTCCATTATTTCCCAGGGAAGGTGAAGAGGTTTTGTTCTATTCAGACTTTGCTGTAGCAAAAGACAGCAAGCAATTTTAGCTGAAATCAGTTGGTCAGAAAGTTTTGAGTATGCAAAAAAGATAGCAATAACACTTGCTGCTTGTGAGAGCCACAGTGATTTACTGTAATTGATTTGCATAATACCATTTATGGAGTCATTTTTGCTAGAGTGGCTTAACTGTAATTGGGTACGTGACTGTAAATCTAGCACATAAATCTCCAGGGAAATTAAAACCAAAAATAATTTACCAAATGAGTAATTAATATCTTGTAATCATGACTCAACACAATTAGGTTAATACCTGAGTGATCCAAATCATCTCAGAAATAATGCCATCTTCCAGGGTTAATGTGGTTCATTAGAAAATGAGGTGATACTGTCCCTTTCATGTTGCAAATCCTGTTCAAGAAAGCCAAGTTGGACTTCCTTCATCTGAATTCCAGTCTGAAATGCAACAGTACTATATCGCAGCTAAAGTGAGCATTTCTTAAAGAAAAATTTTGAAGAGCAAGCCTGAATTAGAAAGGGTGTATCCTGGTTCTTCTCTTATGGCATTTAATACACAGGTAGGTATCAGCGAACTTCTGTTTGGATTCTCATGCTCCAGAATCCCACTGTGTTCCACAAATTTCCCTGTGACCTACTGACATCTCCAAGTGGTGTATTCTGAAGCAAAGGTGTCAAGCCCAGTGAGAAGAGAGGGGAATCAATAATCAAGCTATCAGGAAGCATAGATCAAAAATTATTTCCTGAAAGTTTATCACTTTGTGAAAACGTTTGGAACTGAATTTGCCCTTTCACTCTGTTTGGTTGCTTTGATCTGTTCAAAGCAGCCTTGGTATTTTCAGTACTATACCATGGGTATGTCAGAAGACGACCAAGCATCTTCAGAGGTTTCGTGTAATTGGATACATGAAGAGAATAGTCCACAAACCCTATATTTGGATAGTCTTGTAGTATCTGAGGAGGGGTGAAGGGTACTGCAAACAGCAGAGATTTGTAAAAACAGCAATTTCTCATTTCTTGAAACTTTCTGTTCTTCCCAATTTACTTTTATTTTTAATTTAAAAAATATCATGAGGCTTTTCATTTAAACATAAAATTAAACATTTGAAGTGTTTTATGCTGTCAGGGAATTATTTTAATTTTAACGTAAATATTACATACAGTATTATAAAATATATTGCGTTTTATACTTCATTTATATCTCATTTGTATTTATATATAGAATTTACATCTCATAAGTCATTTATGTTTCATTCATATTTCATTTATAATAAATAATAGAAACTGGAGTGCACTTTGAAAATTGGAAAAAAATAAGTCTTTTGAAGTGACAATACCTAAGTCAAAAACTTTGTTTCTAATTTACCCGTGAACCCTGTTTTATTGAAATGGAAAAGGCTACATTTCCCAATTGAAAATTTTGCCTCCATCAAACCAGAGTTGTGTGGTGGAAAATAGTTCTGTGGGAACTGTTCTTGCTGCCCTGGAAATCTTTGAGAGGTTCCAGTGGCAGGTAGGACCTGGGACCACGTGCACAAGAAAAAAAAGTAAGGCTGCCAAAACTGTGCTTGCTTTTGAATAAATTGAAATCCCGAAGTTACAGAGGGTTCCAGCGGAGAAAAGAGTGGGAAGCTCAATAAAATGGTCCCACGTGTCGGCTCTGGGTTTATAAATATTGTCACGTCTCATACTGGTGAATTTTCTGCTGAGGTTCTGTTTGTCTTTTGTCATTTTATAGAGAATAGCAAACCTGCTGCCTGCTTGGTACTACAATTTCCGGGTCACCATGGTGACTTGGGGGGACCCAGAGCTGAGCTGCTGTGACAGCTCCACCATCAGCTTCATAACAGGTGAGCAGCTGCCTGAAAAGGCTGTGGGAATGGTTCTGGGAGCTGAGGTACTGGGAAGGCCTGACTCAGGTGCTGTTTTTTCACCTGCGGATGCTTGCAAGTTAGGCCACTTAGCAGGTATAAGATTTGTGTCATGGCCTTTTAAGGAAAGCTCTAAGGACTGCTTTAACTTATATAATTTCCCCATACAAAGCACTGTGTTTGATTACTCTGTTCCAGTTCTTCCCATCAGCTCCAGCGAGGGCCAGTGATCCTACTCTGTTTTTAGGACAGTGTATGTTTTGGACAGTGAGAAGTTAATGGGTAAATAGGAATCTGAGTTCTTTGGCTTGCTGATATTATGAAACATTTTTCCTTGTATTTGAAATGCTTCCAAATACTTTTCCCTCCTCTTTCCCTTTCCCAGTGGACCCCAGGTCAGACCATGACTGCACCTTAGCTCACTTGGTAGTAGCTACTAGTGCTCTTAGGCAGGCCGAGGCAGGTAGCATGTTTGGTAGCGCATTATTCTTGTCCTTCAGCCTTGCCTTTTCTGCCGGGTGGTTTTTGCATGTTGTACACTAAGGAGGGAGGGAGGAGTGCTCCTGTGAGCAGAGCGTTGTACCCACGCTGGGTAAACATGCCTTGGGAAACTGTGGTGCTGATGAGCCATTTGTCATCTGGATTCTCAACTACAGTAAATTGGTGTAGCCACATGGATCGCGCTCTTCCAGTTGGCAGCAGCCTTGCATTTAGCACACTCCGTTGTCTCCTGTCAGATTCTTTGGGTTCAAATCTTCGATATGTCAAACAGATCAGTTGGAGAGGGAAGAGTATACCAGGGCCCCTGTTAGTGCCTTGTCACATGTTCCTAACATCCAGGCTGGTTAAGTCAGAGTTCCCTATTGAATCACTTTGCTTTTATGTACCACTGTTTAGTTCACCTTGCAGAATGTGATTGAAGGTAATAAATAATTCAGATGCACTATGAGAGGAAATAAAGTATGACTCGCTCATCTTTTCCAGCTGTAGAAATCAAATTATGGGGAAAATCAAGCTACAAGGTCCCAGCCACTCCCTCCAAAACAGATTCTGGCCTAGTTCCAGTTTTCTTCTTGACGAGAGGCTAAGAGGATGTAACTGAGGAAGGAACGGAGTAAGACCCATCTGCAGTGATGATTAATATAGCACCTGTGCTCGACAGTGCCTCAACAGAAAAATTATTAGTGGGTGAAGTCCTAGCTCCACTGAAAGGCATCAGAAACCTTCCCATCCTGAGAACTCTGATCCCCAGCTACACTGCAGAAAAATTCTGGCATTTCTCCAGTATATCAGAAACTCATAGCACCCACTGAGGCCCCGTGAAGGGTCTCGGGAGATATTCCTTGTCCTTTGGCATCAATCAACTTTTCTATAGCACTATAAGGAAACAATTTTCCAGCTGGTTGGTTGCTGTATGAAGAGAGAAATGTCCTGTGCAACTGATTTGAGTACCAGGTTCAGCATTTTGGAATGGAAATACTCCAGTGGGGCCATCACAATTCAATATTGTGTCTCCAGAAACCCATAGCAGGAATTAGGGAGATTAAGGTTATTCCAAAATACAAGCTGTTGGTAGGATCAGTCTGGATCTCTGTATGGGGAAAAGGGAGACTGTTCCTGCTATTAGATGGAAAATGGATCAACTCTGTAACTACCAGATGTAGGCAAAATCAGGAATGGATAAATCTCTTAGATAATGTCATCCACTTGTGGTCAGCAAAACCTCTCTTCAAAAATGTCATCTGGTCTCAAGTGAAAATATCCAGAAATATCCAACTGGAAAGTTGTACCAATCCTTAATTCCCCTTATTATCAAAGGTTTGTCCTTTGTTTCTGACATGGATTTTTCTAGTTTTAATGTCTAGTCCATGATTCTTGTTACGTTTTTCTCTTATCGATTGAAGAGACACAAAGCTCCCTCCCCTATACAGTATATAGTTTCATTCTTTTCTGTTGATAAATTGCTTCCATTGAACTCTTCAGTTGCTCTCACAGTAAGGCAATTTCTCATGTTGCTTTTTTCCCCCCACTTTGCCTCTCTAATTTTTACTGTCTTTACCAAAGTATGTTAAAACTGAAAGTGTAATACCAGCCTGCTGAATACTCCTACAGAGGCAAAATCAGCTCCCTATTCAGTGCTCTCCTGTTTGTGCATCTAGATGATTGCATTTACTATGGCATCACACTGGAGGTCTGTGTTGATTTGCTTCTATTCTGTGGCTTGTAACTCCTTCCTAGGGTAGCTGCTTTCCAGAATTTGTTGTTTGGAAAGTGCTGTCTGCATCCTTTTTTCCTAAAGACTAAGCTTTGCACCTGGCACTTTGAAATAGCTTTTGTTTGAAAAGGCTCACAGGGTCCCTGTCCAAATCCTCCCCACCTCTGCCAGTTGTCATGTTACTTGCATGGTTTGTCAGCAGTGCTTTTACTTTAAGAGTATTGATGAAAGCGTATCATAGCAGTGAGCCAGATCACAGCGTTTTCAGGGAAGAGTTGTAACAAACAAATCTGATTTGATCAAATTACAAGCACTTAGCATTAGATGGTCACCACTGAGTGTGAGCAGTGAATACACTCCTGTCCTCTGATTGCCTTATTACTTGAAAACTCTTCAGCTTTGTCCAGGAACCTCTGTCAGGCTAACTCATGAGAGAGTGGCATGTCAGTTTTTCATGTCTGAGGATTTAAAATGTTTGTCCCCTGTAGTTGCTGCCTTTTCACTCTTTCAGGTTACCAGGGGACTGCAGAGTTCTTCATCACCCTCAGCCCCTTTCTTTCCAGGGAGGGAACAGATGGTTTTATGGAGCTCTTGGTCCCTTTCTGCATCATTCTGAGCAGCGCTACCTCCCCTGCACAGGTTGCCAGGAATTAAAACAAACGGGCGAAAGACCACCAAAAAGCCCTACGTTTTAAAATACTAGAGTGAAGGTTCTGTAATCTTCTTGACAGGACACCGTCTGTCAGTTCTTCTGTGTATAACTGGAAAGCTAACCTCTGCACCTGAACATAAGCTGGGTTTTTTTCAGACAAAGCAGAAGGATCATCTGGGAGTTTGGGACCAGGCCTTGCAGCGAGCTCAGAGCAGACACACCATTTCTCTGACACGGGATCCCACTGCTCATGTGAAGCCTGTAGCTAGGCTGAGGCTTTACTGACCTGCAGTACTTGGAATGAAAAGGGTATTAGAGGAGACCAGACGATATAGGGCTCTGTCTCATGACAACTGGTCAGATGCCCCCAGGAGAACGGGGAGAGATTTGGGGGATCCCAGAGACTTACCAGAAACATCCTTTTTTCTCTCAGGCTCCTGCAGCAGCAGTTGCATGCTGTTGGTTTAATGCAGGGGAGAGATGGTGATGCTACCAGTGTTGCTGTGGTGACAAATGATTTTTTAATGCCGCCTGCTGTAAACAGCTGGATTTAAAGTAATCATAAGCAAGGGCGCTTTAGACCACCAACGTTTTCTTTTACAATGAGAATGCTTTTAGCTTTGGAGAGGCAAAAAGAGCAAAACAGGCTGTTGGTGAGTACCGCTGCATCTGTTGTTCCCTGTGATTCTTTCGGCTGTCACTTCAGGCCAGGTCTGCAACAGGTTGTAATTTCCTACAGCCTCTCAGAGCCGCTCAGCTCCTGGTGGAGTGTGGTGCTGGGGGAGTCAATGATGCAAGCCCGGGCCCTTAAGACTCATTTCAAATAACCTGGACACTCTTTGCCACATCCCTAAAGCAAACAGCTCTGTGAACATTAAGAAGGAAAGTGTGCCATCAATATTTGGGTATAGGAGGAGATTAGTGTATGAGATTCATGCCAGTCCTGACATGAAATTGTAAGGGATACACACACAGCCCTTGCATATGGATGGACTGGGAAGCCTAGAAGTTGAAAGATTGCTTTAAAGATCTTATACTCAATAAGGTTGCTTCCTCTCAACAGCATAAAAGGACCTTTTCAAGACTATATTGAGAGAATAGCCTTACTAAACGTTTCTAGACCGCTCTAAATAGTCGGTGCGTTGTGTTGGCTGCCTTTCTCAACCATCACTTTCGGTAAATCTGCGCTGAGAAACGTCTCAGTGCAAAAAGTCACAGAGGCGTTCCCGAAAGCAGCAGTGACATCTTGTGGCCCCTTCGAACAGACCCGAGGTCCTTCGTCGGGAGTTCCACCCGAGGTGCGTTTCCTGTCGGCTGCTGGCACCCGCACCGGCCTGGGACCCAGGGGTGGGTTGGCTCCCAAGGCCGCGCTGGCACCCGGGGCCGGGCTGGCGCTCCTCGATGACAGTCCGAGCACACCGTTCCCCGCTTTGTCCAGGCCGTCACACTGATTGTCCTTTGACAGGGAGTTGTGATCTCTGCCCATCGCTGATTCTCCCTTAGGGATCTCCACTGGGTTTCAACTTTAAATCCTACCTGGGGGTCCACGCCTCCAAACTAGGGATCGAGGTGAGGTGATGAACTGTTCTCCCTCTGCAGTCAATAGAGAGACACCTCCAGGAGGTAACTTCAAATACCTATTTTAAGAGGAGAGGAATGCCTCTAGGGGTTGCCCTCTTCTTGGGCTGCACAAGGAGCCAAGGGCTTGCTGGCAGCTTCAGTGCAAGACAAGCCATCAAACAGGTTGACAGTGCTGTGGAGGGGCAGTGTGAGCTGTGCTGCTGCAGGAACAGCGCTGGGGAGGAGCTGGATGTGTTTATCAGAGGAGGGACAGCGGCTGCTTCACCTAATCCCTAATAATGTAGCTAGCATATGCTTGTAGACTAGGCACTTGTTGCTTAAATGGCTGGCAGCTGATGGCTGCCTTCTGTGAAGGTGGGACTTTTGCTCTGGGAACAAAGGTGGACGTAATTTTTCATGCAAAAATACGTTCTTTGGAAAACTGCAGATGCATGGTTCTCAGTGCCCAACAGTGTCTTTTGGCAGAAGTTTATTACTGGACTCAGTAATCAACTCCCTATAACACATTTATCTTCTTCATTCAGCACCAGTGGCACCTGAGATTACCTCCATAGAATATTACAACCACCTTTTGTACATCACCTGGACCTATGGAGGAGATGGTACTGACCTTTCTCATTCCAGGATGCTGCATTGGATGGTCATTGCAGAAGGAAAGAAAAAAATCAAGAAGAGTGTAAGTACAAGTGGGGAGGGTATCACTCATTTCTCTGGGATTTTTGGGGTTGTTTTTTTGGTGAGGGTGGAGAGGAGAGAGCTGATAACTTTGTGTTACAAAGTTTAAAGAAATTGATGAAGATTGGTATAAGTCTGGTCAGGTAAAGTTACTTTATGGTGTTAGCACACATTTCCAAAGACTCAAGCTCTCAAAACAAAAAAGCCAGTGGACAAAATGGTTTTATGGTGGTCACGCACAAGTATTGATAATATAGGTGAGAATTTAAAAATAGCTTATAAACTTGTGAGCTGCAGATAATATTTTTTAATGAACAGATTTGGCCTTTTCAGTTCATATTTAATAATAACCAGACTGCACTACTGGCTGAGGTTTTCCCATTCATTCTGGCCAGGTACTATCACTTCCCATTTTCTGACTTTATCAAACAGACATCCGCATAAATTTAAGGTTGGGGTGGTTTTTTTTCATTTTCTATTTAAATACAAGTTCCAGTAACTGATGGGATGAGGATTTCACCCAGAATGTGCGTGTTTCTTAGAAAACTTGTCAGATATGAAGATGTGTTCTTGGCGCATTCTCTAGAACTCTGATCGTATTCAAAAATCATTTAGAAGAAGAAGAAACCTGAGGTTTTCAGCTATGGATTAAAGCCATGCTGTGCATGGCCCTGAGATGCATGTTTGACCTGAAGCAAAAGAGCTGCCCCTGGATATACGTTGAGAAGTGTTTCAAATAACAGCGGAGCAGTGCGGCGCAGGAATGTAGTGGCTTCATGCAGCCTGTGGCCGGTAACTCTTCTGCATCGCTGCTGATCTTTTAGTCACTGACAGGGAGAAAGTGGCTGGTCTTTTTCAATGAAAGGTTTCACTTACACAGCTGAAGACTCAGCAGATGCCAAATGGTAAGTGGATTTTCAGTGTAAGGGCAAATTCATCAGCAATTTTTATTTGGATTTACATTTAAAACCCTAGTTTTTCGTTGGATTCCTACTGGCTGCCAGAGCACACCCTTGCACACGGAGCTTGTTGCAGCATGAGTCTAATTATGTGATTAGTAGAACTGATCAAAAACATGACATTTCTGAGCAGGAGGAGTTTCCAGTATTTGGATCTTTGTTTTGAACAAGGGTGAAAACTCCAATCCCCGCCTAAAGTTTTCTAGCAATTTTTAAAAAATTGTGCTGTGATATCTCTCCCTTCCTTCCAAAAGTCACCTCTGTATGATTATTATTTCTTCAGGAAAAGGTCTAACTTTTATACTACTGCTTCTGGTAAAAAATAGTTTCATAAGAAATTCTTAGATTGAATAAATATAAATTGAATATGAAATTAACTGAAAACTGATATTGAATGCTAGATTAAACAGCAGATTAAAAATAGAGGATATCTACAAATAAAACCTCAAAGATGTCTTTAGGAGTATTTATCTTTATTTTCAAAACTAGAGAACCCAGCAATTGTTCTTTAAGAAGGTCCTTCAACAGCTAACATTTTTATGGTTCTGCTCGTACTTGTAAATATGGTTGTATGTTTGCAGGCTGCAGGAAGTACCTCTTCTTCTAAGCTCTGTCACTTTCAGAAATAATTTCCTTTAAAAATCATACTACATTGTACTCCCTCCTTCTGATTTACCAAGATTCTTAAGATTGTTATTGTGATTGTTTTTCTTGTAAATTTATTGAAATAAATAGGTAAAGTAACCAAGTAATAATGTTTTTTTTTCTCTTCCTACTGTTTGAATACTTCCCAGGACTCTGAAGAAGTTGGTTGTTTTTTAGACAAGTGACCAAAATAACATGCATGGTCCTGTTAGTCTTTATTCAGGTCTATTTAGTCCTCTTGAAACTGAAAGCTTCAGCCTGAAAACTGACTGTGCAAACCAGCATGAGATTCCTGAATGTGCCCTTAGTAGATAGTCTACAAATGCTCTGAAAACAGTCTGATGAGTGTCTGACTTCTGCATCCTTCTCCGTGACCCTGGGGAATAGGGAACTTACCCTTAAAATAATAGGAAGAGGTTATTCACAATCTCTTGAAGCTTAGATCGGTTTTGGATCATATCTGGTTTCAAGCTTGCAAGAGATCTATTGCCAAGTCAGCGGGTCTCCAGGTAGGTGTTAGACTTGCCCAGACAGATTTAATTTGCAGGTTCTTAGGATATATAAAGGCTTGCTTACATGTGTCTTGTGTACTGTTTTTAGAGATGCCTCATCTTGATTCAAATGCCTCTAACACTGCAGCAGACTCAAATCCACGGTTCGGTTAGCATTTTCCACATAGCAAAAAACCTAGATGCCAGAGCGCTCTCATTGGTATGAGGGAGGTTTTCTTTCTTCCTTAAATTTTCATTAGTCATACAAAAAATAGCACCTAAGATTGTCCTCTCTCTGCCAAACATCATGGCTTTCCACAGTTGGTGTCCGTGGGAACTGGGTCACGTAACAAGCCTGGAGTATGCAGAAAGGCGTCTGCTGTGATGCACACAACTTTCTTTGTAGTATATGAAGCAACCAGATTAAGTTTACTAGAAAGGTATCTGGTTTGGGTGGCATTTAGCAGTTGCTGTCTGTAATTATCGTAGGTAACACGCAACGTGATGACTGCAGTGTTGAGCTTGCCGCCGGGGGACATTTACAACCTTTCAGTGACTGCTTGTACTGAAAGAGGCAGCAATACTTCCCTCCCCCAGCTTGTGAAATTAGGTAAGAAATGCTTGTTTGTAAATTATAAACTCACTCCTCCTCTCATTTGACTGTAAAAGTGACGGCAGATTCAGTATCTTCCTCATTTCGGTGTCATGTACCTGTGACTGCATTTCTTCTGCAAAGCTGTGATTTTACCTCACCTTGCTGTGACGATTGCCTCATTTCTGTATGCGAAGCTACTCTCTTAAATTAGTATTGATCAGAAGGACCAAGAGTGGGAGAATCTGACTGCAAGTGGAAGTTGGAGAGTAGAAATCTCGTACTGCTCCGTATTTGCTTCCCTAAGGACTTGAACACCAGCAGTTTTTGGGAGCAGCAACTCAGGCTTCACAGCTAAACTCTTCAATACGAAGCAGAATGTTTCATGGTTTTGACAAGCCTGTTTCTGGGTCCGTTCTCTGCAAGTCCTATCTTTCTGTAGATTTCCAATCTTCCAACACCAAGCATGTACCCTTAGATATGAATCAATGACAGTTCTTTTTTACAAAAACAGTCAGATTCATGGTTGTGGAACCCAGCAGCATTCTAAGGGAAATATGTGTAATTCACTCAAAGAAACAAAAAAGACTTATGAGCTTCATCCTTTAGGTAGGACTTTAAAATACAACTTTCTGCCCAATATCTTCCTTTTCCTGTGAGGAAGACTGGACACTACACCATTCTGCCTTAAAAGATTATATTTGCATGCACATAGATACCAAAAGCTGTGAAATTTTCAAGTGTGCCTAGCTGCTTTTACAGGCATTAGCTCCCCTGTGAAGGAGGGTAAAAAGGAGTGAGTAATTTCAAACTGGATTATCTTCTCTGTGTGCACAATAAACCTTTTGTGAGTGAAAGTGAAGGAAGTGAATTTAAAGTGCTCTGTAATTTCTAATTGAATTACAGGTCTTGAAGCAATCATTGCCTGTTCATCTTTCTCGATAGCTCTTACTCGAATCTCTTCAACAGTGCTGGGACAAGCAGTAAAGCCACAAGAATCTGAAGCTCTTTTGGGTCTTTTCACCAAAGGGAATATTTGAAAGATGTAGACAAATTCCATGGATTTTCCCTTCCTGCCCACTGTTCTCCCCATGCCTTGTATCTGTGCACAGTTAGGTGCCTGTGTTCATTCCCAGGAATGAATGGGTGGATGTGTGAGGGCGACTATTGCTATCATTGCACAAATTTTTTAGAGGGGTATTTCAAAATAGCAACTTGCTTTATCTTTCTGACAGGTCCATTAGTGCCATGTATTATTCATGTAGCACACGCTGCAGCCTAGTTGTATCCTCCTGTCCTTTGCTTACAGACAACAGGCTCTTAATGAACTACAGTAGTTATTCTGCTCTTTCACTGGCAGTGAAGTTTGGATGAGTTCCTTTTTGATAAATCACTTCTAGACTTCTGGTTGTTGGCTTTTGGGTTTTTGTGGTGCTTTTGGTTTTTTTCTCTTTATGCTGTTTTCACTTTAAATAGACAATAGTAAGGATATTTTACCAGAAGTTTTCCTTCTCTCTTTTTCTGAGGGAGCAATGGGAGTTGTAATTAGCAGTAGTGGGAACTGACTCTAAGTGATAGACAACTCAGCACTTGGCAGTCACTTAAGCATTCCTGCCAAATATTCTTCCCTCCATGATGTTTGCTTCATCCTGGCAACTTTCCACTTGCAGAAAAATCAAGCCATTTGCTGGAAGCCAAAGGAGGATTTGCTTGGGATGATGCCCAAACGCAAAACTCATATTTTAATTGAGGCCATTTTTTTACCTGGAGTGAGGGATGGAATGTGTTTCTGAATCCAGAGCAGATATATGGGTGTAATTAAGGGAGAAGGACACCTTTCCTATGTAGTTCTGGGACAACATGTGCACTGCAATCCCCGTGACACAGAAGAAACGATGTGAATGTGCCTCAGTCCCTACCCCGCTCTCCTGAACATTCTCTCTAATGCCAATATAATCTTGGCAGCCTCCATCCCTAGAACACTGGTCTGATTGTCTGAAGATCAGCTACATCTCCAAAACATCTATAAGCGCTTGAGCAAGTCCTTTGTGCCAAGTTTTCTGTGGTGGATCTTACACATCATGTCCAGGCTTCTGTGACAGCCTCTCACAGAAGGAGAATAACAAATTGTTTGCGGAGGAAAAAATTAAGAGCAAAATGTTGTTGTACAAAGCACATTGTATGTTGTGTGTCAGGATCCAGGAATCCGGTCATTGCTTGAGAATCGCAACTTTCATTAAGCATTTATAAATTAGAAAATCTGAAAACTCTGGAGAATATCTCAGAAATGTACAGCCCAAACTTGGCACTCTCTGAAGGCAAATCAAAGGACCCCAGGAGGCCTGAGGTGTTGAAAGCTAGGGGTTGCAAGTACCCATTGTGTGAATTCTTCAGGCTGAAAATCGGGTTCAAGCCTTGGCCTTTAAATAGTCTAGTGAAAAATAGTATGTCTCATCTTGACACCATGCCAAGGCTGTTTGCTACTCTCTCTTCTCCTCAAGGTTTTTCCTTCCAGTTGCCCTGTGTTTTTCATATTCCAGGTTGGTTCAGGAAGAGCTGCAGTGAGGAGTGGCCTCGTGGCATGGCCAGCCCCAGGGGTCTGTGGGGCAGGGAGGTGGCCCCAGAGAGAACAGCTGCAGCCATCCCATGCGGGGCCAGGGACGTGGTGTGCAGACCCTTGTCCAAATGTTTTGTGGTATCCCTGAAACAAATGCAAACCCAATGGCCCTTAAATATTAGCCTAGAAAAAAACAACAAACCCCATAACCAACAAACTACAAGACATTTTTTGAACTCCTCAATGACTAAATGTTTCCTCTGCTACAATTAAGTGAATCTAGATGGCCTTCACTTGTGGGAAGCTGTTTCATTATCACCTCCTGGGACAGGTCTTGTGAAGCAAAACTTTTTCAGGCCAGAAGTGTTGCTAGCAGATGGACAGCCACCTTCTCCCAAAAGAGCTTCTGTTAACATTGTTCTATTAATAGAATATAGTGATCATCCTCAAACAAGGGCTCTGCTGAAAAGGGAAGTGAAGAATTATCCAACTGTCCAAATAGAGAACAGTTTAAATAGAGAAGAAAAACCAAGACACTTCATAATCTTCCCATTTTACAGCAGTAGTTTTATCATCATGAGAGGCAGGACTTTACATCAGCTAGCTTTATCTGAAGGAAATGAAAGATCAATGCATGGGGCATTGCTTTCATTTTTGTTTGAGGCTTCCTCTTCTCAGTTGTCTGGAAACCTAAAGATAAACTTAACAAAAGGAGATTTTTCTCTTAACCAGAACCAGCCCCTCCAAAATCACTGTTTGCTGTCAACAAGACTCAGACCTCTGTGACTCTGCTGTGGGTAGAAGAAGGAGTGGCTGATTTCTTTGAAGTTTACTGCCAGCAGGCTGGATCTGGGCAGGAAACAAAAGTCCAGGTATGTACACGCCTCTCTGGTTTTTGCTCTTCATGTCTGAAACAGAGACCAAGTCTTGCATTTTTCTGGTATGTTGTCTGCTGTTCAGCCTTTGTGTATCATTCTCAATGACATTTTATTAAGCCCATGGGTTAAATTATTAAACCAAATGTGGTAAGGTTGTTCAGAATTAAATCTTTAAAAGCTACGCTATGAAAGAATTCAAGAATACTAAAATGTCTCCTTATTTTGCAATATTAAAATTGACTTCTGGCTTATTGATGGTTATACTAGTTATAACTAGTTGGACAGAAGCTATGTGCATCCAGTATGGTGTCATTCTTTGGCTTGTCATGGAAATGGCTCCATTGTACCATGGAAAACTTAAAGGGCCACAAAAGTAGGGGAATTTCAGCAGGCAGCAAGGGAAAAAATGGTCTGGTAGCTTGATAAGTAATGGGAAAAATAGACATATTTAGATTCTGTGAGATCTTTTATATGCAGGATTTTATTTTTTTCTGTCTTTATTCCTGGGTTAGGAAAGTAGGACCTTCACTGCTATTCAAAGAGTGCCTTTCTGCTGCAAATGTGGTGGCTCCTCATGGATTTTGTCTCTTAGGGTACTTCCTTCAAGACTCACCTTCTCAGCCTCACAAGTAAACTGCTGCTTCTCTCTGTCCAGTTAGGTGCCTGTGCTCAGAGGCCACCTGAATAGCTCAGTGTTTAGACTGCTAATGTGAAGAGCCGAGCACTAGTAGTTTTAATTATTTGACATCCAACGCTGTGCAACATAGAGGGCTTACTTTGCAGTTTAGCTGACGGTATAGTAAATGACTGTGATGGGGATAGTGAATCACTGTGATTACTTGCTGTGAAACATTGTTCTGTCATGTGGACTGTCACACATAATGGGAAGTCATTCAGAAAAGAGTTAAAAAAAACCCACTCAGACCACCAGTTATTCCAGAAGAGACATACACACTCTGTAATCCCATGGAAGATCAGTCTGATTTATTTAATATTCTTTTAAAATTAAGAACAGCGCTGACTAAAGGAAAAAAAAAAAATGCTTAAATGGACTTTTACCTTTTGCATAGTTTGTATTCCACATGTAGATTCCTCCTTTTCCACAGTGAATAGCTGAAGACTGTGAAGTCGTTATCCACTTAGAGGTTCAAAATAATGATGTGGTCAGGCATGGAAGGTGCCAACAGGATTTGCAGCTTTAATGCGGAGCAGATCTGTTTTAAGAACATCAGGAAAAGACTGCTTCGTTTGGCAGGAGCTTCAGCGGGTGTCTGATTTGTTGACATGAACATCTGGCACTAGGAAATGCACAGAGATTGTCAGCTCATTTCTCATTAGATTTGTCTTTTTTTTTTTTTTTTTTCTTTTCTGTCTCTGTGAAAAAAGTGAAAGGGCTCCTTTTGGAACTGCAAAAAGGGGTGCTTTCCCATTAGACTAGTGAAAATTCTTTATCTGTGATTTTCCATGCTAATTACATGAACATTTTTGTCCCTTTCCTCCATTTTTAAATCAGCAAAATGAAAAGCAACAGCTTTCCAGGTTTGAACATCTTGGGTTCTGCTTGACTAATTTACATCTCCCAGCGGGAAAAATGGAAAACGTCCAACCAAGTCCAGTTGCCAAACTACGGCCCTTCCCTTCAGCTCAGGGAATAAAAGTCTCCTTTCTTTGACTCATGTACATATGATTTCATCTGTGTAACATACCTCAGAACTGCACTGCAACAGGAATCCTTGCCTGCCTAGAAGGAACCCGTGACTGACAACAGTCCACTGCAAAAATCAGTTACTTGGGACTTTCTACAGGCTCTTGCCCTCCCCATCGGGGGTGTGTTTATTCATAAAGCTTCTCCTTCTTCCCTGTCTAAACCACTGTCTCAGTGTCCCTATTTTTGCATCTATCACCCACTTTTGGTTCTGCTGGAGAGTACAGAGAAGTTTCTGAGAACCTTCAGTAGCTGTATCTTTAAGTCAGTTCATGTGTTGTATTTGTTTTCCTTTACTGTATCAGCATTTATAAACATATACAGGGACATAGTAGTTAAAACACTGTATAACTATGTGAAGATTTTCTACTAGCTAGAAAAACTGAGGTGTGGGATATCTGGTGAAGGTTATTACCCAGAAGCTTTGCTCCAGCTTTGTTTTTCACCTTGGCCGTGAGAAAGGCTCACAGTTCTTCATGCCCTGAGGAACTGCCTCAGAGACAGAGGTGATCCATATTCATATGAGGGCAAGGAGATTATGACAGCCTTGGCTATTTATAAAAATAACTATGTTTTCCTCCTACCTATATGGCTTAGTAGCCAGAGCTCATGAGCTGTGCCCACCTCTGGGGAAGTCCTGGGCAGGTTTTGCAGTGTTTCCCCCACCGTGAGGCACCCTCCTGCCCTCTCCAAGGGGCCTGGGGCTTCCTGGGGTGTTCTGGGCAGTTCCCACTACTGTTGTTTTCACCCTCCTTCCTCTCCCATCTTCTGCCAGGCTGTTGGGCCTATTTTCAAAGGCAGGCCCAGGTTAGCAGATCTGGCTTTACCTCGTCAAAGGTGAAGTCAGATCTGAAGGTGGAGAGGGGAGCACTGATTTGTGCTTTTGCATTTACAGGAAATATAAACTTCTGTGTATATTTCCCCGTGTTTGCAGGAACCTATCACTGTGTCTTCACATGTAGTGACCATTTCTAGCCTCACCCCTGCCACTTCCTACAACTGCAGTGTGACCACCTTCAGCCACAACAGCCCCAGCGTCCCCACATTCATTGTGGTTTCCACCATGGGTAAGCACCACTTGCCTGCTTTCTTCTTCCTCCTCTAGCTGCCACATCTGTTTCTTCTTGCTTTCTAAAGCTGCTCTTGGTAATGCTGGCTCTGGGGCATGTTTGTGTCATGGAGAGGCTTTCACATGCAGATGGAATGGTGAAGAAATTTTAAAAGGTTCTTAGAAAAATTCTTGCTGGGGAGTTGACTTGGAAAAATACAAACTGGATGCTCCATTCTCTACTGGGTTTTAGAAATTGGGAACCTAGTTTGTGGTGTCATGGCTGAACATCAGGGTGCTGCTTGGTGACATACATGGAGAAAACTGTTCTCTCAGCCAAGCCCAAACAAGAGAAAAAAATGGCTTTCTGCTTTCAGTGAGGAAGTGGAGAGAGGGTCAGAGAGAAAGAGAAAGGCCACCACAGGATTTTGGAGCTGTCACTCTGAACAGATAGCCCCAGATGGAAGCTCCCCAGGCATGTCCTGAAGCTTGGTTCTACACTGACTCTGGAGAGAGACACTATCAGTGTTGAACTGCCCAGAGCACTGGACTTTTCTTTAAAATCTCCCCTTCAGAATGATCAGTGTCGTGTCTGCTTAGTCAGGGAGCTGTGTAGCTTTAGTCACTGGTTCTGGACATCATACAGCACTCCAGACAGTTCAGTGGCTGATACTTAGCTTAAAAATCTCCATGATTTTTAATCTGAAAAATTATTCTCTAGGCAACTATGAATGTAAAGGTATTCTGAAAAAGTAGATGTGGTTTATTACATAATGAGCAGAACAGGCTATCTGGTCTCACAATACTACAGTTGATAAGCATGTAAGATGGAACGAAAATAAATCAAGGTTTTGTTATTATGAGTTGATTCCAGCTCTTACTTAAAGCAGAACAGTCTATTAAAATTCATTTGCTGAAGTAATTAAATCAATTTCCACACAGTATCTTACAGAGCCTTGGCCTGTTATCTTGCTTTTAGGTCATAAGAGGTATTGATTGTTGTTGAAAAACACCTTCAGAGCTGAGATGTGCTTTGGAGACATAGATGTGTTATGAATGTCCACGAAAAAGAAAAAGAAATCAGAACATCCCAAGTTTAACAAAATGCCAGCATGAAGTCATTTCCCCACAGAAATTCTGTGAGATCAGTAACTGTTAAGGCCTCTCTTAACCTCTAGTGGTAGATTTTTCTCTCTAATATTCCAGTCTGAACAAGTTCTGTTCAGAAAATTAACACTATCAGCATGCAGGGAGAAAACAAACAAACAACAAAACTGTCAGTGCTTCTGAATTGAATAACCAAGAGCCCTTGTTTGCCTGTACAGTCACCGAGATGAATCCCAACGTAGTGGTAATCTCCGTGCTAGCCATCCTAAGTATCCTTCTGATTGGACTGCTGCTGGTGACTCTTGTTGTACTTAGGAGAAAACACCTACAAATGGCCAGGTAAGTTCAGATTTATGCTAATTTAAAAAAAAAAAAAGTGAAAAAAAAATCAGGCAATAACAAACACATTGTTACAGTAGCTGCTGTTGAGGATGCTTGTGTGCCTGGGTGCTACTCGAGATGCTCCTGAACAGGATATTATAAAAATAGTTGCCTTGCTGCTGTTTAAGTGCAGCATGTCTTCTCCCTCTTTCTTCTTTCATTCTGGACCTGAGTTGTAAGCCTCAACCTTTGTCTCATTTTGAGCTTTGCAAAATGGGATCTAGAAAAAGAGCAGTCACTCATTACAAGAGAGTTGTGTCAGGAACCTAAAGGATAATTAGGATCTGAGGCAGCTGAACATGAGCAGGACATCAATATGCTTTGCAGTTTTTTCATATGCTTTGGAACAGGAGATTTTCCATATCCACAGATTAGGTGGTTTGTTCATCAGGTGCAGGATGCTGCATTTCAGAGGCCATGTAAGGTCTGAGCCCTGGCAGCCAGACCCCCCAGGACAAGGGAGTTTATGTCAGGGCCCTGAGAGTGTCTCTCTAGAGCATGTGCCCATCTGTCCCCAAATCCTGGTCTTCCAGTTGTCCAAACTCTGCATTCATATGGACTTCCTTCTTATGGGAACTGCAGCATGAGAAATAGAATATGAGCTTACCTAGATCTTGTCCTTCTATGCAGCCAAATGTACACTGAGACCAACAAATCAAGAAGGGATCTCAGGTCTTGCTTTTCACTTATAACAGTAACGGTCGTGATTTCTTCTCTCAAATAGATGAAGGGAAAAATTATCTTGTAGGAGCAATATTTATTTTTTTTTTTCAGAATCTGTGGTTCCTTCATCTCTCTGTACAATCATTCATACCTGACTATTGAAATTCAATTTTGTTTTCCTGGTGGTTTTACCTGTAACAGTTCACTTTAACCTTAGGTTATGCTTTTGCCTGAGAGAACTGTGGAGGTTTCTCCAAACCCTTCTTGCTTTGGAATTGTCCTGGAGTCTTCATCCTTTTATAGTCTGTGTAATACATTCCATACTAATTTACTGTCCTGTGACAAGAAAGAAGATTATTTAATGTAAAATAACCCAATTTATGCAGAGAATCTTCCAGTCGGGCACCTAGCAGACACTGCATTTATGTGTTGTGTCTTGGCTGTGTATGCCGTGCAGCAGATAAACACACCACATAGATTTTTGCAGGCCATCTCTTTCAAGCGGTTTGTTCCTTTTACATGTAACTGGCTCTGTGAAAATTCCAGCTAAATTAATTCTCTTTTCTATTTAATTACTGTGCAGTCAGCCCAAAGCTTTTTCTTTTTCTCTTCATCACCGCTTCTAGCTACAGAAGATAAAAACCCTAGGAGGAAATAAAAAAGTAAATCCAGTGAAAAAGCTGCAAGCAATTGTTTGCTTAGATCAAGGAATCAAAAATCAGTTTTATCATTTGTAGCTGAAAATAATGGATTTGTGACAGATTCACTGGAATGTTATTCAGGAAATTCAGGTTTTTTCACAATTATTATGTGAACTCAAAATTACCCTGCTCCTGGCAAATTGAGACAATTATACATCTCCTTTGAGTTGAGACAGTGAATGTTTACTATATAAAGGTAAACATTTAACATGTGTACTGAGGCCAGCAACCGGTGATAGCACCAGTCTATAGAAAACCCAAACCTGGACTGAAGATGGAAGTCTATTTGAAACCAATACTATCAACTTTTCGCTTGTTATGCTCTTTTAAATATTATTAGGAAACATAATCTCAGGTGGTGGTGTATATTTATTGGTTTTGGAGGACTATGTTAAGGGTTTTCAGTTATGTTTATTATGGAATATCTCTAGTTGTGTGTTCAGCACTTCTCTGCGGCCCGGAGTTGTCTGTTAAATCAACATCATTGCACGTGTTCTGAGTCCAGCAATGGTAACTTTCTACCCAACGGTCTTCCTGAAACAGGGAGTGCGGGGCTGGCACCTTCGTCAATTTTGCATCCTTAGAGAGAGATGGAAAACTTCCCTATAATTGGTGAGTGTTTGAAGCAAAGCTGTTAATTGTGTTTTTCCCCATCTCTGCTTTTTGGAAAATGTGATCTTTAATCTTAAGTGCATAATTTTTCTGTCATTACTATCCCTGTTTAAGATAAAGCTACCCTACTTGTTATTTTAGTATTTTATTTCTTGAATAGTAACTCAAGGCTATGTATTCTGTTACCTACTATTTTGGTAGGGAATGATGCATGGATGTGTTTTGACAGGATATTTTTTTTCCTTTCTTTTACAGACATATTTCCTAAAATAACACAAGTGTAGGAACTTGGTCTATAAATCCATTAACACTTCCATAAAGATATATTTACACCCAGGAGTAAGCTTGCCTTTAGGTAACCAATTAGCAACTCTCTTCATGCAGTGCTATTGATTAATTTTTCTTTGCATTGCAAGACAAGGAGAAGCCAACTTAAATATTTGCTGTGACTTAACGTTTGGTGCTGTTGAAAGAACTCAGAAAGAACTGGCCTATTCTTGCTAGTCTGAGAAACCACCTACAAGAGTTGCAGGCGCTGACTATTGACTCCAAGTCATCACCAACACCATCAGCCGAGGAGACGTATTAGAACAGAGAAGATCTGTAGGATTAGCTCATACAGAAGCAAATGGACTCTTGAGATCTGCCAGTGTGGTCATTTTCATTCATGTTTTGATAATCAAATGGGTGATAATGACTGACCTGGTTTGTTATTAGCAATAACATTTATTAGCCTCAGGAGGCTGAGGGGAGACCTTATCACCGCCTAAAACCTCCTGAAAGGAGGTTGTAGAGAGGTGGGTGTTGGTCTGTTTGCCCAAGTGGTAGGATGAGGGGGAATGGCCTCAAGCTGTGCCAGGGCAGGTTCAGATTAGACATTAGGAAAATGTTCTTCACCAAAAGGGTTATCAGGCACTGGACCAGGCTGCCCAGGGAGGTGGTTGAGTCACCATCCCTGGATGTATTTAAAAAACAGCTACATGAAGGGTTTAGGGATATGGTTTAGTAGTGGACAGGTACAGTTGGACTTGATGATCTCAAAGGCCTTTTCCAACCTTGTGATTCCATGAATCTCTGCAAAAACCTTTTATTTTTCAAGGAAAGTCCAAACACAGATACTTAAAAGCATAGTCAGTTCCCTAAAGCCCCATTCCAATATGCAGGAAGAAGAAAATACAAGCCTTGGTTTTACACCCCATGGTCAGCTTTGTTGACAGCCAGGAAGTTGGAAAGAGGAGTTGGTGCACAGGGAACTCTTTCCATGATCTCATGGGACACAACCTGCCAGCATGGATGGGATTAAATGGATTGACTCTGCACCACAACAAGCCTTTTGCTAATAAGCATGCAAACTGAACTAACAAGCCCAGCAAATCTTGTCAATACCTCACTGTGCTGCTAATTAACTGGATATTAAACAAGCTTCACTTGCTTGGTTTAGCTTTAATAGCAGCCAGCTGTATGCAGTACAAACTAATCTCTCTTTCAGCTTCTCTTGCTTGGACTATATTAATGGCAAAGGCGGCAGAAGATCAAACACTCATGTTAATTAAATATCCAGGCTTGAATCAAATGATTGAACTAGCAACAGATGTTATTAAAACCATAAAAAGGTTCTTTATGAGAAGGGGAATTAATTAATAGGTTTGGATGTGAAAGTGAAGGTTCTTGTTGCTTGATTTAGTATATGTGTATGCATGTGTATATATATGTGCATATATGTGTGTATACATAAATTATGTTGTTAAAATATGAAAATATTCATGCTTAATATCTCCACAGTTTTTTGGTAACTGAAGGCAGTGTGCCCTAATCTCATGGTTTTGCCTTAATCTGAGAGTTAGTAAAAATACCTTGTTTTCTGTGCCTCTGTGTTTTAATGTCCCGGCCAGATTGACTGTCCATTCAGGCAGCCAGATGGGAAATATGGCTCTAAGGACAGGTAGAAGGATTAAGAAACCTGTTTTACTTGGAATCATTGTAGGGATCTATTAAGGGAGCTACGGGTATCTTCACTGATTCCTGAGGAAATAGTTCAGCAGATTTGATTTGAACAATTTCTGCATCTCTTTCTTGTAAATAAATATTTTTTTCAGTACACCTAAGCAGTAAGTGTACTGAAACCCCAATGTTTCCAGAAAAACAGTATTTTATTTATTGGGCAATTATATATTTTTAATATGTTGAATAAAATCTGATGGTTGAGATGATGGAGTTCCTAATCTGTGAATGATATCTCTGCAAGCATATTAGATCGAGCATTTGATGGAGTGTGGAATTTTCTCATAATGACTTGATGATGAAAGATGACCCAAGTTTGAATAATTCCCTCTGCTTCTGTATGCAAGAGGAAGTAAAAGCTCTGGAAAACCTCACCAAAGGCAAGAAGAGTATTCTGGCAACATCATCACTTCTCTCTTCTAAGCCTAATGAAAACCTCTCTGTGGTACTAGAGATCTGATTATGGAAAACCAAATACCATCCTCAGTCCAGACCCACAGAAACCCTAACATCAGATAAACCTTAATCCCTGGTCCTGTAACCACTGTGACATATGATTAACAAGAAAGGGCTCTTACTTCTGGCTGACTCACACAATCCCTACCAACGCCCCAGGAAGGTGCCCTGCAGAAACTATGCTGCCCATTTTCTCTTCAGCAGAAAAACTCATTAAAGAGCAACTTGGAGTTTCTACTGCTTGGGCAGATATTTTCTACCACTGGTTGGAAGACTAAGACTAGAGATGATTATGATTTACATGACTGACTGACCAGAAAAACCAGTATCAGCCAACTTCACAGGCCAAGAGTACTGGAAAGGAAATTTCACCTTGTGGTTCTTTAGAACAGTTGTGGAAAGTTGATAATTGCTTCTAAGACAGCAGATTTTATGGGAAAAAAACACACTTGAGTGTTTATTTGGTCAAAAGTCCTAGTACTGAGGCAATTTTAAATTGTTTCATGAGTTTTTCACATTTGCAAAGTACCTGTATCCTACTCCACCAATAGACAGAACAGGCCTGAGTGTGTTTCTTGGATTATTAGAGAGCTGAATCTGGTATAAAGAGGTTGTGAACACAGAAATATGACTCGGTAGAGGGTATTAAGAGATATTGGAATGATCAGAATTTTTCTCTCTGATACAGATGTCCTGATACCTGCAGGATCACTTGCAGGAGCAAACATGGGAGATTAGCATAGTTGCAAAAATAATATCCATCCTGAAATACCTCAAAACATCAGAAAACAGACTTAGCATCAACTATGTGACGGCCATAAACATGTGGATGAAATTTCCAAATCTATTTTATTCTTTGAAAACCTGCCAACTTTTCAATTAACATTTAGAATAAGAGGCTTGAATCAAACCCATAAAACCCATTCATTTTGATCATATATAATTTTATGCTGGATAGCTGAAAATCTTGCATAGGGTGTTGAGGAGTAAAAATTCTATGGATGCTAATAATATTCATCTCAAATAAGTAAGAGGTTTGGGGTTTTTAGAACAGATTTTAAAAATAGATTTTTTTTAAACAGAATTTGCTGATCTCCTGATTTCTGTTTGTCTTACTAACTCTCCTCACTTTTTCATCTTTATGTATGTTATTTATTAATGCTCACAGGCGTAGAAGTGTATTTGCTTTCCTAACTCTGCTACCCTCATGCCTTTGGACTGATTATCTTTTGGCATTTTATATTAATCCTTGGTAAGTGATTTACTTGTTTTTCCATATGCAATGTGTAAACAATGATAATTTCTATGTGAAAATTGTGTGATACCTTTGTTTTCAGACGGGTCAAAGCTCTTGAAAATATAATTTTCTTGTACTAGAATATGGATTGGAGAGGATGTGGGTATCAAAGTATTTGCTACCCTGCTTCATCTAGTTTGTCTGGTTGTGCTCCAACCCATTTTGGTATTACAAAGCTGATCTTATGGTGGTCATCATATTCATCTCATTGCTCTCCTTGCAGTTTTTGCCACTTCATTGTAAGTCCTGGCTTCTTCTGTCACAATTACTCATCTTCCTGGCATTGCTTTCTGCTGCTGCTGTTGCTGCTGCTTTTTTTTATTACTAAATTGCTTGATCATGCCCTGCCTGTTTGGTGTGTGATGTCAAATACCTTAGTTTTTAAAGGTGTGGTTCTGCTCTCCTGCCATCAGTAAAAGTTTTGTTGTTAGAAACCACAGTTCACTGAGAGTCAATGCAACCTAGCAGTCCCAAAATGTAGAGAGGGGGTCACTGTGTGCACGTGTCTTTGTGTATGTGTGTGTACTTCATAGTTTAGTCTGGAAACAGTTTATAGAGACTTAGTAAACATCTGATTTTTTTTCTGAAGATACCTAATCAACAAAGCCCCAGTGTCTATTTAGAACCACAACAGTTTTACCAAAGTTATAACAAATAGTTACAATTTAATATGATCTAAAAATGCTTAATTTATATAACAGGAAACTTAAGTTCCTGGTGGCCCTGAAGCCAAGGTAAAGTGATTTACAAAAAATATCAAAGCTTTACTTTTGACCAAATGTTTTCCCCAGTGTTACCCAAGTCCTGGCAGGCAGTCACTGAAATCCTCATCACAGGGATTTCTGAGACTGATTTCCTCAGGTCACACTGGGTCTGCAGAAAAACCCAGTTAAATTTTCAGTGGGACAAGAAATGAGTGTGTCCATGCAACTGGAGGAAGGTCCAGTTCTTGTCCCATGAAATTGAAAGCATGTTGTCTACACACACACTCGGCTGAAGAGCAGATGGAAGTCTTACACATCTCTCCAGTGCTAATATTATGTTCACTTTTAACTTGTCTGATGTGAGCTCAACTATGGGAGCTGCACAGTGGTGGAGTGTCAGGCAAACAGTTTATGACTGCAGAGGTCACATTGATCCCTCTTAAATCTCAGATAGTCAAGAAACCCAAATGGCCACTGTCAATGGCACTGCTGAACAACGAGTATCATCTTCTTTGGCCCCTTTGCCTCTTTCTGTTTAAAATACATTAATATGCATTAACTGACCTTCCTAGATATCTGTCTGTCTTCAGAGGTTTCCACTTGAGTCAAGCTACCAGGTTTAGTCTAGATGAGCAAGTTTAAAGTAGCTGAAGTTGAATGAGATGACATTAATCCCCCTCTCTGTATTTTAATCTGTGTAGCATAAATGGAAGAACAGATGAAACACCAGTTAATGTTTCAGATGTCTTTGTTTTGCATACAAGTTGGTTTAAGCTATTTATTAACCTTCAGGAAACAATTGCAATGCTAAGAAACAAAGGCCTCTTGAGACTGTCAAAGCACAAGAAATTGGTGCTGAGAAATGGATGTCAATCATTTGTTTTACTGCCTCTTGAAGTGTTCCTTGGAGAAGCATTGTTAGAAGCATTCCCATTGTAAACAGCATTTAGAAATTTTTTCTTTTGAAATTAATTCCATTGTGCCCAACATTAAAAGGTTTACCACAGTCACAGAGGGTAGAAAAGAAATATGTTGAATAATTTAGAGGAATTAATTTTAAGATTTCACTGGAAAAAATCTTTGAAGATGTAGAATAAATACTACTAGGCTATGTGTATAGACATATGAATATAGACATACTATACTGCAAATTAATGCTTTGCAAAGTACATCTCCACATTAGTGTAAAGCTGGTATTGCTGTAGCTCTTGTTAACTCTGCAGGCAGTGCTCCACATCTGAATAGAAATGTGCCTCAACAAGATAACAGAATTACTACAGGTTGTAGCTGCCCTAAAACCTGAACTTTTTGTAAAACTTAATTTTGGATTTTAATTCACTTCTAAACTTAGCATGGTAGAAAAATAAAGATATTCCACTTTTAAATATTTATTTCTGTATACTTTAATTGTTTGGAAATTAGAAGTCTTCAGCTCTAATATACTAATTGGATCTGTGACTAAAGTTATCTAGAAATCATTTTAATATATCATTGAGTTAACAATAGCATCATTATATTGTCATGAATTAACAGATATCCGTTAATGTCCAGGGAAAAAAAACAACAACCAGACACTTCTAAGTCCCTGCTGAGTAAGCAAGAATCTATTTGTGCTTTGTGGCTGGTTTAATTTAACGGAGGGAATCAGTGCTTTCAGACCCCTGGAATCCACCTCCTGGATTTAATCTCATTGTTTAACCTTTTTTGTGGCAACAGAATGAACACAGACGTCCCTCCAAAAAGACCACATGGTGGTAGTTAGTGTAGCACCGTGTAGTCCGTATCTCATGGGTTGTATTGCTTAACACACTCATAAGCTTGCTCCCATGTGTCACTGGTGAATTATATCCCTTATAAATCATGTGAAGACAGTGTATTACATGACTGGCGTAATTACCTCTAGCTGCTAGAAATCAATCAAAACTATCTGAGATTTAAGCTTGTGTCCTGCTGAAGTGAGTAGGATACTTGCCATCGTCTTCCTTGACCATCATAAGAAGGTTATGACACGGGTGAGAAATAGCATTCAGGCCCTTTCCTTTTTTCTTCACCCTTCCTTCAATTGGGAAAGGGTGGTCTTCTTCCTTTACCCAACTGATGCTTATCTAGAACTGGAGCAGAGAGCAGCCCAGGGGGCACCGTGGTGCCCTCTCCCTTACAAGACAACAGCTCCCTGCCAGGCTTGGCTGGGTGCAGGCCCTGGGAACTCAGCCCTGGCCCACCTAAAGCCAACGGTGCTGTTGGGCCAGGATTTGTAGAGGAACTGTTGCTTGTATTGGGCACAGGTTTTGCCTCTCACAAGCAGGTCATTCTCAGAGCCACAGAATGGAGAAAGCATCCCATTGGTGTCAACTTTGTTTTCAGCTTAAAAATGTCCAAGGTACTATCACAAATCTCATCCTGAGTATGGTAGTGACCAGGAAACATATTTTCTTAAGTCAGTATTGGTTTTGAATAAAGGCTATGCAATAGTTTAATGAATGAAAAACGCCTCTTTTTTTTACAGGAGTAAAAATGGATTAAAGAAGAGAAAGCTGACCAAGTATGTAACTTTTCAGATATTTAAAGAAAAAATACATCTCCTTAGACTAAACATGCATTATATAATACGTGGTATAGTGATATTACAGTTGGGGATATAGAAACCTTCTTGATAAATGCATCCTGAGAGAGGTATCTGAAGGCAGAAAACAAACAATAATTGGAGGAAAGCAATTCATGTCAACAGATAGGTTGTGGTAAAACATCTCCTTACTGATAGAAAATTATTCATCAGGGAAAAGATCAATTATCCAACTTAGTGATTCCAACAGAGCTTATCCTTAGTTAAAAATGACAAATGATGAAAAACTGGGATGCATTTGTTCCTGGTAATACTTCCCTCTTGACATGAAGCTATCATTACGGTTCTTGCTAGAACATTAGATCATTAATGCTAACGGGTAAGCAGGAGTAATTAAGTAGAGATAAGACAAGTTCCTTTGGGCATATTGCCTCAAAGTAAATGAAAAGATTACTGTGTACATGCTTCAGTAGCTTGTAAATTAGAGCATGATAATTAGATGAGGGAAGCTGTTTACCTGTGTTTCATTATTCAGGGTGTTTGCCTAAGTGTTTCTCCGTTAAGTTCAGAGGCTTTGCCTGTGCTATCAGATAGACCCTCACCTGCCGAAAAAGTGTGTAGAAGGAATGGTGTCACTAAACCAAGGCTAGTTTACACGTGCTGATGCTCTGCACGATTTTGTATAGTTATATGCCATTTTTTTACAGCCACCACCTCTGGGAGAATTTGACCTCTAATGGCAAACATGTATTGCTCTCAAAGCCAGCAGAGAAAGCAGTCACAGCAGTAGCATCCACATTGCTATTTTAAGGGAATTTTTGTGGACCTTCTACAAAAATGAAATCCTAATTATGAAAGCCATTTTTCTGCATGAGCAAAGCTCAAATGAGTTTTAAAAGTGTCCCTGCCAGATGTTTTTCTTATCTGAAAGCAACATTTTATGTGGCACAAGAGGCAACTTAAACAAAGCAGCAGCTGCCCCGTTGCCAGAAGCATGCTGGTGAGACGGTACTTGGAGTGGGTCTATGATGGGGTGCTGGATCACCACCTATCATGGTGCCACCCGTGCCATGGGAGCGTACCCACCTGCACAGGCAGCGCCTGGGCCAGGGAATGGTAGGTAGGGTGCATGAACCATTGTCTTCACCTCAAACCAGTGATTTCCCTCAGGTAGGCCAACTCCAATCACCCAAACCAGGGTGCTTTCTGTCATCAGCAACCGCAGCATTCAGTTCACTCACCCCAGAGGGATCAGGCCTCCCTTCTCTCTGCCTCTACTTCTTGTGCCGTTACAGTGTGGTACAGGCAGTCACTGACATGCCCACCGTTTGGTGCCACTGAACCGCAAGATGATTTTTTTTTTTAAAATCTTTCCTGTTGCATTCTATGGTTAGATTTGCAAATGCGTATTAATAACGTGATAGCATTCTTGGGGAAGATAGAAATGCTAATTTCTGTGTGTTTTTCTTTTAAAGCCCTGTCCAGTTGGATGATTTTGATGGCTACATCAAGGATATGGCCAAAGATTCAGATTACAAATTTTCTCTCCAGTTTGAGGTAAATATGTGGGGACTCTGTCCACTCCTAGCTGCCGTGCCTAGGCCAGCTTTTTCCAGATGTTGCATTTGCATGGCGTGTTCCTGTGCTCTGTCTTGTTTAGTGTGTGCTGTTGCTGGGTGGGTCAGCTTCATTTCCTGTTCCCTAAAATTTAAAAGTGGGCCTTGGTGTCATCAAAGAAAGTATTTGGTAAGCTGATTTGAGTTTCTCATCACTTTCAATTCAAGTGTGTCAGACAGATACAATGCATTTAAATGTAGGATATGCTAGAATACTGAAATTAATTCAGGATTTTAAGATCTTTATTTAATGCCCTTAATATGAGGGGCAGCACTGGAATGAGAAGGTAACAGCAGAAATCTCTTTAAGAGCAACGAGGATATTCAAAGATGAGCTCAGGTTCATTCTCTTAATTACACCGAATTTAAAGTCAGCTAAATAGTATACAACTAAAAAGCTCCTGTCCTAGAGCTAACTCCCAAGGATTTGAACGTGGAAAGAGGGTGGGGAGGATTGTCAGGGTGTTACCACTGTTCTGGGTGGCTACCAGTGAGAAGTCATATATTAGATATAGCTACTGAAGGTAATGACTAGAAAGATCCTTCAGGCATTCCCCGATATGAAGATCAAAAGCCGCTTGAAGATTTGGAGAAAGCCCTTTAAGTGGAGTGGATGACCACCACTTATCAACACTCTGTTTTGGCTAATGAGGTGTGGGTGGAGATGAGCAGTCTGAAGTCACAACCTTGGATGACAACGTCATCACTCTCTAGCTGCTTGGAGCCAAACTTCAAGGCATGAGAACAGGGAAGTCAGTGTAGTCCTGCTGTCAATTTATGAAGTGATTTATAATTTATTTCTTTTTTTCAGCCTGCTACCTTCCACAAGCCATCACTTCACAAAGAGTTATTTTTGAGTGTGTGTGAGTTTGACCTTGGTGTTTTCTTTCTGTTACCCCAGGAGCTAAAACTGATTGGGCTTGACATACCCCACTTTGCTGCTGATCTTCCCATGAATCGCTGTAAAAATCGCTACACAAATATACTGCCGTGTGAGTACAATGCATATAGGCTCCAGCTAAAGTCCTTCAAGAGGGAAAGAAGAGTTTTGATAAGAGAATTGGGGAACCAGGACAGATTTTTCTGACTGATAGAAGCCTGTGCTAAAGCCTGCCCTTAGAAAGAGCCAGGCAGTAGATGGTTTTTGTTAGCTTTGAAGAGACAGAGCTTGCCGGGGATATGTATCAAGGCTGGTGTTTGGAGGTGAGAAACACACCTGTGTGGTGACAAAATCACTGAATATTGTGACTGTGGTTTTCTTATGGTTTTAATGAAACCTAAGAAAGCACAGAGGGATGGCAGTTGGAGGGTGTATTTTGGAGGGTAGTAATGATAGTGTACCCATGTAGTGTTTACTAAAGCAAACATTCCTTTCTACCAGTAAATAGGAGCATTTTTAAAATTTAATTTTTTTTTTTGTTTTAGATTTTATAGGGTGAATGTTACATTTTCCATATTGGAGATGAGTGTCATGTTTGAGACAACAATTACATTTTTTCTCCTTTTACAGATGATTTCAGTCGTGTCCGTTTAGTTTCAATGAATGAAGAAGAGGGGTCGGACTACATTAATGCCAACTACATCCCCGTGAGTAGACAGACTCAGTCAGTGTCACAGTGTCCTGCACAGCAGTCAGACCGTGTCACCTGCAGAATGCCAAAATGTCTCCTGGGAGCATGGTCACATTCTCAGCACCTCCTTCAGCTATCAGTGTTTTTCCTCCAGGGAGCTATGCTTTTCAACAGCCACCAAGAAAAATTACCCAAACCAAAAACCCAACCAAAAAAAATTCCCCCAAAAAACTGAGGCGGGGGTGTGAGGTGGGAAGTACTGGGTGAACTGTGGAATCTCTTCGATGCCTAGATTGGACTGGTAGAGAAATAGGGAGAAAATGTTAAATGATCTTTTTAAGACACTTAGGGAAAACGTAAACTTTTAAATGAGAAACTTTTCCAGGTTTCCACAGCACATGGAGAAAGGACTAATCCAGGCACTACTACACAACTGACAAAGTGCACACAGCCCAGATGATGCATGGAGAGAGCTTCTGCTTCTCTGCCTTGTCTCTGGTGTTCCTGGCATGCCTCCCTCTGCCTGGCATGGATTGGCCATTTGTCAGCGACTAGCACCAGGGTTTTAGGATAATTAAAGTACATGCAGAGCTGTAGTTGAGCAGTTTGACACTGGGGTTGGGCTAAAACCCCCACGTAAGCTTTGTTAGGGAGAGCAATGTCTGCTGGGTCCTCTGCATGGAGCATCCACTTAGAAAAAGACCTTTCACTTGGGGAGCATAACACACACGAACAATTCCTGGACTCACGCCCTGAACAGAAGACAGAGCTGGCCCTGGCTGTGCTGGAGAGAGCTGAGTCAGCATTATGGAAAAGGGAGGAACCCTCAGATAAGTCACTGAAACTACTTTTTCTCTGATGCATGCATTGCTGAGCTTGTTGCCAGCACTGAGTTTCCATGTGTCAAGTGCATGAAGCTAAGCACTTGAGCTGCAAGGGTCTGAGCTCGCAGTGAATCGAGAGAGAAAAGTATTCCAGTGTTCAAAAGCATCATTCACAGATTAGGAAGCTTCTATGACATGGGCTTATGGATAATAGGATTCTATATGGCAGTCCTTTTTGGACTGTTCTGTTCTGTTTTTCATAGTTTACTGTTTACTGTAGTGTTTATAGGGGCTTTTTAAAGTTCTACATATAGTATAATGCTGACACATGTTTGGCTTTTCCTGACGATTGCTCCTCCACTGAATCCATGCCTCCAGACAGTGGGCTGTGTCTCTGTGCCAACAGAGGTTTGATGCTTAGTTCAGACATAGCCCATGAAGGGAAACAAACAACAGATTCTGTGTGGTGTGAAAACTCAGATGGAGCTGATGTCTAGAGATGTCTGGAGGAAGCCATTAATGGGGAGGGCTCCCAAATCATGAATGTTCAGTCCTCCTACTGTGGTGGCACAGGAATTGCCTGGTTTCCATAGGATCACACCGTGTGTTGGATAGGTCTTTTGCGGTTCTTAGGAATATCAAATAACGTTCCAAATATGGTTTTGATGATGCAATCCCAGCCGATATGTTTAGAGCAGGTACTAAAATGGCTGTTCTGTGGATCTTTTGTAACAGTCTTCTGGTTTTAGAGAGGGGAAGGAGGCTTTCCAGCTGAAAGCATGGTAATAGAGATAGGAAAAGGAATACATGGATATAAAGCATCTGAGCTTCAATAGAACAGAGCAATGATCATCTGCTATGGATGTTGACTCAATATGTGCTCTATTCTTTTAAGCCAATTTCTAATTAATATTTTACCAATTTAAGTGCTTATGACACAAACACATGCATACAGCCCTGATGATTGCTACCTTCCATTTATTTTCATGACTGAAAATCACCACAGGCACTTCTTGGGGTGTGCACATGAAGTGCCTGTACTTGGTTTTATGCTGTAGCTAAACTATGAAATCTGGAAGAATTCTCATTACTTTTTCTTTTCATTTTGGGTTTTTGTTTGTTTGTGGGGATTTTTAAAGTTGTCTTTGCTGCTTTCAGAGCAAAGGATTTTTATAGTAACATCTTCACCTTCTGTCTTCCATTCTATTTGCTTAGGCTTTGGGAGCATCAAAACCTGGCAAAACTTGCAATTTCAAAATAAATACAAAAAATCATGAAGTAGTTTCTCCGTATTAGGAATCACTTTTAAAAGTTCAGATTGAACTCCAGCAAGGCACAAAATATGAATGTTAGAGAAAAATGATGTTCTGAAGTATTAATCAAGTTGATAATCAATGCCAGTCTCTCTGTTTTTTAGGGTTATAACTCACCCCAGGAATATATTGCAACCCAAGGACCGCTGCCAGAAACTAGGAATGATTTTTGGAAGATGATTCTCCAGCAGAAATCTCAGATTATTGTTATGCTCACTCAGTGTAATGAGAAAAGAAGGGTATGTAACAAAATCTTGCACACAGTACAAAGGAAACTGATCTGAAATCATACTTATTTTCTGGTGACTGATTTTCTTTGCATTGTTTTCTGACATATATGTATATATAAAATATATACACACACATTCCATGTATCTTATGTCCAGTTACACAAATAGGAATGATCAGGCTGAGTCATTGCAGGATTTATTGCTGTTACCTCTTATTGCAGTGTCAAGTAAATAGTGCTGTGTAAATTTTTAAAACTGAGTTCCAGTATACTTTTCATTGTACTTTTTTATATGTACATATAAATATATTTATAGAAATACAAATATGTATATATTTATTTCCCTTTTAGGTAAAATGTGATCATTACTGGCCTTTTACAGAAGATCCTGTTGCATATGGGGACATCACAGTGGAGATGCTGTCTGAGGAGGAGCACACAGACTGGGTTTTTAGGAATTTCCGAATTAGCTATGTAGGTGAAACATTTTACCCTGCTAAAAGAGTGGGAATAATTTCAGTCCAGCCTTTAACTTTTGGCCATTTCTGGAATTCAGTGGAAAATGTCTAAGTGAAAGACTGAGGCCTTACCCTCAATTCACACAATCAGATGGGTAAATCACAAAATTTTCCCCTAAAATTGTCACCTCTGTGAGTTTCTCAACAAAGTGCAAGGCTGAAACAAGAATTGTACCAGGGTTCTGGACATCTCTGGGATGCCAATAATTAGTGACAACAAATGTGTAAGCTACTCTATCTCAGGCATGTCTTCTTGCTGTAAGCTGTTCAAAACTTGAAAATACCAGTGCAGAAATGGAAAATATTTTTCAGAAGGGCAGTTCTGCAATAGTCAAATCTGTGAAGTACTGAAACACATGTAAGACATGTGATTTCCAAATTTAACCTGTTCAGATTTTCAAGCACTTCTTTCCACCTTTGTTTCCTGCACCGGCTTGTTGCCAGCACCAGCTTGTGAAGGAAAGATTAGAGATATTGGGGGATCAGATTGGACACAATTATCTCTTGAGGTCCCTTCCAGCCCCTATGATTCTGTGGTATGGAGGGCATGTGAAAAGAAAAGGCCAGTGGCACATCAGCATTGGCCCAGGACCTCTGTCCCACTTAGCTCTGCCTACAAAATTCATGCAGGGTGCAGGCTTGGAGCACCAATGCAGTAAACAATGTGTTTGGCTGTTGCCATCTGTTGAAAATGGTGAAGAGGCTACAGCTTGCAATGCAGCTGAACTGGCCTTTACCAAATCCAGGGCAGCTCCTGCAGGGTAGTTTGCACTGTTCTTGTTTCTTAATATCCATTGCCTAAGGATCTGCTCTTGCCTGTGACTGGAGAGAGGTTGCTGCAGGGGGAGGTATTGGGCCTGACCCAGAATGACAAAACTAGAGGCATTGCTTGTCATGGGTTTTGGTGATGATGTCTCCCAACCCTCCCCATGTTTTGAGTTCCTTTAAGTCTCTAAGACAAAACGTGTTGTGTTGAGGATCCTATTTCACCTAACTAGAGTTTATAAATATCATCTATAATAACGGGTCGTTTTCTATGTATTTCTTTTGCTCCTGAAATTATTTGTATGTTCCCTTTGCCCCTGAAATGACTTTTTCTTCTCTTTTGTGGGTTTTTTTTTTCTTTCTTTGAAACTTGAACAGAAAAACTCTCAGGAGTCCAGTCTTGATCGCTTGCCAGCAGCATTGTTCTTTATCTGTGATGATACAAGAAAAGGAGAGGGAATGGAATAGAAAGAGAAAGAGAGCCTAAACTTGAAAAATGAAACAAGTTCTCGATCTAATAGCAAAATAGTATTCAACCACCAGTAGGGAAAAAAGCAAAAAAGCAAATCCCAAAACAAAACCCTTCATGCCTCTTTGGTAATGATGGTTTGATACCCCTCCCCTTTTGAATCAAAGAGCATGTAAATTCTTTGCCATTTCTTTTCTTTTGGCTGACTTTATTTTCTTAGGCTTAGGTATTTGGGCAGGGGGGAAGCACCACAAAATGACAACCACCACCCCCCTCAGTCTGACTGAGCATGACTGAACTGATAAAACTCCTGTGAACACAGTGGTGTTCTGCTTTTCCTGTTAGGCTGATGAGGTGCAAGACGTGATGCATTTTAACTACACTGCCTGGCCAGACCATGGTGTCCCCACGACCAACGCTGCCGAAAGCATCCTTCAGTTTGTGCACATGGTCAGGCAGAAATCAGCAAAGAGTAAAGGCCCCATGATCATACACTGCAGGTAAATGCTTCAAGGAACTGGAAAAACTGAGGGATGTAACTTATTAAGAGGGTTAGGAAACCAGTGGGAGAAGAGATTCTGGGGTTCTGCTTACCTGCTAGCTGGAGATGGTTCTCTTTGGTGTTAAGGGTAAAGGATTAGTCTTCAGCTTTGACTACTGGGATTTCATCCTGCAGCCATAGGCACGAAGGCATTGTTTTCTAGAGAAAGTCATCTCTTTGGATGTTATGGATGTCTTTTAATTGTTTTGTTGTTTTTTTTTTTTTATAAACTTGGAGCTTTAGCTCTTGTGCATCATGTGGATGCTTGTTAAGATGCTCGCCTATGCAGCCTCTCTGGGCATGTCTGCCATGTGATGATAGTGCCGATATCATACCAGACTGGATCCTGATGCAACTCTCCCAGCTGGCTTCAAACCTCTTTGCGGGTCCCAGCACGAGAGCTACTCAGGAGAGATTTCTCAGAAATATGTAAATAAACAGGTTGCAGTGGATGAACCTGTATGTACATCATGGTGACACACTCCTTACAGAAGTCAAGGCTTGGTGAGATCAATCTCAGCCAACCCTACATCACCCACCCCAGAGAAAGCAGTTCTGTTGCTACACAATGTGTTTGTAAAACAAACGCTGCTGTTTTGTAGAAACTGTTTGCTGTTTCATTTGCAGTAAGGCCTGCAGCCCTCTCCTCTAACTTAATGGAGAATTTCACAAGGAATATTGTTCTGGAATTCCCAATATCAAGAAAGATGCTAGTAAGATAAGGAAGGGATTTATATGGAGTGTTGTGAAATCAACCCCCTTACATACCACATGATTGTTCTAGGAAGCAGGTATCAGAGAGCTGGGTAATAACTGTAATATTTTCTTTGTAATTAGGATGCTTCTAGTAGCAGAGAGAGATATTTTCTGTCAGTACTTTTAGAGTTAACATCTTGGACCACATAGTTTAAATGCAGCAGTGCTATGAAGTTCATGGAAGAAGAGAAAGAATGTATAGATCAACTCCTACAGCAGTTGTTCTCAAATGTTAAAGAAGTCATGGAACTGACACCATTACAGCTTCTCCATTTGTTATTTATGAATTGATAAATGAATGAAGCTGTCAAATAAGTAGATCAAAAGTTCCATTGTGTTCATTTTATTCTGGATACTGTACTCATACTATTTTTAACCATCAGCAAAATAATCCTGTTTCTTTCAAGCTGCATTGAACTGCGTTGAGATAAATTGTTGCAACTTTATTGCAAATATTTTCAAAGCTTTTCAGAAAAAAATATGACAAGACAGCAGAAAGAACTTTTGCTAAGGCACTTATATCCCTGGAGATGGTGTTAAGCATCTATACGAATATAAAACCTCTGAACTCACACCCATAATGAAACCAGACTTAGATGTTACCTGTGAAATGGCAATGCAGCAATTTATGTGCACATTAGCATCTCTAAATAAAAAACAGTGTGTGTTTTTTTCTAGTCACTAAGCTTCCCCTGGTAGGAATGAAGATTTGTCAGCCAAGTGGTTGCTGACTATTTCTGTCTCATGCTCCCAAGGCAGAAGTCCTGGAGCATGACTCTTCTGGGTGGTTTGTCCTTTGGGGATGGACTGCAGCAGTGCAAAGCAGAGAGCTGTGGCACTGAACCATACAGGGTCAGCACCCCAGCTCTGCCCCTGTGCAGCAGTCACTGCTGAGAGGGTCTCTGCAGTTACGGGGACAGCCCCTGTGCTTGGAGATGTCTCACAAAATCTTTTGAGGAGAGCAGGGACAGCAGGCAGCGAAGGGTGGATGAGGGCATGTGTGCACATTCTGCATGTGAAGGCACAAACAGGAGCATAGGGAGGTGAAATTACTGAAGAGTGATCCATTCCAGATATTGTGGCTAAACAACATATGGAAGGGTTGCAGGGAATTAAATGCTACAGATTAACCAGCCTGTCTGACCTCAGATTAGCTGCAGGACACCTGGTTTTTGCAGCACCACCAGTTTTCCTCATCAGAAAAGCCTGAAATGAGGTGCATATCCCTGTGTGTTGCAGTGCTGGAGTGGGACGAACAGGAACCTTCATAGCCCTGGATCGGCTCTTACAACACATCCGTGATCACGAGTTTGTAGATATTTTGGGTCTGGTGTCAGACATGCGGTCCTACAGAATGTCCATGGTGCAGACAGAGGTAAGAGCAGTTATCCTCAACTTTGTGACTGTACCGTCAGATCTGTTTCATACCTCTCTGTAAGCGTGATTGTATTATAGAATCATGGAATGCGTTAAGTTGGAAGCGGCCTTTACAGGTCATCCAGTCCACCCCTCCTTGCCCTGAGGGACATCTTCACTAGATGAGGTTGCTCAGAGCTTCATCAAGCCTGACCTTGAATGTCTGCAGGGATGGGGCCTCCACCACCTCTCTGGGCAGCCTGTGCCAGTGTTTCAAGACCCTCATAATGAAGAATTTCTTTGTAACATCTAAGCTAAACCTACCCTGTTTCAGCTTGACGCCATTCCCCCTTGTCCTGTCACTGCACTCCCTGATAAACAGCTCGTCCCCAGATTTTCTGTAGGCCCTTTCAGGTACCTGAAGGCTGCTCTAAGATCTCCTCGGAGCCTTCTCTGCTCCAGGCTGAACAACCCCAACTCTCTCAGCCTGATATGCAATGACTGTTGTTCCCCCATAGCACTTGGCAAAACAGCTATGAATAGAAACAATTAAGTTTTTATCTTCATTGCAATATTGTCACGGTATTAATCTCCTGTATAGGTGAGACTGATAATATATCTGCAATCTCCCTGATACCTTCCAGAGGGGATGAGTGTTCTCACCTTCTGAGAGATTAATATGTAAAAAATGCATTAGGGGAGATTAACATATGAAATTTTCAAACCATTTTGAAAAGAATTGGGCTTGCTGAGAGGATTAATGGCTCATGAAATGATATCTGTGTTGCACAGCCATTCACGCTTGTTCAAGAGGATATCACCTGACCAAGCATAGCAAATAAGTTACACAATGGTAATAAAAATAACAAGCAGAACCCACAAAAGGATTGTGAGTCTGCCAGACACCCTCCTTGCCCTTCTCCCTGCCCTAGTATCTACTGGCTATTTCTTTTTCTCTCTTTAAGGCAAATGTCAGGAGAATTGTCATATTGTCAGAATATGAAATGGAAAGAATAAATCTCAAACTCTTCTTCTTTTAAAGCAGAAGCCTTTTATGCATCTGAAACCTTCCCAGGTCCTCTTGCAGTGACAGAAAGATTTCACACCTGTGGCACTCATTGCTGTCTAGACACAGGATAAGCTGGCAACCTCCATGTGGCTGGAAGTGCCACCATCACTGTTTGCAGGTTCGGTCTGGCAGACAATTTGCTGCCAAGGATTGTTTAACACAGAGCAAAGGAAAGACGTCTTAGTGAGGAGAGGAGAGGCAAGACAAGGCAGACAAAAACCTCCAGTGTCAGAAGCTAGCACCTAGAAATGGAAAAGGTCATTAATCTCAGACCATTTTGGATTTTTCTGATCAAACTATCCCTTTTCATCACAATTCACTACATTGATCCAAAGAAAGATCCTTAGGTAAATACCAGAGAAAGTGATCCCAATGTTTTATTTCAGCTGCAACTGTGTAAACACTCCAAAGGTGATGTGATTTTTTACTTTTTCTTTTTTAAATGCACAAACTCATTGCCTGTCCAGGTCTTTGGCAGGCAGTGGCCAAGCCTGGCTGCAGAGGTCACTAGATGGCACTGACACTCAGGCACAGAGGCCACCAAAAAGACTTTCCTTACAAAAGCTGAAACCATACTCTGCTCACCTTAGTTTATGTTGGCTCCTATGCTGGAAGCAGCAGTGTCTCACTCAGCAGTTTTTAACTAAAAAAAAGGCCCAAGCCCAGGAAACAGGGGGGAAAGCTGGAGATTGCTCTGAATTGAAACCAGTCACTGCAATTTAGCGGGTGTGAGAGAATCCAGGCATTTCCTTGGCCTGAAGCATGCTTCAAAGTTGTACTGATGTCTCCTGGCATCAGCGGACCACTGGAAACAGAGCCTGAGATCCAGATGTGGGCTTTGGGAGAGTTGCTTTTGCTTGCAATCCACTTACTCCCTCAAATAAAGCTTAGCGTGGGATTCATCAGGGTTTGCCTTCCATATCTTTGGAATAACATTAATTTAAGGGCTTTTAGATTTCAAATTGAATTACAGTGTTTGCCTGTACGATGATAATAATGCTTAGCAAAGCCAGTCTGCAACCAAACCCAAAGATAACCCCAGTCCTGATGGTTAAAAACCATTCGTAGAAAAAAACCTGTCCGCAACACTTATCGTGTATGTGATTGACCCACTCTGGTTATAGTGTCATTTGCACAAAAGGCTGGTAACTCCTCAAATAATGAACAGCTCTGTGTACAAAATTGGGTTTCAGGTTCTTATTGGTGAAGAAGTCAAGCAGGACGGAACATGAAGTTCGCTAACATGTTTGGGGGCAGTGTGTGTGTGTGACATGGGTGCAATTTGCTCTGTGTGAAACATTCAGGCACCTTCCTGGGGCTTAATTGATTTCCAGGCAACACAAAGCAGACCCACTTTCAGAAGGCCACGCAGAGCTCCCCTGCTCAATCCCTTACAGGGTATAGTGTAAGCTGTACCTATACCACTGAAAGACATCAGATGTTGGGTTATGGCTCTCCACAGGTCAGCTGACCCTACGAAACAATAAAGACCACAGGACTAACATTCCTAATCCTGACAAATTAGCGTCATAGAGTGTGTCACAGGCTGTGGCAGCGAAAAGCTTTGCTTCCTGCTCAGGTGGGAAAGATCTCCCTGTAAGGCACTGCGGCCTTACAGGGAGATCTTTCCCATGGCGTTGCAGTGCTTTTCGCTGGCACGCCTCTCACTCTGCTGCCTGCGTGACTGTTGGCATCTACCCACACAGCCACTGCCTCAGGGTCGCCTGATTCACAAGGTACAACCGGTTAAAAGGGGTAATTTGAAGGATAAGCAACTATTGTTCCTAAGTGCAAATAAGGCTTCTAGTAAGTTAAGTTATAGTTACAATCACGGCACTTCTCCCTCCAGTAGCTGTGACTTAGACTATAACTAGTTCAGAGTTTGAATTCGCCACCAGCAGAAGACGCCATCGCAGTAGTTAGAGTCACTATCCCGGTGGTTAATCACAGTTATGGGTAAAACCTTTCCCTTTATGCCAACCTCAAGTCATCCAGCTTCAGCTCCCAGTCAGGTGATATCAATGCAGGCAAGACTATGTCACAGTGTTGATTTCTGTTAATTCACTGAGCGTGTCTGGTTTGGAGAGAAGGAGGCTGAGGGGAGACCTTATGGCTCTCTACAGCTGCCTGAAAGGAGGGGAAGCGGGGAGGGAGGTGCTGAGCTCTTCTCTCTGGGATCCAGTGATGGGGAACACATGGGAATGGTTCAAATCTGTGCCAGTGGAGGTTCAGCCTGGACATCAGGAAGCATTTCTTTACTGAGAGGGTGGTCAGACTGTGGAACAGGCTCCCTAGAGAGGCGGTCAGTACCTCAGGCTTGTCAGTGAGAGACAGTTGGACAATGCCCGTAACACGATGCTTTAACTTTTGGTCACCCTTGAAGCGCTCAGGCAGTTGGACTACATGATCATTGCAGGTCCATTCCAACTGAAATAATCTAGTTGAGTCTCATTTAGTCTATTCTATTCATTTCACATCACCATTCAGGTTATTAAGTAGTCATTATGAAGCCACAGCAGCTCAGGTGATTTCATGCTTCCTCAGCTGCTATCTGTAATCATGGGCTATTATTTTGGGAGCCAGTAATTCACTGTACATTGCAAGGGGCTGAGGAGGGAGAGACAAAGAAGCTGTGCAGGCTGTTATTGTGACTTACCAAACTGTTTCACTGTTTGTTTGGGGGTTTTTGTCAGGCTTTCTGAGGTGAAGAAATGCTCACTCATTTGTGGGTTTTTCCTTGCAGGAACAATATATTTTTATTCACCAGTGTGTGCAACTGATGTGGCAAAAGAAGAAGCAGCAGTTCTGCATCAGTGATGTCATATACGAGAACGTCAGCAAGTCCTAGTTCAGAATCACAGGTGGTAAGTGAGGCAGGCCCAGCCCTGTGCCATTCCCGCAGCCTCATGTCCCGGCTGGTGTCTGCTCCAGGAGCTTTGCTGGTGGGTTAGAGCTTCCTGGGCCTCATCCCCCTCTGAGGCGATGTTAACAGGGAGAGCCCAAGTCACTCATAGTAAATAGTCCACTGTGCTTTCATGTAAGAAGCACTGCAAGAGTAGGTTGGCCCAGTCATAGTTTGACAAAAAGAGAGATTCCAGAAATCCAGAGTCACCTAACCCCTCCCTGCCATTTGTCCTAACACTCCTTACACAGCTTGAAGGAGGAGGGGCAGACTTTCAAATCCTCAGTCATTCTCAAGTGAAGTACCAGCTGCCAGGTTACCAGGGCCAGCAGAGGTTTGGGGATGCTCTGTCTGCAATGGCATTGTGCCAACAGAGCCTGCTGGAGAGTGAGATGGTGACCAAAAAGCTCTGGCATGAAACATGGGGTATTTTATTTTACATTTTTTCATAAATCTAGAACTAGGAAACAGGAAACACCTCAAACTTGCACGACCATTAGCATGACTGAAGTGACCATCTTGCCCTTCCATGGAGCCAGAGCGCCTGCTCCATGGGCCGGCCTAGACAGACCCCGGCTGCAGAGTGAAACACACGGCTGTCACCTACCAAGGGGTTTGCTGGTGGGGCCAAGCTGTGAGGATGCACATAGCTGCTGTTTAAGCTAATGAGCTGTAGTTCATTAGGTGGCAGTAATAACCCAGCCAATAACCTTAATCATTGCTTTCGACACAAACTGACTTCTCAGGTAGCTGATGGGGAGTGGGGCTGTGGGAACCAGTACACCACTGCAGGGTTGTGCACATGCCTTTGTTAGCCTCTGCGTGCATCATTCCTGGTTTGCCTCACTTTTCCTAACGCTCAGGCAGCTTACTGTCCAGTCTGCGTCCCAGAGCCCAGCTGCTCGTACTGGTGGGCTGCAGACCCAGGCTGCGTGGGGAGGGCCAGTAAAGAGAAACACCAAGAACTGTATTTATGTCCTTTTTTTCTATTTCTAAAGCCTTCTGTTTCACAGAATCTCAAGGTTGGAAAAGACCTTTAAGATCATTGAGTCCAACCGTTCCTGTCCTATGCTAAACCATATCCCTAAGTACCTCATCTACCCTTTTTTAAACACATCCAGGGAAGGTATGTGTGCCTTTCCCTGGGCAGCCTGTTCCAGGCCCCGACAACACTTGAAAAAACTCAACAGTGAAAAGTCTTTTCCTAACATCTAATCTGGACCTGTTTGTTTGGTTCCAGGTGAGACCATGAAGCACACCCATCTTCCCTTGCTTCTGACTTCTTTTTTTTGGTCATTTGATGGCACGACCGGCCAGTTGTTCTGCTGCCAGAACTGCTTTGCAGTACACGGACAATGAAGGAACCTTTTACCTTTCTGAAGCACTGGGGAGACAAAGCCTTAACGAGCCTGTGGTGTCTTTTGAACTGTTTCATTTCTGGACATTTTTTTAAAATACATACTGGACCAAATGCAACTAAACAACATGAAGGAAAAGACACTATATGTGCATATAATAGATGATTGCTCCAGAGCGTTGGGGTTTTGTTTGGTACTTTTGGTTATTTTTATGGGGTTGTTGGTTTTTTTTTGGTTTTTGATTTTTTGTTTTGCTGTGCAGGTTGGGCTTAAGGTTAAAGTATGTGCAATATTTTTTTAATGGTTGACTGAAGAGCTTTCTTCATGTGTCACTGGTCTGTGCTAACGTCCGTAGGAGAGCAGGCATTGTTAGTATCTAATAATACCTCATTAGTGAATAGCGAGGCATGAACATACATGAAGAAATCTGGCGCTTATGAAGAGAAAAGGGGCCAGGGAGGGAGGGTGGGGGTTTCCTGGGTACATGGATTCAACTGTTTCCTACAGCACCGATGTACGTGGGGTCGGGGCGGGGGGGGGGGGGGGGGGCCACAAGACCCAAGGAATGGACTGATGAGCCAAAATCCAAACCATGAAGACGGAAGCTGAAGCAGGCAAATGACACCAAGAGATGGGGTGGTTTCGGTTCTTGACTGTGCTACTACTAATTAAGTAGAGGGACTGCTCTTTTCGCCAGCTTTTTCAGTAATGCCACTCATCAGGCTCTTTAGATGAATCCAATCGAAGAGAACCTGAGTGTCAAGTTGGGGTATCTTAGTCTCCATTACCATAGCATTTAACTGTCCGAGCAGTCTACGGTGCCTATGCCCCTCACTTGTTTGTTTAATATTTTTAATAATATTAACCCTGTGTAAAAACACGAGGCTGATTCAGGTTGGGGGGAGGGAAGTGGGGTGGAAAGAGAGAAAAAGAAAACAAAAAAAAAAAAAAAAAAGAAAAGAAGGGGGGAAAAGTGCTTTAAGGGATGTAACTATTTTTCCACGCCAGGAATTCACACTGATAGAAAAACAAGGTTTTGGCACCTGAAGGGCTGGTTGTCGCTTTATTGCTACGAGGCTGCCGAAGCGTCGGTATGGATTCCTGCAGAGGCTTCGGGGTGTCAGGGTTGGGAGGGGGCTCTTTTCTTTTTCGCTGTCAGTTTCGGTTCTAGTCAAAATATTTAGCTCTATATATATTTTATTTTTTTTCTCTGTCTTTGTATAATTCCGGTACATCATTGTGTATTGTGACATGGATGCTGTCAGAATGGATGTTGATGGCATTTTTTTGTAACCTGTTGCTTTGTGTCACCTCATTGGAAGTTTTCAGCAGTGGTACTTAATGTAAACAGAGCAAACTTGAACTGAAAGTAAACACACTGGATTGCTTACCTGTGAAGAAGTCACTAGCAGCAAAATAGCAAACACACCCGTACACGGTTTGTTTTATTCACACACCCCTGGGGTCTGCTATTGCCTGTCAGGGTACCAGGGTGGAGTTTGGTAGTTCAGCTGCTTTCAGGAGGTCAACGACCTCCTTCAGACGGTGTTTGAATATTTTTCTTTTATCCCACTAGCAGGTAAATAGATGCGTGTGCTTTTAACATCTGTGTCATCACCACATCAGCTGCACTGGCAAACACCCTTCCAGCTGTCCCATACAGGTTATGCAGAACATCATACACTTACCCTAACCCCCCAAATAAAACAGGTCCTTGTGAAGGGTACCGAAGAAACAGGACTCTACCTCCAATTATTAAATGGGTGTGATACGAATTGCCCAACCCCCCATTCTCTCTCTTCATGTGTCTGGTTCCACAGTTTCCACTGAGCCCAGTCCTACAGCACAGAGGCTGTTTCAGAGCTGAGGATGCAAAAGGCCAGGGAGCCCTGCCTTCAGGGCTGCTAACCAGAAAGCCTTCAGGGATAGAAGGTTCTCACTTGACCAGTGGCCTTAGCCCAAGGGCTTGCTCTTTCAGGGGGCACAGAAAAGATTTGTCTGGCCTGATTTGAACTGACAGGATTATAAATGACCACTTGTCCATTCAGACCTTGCCATCATGCCTTTTAAAAAAATATATATTTCAACATTGTGCTGTGTTTACTCAGGAAATATGTTCACATCCCTCTAGAGACTTAGCGGGCGTGAGGGGGAACCAAACCACAACCCACAGCTGTTCTGGCTTTTGAATCTACTGCCCCCTCCTTCCTGCTGGCCACTGCCTGCTTGAGGCTGCATTTCTGCTGTATCATAGCCCAGAGTGAGCGGGTTACATTTTAAAGACACTCCTGTGCACACAAAATACCTCCGTGTGAGCTGGCTGCATCAAGAGCTTGGCTGAACATGACAGGGTACGCGGTGGCTGCACAGATGCCAAAATGGCATTGTTGCAAATAGATCCTGCATCGCCTCAACAGACGGCACTGTGAATGCATGCCAAAAAATTACTCCATTTGCACAGTAACAGGGCTATATTTATTTTTTTTCCCTTTAATAGCTACTTAGTTCCCAAAATCAATTATAAGGAAAACTCCTTCAGAGAAATACCTTTACCTACCCCAGCTGGTATGCAAAACCCGGGTAGCTGGATGTATTGTGATGGTGATGGAAACAGCCTCTCCCCATGTTCAAGATGTAAGTAAAGCAGGAAGACAGGCCCTGTGTTTCAGAAGGCTCATGGAAAGCCTTTTAGCCTGCCTCAACATGTCACATTTCTGGCTTTACCTTGCAAGTGAGGCCAAAAGAACACTAGTTTGGCCTCACGCTATGTGTTGATATGGCTTCCCGCATCTGTCAAAATAAAACCCTTAAGTCACTGCAACTATAAAGCTGGCTGAAGCTTCAGGTTTTGTAATAGTTTTTTTTTTAATTACGGGTTTCATGCCTGTAGCTCTGCTGACACCATAGATGCGCTATATTGATCCGCTGCTCTTACAGCATCTACTGACCCAGATGCACATAAAAGCAGCTCTGCACAGTGAGTGACCACAAATCCAAACTAGGGCAGGTTTCTCTCGTTGCCTCAAGCTGTGCACGTTGCTGTGGGAGGAACAAACAAGTAAACCTGAAGATGTACCTTAGAAGAGCTAATAAGTTCTCAGAGCCATTCGTGAAAGCACCGTCTCTCCTAACCTGCCCCGTGCGATGACCCCTGATGTACTTAGGCCTTCAGAACCATTTCCTTCTATCCTCTCACAAGGATTAAGAACAGGTTGAGAAGCCTTGCCTATGCTTTACTTCATTTTACAGGGCGTTTTATTTTTTTCTTCCCCTCCTGTGCCCCGCAATGGCCAACATCATAATCTTATGCACCAAAAGTGGCACCTCCCTCCCTTCTTCCCCCTCAGATCATGAGCTGCAGCGTGTTGTCCCAACCCTTGCACTCCTAACTGTTTAAGGGGCTTCTGTGGATGCAGAAGTTCCATCCAGGCAGGCACTGCTGTTGCTTTCAGTCCATTCTTGTGAGACAGCAGTGGATGTGAGCAGGGCTGCTTGAGCTTTGCTGCTGCTGTCACAGGCAGCAGTAGGAGCTAGGAAGCACCTAGGAAGTCCCCCTCTTCTTTTGCCTTCTCTCTTAATCTACAAACATTATCAAGAAGCGGAAGCACAGACTAACACCCTGATACTGTTTTTGTCCTGGATACTGAGGAAGTCCCAAAGGGCCAAAGTTGTGACCTAAGCACATAACTGCAGAGATACTGAAGAGCCCAAGGCAGCTGAACGGGCACTTCCCTGCTAAACCTTAACATGGCAGCTGTAAAACATTCAAGACCTTTGTGCAATTTTTAAACACAGAACCCGATGCACAAATTCCCTCCTGTTGGCACTCCACCCATACATAACACTGCTGCTTGTATGCAAAGGTAGAAAGCCAAGCACAGAAATAACCTCTCAAACACTCATTATGTCAGACCCGGTCCTCAGGGCTGCTTGTTTCATGTTTTAGACACTGCAGAGATGTCACAATTGAGGAAAAACCTAATAGAAAACCTGGTCTATAGAATGGTGTCTGGGCTGCAAACATTCCCATTTGCAATTGTCTTCCCCTTATCCATGAGACGCAGCCCAGGAAAATTGGTGTTGATAGATACCTATTTGAATAAGGGTCTGACACCCAAGCTATATCTTGCAACTGTACAAGTCCTAAAACACCCAAATGCCTTAAATTCTCACAATTAAAAAAAAAAAAAACCCACAAAAAAACCCAAACTCTGCTAGTTACACGGTTTCTAATTAGAAAGACTTAATCCACATGATTCTAGTTTTTTCATTTGGTTTCCAAGTTGTTCTGTTGATTAAATTAGAAAAGTACTGGAGTCACTGTCCAGCAGAGCACTTCCAGGGACACCTTCAGAGCTTCACAGGCACTCATGAATACACCCAAAGTCAGTGGGTGCTCTGCAAACATCAGAACACCATCTTGGATATCTACTTCCCCATTAGTCACTGATTTCCACACACATCAGTAACGTGGAATTCTGCACTTTTTTCCCCAGCCCCTCACAAACCCCATCAACTTTTACACAGCATGGCGCCTTGGAGTGGTGGAAGTATGTATGAAAGGCTCATTTCTAGATCACAATGTGCCCGTTTAACACGTGAATTGCTCGACGGTGAGGAAACTGTTCCGTCCATCAGCACTGGTCAGATGTGCTCTTTACAAATTAAATGTGAGGTCTCACAGGGGTTTTCTCTCCTCCTGGCTTCCCAAGAGAATAAGAAGTCTGAAAGAGTGGGAAGTGCCTTGCTGATGTTATAAGGTATGTGCTCAGAAAGCATAAAACTGCCGAGTGAGCATGATGCTGCTAAAACTCACTCTCCACCCTGTTAAAAAGGCAGGCTTGACAGCAGAAAAACAGTAATGTAAGTTCCTACATTATCAAACCCACTTTTTTCACATGTAATAAGGCACTTTCTGACACTGTAAGAACAATTTGGTTTCCTCTTCAAAGGCTCTTTTCACATATCACACCTTTCTAAAGTATCGGTGTAAAACCCGAAATCCTTGCCACTCAAATCCTAAAGAAAACATTTTGAACACAATGCTGCATTTTACCACTGTTCCCATTTAACACACTGAATATTGGGAGAAGAAAAAAACCCAAGAAACCAAACACTTTCCTTCATTGAACCCCAAATGAGATCTCTGTTGGATTTCTCATAACCGTCAACAAGCTGGGAATTCAAAAAGAACAGCAGAGGAGGGGTGAAGCTCCCTGCGGTGCCTTAAACTGTCAATGAAACTCCAGCAAAATGGGAAATATCTGCCTTAGTGGCACTCAGATTTCACCAACTAACTCAGAAATCATCAAGCCTTCTGCAAAGTTAAAGGGCAAAATACAACTCGTGTTCTGCTGTTAACTCGTGTTAAGTCACCAGTAGTTAATAACAAAAAAAACCCATAGAAACAAAACCAAACACCCCACAAATCCCCAGATTATTCTGCTTATCCCTTAAGTACATGCAAGGAGTTTCCTGTTGTCCTTCCAATATCTCCAGAGTGGCCTCTGAACACACTGACCACGTCCAGGCTCACCTGGGTCTTCCTGTGCAACGCAGGAGTTACACAGGAACCCAATATAGGAAACCCAGTTGTGAAGCCACCTCTTTTCTCTCAGAGATCACACATGGGTGTCTCCTCCAAGACCTTAGCACGCCAAACTCCACAAAGCCTGAAGACCCTTCAGAACTGATGCCTCCTTTTGGGCAAACTGCCTGCGGAATGCTAGAGTAAGCTTGCAGGAAAGATGAACACTGGCTTTGTATTCTGGTAATTAACAAGGGAATGAAGGCGCGGGTGACCACCGCGATGCCTTTCATGGAATCAGACATACTTCCCATGAGAGCACACAGCGACTCTAATAATTAAATATGAATTTAATTTAAAAGTTGCCTAATCCTGTACTTGCAAGTAACTAAACACCTATGTAGGAGTAGCCCCAGACTTCCTCCACCCACTCTGCTGGCTAAAGGGGGTGAGGAAGAGGAGACACTCACAGAATCACAGAATTGTAGGGGTTGGAAGGGACCTCCAGAGATCATCGAGTCCAACCCCCCTGCCAAAGCAGCTCCCTAGGACAGGACTTTAAATGTCAATCAGAGAATAGGGCTTGACCTTAAATGACTGGAGAGACAGCAAGACAATTTCCCCCCACAGAGCTGCATATATAGGTTGAATAGATGCAGTTACCATGCAGGTGTGCTGGTTCAAATGTTTCCCATAGGGAGAAAGCCATAGAGAATCATCCTTTCTTTCACCAGGCAAGACAAGAATCCATTTCCTAGTGATCACTATGGCAGTTGGAGTCCTCAGTTTGGCATTCACCACTTCTGGGTAAGGCTACATTTAAATGACAGGTGTAGGACCTACATACTTTTCACAGGCATAAAGGATATGTGTTAAATGTAAAGATATACATAGACACGTAACAAACACACGGAAGCAGCGTTTGTAAGGACATTTACAGCAAATGGCACTAAACACCTTTATTAAGATTTCTTTTTTTTCCTCTTATGAAAAATGAATAGGATTCTTCTTTCCCTGGTATGCAGAGGAGGAGCAAACTAAAAATCAAGACCGCTTCCTTATCTCGATACCGTCTGTGTAGCCACAAAGATACAACTATTTAACAGACAAGAAATACTGTTTATTGCAGGCTTTAAGCTGATCCATGTGAAAAAGGCACTATGACACTTAGTCAAACTAGATGATTAAATTTGTCTAAATTAAGTGATATTATATGTTATATATAATACATATATTATATATAAAATCACACAACCATGTGAAATAACAGAATGGTTTTTTATGTGACAAAAAATCGTTGCATCTTCAAAAATAATATTTCCTGGAAAGGATGTTTCCTTTTCTTCCCCTTTTGCCTCCAGGAATCCACTTTTCCAAAAGATTACATTTATAAAGGAAGAATAACTTTTTACATAAGGAAAAAAACCTGACATTTGAGAACAACACACAAAGAAGTCTAAGGTTATACACTGGTATTTTGATGGGTTAAGTTAGAAACAAAAAAATGCAAATACATTAAAAAAAAAAGTACTGTGAATTGTTTCATGGCTGCCTACAGCAGATCTGATCACCTCTTTGAGCTGTTACTATTTTCTAGTTATTCTTTCTTGTGCAATATTATAGTTCATCACGAGTGCAGTATTGATAAAATCAACGCAGAGAGTATTAATTTTGCTATAAACAGCATCATTAGTAATAAAACACCTTGGGAGTGATGCAAGAGAGATCCGGTCTACATGGGGGCTGTGGCTCAGTCGCTAAATGTTTCCCCTCTGCTGTCATCAACAACTTAACTACACATCCTGCAGCCAAACGCCTGACAAGACAGACTGAGCCAAGAGAACTGCGAACTACAGCGAGAAACGGGATTCAGGGTCTTGTTACTACTGAAGGCTGCAAATGCTTTTTTATTGCTGGCCCAGCTTCCCTTGGATGAATCACAAAGTTGTGTTCCACTGTATCTGTCCCGGAATGGTTAACTCCATAAAGCCAGGACTTATTTTTTGGGTGTAAATGAATCGCATGCCAATATTTTCACCTGTCAGAGGCCTCTGCTGAATTAAGTCATCTGTTCACTTTTCCTGATGAGAAGCCAGCAGGTACTGCTGTGGAGGCTACTGTACATTTTGTTTACAGTGGCTTTTTTACGTTTACAACATTATAAGACGTTCCCCTGCACTGCTGCCTAAAGCAAAGCTGGATGGTATAATGCTACGGACAACGGGATTAAAAGAGGAAAGACATTTCAGTGGCTGCTTCCTTCATCAAAGGACTCCACGCCTGAATCTGTGGCAGCTGCGCTGATTTTTTCTTGCCGTCTTCTCATAATTTCTTGCAGTTCTGAACTACCACTGTTAGCCTAGAAACAAGAAAAAAGAGTTTACTTGTAGTTTTGACACATGACAAAGACCCTCTGCCAGCATTTTATTAAGATAGATGTTTGAACTAGTTACACTCACCCTGCAGCCTCCAGAACTGAAAACACACTAAGAATCCAATTAAATAACATTTGGAATAAGGAAGGTTTTACACTATCCTTAAACCTGGACCAGAAAAGAACCTGCAGACTATTAAAAGTGTACGCTTGACTCTTGCCACTGTTGAGCAGCTTTAATTCTCACGCAAGCCCCTGGAAGTGCTGGTGAAATATAGCCTCATTAAAAGCAACGTTAAAGCCCAGCAAGTTTGTTAGGATTCCACTTTTGAGAACAGCAATCATATTTTGAAATTAAAGTAACCCTGGCTGGGTTTAGATTTATGTAAATGTGAAATTCATGCAGGCACGGGGGTTTTTTGTACAGTCAAAGCTTAAATAAGGATCGAGATGCTTCATCCTAGCACCCCATATTACACAACACACCATCGTGCATTCGCTCTTCAGAATCACGGGCTTCCAACTGGGAACACAGTAGCAAGGACTGAATCACGCCGCTCTATTAGCCACGTGCAATCCTACAAGAACAGGGCCTCGTTCCATCCTTCAGGGCGAAAACCAGCTCTGCCAAGCTAGCTGCTGGTTGCTTCAACCACGTAAATGAAGTTATTAGCCAGGCCAGGACACATCTCCACTAGAGCAGAACTTCCCGAAGTGGGCATGACTTTGAATGAGACTAAAGGATTATGAAGTGAGAACCATAACCAAAAAGCACGGCAGCAGCTATGTCACGGCTTTCCATGCTCCCAAACTATCTTCCAAAATAGCCTCTGAAAAAAATCAAGCAAAAACTGGTTTTGAAGTTTGCAAAACAAATTTCAGGACTGTTAAGGGGAAAATAATCCTTCAGTTGGTTCTGAATTCTGAAAATTTATCCCACTACATAAAATTTAATTTAGATTTATCCCATTATGGCCATTACAATGTTTTATCTGATGCAGTTACCTGGCAGACAGGTTGTGTGTCTACAGGGAGGGAGGCTAAGAAGCTTCTGCTAGGTAAATTACCATCCACCTCTCCTCCCAAAGTGGAAGGGCAAAACAAAGTCTTATAACTGACTCCCTGAAGGTGAGGGAGAACTTGTATTTGCCTTAACTCCTCTTGTTCTTGCCTACCTGGTTTCAAATACGGAGAAAGTTGTGGCAGTTACCTGTTACTCAGCCATGCATAAAAACCATCAGCTGATACACCACAACATGCTTTATCAGAGGGCATGTGCAAATATTTTCCTTGACTGAGCAGCCAAGTGAAACAGTTTACCTTCCTGATAACATCAACAACATCATGACTGATGAGCTTGAAACGCTGCTGAGCTAAACCAGCTGCAATACATCATGGGGCACAGAACAAGATACACATCCTACTTCAGAAGCTGTTCTTGGGAATACCATTTTTTGGAACAGACTGGGCTGCTAGATCTTGGCATTACTCGCCCTGGTCTCTAACCAGACCGTGGTGTATCAGTAAACTCCATCGTTCAATCCCGCTTCTGTGCCTTGGTTCCTTTAAAGGTCGTTCCTTTCACTGAGGTATCAAAGCTCAGCCAATTCTTCCAGCCACTTTGATACATTTATTAGAGAGAAACAATTTCCAGTTTTAGAGAGGTGCATGCCCATGCTTCCCACTGACAGAGTAGGAAGACAATGAGAATGTTGACCTGAAATGTTCTCCTATGGATATGACAAAAGCGGTGCTCAGGATACTGTCACTCTACATGTACCTTCTGTAGCACTTTTGAAACACCAGAGATTGAAATGCTCAACAAAAGCTACGGAAATGTACACATAGATCTCATAATCATGGAGCCTATTAATATATCCACTTTGCCATGAAGGAGTAAATCCATATAGATGACAAACCAAGTTGATACAATGCACCATCATTGGTATACAAGGTGAACTTCAGCCCTCTGGAGCAACCCCAGAAAAAGCTCCCCAGGGGTAATACCCTAATGAGTACAAAGAGCGTGGTATATATCCTGCCTCCTCCCAAAACGTTGCTGATTGCCACCACCATTTCCTTTAGCAAAAAGGAGGTATTTTGCCCTGGCTGTCACCAGCTCTCTGCCATCTGACACACTGGTCTCATGCAGTCTCATCTTTCTCCTTTTGTATGGTCAGCCCCAGAAAACTGTTGAACAGGGACGGCAAAACTCCATTTAGAGTCTTGCTTCCTTGGATGATTTAAACTCTTGTGTGATTCAGGGCTGAATGGAGTTTCCATGAAAATAAAGTAAAACAATTGAAATTACAGTACATGTTTGGGTTTTTTTCCCCTCATGAGGGTAAAATCACTAAATTCCAACGGCAATTGGAATTCCAGTTTCAAAATACTGAATATCTGAGGTAGAGAAACACTAGAAAGAAGATTGTAGCTGGATATATGTGAAGATCTTGTTCTCTGTATTCAGGAATGCAGCCCCAAATCTGGGAGGTAAGCCTTTCACTGGCTTGCAGAAATGGTCTGAATCCACAAACACTTGTGGAAGATTGTGACTAGAAGCAACAAATAAAGATTAGGCATGGAGGGAGATGTGCAATGCTCGACAGCCAGTGCGTGGGTTTGCTCTGTCTCTGGCTATGACTGCTGTTTGTACGTAACAAGCCAGGTCACTGTAGCACCACAAGCACTACGCAAAGGATGTCAGAGAATCTCAGGGAAATTTGTCACTGATTAATCACACAGGACAATTACAGCAGTCAAACCCATAATCCTGTGATTGCTTATAAAAAGCATTCAGTTGTAAAACAGGCCTGACACCGGTAACAAGTGCGTGTCTGCTTAAATGCTTCTGTTCTTAGAAGCGTTTCCAGTTTGAGCAGTAAGAGTGTAGCCCTGTTGGAACATGAAGCTCATCTTTGCTAGGTCACATGTAGGCATTTTGTCTGTGATACTCATTCCTGTATCTTCTCTTAAACAAGGACAGCCTTCCTAAACCCTGCAACCTGAAATGTCGCACTGACAGAAAGGAAGATGCCATTTAATGTTTTGGGTAATTCAGCAAATAACAGGCAAAAAGCAATAAGAAATTGCAGAAATTCTTAAATTCATCAGTTAAACCTCAAATAATGGAGGCAGAAATAAATTTTTCAACTACCTTTTCACTAAGAAAATCCAATGACCTTGTTAAAATCTCCGTGCCTCTTTATGGGCACTTGTAGAACATTTCCTAGACAAGTTTTGACTGCTCAGTTTCCTGCAGACTAAGACCTAAAGCAAGCAGAATCACAGGACAGAGGAGAAGGACAGACTTTCACAATCCAGTGCATCTCTGCTGTTCAAACCAACTTCTACTGCAAAGGCTCTTCCAGCTCAGCACACAGAAGCCTTATGAAACTGAAATAAGATTGCTGACATTCCAGAAAAGTTGAAGAATATACACTGCTAGGAAATGATGGGATTGCTCTGGATTGTACTGACATACATGTGTTAAGTGAAATATTTCTCCCTTCCTCTCATAGGAAAACTGGTCTTGAAGAAGGGAATAAAGTAATTTTAACAAAGTTAGAAGCAAAGCTCTCTGATCCACGTTGATAAACTGTTAAACATGCATCACTGTCAACTTGTCTTTAAAAATATGCCTGGTAGTTAAAGCAGTTAAAGGAAAATCATTTAAGCAAGACAGTCCCACCTTCATGATGTGACTGAAACACATTTTTAACTTCTTCAAGGTTTTCTTTTAAACAGAATGTGAAGAATAGAGCTTCTCAGTTGAGTTAGGCTCACCTCTAGACAGTATTGAGTTTGTTTCTCCACTTGCCAAGAAGTAGATGCACCTGGCTTAAAATTGGTAAGCGTTCTTCCTAGCAAGACCCTATACAAGCTTTTAAGGTGTTTAAGGAACAACACTACTGTAATTAAACTGCCATGAAACACAAGCAATGAATTACAGAAATACAATTCTTTTATCCTCATCTTAGTAATTCCACTGGCACAGCGTCGAAGGTGTTCAACCCCCACTTAGGAAGGCACCAATAGAGCTACCACAGCGTTTGACCCGAGATTCAACAGTGAGCTCACTCTATCACTTTCTCACAGCTAATACATCAAACCTGCTCTACAAAGGTAAAGCAAATTAACTCCTCACCATCAAGAGTACCGGGAGGATCTGTCTGTCCGTACCAGGCTGAGCAAGAACCAAGAGACAGGGCATTTTACTATCTTACTGTTTTCCCCAAAGCACGTTTTGGCTCATTTTGTCTTCTTGCAGCCCAATTACAGCACTCAATGTCTTAAACTTGAGTACTAGTGTGCACTTTTTCTAAGCCTTTGCAGACCCCTTTAGAAATGGGGGAAGAACCCCCTGGTGTTTTGACAGAAGCCATTTCAATGGCTATACACCAAATAGCACAGGTACAAACAATGCTTAGCGATGTGATGGGAACTGAGGCAAAACCAGCTGCCTCACAGCAAGAGCTATTTACTTCTACAGGTTCAAAATCAGCAGCCCAGCATTAGGTCTGCAAAAAGGGTTATACATACCTCCAAGGCAGATTTCTGTACCGTAATTTGGATGTAGACTCTAGAACCTTCTGGGCAAACAGTCCTCAGTTCCTCTTTATTGAGGGAGAAAAGCTGAGCACCCGTCAGCACACCAAGGCTGTTGACAGTCCTGGAGTCACACCAAGGGAAAAAAGTAGTAAGCAAAAATACACCAGCCAAGGGGGAGAAGTAGGTTGTCTTCGTCCCAGGTTGTCTCAGGTAGGGCTACTACATCAAGGCAAAACTTTATGCACTAGGACTCTTGGCGTCAATTCAGTATCTCTTATAATAAGTATCTTTTGGTGTAGGCTAATATATAACTTCCCCCCCCACATATATATCGATATTGCTATAGATTATAGATCACATTGAGATATAATGATGTGTGTATTACAGACACTAATGTACATAAATATTTATGTATATATATGTAAAAAAATTTTTTTTCAAGGGTGCACCTGATGTATCTTGATTTTTCAGAAGGCTGCTTGATTTTAAAAATCCTTATTACTGGCAGGAAAACAAATTTAACACGTTTTCTTACATTTGCCCTCAGACTTACACAGGATTGAATCCTTTGGACTGGAGCCAGGCTTTCACATCCTCAGGTGAAGAGTCGTAAGTGATGTTAACCACTGGGATATTTGGCCGGGGCACGTGGAACTTCCTCTGGGCCGCGGTCCGGCCGATGGTGAGCCGGTGAACAAGCTCATCCTGAACCTCCTCCATCTGGGATTTCCTGCCTAGAAAGAGAGATGCCCCACAGGAGTTACCCTCAAGGTTGCTTTATCAAAGCCAGGTGAATTCTTATACTCCAATTGAAATCCCTTTTTTTGTTTGTTTTTCTTTAAAGATTCATCTGACTGAATTATTATTCTCCTTTCCCCAGGGAAGATTTTAACATTCCCACTCCTCTCTTTGCAAAACAAAGCCAAAATTTTAAAAAAATGCCTAAAGTTCAACGGAGATGCTAGAATGAGGACATGAGCTTGATGCTGCAACAGAGGTGTAGATCAGACTGACAGCAACCAAAGTGTAGAAGAAAATGGGCACGGGGTTGTGTTTTTTTCCAACTGCCACAGTCTGTTTCTTCAAATAGTATGATGATGTTTTAAAAATGAAGGCAAAAATGTTGAGGAGGAACATAAGATTGCTTGCACTGTAGAAAGGCAGCACTTTCCACAAATAATTTTCCATTAAAACCTCGAACTTTTAGTACAAATCAATGTAGGCAAAAATATTTCACTGTGGCTGACACACATCACTTTATACGTAATAAGCTATTATTAGTAATGAAAGTTTTGAAGGAATTTTAAAGAAATTTGAATTCACTCCAAGCCTGGAGTGACTGGTTAGCTGAAACAATGGCACACTTTGTGTTAAAAAAAAGGAGAGGAAAAAAAAAAAAGTAGTTGCTCTCAGCAGAGACAGAAGAATTGAGCAAGACTGCTTTTTTTATTATTTGTTTTACACAAAAGTGTGCAAATTTGCTGTCCTATAGAACTCATTTGTCTGAAGCATGTAGTTCAGCTTCTGGTCGTCAGGAGGCAACCAACTGAAACGCTTTTCATGCATTTCAAAAAAATAAATTATGATGAGACTGAAAGTTACTTTTAAAAGCATATAAAAATTTCTATGGTTAATTTCACAACAATGGGTAGAATTCAAAATGGGTGCAAACAGCTCTGTAAGCACTAAGATACTGATTTAGCACAGTTAAAATCTACATACAGCAACTCTGGAATGACAATACTTTGACCCACAACTTCAAGTGTTCTCAAAAATTCTCAGGATTTCCTTGCCAAGATATTTTTAGTCATCTCATCTTTAACCAACTTTCTCATGTTGATACACCAACAATAACTACAGCCCCTTCCCTGATGGACTCAGATGGCAAAAGCTGTTCCTTTTATTACACTGATAGCAACGGAGAAAATGACACAACTTCAATATGAAAAAAAATGAAAGATAGAAAAATATTTCTTTCTCTATTTTTATCTTCTCCCAAAACCTCTCCAATGATCAACATCTCTAGCCACTTAGAGAAATAAAAACAAGCCTTAGATGCACTTTTAGGATTACGGTTTTCATAATCACACACCTCCCATGCCTCCATATATCTTTGGTTTAGCCATTTTCTTTTTTATTTTAAAAAAAAGAGCCCCAGGTTCAAAGTGGACATAATATCTCTAGTAAGATATTTGAGGCATTGAGGCCCTATTGTGTGTGTGGGGGTTTACCCCCAGAGTGGCATGAGAAGCCAAAATGACATGTGCTCAGTGATATATGAAGGTCTAAGTTGGGATATACAAATACAGCCTTTAGACAATACTATGAAAGCATGCCCCAGTTATTCTCCCAAACAGGAAGAGAGAGAGAAAATGCTATCTTTCTTCTATTTAGACAGATTTTGAAAGTCTTAACATTTATCTAGATCAAGACTATACCAAATGATAAATATTTATCTGTTAGATAACAAGTTCTTACTGTTTTTAGATGCATTATCATATAGAAAAGTGATACCCTTGGTGTGGTGCAGGTGCTACATTGTGTGTCATCTGCAGGGTTCAGGTGGGTATTTGGGCAGGGCTCCCAATTACCTCTGCCGAGGCAGATATCCTGTGAGGGCTGTGAGGTACCTGGAAAGCCTGTAACTGGGCTTGAGTGACAGCTCCCGAGAGGGCACAGGAGCTTTCAGTGTGGCCCAGTGGCTTGAGAGGGCATGAGATGTCTTGTAACTGCCTGGTCTACAGCAACCCTTCACAGCCCACGCCCTGCACCTGTAGCCACCATGGTCTTCATGTTTTCCATTTGTAAGGGACAGGGAAGGCCATTGTGGATTCAATGAAACACAATGGCTACAGCATGCAAAGTCCTTCTTACATGGTAATAAAACGGTATTTTCTGTACATGCATGTGTGTGAAATTCAGCCTCCATTTCCACATCTTTTGTAACTGCCTGGGTTTCTGGCTTTATTTAAGTAACAAACTGCCCAAAACAGGGAAAAGGCAGAAGCTGGCCCTACTGTTTTTCTTTGGGAAATGGCAGTGAAGCCTGTTCCTCTTGCCAGGCTCTTCTCCATTTCTAATTTTGAGCCAGCTAGTCTGTCATGTGAAAATATTAATAAGGTCTCAGAGCCTTCCTGAGTTCAGAGCTTAGGCAAGAGCTTCTCTACCACCAGACAATATCAAAGGTGGCGCCACCTGCCAAGTGTGGTTATCCAAGCAGGCATGCTTCCCATTCACTGGGGTCAGAGGCAGGGGTGGGAAAGGTGGCCTTCTGCAGAAGGGATTACATGCAGTGCCAGTTTTTACCTCAGTAGGAAGTGGGGTTTTCTGATACGGCAGGGAAGCAGAAGATGGGAAAAGCTGTCAACTCCTGAACCGCAAAACCCTCATTATTTTAGCAGCTATTACTTAAAAAGCTATAGAAAATGAAAGACACAGAAGTTTGCTCAGTGGCATGTGTTTCTGTTGCTAAGGACCTGATTATAAGACAAGTCTCCTCCAACACTAATACCTATGCATCAGCCAGACTGAGAAGTCTTTTTGCAAGCCTTGGATACATTTTAGAATGGTGCAAATGCTTTGGAAATATGGATGACCATGGATAGAAGCATAAAACCAAACTGATTTTAAAAGCAATTTATGTTGTAACGCAGAAGTCAATTCAGGTGATGAACATACATTAGCCAGAGTACCAGAATGGGCATTTACAGCAGTGAAATCCAGAGACAGAAGATCCTGGATGGTCATAGGAGGACAGGATTTAGGACTGGTAAGTGCAGAAGCATTTTGTCCCTTACTCACCATCATGATCAGCAAGGGTCAGAACACACATACATAGAAAATGTGTATTATAAACATAGGGCCAAATAATTCATGAATGTTTATCTGAAACACAAGGCTTTAAGGAAGTTAAGGATTAAGCAAAACACGAAGGAATAGGAGAAATACTTTTTTTATCTTGCTGCTTAGACAAACTTACGATCCACAGGAACTTGCTTCTGCCTCTGGGTATCTCGCGCAACGCTGCCGCCGCTGTCACTGGAGGTGCTGCTTTGGCGGCTGATGGTCGCCGGCGCTTTGGGCACCGGGACCGGTATCGGTGCTGGTGTGCTAGGAGGGAGGGGGACAGTCACGGGGACAGGAGCGGGTGTTGGAGGCGGTGAAGGAGTAGCAGGAACTGGGTCAGGTTGTTTTGCAACGTAGTCCGTCCTCTGTTTCTGAAAGATGCCAAGAGACTCAGTTTGACAGCGAAACTTGGACCAGGCATCAGGCAAAGTCAGGTTTCTGCAGAAAACACCGGGATGCTTTGCACCAACTGATTTCATTTATAGTGCAAAGACATCTTACTTGCCACATATAGTTCCAAAAATTTGTCAAAGCTTCATTTTTGCATCAAAGTTTGGCATTAGTTTCCTTCTCTGTCGGACATAAAATTAACCTGAAACACTTTTCTTTGTTCCTAACAGATGATTCCTACTGGTGAAATTTTTGAATTTCAAACTTCAAATTACGAATTACCTGGCACTTTTGAACAGCTTCCAACAAATTTGAATTGTTGGAGCTTATCAGTATAAGAACATATATTTCAGAGATGCTATGTAAAAAACAGTTTAAAAACCCATGTCCAGCCACGACTAAGCGCTTAGTAATAGTTTAAATCACAGATGTCACCGAGGTTGGGATAACCCAGTTTCTCGATCTACAGGCACCATTTGAGAGGTCCCTGCTTCTCCTACCCATTCAGTTGTGCCATTTCAACTATTTTCATGATCACTACGTGCCACCTAAATGCAAGAACTTAGTTATAAAATCCCCAAAACACAAACTCCACAATTCTTGGAATAGGCCCGTTGGTTTTGCTGCGTTTTCCCCTCTCGTTATGCAAATTTTCTTGCTGCTAATAACCAACTGATAAGTGCCTCAAGAACAATTTGAGGACTAATTTCTTGTCTCCTCCTTTGCCTTTAGACCAGCACTCGTTAGAGGAAGAGGCATACCTTTCCCCAAAGCAATCCCAATGACAGACAAGCCCAGGAGCTCATAAGCAGCCTGTGATAGCCTTTTCTTTCAAACAGTTCAAACACCACAGCTCACTGTTTTAACAGTGCTCCCTCTCCACAGTTTTGGACTAACACAGCTTGAAAGCTTGATATTAAAGTTTGTTTGCTCAAATAGGGATGCCTCATCTCTTAGTTATGAGACGTCTGCTTACTTTGGTATGAAAATAGACAAGTACATTCCTCAGATTCATTGCTCCTTCCTGAAATACCTTTCCCTATCTCATTGGAGTCAGGGGGCTTATGGCAGATCAAGCAGGGAAGTGTTTGTAGGAGCCATATATGTTAGAATCTGAGCAGCACATCACTGCCCTGACAACAATCAAACTTTCATTAAGTGGCAGCAACTGCCCTTATGCAGGGATCTCCAGGTAAGTCTGATGGGCAAGACATTCTGCAGTGAATGCAAACCGGGACCATTACAGCTCAGCAGAAAATCTACCCCATCGTTTTCTGTGGCCAGCCAGTTAAGCCTAGGAAAAGGTCTTCTGTTTCCCTTAGATAATTTTTCACTAAAATTGCAGTAGTCAGCTACTGAAGCAAACATACAGTCTTACAATAAACCTCTAAAACCCCACTAAACCTTGTGGGTTATTTTTGCCTTAGCGTTTAGTTACTTGAAGGCATTCATCTCAATTATTTTGTGTTCATCGTGTGCAGTGCATTGTGGGGAGATTTAAAAAGATTGATTTTTCTGCATTTCTACCACTACAATGTTAAGACAACAAATGCTTTTTAAAACGTTGAATGCAAGAAAATTGAAATGCCTAATATAAAAGAGAACAGGCAGAATAATGTATATTTAAGAAACCTGCCCTTTTGTGGAAAAAGAGTGCCTTACTGGGTATAGAGTAAGTATACTATAATTTCTGACATCTAGATGTACCGTAGCATATCCAAAATCTTGTTAATAAAAGCAAGAATTTCACAGATATTTAAATGCTCTAATGATATTCAGATTTTGTTTTTTAGCCTTGTTCACAGACTCAAATTGCTGAAGTGTTATCCCCACAATGTACCCTGATGTATGCCCTGACCTTAAACAACGTGCAAAGAGGCAGCAGGGTCTTATTATGGCAGAGAGGCTTCATCACAAACCAAGGCATCAACTGCACATCGCCACAACCACAATCCAGAAAAAGCGGTAGCTGAACACTGCAGGGAGCTCTCCATGGATGAGAAACACACTGTACTGCAATCACAAGCCTCATCAAAAGGACTTGCTGGCGTGAAAATAAAAACTAAACTGGAAGCATCACTCAAATTCTAAATTTACAGATGAAAACACGTTGAAATACACTTCACATTTTGTTGAACAGTGACCCAAAGCCAATTATGCGTTCTATAACATTTAGCATTTCTTTTTTTTTTTACTACTTTTTTTAGAAAAACAAAACAAAACTCCAGATCTTTTGAGGACATCCACACATTCATCCCATCACTTCTATTCATTGCTACAAACAAAACAAGCATGCACTACAGAATTTGGTAGCTACATAGTCTAAAAGAGTAATTTTTGAGGTTCAATATCAGAAGAGTAATTTTGTTACCTCTGAAAGCTCTCCCAGCAATTGCTGTGAGGAAAATGGAGTAAATCACATAAAATAGTATTGTTAGAAAGGTAAAGTAGCTGTCTCACACATCACTCCTGAAATTTCACACACATTAGCAATTTAAAACAAAGGCACACGAGTGCTAATAATTACCTCTTCTTACTCACTAAGCAACTCACACAGGGAGTGATTCTCATTTCGTTCTTTTGAATAAGGAACGGACTGCTGGTGACAAAACACGTACGTATGTGACACCGTACAGCAATGAGCTCTTTTCAAAGCACCGACCCAAACAGAAGCTGAGAAAGAGGTTTAATAAAATCCAAAATCAAAGCAAAAACCTGACGGGGGATTAAACAGTATAAGGTGAATGTAGAGAATACTTGCAACTGGAGAACAAGAATTAAGTCACGACAGGTATTAAGAAAGAAACATTTACTTCAGCCTATGGATATTGGCTAGCTTAGAAAATAAGGTAAAGGTCACTGCTGACAGATGCTTACTTACTAATTTGCTGACAGCCACCAGAACAACAAACAATTCTGAGTAGTTTTCTTTTTATTCTTGCTTTTGAGAAGAAGCTTGCTATCCTCAACTCATGTAAATTGGAAGAAATCCTTTAAATTTGGAACAGTGGTGATGGACACTCATTAAAAATCTGGATATATCAGAAAAGCATGCTGGAACTAGGTTTCTTATTTCCCCCCTAGATTCTGTAGAAAAAAATAAATCTTTGTTTTTACAGGGGAGGAAAAAAAAAAAAAAAAGAAAAAGGTCCCACCACTCTTTCTTCAATGCACTACAATCTGCACCTAAGAAAAACATGACACACGGTATGATCTGATCTATTTTTGACATAAGCAAAATAATACATTTGAGTAAAAGTAACCTGAGGTCTCAACCATTGTAAGAAAACTGGGAACAACTTATTTCCAAACACATTTTGGCTTCAAAACCATGGAATATGTGTATTCAAACTATGGCAAATACAGACTTGGCATTAAAGAGGCAGTGGATACAACCATAACTAGCATTAGTGCTGGGAAATGCTCTCATGAGGCTTACACAGACAGAGGGCTTCCAGTTTACTCTCTTTCCGAACATTTTAGCATCCCATTCCTGTTTGCACAGTGACAGAAATTCACCAAGGGGGCTGTAGAGCATTCAGCCTCAGTTATGTCAACAGCACTGTGGTTTGGATGTTTTCTTGAAACTCATTTTAAGAGAGAACCAACCACTTGTCTATACCCAAGAGGGACACTGAAGCACCCAAGACCAGATGGACAAATTTCAGGTGAGGTCTTCTGTCAGAGTGTCTTTGGTGAGCTCCTCAGCTGTTAGGCAGAGACAAAGAGCTAGCTATTAAGATCCCATTGTAAGTCATCCAAGTAACTTTTTGTGGGGTGTAAAGAATGTGGTTTTATTGTTATTAGCTAGGATTAGTCCCCGTTTCTTAAAATAAAACCAAAAACCACCAAAAACATAGATGGGCAAACTGGGAACTATTAATTCCTATCATTAATCAAATTTTATTTTTTTTTACAACTATTCAGTATGTTTTCTTATAATAAGTTGCATCCTATAATTTGGGATTGAATCAATGTTGAATTGGACAGGATGGGAATTAACTTTTTCTTTTGAAGCCATCAAAAGTTCTGGTCTGATGGCAACTTTAGAGAGTGTTTGATATGACATGAGATAAAAGATACTGGCTCTTGGACAAAAATTATGACATCACTTTGGCCACTGTGACATGAACACCTGACAACTGCATCTCTTCATTATCAAACACTTAATGATCTGCAGGAAAGATACCAGTTGGCAAAAGATGAGTAGGACACTATGACACTACCTCAGAGCAGAAGTGCTGTGTTGAAGGGAAACAACTTCCTTCCCATAGAGATATTTCAAGTGAAGTGCTAAACAAAGAGACTTGAAGAAAAGGTTTGGATGGTAGATCACCAAGACATGCAAAGAACACTTTTCCTAAGTGAGGTGGAGACTTTTGTCTTGGTGTTTCCAACACTATAAACATACCTCTTAGATACACTGTCAAACTTCTGTCGACAACTGTGTGTGTTTTATAAGACAACAGGACTGCATTTGGCTTAACATTTATTCTCTGTATCTCAGGACTTCATACACATCACTGATAACGGTGTAACGTCACAGAAGGTGTCATGAGATCAATTAATGTGTCCAAGATACACACCTCTATCCCAGTTATGTTCCTCAAATTTCTCTTCCAAAAGCATTTCAATTAAATGGACAGTAGATAGGAAATATTTCTATTAATTATTTTCTAGATTCACCAGCAATAGTTTTACAAAAGAAGAAATCAGAGTGCTTGGGAAACTACTTAAGTTTATACGCAATGGGATGGTGAAGCACAATGGTGGGTTCACAATGAAAAGACAGAGTAAACGACCAACACTACAGGAAACTGATAATTGACAATTAACGTTAGTGGAAAACATAAGCAATCAGAGAAGTGCTCTTCTAAACATACAAAAGTACCAAACAAGGAAAAATACTTTTTTCCTGGAACTAATTCAACTGACAAGAAGAATGACAATCCTGCAGCCTCACAAAGATGAAATAACTAGGATATCACTTGCAATATTCCTTTAAGTATCATTTCAGACAATTAAGTGCTTTCAAGCAACTATAAGGGACTTGGATCCTGAAAGAGACTGGGAGAAAAATCAGGATCTAATCTAGCATGTGGACTCAGAGGTTGCTAGGAGAAGGAGCAAAGGAAAAGTAAAATAAACTTTGAAGCTATAATAATCATAGAATGGGTAAGGCTGGACGGAAGATCATCAAGTTCCAACCCCCTGCCATAGGCAGGGACACTTCTCACTAGACCAGGCTGCCCAAGGCCCCATCCAACCTGGCCTTGAACACCTCCAGGCAGGGGGTGTCCACCACCTCCCTGGGCAACCTGTGCCAGGGCCTCACCACCCTCAGAATGAAAATTTTCTTCCTAATATCCAATCCAAATCTACCCCCTTCCAATATAAAACTATTCCCCTCGTCCTATCACTACATGCCCTTCTAAAAAGTCCCTCCCCAGCATTCTTGTAGGCCCCTTCAGGTACTGAAAGGCTGCTATAAGATCTCCTCCGGGCCTTCTCTTCTCCAGGCTGAACAACCTCAACTCTCTCAGCCTGATCATGTCCTGATAATAGTGGTAACAAGGCATCCATCTCCCAGACAAAGGGTCTCCATCTGTAGAATAAGTTAATGGGGGGGAAAAAAGAAGTCTCTTGCAATGGAATCCTTAATCCTTCCTAATAATCTGGAAACACCCTTTGGTCAAGTGTGCTTTGAAGACCACCAGTTCACAAAGAAACACGCTAGCCTTCTACCTAACATCTGTGGCTGGAAGTCGACCAGCAAGCTTTGAAAGCAGTCTTTCGAACACCAAAGACTATTTAGGAGACCAGCAAAAGCTGCACAGTATCAGGCACTGAGCCTGCTCATGTTCAGGGTCTGGCAAAAGCACAGATAGGAATTGCTTCAATTTCCTGCTCTACCCACAAGTTCTCCTGCTTGACCTTGGGCAAGGCAGTCATCCCTTCAATGCCTCGTTTCTCTCCGAAATAGCAGCAATGTCTCATAGGGCTGTTATGAAAATAAATAGGGTTATGCAACCAGATCCCAAATGAACCGTGTATCTATCACAGGGGAAGAGAAAAATGAACATGCTCAGGAGTGCTAAAATTATAATAATCACCATAAAGTTAAGAAGAACATTACTGACAAGTCTTGGTAAAGACTCCCATTATCCTATGTAATTCATTATATTCTTAAATAATTTCCACAGTCTTTCAAGCTCACATTTGAATATGATAAAGCTGCAGAGAACAACCTGCCAGAAGGTAGAAAAACAAATTATCTTAAACGTTGACCTCTGGCCCTAATTTTCATAGTGAATTTTCCATGGAGAATGCTTTGTGAAAATGATTATTTTATTATTTCCCATGTCACATCATTATTTCAAACAGAAAACTTCAAGACCTGCTGTGCATTACAAAGAGCAGAGTAAGAACTTCTACTCAAAACTGTACTCTGCTCAGGATTAATCAGCAAACTCCAAACACACAAAATCACATGCACTGGAAGGAAGGAAAGTTGGATCTTCAAATCACAGTTTGAAAAGCACTCCAGACACATGCTTCATTTCATACACAGGCAAAAACTGTAATGAATTTAGAAGGAGCTCACACATTATAGGCAAACAACTATGGAAGCAAAAAAAAAAAAACAACTCAGAAAGAGTCTGATTGACGCCCGCCGAGCTCAAGGCAGGTCTACCACATGTGCCAGAAATAGCATAGGGCCTGTTTCTCAAGAGATTTTCCATATCCATGGCAAAACTGGAAACACTGCAAAAAGTTGCAGCTTTCACAACAGTTGTGCACAGACAATATGGCACAGTGACACCTTTGACTGGGACATTCAGGTGACCTTGCAAAAGAGTCAATGTTATGGCTTTTCTTGTTTTCCAGTCATCAGCTGAAGGATGAATGGCACAAAGAATGAGTATTAGATCAAATTAAAGTTTAATTTTCCACAGAAGTTTGGTTTGCATTTAGACTGAAAAAGAAAAGGTCTGATTAAGAGGCAGGCTGGGAATTTCTGCTTAATCCAAACTTGTTTGCCTAACCTTTCAAAATAATCAGAAATAAAAGGGAGGAAATGAGTCTTAGAAAATACAGCCTCTTATTTTATGACCCTCCAGCCCACTTAAATGTTGTCTACAAATACACATTACAATTTCATCCTGTATATCCTTACTTGGGTGGACAATTGTACTGTTATAAGATGATTATTATTTTTACTCTCTGATTGCATTCAACATATAAAAGAAACAACAACAAAAATCATAATTCCACACCACAACATGGAAGAAAGAAATCCAAAATAAGGTCAAGGGAATAACGTGCTGCTGATGCACAGGCACAATAATTGAAAAATACCTGCTTTGTTAATTCAAAAGAAAAGATGCCTATTTTTTCATAACTCCAAAATGACAATAATTAAATAAATTCAAGACTAAGATAGTCACACACAAAGACAGAAAATAAAAAGAAAAGCTAGTGTTCACTCTCCTAGGAGAAACAAAAATTACCCTACCTTAAATAATTCAAACTCCTTCTTTGGCATCAACAGCTATCAATCCACAAAGGATATTTATGATTAAAATAAATGCATACACAGCCATTAGAATCAAAATTACCACCTCTAAGCAAATAAGCAGGGAAAAATAAAACCAACAACCCTCAAAGGAAAACATTTTGCTGTATCTCTTCCAACTTTATTCTCACTTTAGACTCCACGCAGTACAGAAGTCTGTCCCTGCCTGTACAAGAGGCATAAATCTTTTGACATATCAGTGGAACATGCAAATATTTTAGCCTTGCTGTGAATCAATACCTCTTCCACACACACACATGCACGCTTCAAAAGAAAGTTTTTCTCCCGAGGAGCGGACGGTACCTGGATGGTACGGGTATACGCAGGCTCTGACAACCCTAGACCACCTTCATGATTCCTCAGAGGGTCCAGGATGTTGTTTGGCACAAAGCCTGTGCTGCCACTTTTATTCTGAACCTTCCACCACTGCTTTCTGTCATCCAGAATCTGAAATAATTTGGTACATTAATTACATACTTTTTCTGACTTTCCTCCTGCCAGTACTTACACCGTGCATCATTTCAAAATAAACCCCCTAACTTTGCCAAGTTCTGTGACTGCCAAGAGATCTTACACAGATGTCCCTAAGAAATGCCTGTAGGCTTCCTTGATAATCACCATCATTAATTCTACATGGTTGCACTTGCACTTTTCATCAAAACATGGCTCTGAGGAAAGGATATGGAATATTTACCTCTGTAAACTCAGACACATGCTAGACAAGACAGCGGAATGAAAATCAAGTATCTGCACAGAGAGACTGGCATTACTGCAGCCCATGTGCTGTTGACAAAAGGAATAAGTAACTGCTAATAGCCCAAGGAAAAACGCATCCTTCTAGGAGAGCACAAATTTGGAGAGAGAACACTTCTGAGTAAAAGGGACTGGAGCAGGATGGCCAGGAGAAGTCTGAGTTCTGACTACATGCCTTGCAATCTCATACATGGCATTTTCTCTCTGTGCTGCTCCATCCTTTCTAAGTGTACCTAGCTTTGGGGTACGAACTCTTCCAGGAAGGGATTCTCTTTCACTGTGCTCTGTGCATACCCAGATAGTGTTTGCTAGAGCCCATTATTTAAATGTTACTAAATGAGGCTTTTAAAAGCACCAGCAGAGCAAATGGAAGAAACACACAAATATACTTGTAGCATGGGTCTCTGCAGCATTGTGTTAGTGCAGAATTTCCATTTATCTTGTCTACAATGCAAAACAAATTAATTGAACTATCCATATTAAGGGAGATAAATTAAACACATTGAAGCAATCAAAGACAGCCCCACTGTCCACAGGAAAGGTACTCTCAGCTTTAAGTAGTACTGGCAATTTGTGTTTTCTCTCTGCAAAAAAATAATAAAATTACCTCTACAATCTCTTCTTTCATGACAGAAAGCTCACTGTTGTTTCTTGCCATAAATTCGTACTTGCATTTGGCATATTTCTTAGTCTGTGCTTTATTGTGTGCTTCATAGTTTCTGCAAAGCAAAGATCAGGCTAGTGTTCAGTGACACATTCAAGCAAACAAAAACACAGACAAAGAGTGTCTCTTCCAAGAACCTGAAAAACATTTAAGCAAAATAACACCACCACACCATAACATGATGTTGCTGTAGAACTACCTATTCATCACACAGTGGTTTAAGTGCCAAAAAGAAACAAACAAAAAAAAGAAATTACAGAAGGAGGCAGTTGAGCTACATAGACCTCTAGAACTGGTAATCTTTTTTGGCACCCTGCTTGCAAGATGTATGATAACAACTTAGATTAGTGCCATTGTTTTAAAATAATCCAGGACACTATATTTAGTCTGTTTTCCTACAGTAGGTTAATCTCTTCCCACAGAAACAAATGACTATGCTTAGTATATAATTGATATCTTATGCTTTGTTTGAAACTGTATTTCTAGTATTCATCATGAATTGTTTCAAATACATAATAGATGAATACATTTTTATCATCCACAACAAAGGAATTAAATTCTAAAAAATGCTCCCCTACTGCTGATCAGTTTTGTTAACTGGCTATAAGATACCATCAACTCTAACAAACTCAAGTTACAACTGAAAATGAAAAATAACCTCTCAGCAGTTACAAACAGGGCTTATTGCAGAACAGGGCACTCCAGTTTAATGCTGTCCCTTTCTCTTTGAACGAAGAGAGGCTTGTTCAGAATGCTCTCGGGTAAGAAGCTATTACTTTATAAAAAAAAAAACCCAACAAAACCAAACAAAAATTCAAGTTGAGGAACCCCACATCCCCTTCAAAACAAGTCCAAAAGAAACAGTAACATTATTCACTTACAGCAAATTTCCCTCACAACTTAAATACATACCAGATAGTAAAGTTAACCCTCCCCCCAACCCTCCGCCCCCCACCAAACAGATATTGAAGACATGAAGCAATGAATGGCTTGAAATGCTGCACACAACATCACAGTACAGGGATACAATTGGAGGCGTTTGCTGATGCTGGTGGTGTGTAACCGTGGGCCCCGGGTCTGCCCGAGCTACCCAGCAGTTACCTAGCTATTGCGCGGCTGTGGAGAACTGTCTCACTTGACTTGAGGAGCAGAACAAAGAAAGAGTCATCACATTCAGGTCGAAAGATTATTTTTGAAAGAAAGACAAAACACTGAAAGTGTTTAAGGAGAGAGTGAAAAAATAAGGGATGTACCCCAGTCTGCAGAAGAGCTGTTGTAAGGCTGAAAGCTGTGTGAGCAATCCACATTCTTTCTGCCACCCATTCAAAATTCATGTAATTTTGAACTCCCTTCTTACTATCTCAGGAATATGTTTAATGTGCCCCTGAAGGTACTTCTACTTTTAGGCTGCCTTTCCAAACTCACTTCACTAACTGTGTCTTCCTATCTCATCTACACCTACCTATCCAGATCCCACCAAAAAATATAACTCAGGAAGAATTTTTAAAAATGCTTACATTTCAGTTTTATCCTCTCTGTTGCAACTAAAAGCAGCATCCCTAGAACATGGGCTGGGCAATGGCTTTATGATTCTGAAGAGACCATAATTTTTCAAGCCCAGCTTAATGAGCCAAACAGTTTACTTGAGGCACAAATAGTCTCAACATTTCCTTCCTTCCTTCAGGGGTTGGACCAGATGATCTCTCAAGGTCCCTTCCAACCCCTACAACTCTGTGATTCCTTCCTTCTTTCCATCCATCCCTGTGTTTTCTTCCTGCCTATCAGACATACCATAACTGCAGCCCTCTGCTCTCCAGTGCACGCTGCCTCAAAAGCCTAGTGGACTACACAGACTTTCAGGTTTTCTTCAAATGACAGCACAAAACGAATCTACACAGCACTGCAAAGCACCACGCAGCTTGCTGAAAAGCTATTCACTGCTCTTTCAGCATCGGAGAGAGTCCTCAATATACATAATATTACACTAAAAATTTAAGATCCCAACACTTAGTTTACATCATCCAAGGAAAACACACCTACGTTATTGGAGGCCCTAGCACACAGGAATAATGCTCACTGAAGTTCCATGTGATTAAAAATTTCCCTGGACAAGGTGTAACCTACCTGTCCCTCAGAAAGTAGTGGGTGGCTTGGTCACTGCCTGTGGACTGCTCATTAGGAATGCCAGCTTTGAACAAAGACCAGCAAACAATGCTGAATGGGACAGATTGAGTTTCTCACTCCTCCAAAACCACTTCACCTGCCACTCCACAGATGCTTTATAATTTTTCTTTAAATGGAAGTTACTTGAGGCAATACATATTAACAGCTTTCCCCCAATACTGAGATCCTACCAGGCATGTATTATGTGTCCCGAGACAATTAACATCAACAAAGTTTGTATCATGTGGAACAGACTGGCAGAGAGGGGCACACTGTGGATGTTTGCATCAGTACCAGACATCTAGACTCCCTCCTACAATCAGCAGTGAGAAACGGGCACCGCTACAGCATGTCTCCCTTCCTATCTTTCAAAACACTAATTTCACCTTACGTGAAGCTGCTCCTTAGAAACACCCATTTCTCTTTACCCACCACAAAGAAGGCCTGAGTAACTCTTTTGGTTGCAGCCAGAGACACTGATATCATCAATAGTCAGTGCAATAGGACTCATTTTCTAAACCTGAAATGGAGGCAACAACATTTTCATGGAATACTCTTACTTTGAAGGGACAAAACAGGTCTTATCATGTTACAGGATAAGAGAGAAAGGAATTCAGAGTACAGATCATCTAGATTTCAAGCTGCCTGGTCCTGAAACAAGAAACCAAAAACTAACCAAGTTGGAGAAAATGATTTAGAGATGTCTACTATTGCTCTGTTGTTGTTATGAGGAAGAAATCCAAAGTTCAGGAAAAGAATTGGGTCTTCAAACTGCGCACCACATGGGAATCTGTATGCATGCAGATTAACAACAGGATCTTTTAGCACATAGGTCAAAACTAGGGATTATACAAGGGTTTTAATCAAAAGAGTTTTATGAATGCTGTTTTAACCAGCAATTTGATCCCAAAAAACTTATCTGAAACCACTTCCTTAGCACATAAGCCAAAATACTGTTTGTATGGTGTATATGAAATACGGTTTGGCATAGGGGAGCAATTCCAACACTGCTTTACAGATTTACTTCCACGGCTCATGCTGGTATAAATTCTCCCCAGTCAAGACCAAGACACCAAGGATCACCGCATCTGATCTTGTCAAGTTATTCAGATTTCGGCTACAGTGAAGGGGCTGAAAGATGATGTGCAAAAAGACACTGGTTGCTATGCAAACCTTTCAGAGCTTTTTTTTTTTTTTTGCAATTTTACAATTTTTTTCAAATTTTTGAAAGAAAATTGAAGAAAGAGGAGTTACTATTCTGAAAGTGGATTTTTATGCACCATTCCAGAAAACGAAAGGCAGGAGATTATGTAGAACTAAGTGAGCACCTAAACAAATCAAACAATCACTGAAAGCAAGGACAGATGAATCTCAGAGCAGACTTGTCATTCTTTGCAGTTCTGAAAAGAGAAGTATTTTTAAAAACATGAAATGAAGCAGATGTAAAATTCAAACACAAACAAAGATTCTTTGTTCTCAATCAGGTTGGAATGCCAGTATTTCATTTTTGAAAAAAACATCAATTAAATGGCATACATAAACAGGGTAGTTTCACAGAAATCATACCAAAAGAGGCTCACTGTGCCTTAGAGAAGCAAAAGCAGAAAACCCACTACTAGAAAACCAGAATCGCTTCCCCAGAGAAATAATGATCCAGACACACCCAGAGGTAATTACAGACACCACCACCCCAACAGCACTAAGTCGGGACAGTTATCCACAGCACCACGTACGCCGTTGATTCAGTGTTACCTATCTACATGTCGGCTAACAGTTTGCTTAAAGGCAGCCACAGCCGCCCCCTGGTCCAGCAGAGGCCCTCTTTTGTAAACTGTGTTACTGAATGCATACCCATCGGATGGGGGGTAGTCGGGAACACTGGGAGGCTGGAAGACAAAAAAGAAACAAAACCACAAAGTGGATTAGTGTCATGAGCAGCGCGGCCTAGTTCACTTAATCCAGCAGCCCTAGGGTCCCTGTCAGCATTTACACATCCTCAGGTGCTCGCTATTCTGCTATGAAAACTTAATAACTTCTGCATTTCAAATACATAAACAGGGAGATCAAAAGGATAAGAATAAAAGAATTTCTATCCTAAGTCATCCCACTGCATTAATATTGCAGTGGAAATTCTTTAGGAAAACAGTTCTCTGGGGCAAGGTCCATGTCCTCTCTCTGGTATCACTACAGCAACACAACTTACACACAATGGCTGAATGGCTTTAAAACAAACACCACGAAGAAACCACTCTGAGCTTTTGTACACTTAAAGCCAGAAATCTCTGCCTGGCTAGCAGTAAGTCTATATAAGAAATAAAACCTGGCAAGTAAAATTACTGAGCTACTGCAGGATCATAGTACCGAGTGGCTCATTTATGTCACCCTCTCCCTGAACATGACTATAGTCAAAGAAGAAATGCAGAAAGGAATATGAAAGTTGGTATAATTAAGGATTTTAATTAAATTGTCACAATTTATCACAAGTACACATTTAAGAACAGTCAAGGCCCTAGGAAATTCCTATTAAACACCAGGCCTTAAGACAACCCCCCACAATCTTGTATCCAGCAACAATACTCTGCTTTTAAGCAAGAATTTTTTATCCACCATTCCTCAAAAACAAGACCAAGTTAAGCAGCCCATTTCTGGAGATTAAAATATTTAAATTTCTTGTTCTGGATCATTTCCTTTTACCACCATCCAGGTGTACAAGTTAGAACAGCCGAGATTCATTAGAAACTGCCAAAATTCTAAACCTGGTTTACTGGGTTTGTTGGTGTTGGGGCTTTTTTGTGGTGGTGTTGGCTTGTTTGTTTTCTGCCTGTGTGGCTACAGAAAAGCCACTCACCTAATGTCTACCTCCAAGTATCTGAACTGGCACACAGAGACAGTTGCCAAGAGGGCTGAGGGTTTATCAAAAGAAATTAAAACCACACAAAACCTACAGAGAATATTCTTTAAAATATATTATTAGTGTATCTCTGAAAAAAATCTCAAGCCTTACCTAGTTTATACCTTACATCATAAAGCACCCAGGACGCAGGGACTCATTTTAATTAACACGCATATTAGTTTCATTGCCTTAGCCTCACCAGACTCTCTATCACCAGCTCCTCATCACTGAGCTGACTCCACCTTGAAACCCCTTTGCTGGGAGCTCTGTGTGCAGCTACATTTTAAAATTCAGGAATGGGAAAGGGGAGGGGGGAAAGGTTTCTCCTGAGGAAGAACCTCCAAAGCTCTTTGCCAGATGCCAGCGTAGTCCATGTCTAGCAGCAGGAAGGGTGGCAGCACAACCCCCCTCCACTCCCAGCACAGCACAGCTCTCCACATGCAGCCTTGGTCCTTGGAGGGCAACTCACACCAAGACGAGGCCAATTAGCAGCATGAGAGGCATGCTTAAATTCTCATTTTTCCAGCATCCTTAGTTGAACAAAGCTGTTACAGCAGACTTACAGAAGAGGAATTTTTCTGGTATCACCCACTCCAGCATTTTGCGCTGTAGCAGCTTTCTCCATCTGAACACATATAGCATTTCACAGCTATTAAGCAGCTCTGTGTTTCCTCCCCTAGGGATATGCTATGGAGGCATCATTGCAGGGAACCAAGGTACCAAGGTTACACAACTTGCCCAGGACCACAGGGGAATCACAGCAACAGTTATGTTGCTTGCAATTCCACGGGCCATACACACCAACACCTACAGTGAACTGGGATCATTGGGCTTTTTGTCTTTTGAAGATTAAGACAAGATGCTAAATCAGCACAAACAATTACCAATCCCACAAAAAGGTATGAAATCAATCCCTGAAATAGAAGCAACCAAAATCCCTCAATGTATTTTTCCCCTCCAAATTCGTCATAACTTATTTTATATATATAAACATTACATTTATTTCTTACCATCACCAGGAGAGAAAAAATAATGCTGCTCTTTTTGGAATACTTTTTATTAAAAAAAAACAAAAAAACTTCAGAAGGAACATTATGTAAACAAAAAAAAAAGCCTGCATGGAAATGTAGAGCAGGAATGAAACACTGAGACAATGTTTGATGAGGCATTTTTGGGAGAAGAGTAGGGAAAGGGGAGACAGCAATGACAACAGCTACATTTCACATTACTGCACCCATTAACTTTACTAAATGCCTTTTTGCTCAAAATAAATCACAGGCAATAAATCAGGTTTTGGTACATTTACTCTTGTATATCTTGTTAGGCATAAAGCCAGTGTTTTAAGTAATCAAATATGTCCCATGTTATCCTCCTTTGCTTGGCAGACTTTTTACTTAATTCATTCATCTTTATTGTTGAGTTGTTTTTTTTTTTTACTAGCAGAGATTTTAAAGAAAAAAAAAGTTTTATTTTGACAAGCTTCTTGTGAGTAGTTCTGATAAACTTTTGCTGCAGAAGCTTTGTTATCTCTGGTATGAGAACTGCTGTGCAAGAAAAAGCCATCCCACAGCATCCAATAAACAGTGTAAGATGAACTCATCTGAGACAAATAACCTGACCATAGAAATATCTTAATGTTTTTTGTTTTCACAATGAGGGTTGCATGAGACAGAAACTGCTTTTCCTTCTTAGCTTTACCCACTTGCAGGGTCCCTCCCTATGAAGATGCTCAGGACCTGCCAGAACAGGGGGAAAGTGGCAGGCTCCTCTCCAGGGCCACCTACTGCAGAAGGGACAAGGACAAATGCTTTCCACCACCACCACAGGAAAATGCTCACTGAAGTATCTCAACATTAGAAAGCTGAACCTTGCCTAATACTGAAAATGGCATCTATGACAAATATTTTTGAAAGCACAAATGGCAATGAGGTGATCCTTCTCAAATCCTTCCCCTGAATCTTCTTCCATAGGTGCATTTTTGTCACTACCAGGCTTGTCATACTCACCATTATAAAGGTAAGATAAAATCCAGCTTCATCACATTAAGATGGACCCTGAATACAGTGCTGGTGTAGAGCGCTCAAGGAAGACTAAGGAACTTGGCAAGGAACTAAGTTATGGACTCAACCTAGACAATTCTTAGGTGCTCTTCCATATCACAGCTGTTTACGGGGGAATTTGTACTCAGTAAGCCTTGACTTGAACTAAAGCTAGCACAGAAAAATACATTTGAAATTTAAAATGAAACCTTCTACCCTCTCAGCAACAAAAAGCTTCTAAAATGAAAACTTTTATATGTTTTATAAGAGAAGCAATAGCTTTTATTTGTGAATAAAAAAAGCAATATAATCTCCTTTTATTCTTAAAATTTTCACAAGAATGAAAGTACATTTTCTGATCAACTCTACTGCAAAAAACAGGGAATATAATCTTAATTGTCATCCCCTTTGTTTCTCAGTGGTAGTCAGAAAATGCACTCTGGTTTCTCTGAAAGCTTTAGATGGTGGTACATGTTTCCATTCTCTAAACAGAATAACTTAGCTTTTGCCAAATTCATCCCATTTCTCAGGAGAAAAGGGTGGGAACCTAGTCCTGTGCAAGAAGTCATCTAATTGGCAACTGTTTTTCAGAAGTAGGCCTAAATTACCTGATATGGCGTTACTCTGATAGCACACCTCTGAATACTTTCTTGCAATACAGTAAAAGCATCAAGAAATAAACAAGTTTTAAATTCCACATTTCTGAAGAAGTAGCTTAAACCCAAAATTCCTTTAAAAGTGGTGTTTCTTTCGTTGTGAGCCTGTGTACGGACACACGTTTGAGAACACTTCGGTTCAAATTCTGCATAAAGATTATATAATCAGAATCAATGGGATCTGACGGCACAGATCAAGAGTCAAACTTAACAGCAGGGGCTTGGACTGTCCTCCCAACTGAGGTGGAAAAGTACAGCAAGTACACGGATTAAAGTGGGCAAAAGCCTTGCATTTTTCATAATTGCATCTGTGGTGGCTGAAGAGATATGCGGTACACTGAGGTTGCGCTGATCTAGCGGATGTCACAGCATGGTTACCCCAACAGTGTCACAGAATGTTTTCATGGTGAAGGAAGCAGTCGGCGCCGCCTTCAGTTAATTTACAAAACGCCACCGTCACAGGTAACCTACCTCAGTTGACAGTCTTTTCATTTCTTGCTTCCGCTGTTGCTCTGCAACGTTTGCCACGGACTCAGCCAAATGATTGAGTTCCTGATCCTTCGGAGCTCCCGTGAAGTTGAGCAGAGGAGGCTCCCAACCGTTCCGGAAACGGGGGACATAAGGTGGAATAAAATGGTCTTTGGGCCAGTCCGCTCTGTGTGGAAAGTAAATTAGAGATCTGTAAAGAGGGCCATGCAAGTACTGGTTGAAGAGGTTTTCTATAAAGTGAAATGCTTTAGAATCTTGATTAGTAGAGAGGAGAGGCTGGGATAACAGTACGGGCAGAATTATCCTAAACACATTTGGAAACATCTATTAACCACAACTATGCTCCCTGCTGTACCCTGCAGAAAGAAATTGCTCTTGCCATAGGGACTTGTCAGTGGTAGAAGACAACACATTTCTGTCTTGTGGTAAAGGATGAGTGATAGAAGAATCAATCACAAACTAATCTAGGATTTGTTTTAACTGTTAGGTGGGAAAAAATATTGCAATGCTCTATTTGTCTGAAAGCAGTGGATTTCAAAGAAACAGCTATCTTTACAAGAAAGCTTGAAAGCACATATAAAACGTGGAAACTTAGGGGGCCTAGCTACACTGCAGAAAATAAATAAATTAAACAATAGCTTTTATTGACAAAAAGCCCCAACTCTATATGCTCTGAGACACAAGAATTATCATCACATCACTGTTTTACAGTCCAGATTGATCTTTTTAAAATACCATGTTACTTTCCACAGCCCCACTAAGCTTTCCCTACTGCAATACAATTTACTTAAATTCACACTTTCATGCTCTGCCCTTGGACTATACATAACACACTGTCCCACAATATAAAGTACTATAACTTCACAGGTGAAGCAGAAATGGGAATGTACATTACAGTCTCCTTACAGTCTTACTGTTGTCAGTACTCAAAATTAAGAGACAAATGCTGCTGGTCACACAAGTTGCAGAAGCAGTCAGCATCTGCTAGTCCATTAGCAGGCCTGATTTAGGTCAGTAACCCTTGAAATCGATCATTCACCTCCCCTGCTACACCACACCACAGTGTACCTCTGGATATTGAGGACAATCAGGCCACCACTTTTAATCTGCACAGGTACAACCAATTGCATTGTGAGTGCTTCACCCTTCACTGCCCAATATGAGCTACTTCTCTTTCCATTAAACTTTTTTCAGGATGGACTAAACAAATGATGATGAAAACAGTACCGAAGACAAGGAGCCTGATTATTTTACTCAATATTAGTCCTTTTTCCTTGCATCGGGCTCCCATGCTGTGAGGCAATTTCCACTGCCTGTGCCACCACAGCCTGCTACAAAGCCCACAGAGCTTGAAGCAGGGATAGGCAAGTGAACAGTGCTTTTCTGGGGTAAGCTCTCTGGCAATCACAAAGAGCTGCAATTCCTGTTTCCAGCTCATTGCAGATTCACTAGTAGCAGGTTGAACAATAGGCCCAAAGGATGGATTAGGACATTCCTGGTCTTGCAGCAAAGTGCGATCAAGGACGGGTACAACCTGCATTTCAGTCTCCTACCTTCTCTAAGGATGTTTGCCACTCCATGCTCTAGGGCCTTCTATGCAGCCTTCCGTGTCAGCAAAACACTCAACTATTTTTAATCAATCAATTAGTCAAAGAAATCATCCACTTAGTAGGTGCTTATGTTCTAATTTGAAGTCTAAAAGCAAGGATGAATAAACACAAAATATATGCTGCATTTCCAGCCCAAGTGACTGTATGCTTAACCGTTATTGAATGTACTTATCTACCACAGATTACAGAGTGCACCTTGCTAATTTAAGCTTTTTCTTTTGCACGTTCTATTTACCCTTGAAAGCAATTTAGAATCATATACTGACCTCAAAACCAACAAATGCACCACTGGTTAATTTTTAGCTAAGCCTAACCATAATAATGAATTCATTAAATGCAACCAGTAGGGCATGCACATGTGACATGGTTCAGTCAATAAACATTGTTTTAAAAATATAAGTATTTTCTTTACAGCATTATGATAGCTTTGAAGAAGTTAAAGACATTGCCAATGCTTTGCTTTTGATGATTATTGGAAATTGAAAATAGGAATCTGTATCCTGATCTTTCAATATTTTATCACCTTTTATTGCAGCTTCTTCAAATTGATTTTTAAAGAAGTCCAGATAGCTGGGTTGGCAAAATAATGCTGAAAACCAACTGGAAGCATGCAAGGGGCAGTTCAGAAAAAATGACTGCAAGAGGTTATGTCAAGAGGTTCTTGATACCATGGCCTAAACAGAAAATTTCTGTCTGCATTTTCTCCCTCCTTGAGACCTCTAAAATCACACAACTCCCAAATCCCACTGAGGCTAAAGAGTTCCTTTCCAAAAACATCAAAGAACAGTTCTGAAGAGACCAAAGCATAACAAATTAATACTGAGTTTACTGGGGGGGTGGATAACCGGGTTAAGATGATGTTAGTAAACTTGGAGTTTAGAGATAATCCCTAAAATATGCAAAGGCTTTTTCTCACCTGGCTTTTGTCCATGTATCACCCAATGACATCCACAACTGTCCTTCCTCACTGGTGACAGTGTATCTCAGGAAGTCTATCGTATCTTTTGTTAACAGGGGGCTGAGTACTGTACCAGCAAGCTCTGGACCTCCTGTTGTCTGTACCACCTAAATCCAAGTATAAAATTATACAAAGAACATACACATCGTCAGTAAGGAAGTTACTGTTAATATTACCTACAGTGCTACTAGGAAACATCTATTACACCCATAAAAAAACCACACACACTCCTTCCCAAAACTCTGGGAAGCTAATTATGCATCTTTATTTCATGCAGATTAACTAAATCATTTATTGCAGAACTGCTGTTCTGGTTGCCAACCATGTTATACTTAGACCTACCTTTGGCAATGTTACTTTAGCTTTACTGATCAAAACTACACATACTTCCATTAAATAGACACATGGCCAGGCTTTTAAGTCTCCTCCTGCATTATGTAAATGATTTCAATTTTTTGTTGTTAACTAAAACTTACAACGGCAAAGTGTAACAAACAAAGCTAAAGATGACTTAAATAAATAAATTTAATAGATGGGACTACACACATAGAAGGATATAAATGATTTTCTAAAAAGAACCTCATTCTGAGATATACACATTTCTCCTTAGGTATTGTCCAGGGACAAAACATTTCAATCTTGCTATCCTTGAAAAGGTTACAAAGCTTATGAAGACAAGAGTTCTAAAGGAAACACTGAGAAAATTATAAAACCTTACCAAATGTAGTGGAGTAAAGAGAAAATGAACCAGTTCAGCTGCACTGGGATTCTGGATATGGAACTTTAATTTGGCCTGAAGAAATGTGAAAAAGATACATTTTTAGAAACTATTATGACAAGCAATACTACACAAGACAAAGGCCATCCCTGTTCAGGCCACCAGTCTGCCTAAGCCCCGTGTTTTGTCTGCAACATCTGCTAAATGTAAGTGGTCACTCACCCAATTGCTTTTGAATCCCCAAACAACTTTAGCACCTATTCTGCAAAATAAGAAGTTCTGGAACTGATTTATATGCTTTGTAAAGAAGCATCTCCTTTGGAAATTTTCCACCTCTTAGTTTCATTAGTATTCTGTAGTCCTTTTCCAAATGCAAGCTGAGCTATCCTTCCCTACTTGCTTTTTCCAGCAATGCTTATAACCATTTATGGATTTCTTACATTCTTCCTCTGGTCTTTTCCAAGCTATAGGAGTTCCTTTGAGCATTCTTGCCCTATCTGTACCTTCTTCAAATTTGTTACACTGGGAACAAAATAAGGCCAGGGAACATAATGGCACATTGATGCTCTTCACTTGTTAATTTTCTTTTATTTTTCCGCTCCCTAATGATTCTTAACGCTTGCTTGATTGATCACCATTGAACATTGACAAAGTTCTCACTGGAATCTGTATTATGTCTACATTTCGGTCTGATCTGTTCTATATATGAGATTTATACCTACCTATCCATGACTCTATTGTATCTGTCAATATTAAATTTGATTTGTCACTTTATCTGCTATCATGAGGTATTTCCACATTTGTAGACTCTACACTCACCGTTTACCAGAACACCTGTAAATATGTTGGACAGCAAAGGCCTCTGCAGAGGCATCTGTGGGACCTCACCACTGAATTTACTGCATTTTGAGAACCAGCATTTTAGTCCCATAATTTTTTTTCTATTTCACCAAACAAGAACTTAGGAGGCTACATTCAACCTCATAATAGCTCAGGTTCTGAGAAGAACTTCAGGGTGTGCAACGTTGCTGGATGTGTTTTAGAAACAAAATCAAAGAACTGATGGATTTGTAGACTATTTTGTTTTGCTATATGCATGTCTTACAAACTGCCTTCCAGGGGCACCTGGCTGTCATAGTTCCTCAGATCCCTGGAATGACTTTAGAGATTATTCGCATGGCCTTACTCACTTCTCTTCCTCTGGAAGAGAAACAGCACAATCTGAGAGAGGATACACCCCATACTGTGTGGTTTGCTGACTTAGTTTTTGGATGAAACGGATGAATAGCAGCGCTTCCACTCATCTGCCTGTAACTTACCATTTTGATTTGCTGTTCTTTAATCCATTACCAATTCTTCAATTTGAAACATAATCTATTGTGCCCCTCATATAAAATGTTTTTTATGAACATACTGTCCACTATCAAGCTTTTCCAAGTAAATATATGCATTAAAAAACATATACTTTCTCGGATACAGCTTCTTGGAGGATTTATCTTATTTACTGATCATTCATTGGCCCTGCAGGCTCCAGAAGTAAGAAACATGACAAAATGTCTTTTAAAATTTATAGCAGTTTTTATTGCATCTTGCTGTCTGTTCCTTAAATTGCTTTTGGCTAGTCAGATTCTACTTTTGCATCTAGGCTTCCAGAATGAAGAAAGGAGGATGATGTATTTTTAATTCTAATAACTTCCTAGACATTGTTATTCAGTCATAACAGCTCACTTTTGGGTTTTTTTTGATGGATGGTAGGCATTTTCTATGAGTTTCCAGCCTGGTGGTTTAAAACAACTTCCATTCTACTAGCAAAAATTTTATTCTTCTAGATACTCTTTTTATTTTTAGACTAGATTCTTTGTTTCATACAGTTCTCCATGTCTGACATAAAACACCAGGCAGTAAAATTTAAGGCTTTTGTTCCTCCTCCTGCAATGATGTTGAAGTAAAGCACTGTTACAGCACAGCTCTTCAAGAACAACATTAGAAACTATGTCCTAGGTGCTGCTGAGCACCAAAAACAAGAACTGCTGCTTCTTCACAGAAGACAAAGATTCAAAGCTACACGCATTGTTCTTGGGGTAAAAAACTAATCTAAATGCAGAACACACTAAGAGGTAACAAAAGAAAAAAATACTAGTATCAGAAGCACTATTACCAAGAAGGATCAACATGTTCTAAGCCATCCACTCTCTGTCCCTGCTTCCCACCCCACCCCCAGACCCCATAATCCTTTAAGGTTAGAATCACAGCATATGATTCAAGATTTTTTTTAAAAACCAAAACATATTCTTAACATTTCTAAATATCTCCTAAGCCCTGAAATCAGAATTCATTCCCTATGAGGAAGAAAAGAGATGATCAGATTCAGTGAAGACAAGAGCAATTTTCCCATTAGCAGAGCTTCCCCAGCCATTGGAAGACAGACAGTATCTGAAGGAAAATACTTTTAAGGTGTCCCACTTGCTGCCTTCCTTTAATAGCACTTGCAGAAGAGTAGATGCCAGGGGAAGGCTCTTGAATTAGTATCTCTTCTTGCTGAGAACCTATTAAGCAACAGCAATTTGTCAGATGGAGTATTCTGAGGCCAGAAAGGTCCTATGTAATGACGACAACAAGCACAGAGTCTGATGGGCATAGCTAAATAAAACTAAATTAAGGCCACAGCTGGTGATGCTGGCAAGCATGCAACAGAGCTGTGATCCTCACAGACACTCCTACAAATTCTTTTATGCTTTAAACTCAAATTTTCCCAAGCAAAAGGCTTTAAAGAATCAGGAAAAGAAGAAACACAACCACGCTGAAAAACAATACACTCATCTAGCCACTGTAGAGAACCTGAGGAGCAGCATCCCTAAGCAGAAAAGCTAACCTAGGCCACAGGTGGCCTGGTCTGCTCTTGCCTCAGATCAGCCTTGGATGGAGAAGGAAAAGGAGAAGTCCAAGATAAGTCACTTATCAGCTGAGCTGTCTTCCTGTGCGTCCAAACAAGGACCAAAGAAGTTTACGTTTCCATGTATATTAGCATTCTCAAAGAAGATCCTTCTGAAAGAGCCATGGAGACCAAGGCTACCCAGATGCAGGCTCACAGTTCCCTGTATGGCATGATCACCTCTGCATGGCTGGCAGCAGTAAAGCATTTAAAGACCCACAAGGTTTCTCTACGTGGAAAAGGCACCGGGAAAGTTAGGCAGAAGGCAGAAAACTTGATTAATGCATTCCCCAAACCAAGATTAACTTCTGCAGCTCCCTCTGGGTGTCAACAATAAAGCATCCACATGATCTGGAATATCAGGAACCTCCAAGAAAAACTGACTTAAAAATAACTACAGAGCAAATCCATCACATCACAGTTTCGTCCTTCTCTTTGTCTTTCACCATGATTTTACTTCCTCACTTCATACTAGTGGACTCAGATGTAGGAAAACCAGCAGAACTGACACCCAAATTTGCTTTGTAGTGGTAGGACAAAGATTGTGTTATACTGAACATCAGCTGTCCCGGAAAACATTCCTCTTATCGCATAGCTCACACCACCACATCCACTAGTAGTCACTTACCAGAAGATTGAAGCCATGCTTGAATTTTTGGAAGCAGTCAACAAATTCTTCTGGAGGTGGTGGTTTTGCACGGAGAGTAAGAACTCCCTCTGGTGAACAAAATGAGATTTTTACATATCCGTTTACATGGTATATAACTTCTATAAATATTACAGATATATTAAACACACAAATTTAATAAATAATATAACAACATAATATAATTAACAGCTTAGAGAATTTTGTAAATAGAGAACCACAACAGTGAGCATTTTCTGCAGTCCCACCTCTAACTTGTCATTTAACAGTGATTTTAAGCAAATGATTTCCATAGTCTTACTTTTAAAAACACACTGCATAGGATTTTCCGTGCTCAAAATGAAAGAAAATTAGTTCATTAATGAAAAAAACAACACAAAGACACATTTGGTAGCTATTTCAGTGATCCTTAGAGAAACAGAATTGTGTGCAGTAACAAATCCTACCTCCAGGTCCTCTCTTTTTACTTTTCTTGGTTTTCTTCCTCTTTGAAAGTTCAGCAAACGCTTCAGCAGCTTTTTGAAGTTTGGTAACAAAATACTCAATGTCATCCAAAATATGGTTCAGAATTTGCTACGGGAGCAAAGAAAAGTAATGTTTTCTCTACCAAGTCTATGGCAGAAATACTCCAGAAGTCAAAAGGACCACACACTCAGACACAAATAGCTTCCTCAGAACAAAGTTCATACTAGAACATTTCATATTTAGTTTACACACCTGTAAAGCATTGTAAATCTTAGATTTTTAAAAACTTAGGGCCATTGGAAGTTGTTTTTTTAATATAAGCAACAAGATTATTAAATTCAGATTGCTCTTACACAATCTGCTTGCACGTCACATGCTCTCTCACAGCATATGAAAAAATTTCTAATTACTGGAATGGACAGCATTTTCCTCAACAATTTAACTTCATAATCTCCTTTAGTACAAAGCATTAAGCCATTTGTTGAATATCAGAATATAGTTTTGTAGAAAACTGTTCTTCAAAGAACAAGTAGAGAAGAATGAATGAGCCCCTGGGAAAAGCACACATAAAGCAATTCAGCAGGCCCCAAAGTGCTTTCCTCAAGACCCTCTGACATTACTGAGGGGAGCAGCGGAGCAGAAAAGTAGAAAGCTAAAACTAACAAATTGGGCTCTATTTGATATTGCATACATCATATTTGATATTGTATACATCACAGGATCTACCCATTGCTGTTGCTTACAGGCAAGAAAAGTTTAGGTTATACACATACATCTGTTACATATATACACCTGTCTTCAGGTGTTTATTTCCCAGATATTACACATATCTAAGTCCCACTGAATTCTTTATCCTTATATAAGTTTGCTGTATTTAGTCTACATGCAAAATTCCTATTTCTGCATTTTCACAGCAGCAAGTTTTACATTAGCATTCAAAGAGCTACCACCTATTTGTTTTGACCACAGAAACAAAGGCTGCCTGGACTGCTTTTCTCAAGAACTGAATTTCCCATGTGGAAAAAAGTCTTCCCACTAAGTAGAGCTGCAAGATTTCAGAGACACTAAGCAATATGGCCTTTAGTTTCTCACTTACAACATCTCTGTCAATCCTGGCTGCCATCATCTCTGCTGTTTCTTCATGATCATGGTACTGTCTGTGTTTTTCAACTGCAGAAAAGGGAAGACGACAATAAGACATCCACATACGCAGAATCAGTAACCAACACTTCTTGTACAGCTTATAATTTAAACCATACTACTCTAGGAAAACGATGACAAAATTGTTTGTACCATTCACTTTGCAAGTGACCCCACAAAACCTGAAAATCTTGCACCCAAATGCATGATCCTGCCAAGCCTCACAAAAGTGCTGAGCTGTATGCTTTCAGTCAATTTAGCTGCATAAATGAATTTAACCACAAAAGTGTGGTGCCAGAGTCTGAATCAAAAAAATCACAACAGAAAATGGCAGGTTGTTAAGTACTACATAAGGAGAAATCATCCCATTTTGCAAAATACGCTGCAAGCTGCTCCAGAAGAAAGAGTGTACCATGACTCTGAAGGTAACTTTGATGTAAAATGCAGTTAGCAAAAAGGCACACTGAGTTTGGCAACATAGAAATGGGAGGCGATGACGCGATAGAAATCCTATCTCCACTTCACAGTGGGCAGTGTCAGTGACTTTGAAATCAACAAGGGTTAACATTTTGAGAAAGGGTAAGTACTGCATTACAACAGGTGGCATTTTAACAAATACATTCTAGAAAAGACCCACGTGAGTGGAACAAAAGCAAGTGCAGGAACTCAGATCGACAAGTGGTCTGTCAACATGCTTGACAAACGAAACTTCTCAGAAGTGAGGAGAAATCAAGGAGAAGAACAAACTAGCCTTTACTCAAGATAGATGTAATCCTGTAGATTAGTAGAGGCAAACATTCTTAACGTTACAGACTTCTCTGAACATTTTTAGTTGCTTTCCTTGCACAGTTGTGTACACTGGTGAGTGATAGACAGTTTACAAAACCAAAAATAAGACAGAGTTGTCATTCTAAAATTTTAATATATATTAAAATTAATACATATATTATTAAAAAACCAGCAACCAAACCAACTAAAAAAGGCCTCACCTTAACCTTACAGTCTGGTTTACAGAAGAAGCTTTACTGTTTCTAAAGGACAATTTTTTAAAAGAAATCTGATCAAACTAAAAATTTTTTACATTAGAGATTTAAAAAAAAATTTAAATCCAAACCCACTAGAAATGCTATAGCATTCCTTGGTTAAAGCTTTAAAAAAAACCAAAGAAACAAAAACCTAGTCTAGCCATACAGGTCATTACAAAGATAGACATAAAATAAATAAATAATGCTGATCTCCAGTCACCTTTTAATCCCTGATTATTTGTTTTTAATTGTCTGACGTGTAGCTTATAGTCTCCCTATTAGTGAAGACAACATCACTAAATTACTAAAGCTGTGACAATACTGGTCACTGTGAGTATGTTCACAAAAAAAGCCCAAGTTAAAATCATGCTCCCCGCTCCCGAAGTTAAACAGAAGTAAAACCAGCTCTGAACAGAAATTCAGGAAGCAGTTAAATGCAAGTAAATGACAACTCAGATATGACAGTCAGGTCTTATTCCCTAGATCAGGCAACCCGTGGCTTGGGGGCATTTCAGGCTGGACTGGAAGAATAATCCTTCTGCTCTCAGCGGGGCCAGAGGGGTGACCCTCGTGCAATCATTTCTGTATCTGGTTTCAATTACTGTAATCTTTATGAAAGCAACCTTTCAGAATTATTTGTGTTATTACTGAGGATCATAAAATCCTACTACCCAGAACAACACCAGTTTGGCACCACGTTGTGTGTCAGCAGGAGCCCAGAAATACTCACACTCCCCCTGCTCTGCAGCCCACGCAGACCATGCTGCCACGCGGCTTCTCACGTCCACCTGGGTGATGGTCCCTGGTGGCACAGGGGCAGGTGCCCGTGGTGGCGGAGGGATGGTGTTGTCAGCTTTGGATATCATCCTAGAGGGAGAGAAGAAAGCCCAGAAGCGACACTTGAAGGAAGAACATTCTGTTTTCTAGTACTTAATCAGAGAACACAAGGAGGCTTGTTAAGGACCTTTTCTGCTGTTGAACATACTGTGGCTTGCCATAGCAAACCATAGCAAACAGCACTCAAGACCACTCTGTGTAAATGTGCTAAACATAGCAGGAAACCTAATCCATGATGGAGTTAGCAAATCTTTGTCACCTGGCCACATGGGAAATCCCCAAGGAGTGCCACAAAACACCATGTCTAGAGACCTGCCAGTTTACACAGTCAAGTGTGTAAACTGGACTTCCATTTTCTGTGAAATATCTCGTTAGAAGTTACATTTCAGCCATCACAAGTTGAGTATCTAGTCCCTAAATTTGACAGATGGCCAACTACCTGTTTCTTAAAACTCTACCAACAAAACAAATTAAACTTACACACTGTCTTTCCTTATTTCAGTAGCTTGTTCATCCTGTCTTGATACCAAATGTACCATCCCATCACAGACTGTGACAATTTTTCCACCTGCTACTTTTCAGTTTTCCCAATCTTAATTCAGTTTTAAATACCATAAGGAAAGAGGTCTTTGAATTCATTCTGCAATTTGGTACCAACAGACAGAAAATAACAACTTCTGCCCCCCAACACATCCCATACCTTCCCCATGTCCCTAATCAGAATCAAGATCTTCACCTCAAGTTCTATGTAAAGCCATTCCATTTATGGCATCCAACGCCACCACAACATTTCAAGTGTTATTTGGTCTTTGGACAATAAAAAAAATAGTGGCTCCATCACTGTTCCTTCCTCCAGTCTCCTGGTCGCTCTTCTCCTCATATCTCACACTTCTACTTGTCAGTAACACTGCAGTGACCTGATAATGCACTGTCAGGGAGAGGGGGTCTCTCCTCACGGCCCAATGACAGCACGTGCGTGATATAACAGTGAATAACTGGTGCTGCACTGTGATGAACTCAATGACCTCTTGGCCTTATAGCCCTCAGAGACTGATGTTGCTGAGCCACTCTCCCTCATCTATCAGTGTTCATGGGCAATCAGAGAGGTACCAGATGATTGGAGACTTGTTAATGTGATGCCCATCTATAAGAAGGCAGTAAGGAAGATCCAGGGAACTACAGGCCTGACCTAAGTGCCAGGGAAGATTCTGGAGCAAGTCATCCTGAGGGCAATCACAGAGCATGTATGTGACAACCAGGGGATCAGGCCCAGCCAGCATGGGTTCATGAAGGGCAAGTCCTGCCTGACCAACCTCATCTCCTTCTATGACCAGGTCATACACCTGGTGGATGAGGGAAAGGCTGTTGACATAGTCTACCTTGACTTCAGCAAAGCCTTTGACAGAGTCTTCCACAGTCTTCTCCTGGAGAAGCTGGGGGCCCATGGCTAGGACAGGTACACTCTTTGCTGGGCTAAAAACTGGCTGGGTGACTGAACCCAGAGAGTGGTGGTGAATGGAGTTAAATCCAACTGGCAACCAGTCACTAGTGGTCTTCCCCAGGGGTGAGTACTGGGGCCCATCCTCTTTAATATCTTTATTGATGATTTGGATGAGGGAATTGAGTATACCCTCAGTAAATCTGCAGATGACACCAAGTTGGGGGGAAGTGTTGATCTGCTGGAGGGTAGGAAGGCCCTACAGAGGGATCTGGACAGGTTGGATCAATGGATGGGAAGAGGCCAACAGGATGATGTTCAACATGGCAAAGTGCCAGGTCCTGCACTTTATAGTATTGCCTGGGGTTGTTATGACCAGACTTGGGGAAGGGTGGCTGGAAAGCTGCACAGAGGAAAAGGTTCTCGGGGTTGACACCTGCCTGGACATGAGCAAGCAGTGTGCCCAAGTGACCAAGGCGGCCAATGGTGTCCTGGCTTGTATCAAGGAATACCATAGCCAGCAGGACCAGGGAGATGATCATACCCCATGCTCAGCTCTAGTGAGGATGCACCTCAAATACTGTGTTCAGTTTTGGGCCCCTCACTACAAGGACATCAAGGCCCTGGAGTGCGTCCAGAGAAGGGCAACCAGACTTGTGAAGGGTCTGAAACGCAAGTCTTACGAAGAACAGCTAAGAGAACTGGGACTGTTTAGTCTGGAGAAGAGGAGGCTCAGGGGAGACCTTATCACTCTCTACAACCACCTACTCTCTACTACTATCCCTTCTCAGTCAGATGGGTTGGTCTAGATGATCTCCAGAGGTCCCTTCCAACCACTATCATTCTGTGATTCTGTGTGATTCTATAAATCTTGTTAGTTTCCCAGCACATCCAATGTTTTTGAGTCCTTCTGGATTACCTCTTTGTGCTTATACTTGTTTTTTAGTTTCCCATAAACAGTAAAGTGTACTTATTTAATTTTAAACCTACAGGTAAAGTTAGACATAGTTCAGGGTTTTTTTGTTTTTATAGGAGTGTCCATTACTTGAAGAAGACTTAATGAGTTGTGCATCAGAATTGAATAGGTAACTAAGTTATAAATGGATTCATACAATGGTGACATATTTACTTAATCATTTTTGTCCAGCAAAGACTTCTTTCTCTGGACCACAAAACCGTTATTGAGAGTTACTGTTGGGACACAGTTCCATATTGACTTTTCAACAGACTACCACCATAACCATCCAGCATTTAATTTATTTGAGCCCTTGTTGTTATACCTCTGCTGGCTGCCTCTCATTTCTGTGGCACTAATCTCCTCTGAACCCAGCAGACTCTCTTGCCCCACAGTTTCTTACCGCCCGAGAAGCTTTTGTTACTAGGGAAACAAAGAGTCTTCAGCATCATTAAACAGGTGGGAAGACTACTCAATCTTCAGCTGCTGTTTTATTTAACATCTTTAGATACCAAGCCCTTTGATCAGAATCTTACTTATGAGTTATGGGGCATTTATGTTTTTAATTTAAATTCTGAACTACTTGATCCATATACAGAACTGAGACAGGCAATGTGGTTCTCTAGCAACTGGTGCTGATGGCAGCTGTTCCCGTCATTAAGGTGGAATCAGGAAAAGTCAGAGTGATGCTAGGAATTGAGACATCATGGGAAGTTTTAAAGCAAGGCTTTCACAGGTGGATTTAGAAGTATATTATCAACTACCAATAAAGAGCACAAATCAGCAGGCAGACTTGGAGAGCTTCTGAATACTGTAACACTACTTGGTGATCCCATATACTGCCAAGAAAGCTATTTACCTCAGTGTTTCAAGCCTCTTCTTTTGTTTCCCGCTCTTGCTGTCACTGATTGCACTTTCAATATCTTCATGAATAAAGCTAGCCTAAAGAGACAGAAGCAGAAACCATCAGTTACCAGCTATATCTCCTCATGCTCTTTTTTTCGGACACCTTTATATTCTGGGATCCCTGATCAAACCCAATTTATTTTAAAGTTCTGGAATAAATTATTTTCCACATAAGCAGAATGAATAAACACACAATGCTCTTGTCTCAGAGACGGTGTTTTTGTCATTGTTCCAACCTCAAAAATTATCATCAGGTGAGTATATCATCTAGATACCAAATTTGTGTGTACATCTGTACCTACCTTAAGCCAACCACTATTGAATAAGCTATTCTTCCCCTCCATGTGTGCAATTATTTTTTTCCAAGCATGTTAAGGAAAAGACATACTATAAAAAAATCTATTATAGATAGTAGCAGCAAAACTACTATAGATAGTAGAAGCATAAAGGATTAGGACAGTAACTTGTAGTGATACAGTTCCCTTTAAGAAATAGTGATAGCCTCCAACTTCTCTTTGATTTAATAGAAGATTAATTTTTCAGAACATTTCCTAATTTGCAGGTTCATGCCTCTTTGTAACTGCAGTCTGCCTTTACTGCTGGCCCACAAGTGAAATTTTGATGCACATCTAAGGCATCATTTTAACAGATCCTGCACTAAATAGGTCATAGCTTCTCATAGGATTTAGAATGCTCTGTTACATGTCTTCAGCTGACAAATTAATTTCCAACCCAGGTTGTCAGAGTCCAAATCTGTCAGTGTTGGGCTCACTCTACAAGGTCCTTGTCTTTCTTAGTACCCTCATAATGGAGAGGTATGTAAATTTTGGGGTGAAATACATAACTTCTGCTGGGACTAGAAAACTTTGTTGAATTTAGGATCCATGAGGACAAAAAGACTTCTCAGGTTATAATGAATTACACTACAGATTATGGATGAGGAATACATTAAGATTAAAGAATTAATAGAAAGAAAACAAGGGGATTTGTAAAACTTAAACCCAAATGAATTTCATTAATCATACTTGATATTTTTTAATATTTTTTTCTTTAGAAAATACAGAATACCACAAATATTACTGATTTTGAACAATTTCTTATTGGAGATGCTCCTGAGATTCATGGTAATCAAAAGCAGGAAAAAGGCAAGGGAGAAAGACCTACCCCTTCCAAAACAGCCAAGTCTTCTGGGTAAGAAACAAGTATGAGTATAGTTTAAGACTCAAACGCTACCTCAGAAGAAAAGAGGGATCCTGGACTTCCAAGCACTCTGCATGTTTTATTTATACACAGAGGAACAACTTCAAAAGAGGAAGAGTCTGAAGAAAAGAGACCATTTCTACACTTTCAGAAGCTGGGTCCAACCAGAACTCAACAAAGGATTGCTGCGTTTTGTAAGATAATGCCACCTGGACTTCTCACAGGATCCCAATTTCCATTGAAACAGCAAATTCTGTGCAACTAATGATACAATTAGCCAGTCATCTTCACACCATTCTCACTATACCAATTTCAAAATGTTTACACAGTATAATCAGCGATCTATTGGTGTAAGACAATATGAAATACTATAAAGGAATTTAAAAGTCCTCATGAAATTACCAGTTGGAATTGAATGAAATACTGACAACAGTGGTATTTCCAACAGAAATTAAAATTTACAATCCTGGAAATACAGAAGAATTGCAGAATTGATTAAAAAATATTAATGCTTGAAGGAATTACTTTAATCTGAGACAAATAGCCTCTTTCCTTGTTTTAACACTCCTTTAAGTAATATTTCTCTTTTCATTATCTCTCCAGCAGAGCACAGATACAGAGAGGTGGGAGTTTAATTGTTCAGTGAAAGAAAGAGAAGAAAAAGGGGAAAGACTAACTAAAACTCAGGAGTCAGATGGGTTCTTTGCAGATTATAAAATAAATCAGAGCTAAGTCAAAAATAGTTTACACCACTTTCTTTGGAAGTGTGAATGCAAGCCACACACATATTCCAGAGCTTTACTCATTTGCAAACCTAAATGTACAGCTACAGAGCCCAGGAATCAATATTTAGAGTAACAATATACTTGCACATGCACTAAAGATTCCATTTACATATAGGACTACTCTCTCACGAGGCACACTATGCGGCATTTACTAACATCCTATGAGTAGCATTGGTATCATACTGCATTACACTTAAAGCACATGTATAAGAATAAAGGAACAGCATTATTGCCATGAATCAGCCTATTTGATTTTATTCACTGAACTTGCCAACACATAAAATTTCCCCTATTCACACAAGTCACAGCAGATCTCTGTTGCAACCTTACCTTGATCTCATCACACTGGAAAAGGTGCAGATCGGGCTTGTTTTGAGTTGGTTCTTTACATACTAATGCAAGAATCGAATTGTAATTGCAGGCATTCATCACAGCTTGGCAATGCTGAATTGTGCTTAAAGGAAAATTCTCCAGTTCATTCTGCCAGGAAAGAAGAAAAAAAAAAAAAAAAAGCACAAAACACAACCTTACTATACAGTGTCCTGATCTCAGAAAAGCTGCCTGAGTTAAAAAGGGAAAGTGATAATAAGCTAATTAAAACACTGAATCTCATGCACATCATTTTTCTGCCTGTTCCCTTTCTCTCTCTCTCTCTGAAAATGAGACTGCCACTCACAGATCTTACCTTTGATTCCAAGTCCACCAAACTGACAGCTTTGTCATCCACTTGAAGAATCATATCTTGAGTCCACACTTTGCCCTTGGCATCCAGCAATTTCAGCTTCCTTATTCCATCATCTACTGTAATCATTGCCTCTTTTCGGTCCAGAACAAAGGTGGTCAAGTGCTTTTAAAAAAAATAAAATTGTAATTTTCCCTAGTGTTAGGTGGTGTCAGTACTCAAATTGACAGAATAGTAGCAATACAAATAATTAATGAAAAAAAGTGGCTTTGCCTATGGCAGATCTCACCAATAAGCTATCAGAGAGGTTGTTTAGTCCATAACGTCACTTTCAGTCAACTGATTTTTGTAACTCACTGTTTGTCATCCTTTGTTATTTCCTCACTGGAGTGGTAAAACTTGAAGGCACATTCTGACATCTTTCAGGTATCAAAGCTAGAATTAAACCTTGAGTATTTAATTAGCTTTCTTGAGGAGTGAAAACCTGTCTCTCTTGGCAAGCTGAATCCAGGGAGCATCAGCAGACACTTCTCAGAAACATGCTGCCAACATACCTACACCACCACTCTGACCTGGAGTGTCCTCATCTCTTCCAGAGCTGCCAGCTAGCATGCTGATGGTAACCATCATGGGCTTGCATCTGACTGGGATACCTTATGGAGAGGCTACTAGCTTCTTTTTTGTGGAGTTCAGTAGAAATACAGTATACTAACTACTTTTGCTCACCATCAACACGGCATATTCAGATTCAATATAATTAATGGTCCAGAAAATAAATACTATTTCACAGATATCACTTCAGCTAGTTTCCCTGTCATTACGGTTTTCACAATTTTTCCTTCAATATGCCAACCATGCAAGACAACCCATAAAATTGTTTCCTTTTATCCAGGCGTAATTCCATCTTCACATTCTTACTAAAGTCCTGGTTACCCTGATTCAAGCTGAATCAATTTTAGTATGTGCCTGTACATCTATCTTCTAAATAACATAAAAATAGTAAGAAAAAGGAAAAATCCAAGAGGAGTTAAGTGTGGTTTCTTCTCTTAGAGGATAACAGCACTTGATTATGACACACAAAAGAGTAGATACAAGCTATGTATAATCCAAGTATTTAAAAGTAGTAAAGTGAAACAATCTCTCTACTGACTGCTCACAAAGGAATGCTTGAACTCCAAATGCAAGTACTAATCTTCATGCCAGTACAGTACTAAAACTGTTATGAAGAAACCAAAGTAAAAATACAGACAGTATGCAGGAGTATTAATTTGCAAGCTGATTGCAGGATAGAAGAACTTGAGATTAAGACTCTTCTGCATATGATCTCACAATTTACAGTTAATTTAAAACCCAGCATAAAGGATCTTATAATCTGTAGTATTTGAAAGACTTGTCTTAACCCATGATAGCGGTCTGATGGCAGTGGGAGGAAGTTTGTGCCAAAGGAAAACTACATAAAGAGGTGTTGCATGCAAAAGGGCTTAACAGGCTACATATGGGCACGCCGGCTTACTTTGCTGAATATTTTAAACATATGTACTCCTGGATAAAGTAAGACAGCAGCATACAGTATTTCTGCAAAGCAGCTTAAGATGGGAAGTAACGTACTTTGTGCTTCACACTGGAGAAGAATCTGTGCAGGCAGAATATATCTGCTTAACTACTACAGAAGAGACTAACTGGGGCTTTTAAAGGGTAATGCTCAACTTGCTCTGAATATTCTGTCACCTCTGCTGATTACAACTGATCAAAGTATTAAGTATTACCCAGTGTGCTTCATGAACAGCACAAGGTTTTTCAGCTCTGCTTCATCTCTGCAACAAGGCAGGGTCGGAGACAGGACAGCATAACATGTTGAACTGATATCCCATTGAGAAGTCCTGTCCATTTGCCAAACTACACACAGTTTTGTTTACATTCTTCCACATCGAAATTTCAGCTCATTGTGCCAAAGCTATCGAATTTGAGACATTTCAGTGTAATCTGTTCTGAAGTGACCTTGGGCTGGCAGGATATTTTGGAAGATGCATATGCCTTCAAGCATGTGTATCCTCAAAAATCACACAGGCAAAAATAACTGCATGTAAGTGAAAGCTATAATTGGTATATTGTTCTTCGTCTCACCTCTACATGATACTGCGAAGTTTCGGATATGCTGCTGGCACTGTCTCGTGCATAATTCTTCCTTTGTTCTAGAGATGGGAGGAAAAGAAAGGATAATTATTCATTCCAGTTCTTATCATGCTGTTTTGAATACTTCTCAGACACACTTAAAACCAACTGTATATATGAAATCAGATAATTTCTGTGTTTCAACAGAAAAAAAACCTTCACCCCCACACAGTCCAGCACAAGGATCGTACTTACGTCAATGATGTTGAGCGGGAGCTGGTGGGTGCAAACAAAAGCCAGTTATCTCGTCACAGTGAGTCAGGACACCCAAGGAGAGCAGTGCTCTCACTGAAAACGCTTCATTGGGAAGCCTGATTATTAACCTCACTGGCTTCCCACTTTGGTAGCAACAGGTTAAGCAGCATCAGGCTTACCGAATTTGTATGAACGCATTTGAAAGCCTAAGTATTTTCTGATACATGTGTTAAATCTGCAAAACAACAAAGCCACACACAAACCAGACCTGACTCATCCTTTATTTCTTCCTAAAGTATTCAATCCGATGAATTACTAATGTAGAAATATGAATGGAAAGGAGTAAAAAAACCAAACTCAACAAGCAAACACACCAGAGATCTCTAACAGGTACTTCTTCAGCTGAACAAAACACAGTGCTGCAAAATCAGAAGTATCATTTGCCTTTTACTCCATAAAATAGATTAATATCAAACTAGGAGAGGAGGGAAGGGAAAATCTGAGACGAAAACACAGCACACACCCATGTCACAAAATAATGAATTCAGATTAATACTGAAGAAAACTTTTCAACTTTAGTGGAAGAAAATTTGAATGTAACAACTGGAGGGTTTTTCTTTTTCTTCCCCCCCCCCACCACTGTAACCACTTAAGTTCCTGATATGGAACTTCAAGACATTTGCCTGAGGAAGGAATTCACTGAGAAACTTGCCCAAGAGAGGTCTGAGGAAACCACGAGTAGGTAATTATTTTCTCTCAATTTTTTGAAACAACTTGATTTCTGATCTTTGAGTAAAATAGATGGCTTGATGTTGTTCAGGAGAGTAGCTGATATACATACAAAATCCATCAATTCCATCATACCCTGATTACTTGGGGGTGGGGGTGGGGAAATATAAGTCTGTGATTGTTTTGACAGGAAAGGTAAGTTACATTTTGCAAAACAAAAAGCTGACTACTACCGAGTCCATGATCTGTGGCTTAGAGATCTTCAGTGAGGACAGTGTAAAAGCCACACTATACAGGCTCTTCCATGGCCTGTTCTTCCATTCCTGTTCTTTCAGACAGGAATTTCAGGTGGCTACAGATTGTCCTGGTTTCAGCAGAGACAGAATTAATTTTCTTCCTAGCAGCTGGCATAGTGCTGTGCTTTGGATTTAGGATGAGAACAATGTTGGTAACATACTGATGTTTTCATTTGTTTTCAAGCAGTCAAGGACTTTGCTGCTCCTTACACTGTCCTGCTGACAGGGAGGCTGGGGGGCGCAGAAGAAGCCTGAAGGCCTGTGACACCGCCAGGGCAGCAGACCCAAACTGGCCAAAGGGATATTTCATACCATATGGCATCATGCTCTGTATATAACAGCAGAGTGGGCCAGGAAGCAGGGTGGCTCAAGAATTAGCTGAGCATCATCTTCGGGGTGGTGAAAAATTGGGTTGTTCACCACTGGTTTTTTATATTCTTATATCATTATCTTCTTCCTTTTCTGTCCTACTAAACTGTTTTTATCTCAACTCATGAGTTTTACTACGGTTTTTTGGGGTTTTTTGGTTGGTGGTTTGGGGTTCTTTTTCTTCCCCCTTCTGCCTTTTTGATTCTCTCCCCCATCCCACTGGGGGTGGAGTGAGTGAACAAACAGCTGTGTGGTTGTTTTAGCTGTTGTCCAGGTTAAACCACAGCAGCGATACAGAAATGCCCTCATTCTGAGACGTCACCTGCATAAGTATTTGTCACCTTTTACAATTATGCCTTTTTATCTCTCCAGTTTTCAGTGACTTTCAAGAAAAACAATAGAGCTTCTGAAATCCCTCACCAGCTTCAGGTCCCACTCCCCTGATGCAAACGTTGCTCATGTAACAGAGCCATCCTGCTACTATACAGCAGCTACTCAAGAAAAGTGTGCTGTGCAATCAGCCAAATTCAAGAACCCAAAGGATTATCAGAATTTTTAACCGGGTGTGTGAATATTTTTAAATAGATGTCTTAATTTAATTATCGATTTTTCTGAAACCCCAGGGCAGAGATCTCCTGCTATTTCTGCTTTTGCAGCATGTTACTTTTTTTTTCCTTTGGGTTGATTTCCTCTTTAACCACAACAAACACACACACACACATGCACACCCCAACAAAGCAGCCAGTAAAGCAGTTCTGTGTGATTTGCTACCTTTCTTTTTTTGTTTTGATGATGATCTGAAGAAGTAAAGTCCATCTGTTCCTAACAAAACAAGGGAATTGAAAAGCAGTATCTAGTTTAACTCCATGGAATTATTTACATCTCCAAGGGGATCAGTTACCAGTCCTCTGTTATGAACTGTAAACGATAGCTAAACTCTGTCCAACAAGAAAGAATACATGCTTAAAAACCAGAAGTTGCTTAAATTAATAATTCATCAAATATTCAGCCTTCACTGTTGTTTTATTTTTTTAGGTGAAAAAAAGTATTTCTTAACAATATCAAATTAAACCAGGATAATAAATGTTACATTCACTGTATGATTTATAAATCCTGCAAAGAATAATAGTTGGAGTGTTTTTAAATAAACAAAGAAATCCTGGTATGCACAGGGGCTCCACAGGACTTAAAAAGCAGCCAGTAACTTTTGCAAGAGCAGCTTCATGGAGACTTTGTCCTGTGTTAAGACAGGATATCCCAAAGCATTTGTAGCACTGATTAACACATCCTCTTCCACAGAGCAGCACAACACTCACAACAGACAGATGGCAAGGTTTTCAGTACTGTGTCATGGTGAAAACAATAGTGTGTATATAAGAGAGGGCATTCTCTGAATAAAAGTTGTGGTTGCCTACACTTGAGAGCCAAGGAGAGCTCCTCAAGTTCTGAGCTCTTAATTACAATGGGATGGTAACAAGAGCTTCAACAAAATTTTCAATTAGTGAAAGTCAGTCTGGATTTGTGTTACTAAACAAAAAGTATGGTCAGCACAACAACCGACAGTCCATGCTGAGTTCAGCCTATTTGTTTCTTTAATCCAGGCAGAATGATTATTAGAACCTTGTAGAGACCCAAGTTATTATAGAGAATAGAATAGTACATTTCAACTGGAAGAGACCTACAGCCATCATCTAGTCCAACTGCCTGAGCACTTCAGCACTAACTGAAAGTTAAAGTATGGTGTTAAGGGTATTGTCCAAATGGGCATGGGGAATCAACCACCATTTTCTGTTATCCCATAGGCCCTTGTACCAAAACCACCAGGTATGTCACTTGTGCAGACCTGGTGACCCCCTTTTTTTGGGAGTCCAAGAAAGTGATGCAATCTAAACTCTGTGGTGAAGCACACAAACTAAAACTAGGAAGACTTCCAAATCTTGTTGCAGTTACAGACCACGAGAAGAAAAAAACCCAACCAAAGCAACCAAAAAGGAAAAAAACAAAAATAAAAGAAGAAGAAGAAGAAAGGGAGGGTACCTCACAGGCTCAGTGCTGCAACTTTGAATGTGCTTTTGGATGAGCTAAGAAGGAACCGATAGCACCTGTATTGTCAATACTGCTATAGAGGAGCTGGAGGTAGATATTACAGGTAACTGCTCCATTCTGAAACTATTCACCCTTAAAAATACATTACCTAATAAAAACCTGCTAGCATCAGGCAAAATTCTTCTGTTGCTTCCAGAAGCGTTTTCCTTCAACCTTTGTTTTTCAACTCTTTTACAACTCAATTTTTAGAAAGTGGGTCTTCTTCCCCATACAGGGTGACCACAGCTGCTAATATAACCCTGGCTCCCTGAGACACAGTTTTCTTGGCTAGCTGTCATAAGTTGCAATGAAAGAAGAATGAATAAAGTCCCCCTGTCATGATATTATGAATATAATACAAAGGGGTAAAAAGAAATTAAGGGAAAGAATAGAGGAAAGAAATAGAGGGAAAGGGAAGGGAAGAGGGGAAAGAGGAAAGAAAGACTGGCATCTAAAATACTTCCACTTCCCTATCTGTTTTGTCATTAGCTCAAAACTACACCTCAGCCTCTGCTTCCTCCTGGGGCCTAGCTCAATGTTCAAGGTTCCACCTATAAACCTTTTCCAGTTCCCACCTTGCCCTCAAAAAGGAGGACACACTTTTGCACTCCCTTCTGCTGATGTCCTCCCACTGCCTAGAACTTCTAGCAAAATTGATCTAAACCTGCAAACCTGTTCTGCATCCCTGACTACCCAGATGATACAAAAGTCTGCCATTTCTTCCTACAATTCTGCATTTCCACTTCCAAGCCAGATATATCTGAGCACATGACTCTCAGTATCACCCATATACCACTGCTTATTTTTTTAATTTTTCTAGAAAGTTGCCTAGTGCCATTCTTTTGGACACACAGCTTCTATCTCTAACTCTTCCACATACCACTGTGGTTGAGGAATAATAATCAATATTAATATGACTGCTTTTAACAGAAATCCTGAAAAATTACTCTTATTGCATGATATTCAAATGCAAGTAACTCATACCCTACTATTGAAAATGAGCAACAGAATCTGCAGACTTACTGAACATACTGGGGCTGTCTGGGATGGAGTTAATTTTCTTCACAACAGCCTGCACAGTGCTGTGTTTTGGATTTGTGACCAAAACAGTGCTGATAACATAGGAATGTTTTAGCTATTGCTGAACAAAGCCACGGCTTTCTCTATTTCTCACTCTGCTGCCCCAGTGAGGAGGCTGACGGCGCACAAGAGGTTGGGAGGGGGCACAGCTGTGACAGCTGACCCAAACCAACCAAAGGGATATTGCATATCATAGCGTGCCATGCTCAGCAATAAAACTGTCAGGTCATCTTTCCAAAGTAGTCCTTGCCCAGAGACTGTTTGGATATTGGTCTACTTGGGGGAGGTGGTGATTCCTTTTGATTACTCAAGTGGGGGTTGGTTTGTTTGGGTTTTTTCTCCCCCTCTTTCCTTTACTTATTAAGCTGTCTTTATGTGGATCCATCATTTTTTCCCTTGCTTTTGCTCTTCCAATTCTCTCCCCCATCCTACTATCGGGAAGAGACAGAATGAGCAATCTACTGTGTAGGTCCTTAGTTGCTGGCAGGGGTCAAGCCCCGACATGGAAGAAAAAATAATGTTTTGTATTCTCCATGTCACTCCTAATCCTCCTGATCAATCTCAGCCTCTCACTGGTCTCTTCATGTATGAAGAGAGTTATTGAAGCTGAAGTGAAATTCTTCAACAGAGACTTCCAGATAGGATGCATAAAACTATCCAAGGAGAGATAAAAGTATCAAAACCATTGAGGTTTGTTTTCTATTTTACTGCAGCTCTTACATCCAATATGTAAAATACATCACAGCCTTAAAACTGCAGTTACCTCAAACCCTGCTAATATACTGTACAGAATTTACCTCAAGTATTTCCCTTGTCCTAAATGAAAAAAAAAAATTTCAAAAAAAGACCATGGAAGAAGACACTTAAATTAAATTCTTAATCACAATTTATAGCAAAGGCCTCCCAGAGGAATTTGAGCAAAATAAAATCTCTCACAGCCAAGCGCAATAAACTTAAAAATTAAACTCACAGGTCCTGACCGTAAGATCTTCCAGCTACTAACCCTTTCAAAGGAACACAAACACTGATCCACAGAAACTAATCTCTTCCAGCTCTCTGATGTGGAGAGATGCTACTGTTATTCATGTCACTGTTGAATTTACAAAGTTCACCCATCATCAGGAATGGGCCACATTTCTGGTTTCAAAGAGGCGTGAAAATGTACTGATTACATACCAATTTTGGAAGCTGACAAATACCAGAAGAAAAATACCCAACTCACCTCTTGACCAAAGACTTTTCACCAAACCATGAATACAATAGAAAGTACATGATACAGAAAAAACAGGACTTGAGATTGCCATCACTCATGCTCTTCCTTGCTCTCCCTACGCTTAGAACTCTGTGCTCTCTCCAATTATTTCTGTGAAGAACTATTCCACATCTTGGAAAGGTAACTCCTCCACAGTTTCAGACAAAAACACTGGTGTGGTCCAAGGCCTCTTGAGGCAAAGCTGAAGTCAGAGTTCCACTTCACCTGGAAGAAGGTGCAGCAGTCAAGAGAACTGCTTAATAAATGCTGCTGAAGCTTGGCTCTGTGCCACTGTTCAAGAAGACTACCCAGAGAATTGTATCACAGCAAGAAAAATCTAATTCTTTACCTAGTTAGGGAAAATTCTTACCAAAAGATCTGTCTGGATCATAACAGCTGACGTGAAGCACAGGTGGCACTGGTTTGAGGTATGGTACCTTTGGCCACAACAAATGTTTAGCTCCTAAAAGCCTAAAACAGAAATGAGAAATCTGTTTCCTAAACTTCCACTGATGTCTTACAAATAATTGCATAGGCCAGATGTAATAAATGCTACGTGTACTGTGGTTATGATAGCACTAAGGACAATGGCGGATCCCAAGCTTCACCTTTCACAGTCCAATTGGAAAATTTCTGAAGAAAGTACAAAGAGACAAAGGTCTGAAATCTGATGGCAAACCAAGAGGAGATGGATTAAGAGTATCTCTCATAAGGTACCTTAAAAATCCTGCCACCCATCATCAAGCAGAAAAGACCATTACTTAGTTTACTACTCTATGTCTGTGGTTTACATTGGACTGATAGCTGAAACCCCTTTAAGAATGTATTGCAGCTGCTGGAAAAACTCAAGACTGGAGACTCAAGTGCAGGGGATTTAACTTACACATATGGATAGAAAGGTCAAAGACTGGTTCAAAACCAATATCATTAAAAGAGAAACACTATCACTTTCAGAGATATTCCACTTTTCAAAAGATGGAGAAGTTAATTTAAAAAGGGCATGTAGCTGTAGGCCAAGGAGTATTTGCTTTAAACTGAAGGAGGATAGAATTAGATTAGATACTAAAACGAAATTCTTCCCTGTGAGGGTGGTGAGGCGCTGGCACAGGTTGCCCAGAGAAGCTGTGGCTGCCCCCTCTCTGGCAGTGTTCAAGGCCAGGCTGGATGGGGCTTTGGGCAACCTGCTCTAGTGGAGGGTGTCCCTGTCCATGGCAGAGGGGTTGGAACTAGACAATCTTTGAGGTCCCTTCCAACCCAAACCTTTCTGTGATTCTAATGGTTTGTGCCACAAGCTTCTGTCTGACAACTACACAGAACTAGCTATCAGAGTAACAGTGTTGCTTAGAAGTCAATTGTCAGTTTAATTCATTCAACTATCAAATAACACAAGTATGTTACATGGATGGCTTCTTCTAATGGACTCATCTATTCTATGATCCACTTGTGATTGCCTTGAATTTATTACACTATAGTTCTTTCTCTGAATTAGGTATTTCAGCAATACAAAGAAGACACATGCAATTTCACTGCTAACACAGCTCTGAGAGTATAAACACAATGAATAAAACACCTAGCCTTTCCTGATTCACTGTGAAGACAATTTTAGTAACATCTTTCAATTTTGTGCTGTATAATAATCTAACAATTTGGAGCAAACCACTGGCTCGCTAGTCCTGGGGAATGAGGCTGCTCCACACTGTGTCACTTGCTGGCAAACTACCAGCACAGTCCTGGCTACTGTCACCAACTGATGCTGCACGACTTCCCACAAGCAGAGCTGCAGGAGACAGATGGAGAAGGCAATGCTAAAACAACAGATGACAGTAGGAACCAAACCCCATTTCAGATGGAAAGATCATGAAGTAAATAGTGAAATAATACCCATAAGAATGTGTCGAGGGCATCTTCCCTCACAGTTCAGTGAGAGATTTATCACATGAGTAGAAAACAGTTCATTTCAGGAAGGAAATGAGTGAAAACAGAGCGATTATTTGACATAGGAAAAAAGGCAGTTACAAGGAAGTTTTTGCTACCAGATAACCACGTCAGAGAGAGTGATGGCTCTAGTCTAGTTTCAACTAACTGAGTGTAACACTGTGGTGGTTTTGGCCCTGGCTAGAAGCCAAATGCCCACCAAACCGCTCGCTCACTCCCCCCTTCAGCCGAAAAAGGGAGAAAATATGTTTTTGGGGGCTCAGGCCCTGAGATAGGGACAGAGGGATCACTCTCCAATTAGTGCAATGGGCAAAACAGACTCGGCACAGAATAAAGAAAAGTGATTTATTACAACTACGACTAATACACCCAGTGAACCGGAACGAGATAAGAGTAAGAAAGCGGCCAGGTCTTAAAGCGCTTTCCCCCCACCCTTCCCCTTCTTAGCAAACTCAAACTTCATCATGATTTTACTCCCTTCTTCCCCCCCAAACATGGCGCGGGGAGGGGCAGGGAATGGGGAGTGAGGTTCCGGCGGTACCAGTTGCTTTCCTTCCCCAGATCGTAACACTTCTACTTCCCCCCACCCCTTGCCTCTTCACACCCTTGACTTTAATCATCAATTTCGCTCCCTTCTTCCCTCCTGTCGCAGCACCAGGAGGGGCAGGGAATGGGGAGTGGGGGGTTTCAGTCTGTTCCGCCCGAGTTGTCTTCTGTCTCAGCTCGGGGGGTGGGCACTCCACACACACACACACACTCTTCCCTTACAGCGCCGTGGGGTCCCACCCACACCAGAAATCGTATCCACGAACTTCTGCAGCGTGAGTCCTCTCCATCGGGGAGTCATCTCCTCACCACAGGCCTCTCAGCAGGACTTCTTTCCATATGGTTTCGACATTTGAGCCCGGGCTCCCCCAGCCTGGCTCCCCCGCAGAAGTCACAAGTCCCCTGTCAAACCTGCTGAGGCGTGGATCAATCTCTTCACAGGGTGTAGATGTCTCTGCTCCCCGTCCTCATCCATGGGCTGCGAGGGGACAATCCGCTTCACCATGGTCTTCTCCACGAGCTGCAGGGGAAACTCTCTTTCCACATTCTTTCCCCACCTCCTTCAGGGCCTGGCCTTGGCTATCGCTGCAGCTGGTCACATCTTCCCACTCTGCGTTCCAGTGGCAAAGTGTGCCAGCCTGCAGTTTCTTTGTCTCCTCTATGTGATTCACAGAGGCGCTGTGAATCCTTCTGTGATTGGTCAAAAGTGACTTTGGCCTTGAATTGGCTCTTGTTTACTGTTGGGAACTCACAACAAACTGTAACTGCTGCTTTGCAAAAGCCATCTCAGCAGCACAGCTACACCAAACTGCAACACCAATAAAACTCCAGCCTCCTTTCCCACTGTCAACCTTTTGCTTGACAGCTGAAGGACTGAACAATCATGAATCTCACCTTAGCACTGGGACTCAACAGATAAACTTCATGCCCTGAGATAAACGGGTGTGCATATGTGTATATCCACACACACTTACACACCTATATGTACATACATCTTAATATTATTATTAATTTTTAGTCTACACTGTACTCGGAAGAAATGGGATTAGAGATCAAGTCACAACTCAGGAGTTAAAGTACAATTTGTTGATACCCACAGATAGCTGCTTTAGTCCGAATGGCATTCAAAAGTCTTTCAAGAAAAGGAAGTTTGTCATGGGCAAAGTTGGCTGCTAACATTACATTGGCACATTTTAACAAAACAAAAAAAAACACGGTCCATTTTATTTTTACAATATTTTTTCCCCAATATCTTCTGAGTGAATCTATTAAATACGTGAGCCTTAAGTATTTAGATAAACAAAGCATGTACATTTAGTATATATGTACATAATATATAAGAAGAAAGCTAGGATACCTCCAACCAATTTTATAGGCTTTCAGCCTCATGGATCTCAAATAAAATATTTCAGTTAGCTATTAATTATAAACCAATTATAATAAGCATTTAAAACACATTTTAACAATACCAGTATTGCCAAACTCTTTCTCATCTGCCTTGGGACAGCATACAGAAAAATTCCTAACATCACCAAGGAAGAAAAGACCCACATGGGATGGAGCAGAATGTTGACATGGTTTATTATTTATAATAATAAGAATAATTGTCCTGAATTTGAGAAAATTTTTACCTGTTTTCCTTGTTTTCTCCAATTCATGCATTGGTGATACTGATAGCCTAGTTCTTCATGCATACAAAACTGAGCAAAAGCAGTAAAATATGCAAACTCCTCTCTAAAAGCTGTGCCAATATATCTTTACCCAGAGCTCCAGGATAATTGAGTCTTCTACTTCATTCCTGGCAACTGCAACTACACTTTTGTGATGTATCTACTAGTGATGGAAGTGAACCAAGATCAACAACTCATTTTACAGGAGCTACAATGCCGCAGTTATACAGCAAGCATTTTCAATTTGTACCTGATTTCAGTTACATATTTTAGAAGTTAAAAGCCTGTTGACCTCAAATTTGCTTACTTGTCCCCATCTTCCCCTGACATACGACTATCCCATGACATGTCTGATATGAAAAAGCATAGAGTTGTTATAATACAAGCCCACAAAGATTAAAGGACATGGTTAGGACACTCATACTGCCACCCTGTCCAAACCATATACTCTTGAAAAATTATGATGGTGATGTAAAATTAAAAAGAAAAGTGCAATGCTCTCATAACATCTCATAAAGGAAGAACCTGCTGAGTTTTTCCACAAAGTCCCCTGATGGTTTCTGTTACCACCAATTTCTGTCAACACGTGCAATCAGTCGAGAGAACCCATACAGGATGCAGAAGCCACCATTAAAAACTATCACTTCAGAACTTTCCCCAGTTGCAGTTCCTGCAAAACTATGTCAAGTGACTGACTTTTATAGCACACCAATAAAAAAAAAAAAAAAAAAAATTTAAAGTTAGAATGATTCACACACAACATGATTTTTAAATGGCAAATGTTTCAAATGGTTTCTACTTTTGTCTTTGCTGACCTTTCTAGAAGCAGACCCTACTCTAGCACAGTGCCTTCAGCCACCAAACCACATCAACTTTTTCACATCACTGCTCTTTTCAGAGAGAACTAGATCTCCCAACTCCCTTTTAGGCTTTTAGCCTCATGAATTTCAGAGCTGTCAAAGCCAACAAGGCAACAACTACAGCAAAGTTCTCGTGTTCACGGGTGAATAACCAAACTGGAGGCCTCAAGGCTATCCTTCCAAGGGCAAAGTTAATGCTGTTCTAATGCCACAAAGCACTCTGCCCTCACACCCCTAATTCCTGAGGTCACAACCAGCGATTACCCCACCCAAAACCAGGAGGGAGGAAAAATGGGATGCTGCAATTACTAGCTACTGGTTTTGAGTTTTCTGCGGAAAAGGTGGTAGGCACAAGGGACAGCAGGTTGAAGGTTCCTTCACAAGACCAGGTTCTCACTGCAAACCTCGTTCTTCCAATCTCATCGGTTGTACTGACTTCCAAAAGAGCATTTAGCAATAAGCACAGATTTACACAATAGAAAATCTCTCAGCTTCGCTGGCACTTGTATTTCTATTACTAGTGTAGCTATCAGCAGGATATATTCACAGTGGAGGTGGATGACCGGGAAACTGCAATTTGGTTGGCAAAGAACATGACTACAGTCTGCCACCACAGTGATTTGGCCATGGGCTAGAGAGTAGCACATACAGCCCAGACAAATACTAGCATCTGCAGTGGGTAAGTGCAACAACATTTAGGCATTTATAAGTAACATCACATTTGACAGTCACAAAGCCTGTTGAAAATAGCAGGTCAAATAGGGCTTCAAGTCTGCTACATCAAATCTAATTTCCATTAAATCCTTGTGTCAAACAAGAATAATATCACAAATTCCTTTTCTGCTAGCAGGGGATAAAGTTGGGGAGGCAGGGGGGACCTAGGTCATGAACAAAACCCACAGCACAGCTAGATCCCTGAATGCCTTCTCCCTGGTACATACCTTAGCTGTAGGTTCACTCTTAGTGTTGTGATAAATACATTATACATTGCTGCATTATACATTGGTGGGAGCTCTCTGCTTTGTAAACCATGAAAAGATTTTCTAGCTAGCCTAGTTAGTTTTAGTAGGCATAAAATGACTTTGTTCTTTCATTTTGTTTATACACACACACACACATGTACATACAGGTTCAGATTTACATGCGTAAAATGTTTTCACCATGACAACACAATCAGTATTTAAACAACAATTTCAACATAAAAGCTTTGAGACTTTGTAGCACCTTACCATAAAGAGCTTTTGCACTTGTTCTTGAATTCTGCTCCCTCTCTGCCTGAGCAAACGTTGGGGACCCATAGCCGCTGGAAGAAAACATGTCTGGTTAACTTCTGTAGAGACGTCTCTGCCACACAGAAACAGGGACTGACAAAACCCATCCCCTTATGCAGGACTACACATACCTACGACCTTACTAACAGAGGTAATGATACTGGCTATTTGTTCCACGTCACAAATACAACAAAGCATGTTTCATTTAGACTGGAAGCTCTCCTGAGTGATTTTTTTGTTGCATGAATACACAATTAATTAATTATTAATGCACAATGAGGGCCTGGTATACACCTAGATGCTACCATAATTTAAGTAATCAAAAAAATAACAACAACTACAATAATGACTATGCCAAAGACTTGGTAGAATTTGGGTTTTTTTCCTGCACACAAAAGTGTTAATTTTTAAAAACAATTATCACCACTTTTTGTAAAAGCTTTAAAAGGACTATCATTGCCTACAACAAATGAGAAGGCAACCCAACTTCCTTCTAGCGTAACAACAAGAATGAGTCATGTACAAGCTCACTTTTAAAGGGACAACAACATGAGAAGCAGATGCCAGCACAGATGCCCTGCTCCATGCAGGAATACACGGGGTTTTTTAAATTACATTAGGTCAGTTCTCATTAGGGCTGCGAACGAGCCGCACGCCATGCTTCTGACACAAGGATCATTCTCTCCTATCTCAGGGAAGGTAACACTTCCATGTAACGGTTGCTCAGTTCTGTTTACTGGGAAGCAGCATTTTCTCACAGATGGAAAGGGAAGCCTCATCTTTTATGCATGAAAATGCATTCATTCAATGCTAATCTTAAACATATCAGGCATACAAGTAATGTACAAAGTATGTTCTGGCTACAGCAATTTGTTTTTCTGCTCGAGATGACTCCAGTAATACAGCTTTACCCTTACACTAGTACAAAAGCCAGTCTGATGATATCTGTCAGTTTGGTTACGTGGTTTGGAAACTGCACATTCTTGCACAGAAACTGACTGTGTTTTATTCCTTTTGGGATAATTATAGCTCTATCTGAAATGAAAGCATAAAGAAGAAAATACAACACTATTTTTTGCCCATAAAAGGAAAATCAAAGGCATAACCTTACTTCATTTGAGGAAAATAACTTCCATATCCACCAGGAGGGGTGTTTGGTATATGCCCATTCATTCTTATTGTCACTTACTGAGGGAAACGATCTGGGAAAAGAAACAACAGCATATGAATTGCAGTGTCTTAAAAGATGAAGGTTTGATACAGATGTAATACAAACCTAATGAGAAAATTATGGTTGAAATGGGAAAGGAATTGCACCAACAAGCTCAATTGTTATTATTTGCATCGCAGTGATGCCTTAAAGACCCGTTATAGAACCTCTCCCAATTGCAATTTGATAGTTACTGCTTCAAATAATTTATAATTTAGTGAATAAAGCCACTATTATTGATACAATGGTCTTTAGGAATAGCTTTAGAAATAAAAGGCTGACTAAACAAAGAACAGTATCTGCTGCAGAAGCGGACAAGATGTTCCAAATGGAAACTTTATTAGGCAACCATGCTTGACTTCAACTGTCAATTAATTTCTTTCAAATGAAAGTTTTGAAATGGCCTTTTGATACACATTCTGTGAAACTTATCTGCTGATTTGTTAGAAAGATGCATTATCAAAACAATACACAGTTGTTAGCAGAAAGGGAATCTTGGTTAGCTATCTTTAGACTTTAAAAAAAACAACCCACTTTTTAAGCAGCACTTAACATCCTGACAGTTTAACATTCCAAATGAAGCCATTCATATAACAATAATACTGAAAAAGCTATGATGAAACAGTTAAGGGAATGCCTTCAACTTTTAAAAACATGCTCACTGAAATGAAAATTTACACCGAAAAGCAACTTTCACAACCCAGTAAAAATTAACAAATCTCTGTTTAAATTTACCACAGGAAAATAATCTTATAATTACACATAAATGTATAATACATGTTTCAATATTTCTCTACATCTCAATCGTTAAATAGATTAAAAAAAAAATCCTTAAACTCCATAAAATAGTAAAAAGTAAGTCAGACAAAATTTCTACCTAACAAAAGCTGTTTCCAAAGTAAGCACAACCTGCTTTGCTAAAGCCACCTTCCAAAGAGCTAATCTTCTGAACCATTAAGTCAACTTGCTGCCTCACTTTAACTGATCTCTTCTCGCTTCAGAAAGGGGTGGCAGCTGACTGACGTGAAGTACATACTGCAGTTTGCATCCACATAAATTCTGCTGCTTCTCTCAGGTCTAAAGTCTTTCATCAGTTCGAGAGATGTATGAGCTGCAGGAGTCATCTGTGCTGAGAACAGAGTCCTTTCCTTACTTTTCTGAGGACCACCTGACATCTACCTGTGATGTAGCTAGTGAAGCCAACTAGAACCAAGCTGCATTGATTACATACCAAATGCAATCCTGTGGGAGCGTGGTGTTGCCTATAGTGAGCACATACTTGGTTATTTTGCTTAGTATCTCTATTTAATTTTGTTATTTATACTTTAATCACTCCTTGCAAAATGCCTTTACTGTCATACCTGTATTTTATTTTCATTTCTCCTGCACATCCCCACAAGTATATCATGTATCCAACTTGGTAGCCTGTTTGGCTGATCTAAGCCACTTTTTATAAAAAAGTGCAGTATTTAGCAGCTGTCTCCAATAAATTACTATCTATGCTGAGCGCTTATCAATTCATTAGCAATTACAACCTTTCAAAAGCATCCTGAAACTGTCCCATGACTTGAAAGGATAAAAATAGTCATTTTCTCAGCAGAATTTGCCAGGTCACTGTGCACTTGTTCCGTTTCAGCAATTGCATGGACGGCAGCAGCTCACAGTGCTCTTCTCCAGCTCATGATGGCACTGAGGTCTTTAACACTTCCTATCGGCTATTAATCCTTATTGTCTACAACCAGTGCTCGGTAATTCTATTTGCCATGCCCTTTTGTCATGTGGGATCTTTTTCATAGTCCTATTTATAACAAATTCAGCAACCAACTGCTTTAAAGCGAGATCTGGAATAAACTTTGGGTTTAGAGTCTCTCAAAATTACTTCACTCCTGTGACATCTTAATCTGACAAATACTTGGGTTGCTATTGGTACTCCACTTAATTTTATGAAAGTGGTGAAACAGATCTTTTAAGTTGCAGGAATGCAATATATTAGAACTTTGAGCTTGGGCCTTGGAATTTAGCATAATGCACTGAGTTTTAAGGTGGCAATGAAACTGAACAGCAGATTTTCAGATTAGGAGGAGAAAACATGTGTCATGACTAAACATCTGCCCATTCTAAGGCATAGCACCAGAGTAAATATAAAAATCTTTAAAATTACATTTTTAACCAAGTGATAATGCAGATCCAAAGGTAGAAATTTTGTCTGGTTTTCAAACACACACACACAAACACACACAAAAAAGAAGGCATGCAGCTTGTTCTGCCAAGTAAGCACAAAAGTTGTAGTGAGCTTTAACTGATAGGCAAACAAAACACCACTTGCTATTTGGTAGTTGAGTAAAGCCAACAATATTTCCTGTCCCTCATGCAATTTCCCATTGGGAAAAAAAAATCAAATGCTTTTGAAATGTCAAGATAACTACTTTGACATGACAATTTCAAGAGGTTGTGCAAGGCTTCTATCACTTGGTTCAAGGAAGCTCTCAAGTATGATACAAACAAACCCTTTACAGTCATTATTTATAATTAGTCCTCAATATTTATAACAGCATCATAAAAGCTACTCCTAACTTCCCAAAATTATCAGGCAAATTCATCTCTTTCAACCTAAATGTTTCTGAAATAAAAATGTTTTAGGAAAACACTTTAAATTTTTTATTAAATGCATGATGGAGAGAAGGGGAAAAAAACCATAAAAGGATAACAAAATGTGCAGTGCTTTGCTTATTATTTATTCACTTGTACAGCTTTCTCTGCTGTATTTCTCATCTCAAATGCTCTTTCATCTCTTACAACCAGTCCTGTAGCAAAAGTCAAGCCCTGCACACTGTGAAGCCATTGTCATCCAGGAGTCTATTAATATAACTCCACTTCCTCTTTAATCTTCCCTTTCACCTCAGCCCAGAAGTTCACAGCAACATAAACTGCTGCCCTAGACTTAACATAAACATCCACCAGAATTAACTGTATGATCCCTCTTCAAGTAGGCCTGAAATATCAACAGTTTACTTGTGAATATGCCCAAGAATGGTCATGTCTGTCTTAGGATACTGCAAAGAAATCATGACTGCTCTGAACAGGACATAATTAACACCAGGAAAACTAAGTATTTAAGTGGAAAACAGCAATAGAAAAATAGCTAAAACAATAAGATGAATATTAATATATTTAAAATATATTAAGATATTATTAAAATTACCAAGAAAATAGTTACAAATAAGAAACAACTCCACACACACAAAACAGCAAATCCTGTTGCAGCAGTATCAGAGGCTGAATGAAATCACTGCTGCCATCACAGCTTATACTGATAGTAAGCAGCAATATAAGTGATAAGGGTACAGTTTTTGCAACAGATAAACAGATCCCTTTAGTAGCCAACAGTTACGGGTGGTCTAATCCCAAGCATGAGCAATATACAGACACACAATGTGATTACATCGGTCATAAATATTCACTTTAAAAAAATGCCCACATGCTAAAATACTCTTTGCTTTCCCCACCTTACAGCATGACAGCGTAATGAAAGCAATACAATCTGTGTGCAAGAACAAGCTGACACACAGACAACTCACATGCCTTGCCATTTCATTTCCTAGTAAGAGTCTGAGGGCAACAAAATCCCTCTATTTAAAAAAAAATAAATAAAATCCCCTTTTTTAGAAGGGTAAAGCCATCTCAGCAAAGGAAATTAGATATTCCAGAGACAGGTGCTATTTTCCACTCATCCTGACTCAATTGGTTCCAACCAGCAGCAGCAGATCACAATACCCAGATGGAAAAGAAGAGGTACAGCCTAATGGTGTGGATATTTTAGAAATAATGGAGGAGGAAGGGTTAAGGAGAAGAGGATGTAGAGGAAGCAAAAGGAAAGCCAAGAATGGCTGGAACAATGATTATCTACTGATTAAGAAAATACTGTTACTAACAAGTCATTGTTATCACATGCCTTTAAAACCCCCAAGAGCTCTTCTCCAGCTAGATACCAGCAGGCAAGGCTGTAACACCAGCCTAAACAAAAAAACAGTGGGCTATTACAAGGTAACACTTATCTGTAGCAGATCTGACATTGTAGCAATGTCAGATAAGAGCAGCTTTCTCTATCCTTTGCCTTTTGAAAACATTACAGAACAACAAAACTAAGACAAGATGTATCTGTGTAACACTAACTCACTGAGTTTGTAAAAATGCCTCTGTGCTATTCAACGAAGTTGGTACCTCACCCTATTCACCATCACACACCTTCCCTCAAACATGCACTACTCCCTCACACTGAATTTTTGAATAGTTACTACCTTTACCTCCCTCTATCTCCACCCTGAGGCCTTTCTTTTGTTATTACTTATGCCGTTTCCACTTGTGCCTACTTAGCTGTTCTGACCCAACACTCACCTATTTACACCTTCACTCCAGCCACTGGCTTTACAAATGGGAAACTCCTGCTGGAAGCACGTCCCATGGACTCTGATGAAATGTGACTCCTGCCCTCTGCTTCGGGACCTGCTTCAGACAACAACCGAGAGCAAACACGAGTTCTGCTGCCTGCTCAACATCTTGCCTGGAGATGCACACGCATGCATAAGTAAGCACTGCTTCGGAATGACCACTGGGGATTTTCCATCCTCAATACATTGATATCAGAATTTCTCCAAGACAAACTGCTGCCGGTTGGGCTGGCAGCAGCTCTGTACCATCACGTTTTCAATTTTCTATTAAGGGGATTGTAACATCCAAATGCTGCTCAAAGAGGTGACAGAAAAAAAAAATTAAACAAATCACATGCAACACTGAAAGCTAGATCCTACCAGGAACACAGTTTCAAGACAGAACATTTGGACTTGATTCAACACAGCTTAGGCTGTTGTCCCCTTTTTCCTCTTTCAAGCCACCCCTTATTAATGGGTGGGCTGAAAGGTCCCTGGGAAAACAGTAGGTATTGAGGAATATGCTCCTGTGTCCAAGTGTCAGGACTTCATGCAAACACACTAAGTACAACAGCCATAATAAAATTAATTTTGAAAATGTTGTTACTTTCAAGTCTTCTCTGGATCCAGTGCAGTTGTCCAGCATGACCATTAGCATTAATTAAATTGCATCGTAGCTCATACAAATATGCATTGAGTTGCATCCAGCATTTAGAGTCCAGTGCATCCCCAAACAACCCTTCTGCTGGATGCACAGTTAGCTAAATGGGGTTCCTGCTACAGAAACCTGGTGGTGAAATGGAAAGGAGTAGACTGGGTGTACCCTCCCTCTCCCCCTGAATTTCAATCCTTATAGAAAGCTGAACCAAAACTCAGAATACTATTTGACCATTATTTACTCATTTGTCTAAGGGGCCAGAAGGGTAGGAATGTTTCAAGAAACTAATGACTGATGGATGAATGAATATGGCTACAGCCAGGAGGGGACAACTCTGCATGACAGGGGACACAGAACTGCTGAGCAGGACAGATCTGTAAGTGTATTCACCTCCACAGAGCAGATGAGCAAAATCATCACTGCTTTTCCAATTTCAAGAGTGTTTTGCTTTTAATTGACACTTTCTGAACTTTTACACTTTTCCTCAGTCTTTCAGTAGAAACAGTAATCATCAGCAGTACTGCTTTCAGCAGAGGGGATAGGATAAATTTATTAAGACAATTTGGTGACATAATTATCAGAAATAGGAGATTGGCTATGCTAAGGCAAGAGCAATCTTCAGAGCAAGAACTGTTAGCTGAAAGAGAAGTTTCCAGTTGGGAAAACTGATAAGATAAAACCTGCCCTTTCAATCCTCTTTTATGATATTTTCCAGTGTTTCAACGTTAAGGAAGTGTTCTACCGATACAATTACAAAAGGCATCTTTCATTTTGAGAAAGGGAAAAAATACAAAGACTGACAGGAAGAACCAAAGGAATAAACTTCAGATAGACCCTGCTCATTGATTTAGCTCTTTTTACTGCCACACTAATAAAGAGCATACTTGAAAACATACTTATTCTGGCATAGCAACCTGTTTCCATCCATTTCACTCAGGCCTGGGCTGTGATTTATAATTAACTGTTTTGAAAGAGAAAAAAAAACACAACCAGCTTTACAGATACCACAGCTTCAAAGACTTAAAATTCCTATTGTAACAAAGGAACTTTAATAAACATGCCAGCAGTAAAGCCACCACTCACTGCTATTTTTAATTAGAGAATTAACCACCTCATCTAAAGCAAGATGAGTATTAATTATCGAGATTGGGATAATTACGCAGATCTTGCAGAAAGTATCACCACAGCTGGAAGACCAGTATCTAGTATAAAAGAGAAAAAAGGAAAATCCCCAAGCAAAAACCCTCCACAAAGAGAAGAGTCTAAAGAGTAAGGTGTCCATGGCACACGAAGGAATCTATAGAGGGAAGTAGAAAAAGAGGATTATAACGTACCATAAAAACCAGCGTCTCTGGCAACTCTACCTCAAGTACTTGAACAGGACCAAAGGAGTGAAACTCTTCCAATGGAAAAGGTCATGGATTTAGAGAGCCACTGGCATGCTGCACCAGGCTTACTTTGGCAACTCCTCTGAAGCATCCAGGAATCACTACGCACTTATGTGAACTCACAGAAAGGATGCTGGAAAAACACCTTCCACGGGATAAACCCCAGCGACAGCACTAGCTTCCCCCTTCCAGTGTTCAAGGAAGGGCTATAAACCAGTTGCAAAACACCAAGATAAGAACACTCTATTTGCATTTAGTATTTATGGAAACTCAGAGCAGTAGTTCTCAATTCACACTTGACTTTGAAGGCTACTGCTTTTATTTCAGACCTGAAGAAGCGCCCAGATGCCTGGGAAGCATCCACATTGTTCCTGCCCACCCAGCCCAGTGTACACCCATGACTTAGCAGAGGATAGTATTTTTTACTTAAAAATTCCAACACAAATATGGCTACAACAGAGCACTCAGTATCTTCACCTGACCTGAAATGTACAATAATTTATTCCCATTCTAGTTTTTGATAGGGTTTTATTGTTTGTTTGTTTTTTCCCTAAATCCAATCTGGAACCAGTGACTGGTGAATAGAGCTGACCTAGCACAGATACCGTAGTTTAATTTCTTTTCTTCACACCCCCTGCTTTTCTCAGTATTTCCTTTTATTTCTTGTTATATCATACTTCAACCTAGATCATTAGATTTCAAAAGAGGGCACTCCAGACATTGATTTTAAAGTAAGCTTGCCACATACCACCAAGAAGGCATCAATATGACTTCAGAAATGAGAACTTACACACAATATCATTATTAGTGTCCATGTTTAGTCGGGCCAGCAGAAAACTCAGCAAGAAATAGTGTGCAAAGGGTGCTTCTTTCAAACACCCTGCGAGCATGATTCTCACCACAGCAAAGACACCAGATGTTGAAAAGATAATGAAATTTGGAAATATTTTCCCTTTCAAGTTGAAAAGAGGCCATGAGCGCAGCTGATGACATATTTCTGAACATTTTCTTGCACTGAAGTGCTTGTGAAAATATTAACAAATCACACGAATTTTTTGTTAAAAAAAAAATCAAAATTCTAAGACTTATAGTAGCGGTAATGTAAGTGGGTAAAAGTGAACAAGACAATGTCTTTAGGTGTTCACTGCTGCTGTTGTCATTTTTTTTTTTTCCCTATTAGTCTGGCCAAAAAATGAGTGAACTCCCAACATAGTTAAAATACTGCTTGCTGCTGCAAGTTGACAAAATGAAACCGGCTTAACTACATATCCACTTCTTACCTGCAAGCTTAAACAACTGCGTCATCACACACTGACATTATTAAAATTGGCACGGTAGAGTCACTAGCAAAAGCTTAACTGAAACTATATAATGACATTTTCCAACCAGCCCATGAAAATTAACGCTGAGTAGGTGGAAAAAGGAAAAAAAAAAGACAGGAACACTTCTTAATGCGTCTCCAGTTTAGCTTAGTTGAACTGTGGCTACACCTAACTCTTGCCCTCACAAATGTAGTGTCTACAGCAGCTTCAGCAAACATTATTTACCCTCATGGGCAGCCATCAACTCTGCAGTTGTCGTGGTCTTGGACATGGCAATAGGTGGCTCCCATGGCAAGGCTTTCTTATTGGTTCCTACCTAAACTCTGACCCCAGTCACATTAACAAACATCCACACCAACCAACAAGAAAAAAAACCCCAAACCGCAACCCCTCCTCCATCCCCCAGCTGATATTCCATCAATCCATTCATTTTCATGGCAGTACACAGAATAAATCAGGACAAAGGACCCTTTCCATTAAATGCGATCAGCTAGTTACGTAGAAGAACCAATCTCTAGGTTATCAGTAGGTTAGAATCTCGTATTAAACATGCCAACAGAGACAAAAAGGTTGAGAAGGAGCAACGTCTACTGGTTTCCCAATTATCTCAAACACCCAAGCTCCATACCAGTGTGGCTCACCCTTTGATGGTACCCTGTGATGACATGGACCCAGCACCATTTGTGAAACCTTCCAACAGCAAAGTGCACCAAATGTCAAGTCTCACAAGTCTGGAAAGCCTCAAACTTTACTACAGGAAAGGCTGCAAGATTTACATTTTATGTAAGGTTATGAATCTTTAAAAGTTAAAAGATTGCTGATTCCCTGCAGTTCAGTGAAAACAGAGGGCTGTGTTTGTTGAGTGGGAACAAATGTAAAAGCTTTAAAAGCTATTGATCAGACCACAGCAAATGAGCAATACTGAGCTGAAAAGTAAGCTCACAGTGAAGCTCAAGAACAAAACTAAACATTTTCTTTTAAATCTTAGTAAGTGAGCAGATTCTAACAATGCTGATTAATACTTCAAAATTCCCTGTTAAAAAAGGCCTAGATGAAGCAATGTGCACACAAGGCAACAAATGAAGTTTCACAAGGCCAACATGCAAAACCTCATGACTTTAGGTAACGTGATTTAAAACAACTATCAGCATCATAACATTTTGGAATTAAACCAGATTTTAATGCTAGAAAAGTTAGTAGCAGATGTGCTCCTAGTCTCAAGTAAATACATAAAAGATTTATCTACCTTATTTCAATGTACTTCCAACATCATGTATAGATGGAAGTATTAAATTAACACAATACCTGGAAAGTATTTCAATTTATTTCAACAGTAGTCAGTGTATCTCCTAAAATAGACCAGGTCTTCCCTTGTCATGCACACATAAAACACATAAGTAGAATTTGCCCTCAAAGTTCTCTAGTTATGAATCCATACTCTATAGTACCAACACTGACAATACCCATGAGTCAAAACTCTAAGCCTGACCTCACAGAACAGCACATTCATCATTTAACTGAAGCTGGTTTACAGACACTAGCAACTGAAAGCATATGCTGCTTTTAAAACTTACCCTGTAGTACATGAATCCCACTTTTTCCAAACTCAGGGGCCTAATGAAACTACTTTGCTTTTAAATTTAACGGGTAAAGTGCTACTCTTGAAAGATGGCATCTAAATTGCCATCCAGTCGCTCAACTGATCATCACCCTCTTGTATTTTTCATTAATAGTAAAACCAGCATGAGAAGGGACCTAGATACACTGTGTCCATACAGCAAGGTAACAACAGAAACAAAACCACAGGGAATCTGAAAATATAGCAGAAGAGAGAAAAGACAGAAGAAAACTAATTTAATTTTTAAAGAGAATTGGAGAGTAAGTTGCACTAGCAGCTATTTTAAGACCTAGCACCAGCAGTCACTGACTTTTAGAAACCCTCTTCAGTCTTCCCATCTACAAAAGGAAGAAGCTATCACTCAGGGCTGCTAAGTGAGCCAGTTGAGATATACAATTTAATACTATCAACAATACAATGATTTTTTGTCACTGGAAATAATGCACTGGAAAAACTGTTTTTCAAGGAAACATTACTACTTTTTTTTCCCCCTTCTACTAGAAACACCCCATTGGCACCAACCAGGTAATCTAAATATCACTTCCCCACGGCGGAGCAGAGTAATGTAGAGATATGAGAAGACTTTTATGGTTGGACTCTATGATCTTAAAGGTCTTTTTTAACCTAAATTCTAAGAGCTGTGGTTTGTTTACTTGTACAGTCTTGTAAAGTCAAATGGCCAGTCCCTCTATAACATACAGCATTTCCCTGATGCTTTTCCTTCTGAGACAGGAATCTGAAACAACAGAGTTCAAGGACAGCTTCCCCTCACCTTAAAATCAGGCGTATGGCTGCACAGTAAGTCGCATGACCTGGAACAAAGCCGACACAGACCTCAGCACTTTCAGACACACAATAACTCACCTGCATCCAAACATCAGCTGGAGATGTTTGTTTGAGTCACCCAAACCCTTGAGTGTCAATTTTTGTTTGCATTAATGTGCACATATCCTAAAAAGACTATATGGTGATTCAGCATGTAAACAAAATGCTCCATCTTAAACTTCTAAGCATAACTAACCAGTCCACACAGAGACTACAATTATTCAGCACAAGGCAACTCAAGTGTAAAAGAACTTGCTGAGCTGAGGTCACAGCTGAATGAAGTCGCACACAGCCCCCATGGCATTAACGGTGCATTTCCGTAACTCAGCATTTGTATTGTGGAAAAAAATAGGCTGAACAATAACAGATTCCACAATTAGTGGGAAGAAAATTAATTTAAACTTTCAGTATTTAATGTCTCTGAATTACTAGTTTCAGTTACTAATGTCTCTCTACACAGGAACAATTTTCTCCTCCATCAGTCTGGGCCAAGGCCTTCCTCTACAGGCTTTACAAAAAACCAAAACATATATTCAGCTAATGTAAAATTTTTAAAGTTTTTGTTGGTTTTGTTGTTGTTGTTGTTTATGGTTTATTTTAATTACTTGTTCAAATGCAGAAATGGGGTTTTTTTTTTCCAAATCAATGAACAAATTCACATTTCCAAAAGTAGTCCCTGATGTGAATGCCTGGGCTTGCCAAGCTACAGGCTTGACTTTAGAAGCAAAAGTACGTATTGTTTTTTCAGTGCCCTTTAAAATCACACACTAGGGTTGCAGCAAACGTCCAGTGATTAAGGATGACAAAATTAGAAACCTTCATAAAAGAAAAATTATAATCAGTGGGAAATGGTTTTGGCCCCAATTTCCTTTAATTATTGAGTTTGAATTTTTCACATATTGTAACAAAATTTTGTCCAGGAATTTGTCATTGCTAGTTACCAAGACAAATTCAACAAACTATCACTAGAAAGGGATTCTGAAAGACTGCAAACACCTATTTCATTGAAATTTGATTATTCATTGAATTGAAAACACTTTGATACATTTCCAGTGTTAATTTGGGTTTTTTTACCAATGTCGGATAAGTTCCCAGTGGAAACTTCAGTCTGACACAGGAGCCCAATATGCCCTGCTTACAGGAAATGTCAGTAGAGATCTGTATTTTAAAGTTCCCTCAGGTTTTGAAGCAAGCTAACTTTCAAAACTCTTCCAGACAGAAGACGGAATTACTGTTCTCCACTCAGTTCTTTTATTAGATATGAGCATGTATGAAATGTGTGGGTGGGAAAGGGGAGGGGAGGAAGCAAAGGAGCTAAAAAAGCAATATGGGGTAAAGTCCTTTGATCTTTTCCTGCTTGGAGGGGGAAGGATGGGATTGGGAATAAATATCCAAGCACACGACTCATTTCCACACACTTAAGAATTGTTCTAGAGTTGATTCTAGTGTTCTTAACATAACACAAGAAAATCCCATCTAAACTCTTTTTTTAAAGAACACAGTCAGCCTTTTACAGAGCTAAGAAAGTATTAACTAATCTCTTTAACTTTCAAGATGAGCAACTACTTTATGTGGATCTTGTCCAAACAGTCATGGGACATATCATAGGTTGGCTGGAGTTTTCTTTGTTGTTTGTTTGGGGTTCTCTCCCTCGCCCCCTCCTCCCCCGAAAAGCATATTTGGACCACTCTGTATCTCTTTGGTACTTCTAATAGATGATACTGAAAAGAATTATCAGACTTTCCAGGCTGCTTAAGTTTCAATAGCAATAAAGCCACCACAAAGTATGTTATACCATCAATTGGAATAAGAAAGATTATCCATGCAGATAGTCCTGAAAGTAATGAATGTTATCTCAGAAATATTTTCGATATGGCCCTTATCCTCCTGGTTACACCCATGTGGCTAGAAAATATGTAGAACACTGCAAAGAACACTAGAGAGAAAGGCAGCAACAGAAACTATTGGAAAGATGAAAGCCTAGACAAATAGAGCTTTCTCCCACACTGTGGGCAACTTAAAAATCCTGTTTATTATAAAACTTCAACAGCTCCTCACTGATGATTAAACCTTGTTTATAGAGCTCTGAGTTGCCTATACTGTTATACATTTCCTATTTGATGAGATTGAGAAGGATATTTTGTCTTTTTCCAGAAGGCAAGTTAGATAAACTTTAAACTCATACCCAGTCTCAAAGCAAAAATATTTGTCCAAGACAAAGCCTCCATTCAGAGTCCCTGTTTTTACTACAGTAAGAAAAATAGCTGTGCCCTGGATAATTTGTTCATGTATGCCAACAAAAGCATATTGGATCAGAGCCAGCACTTCAAGCAAGCACCCAAAGACTTCTGAAATCCTACGAAAAGCAGAACTCTCTTTTTCTCTACTTCTCCTTTTTCTATTCACCATTCCCAAAACTTATTACTTGTTTTCATTACGTGTATCTTTATATTATGGTAAGAAGCAACTAAAAAAGGGAAATAAGACTAAAGAATAAAAACAAAGCTTTTAAAGAAACTCTTTTATTCAGAGAGAAAGAACATTTTAAAAAAAAATCAGATATCATGGAATTATGGAATGGCCTGGGTTGGAAGGGACCTCAAAGACCACCTAGTTCCAATCCCCTGCCATGGGCAGGGACACCCTCCACTAGATCAGGTTGTCCAAAGCCTCATCCAACCTGGCCTTGAACACTGCCAGCGAGGGGGCTTCCACAAGCTCTCTTGGTAATCTGTGCTAGGGCCTCACCACCCTCATGGTAAAGAATGTTTTCATTATAGCTAATCTAAATCTACTCTCCTTCATCTTAGATCCATTATCCTATCACTGTTTGTCCTTGTAAACAGTCACTCTTTAGATTTCTTGTTGTCCCCTTCAGGGGAGCCTTCTCTTCTCCAGGATAAACAAGTTCAACATTCTCAGGCTGTCTTCATAGGAGAGGTGCTCCAGCCCTCTGATCATCTTCATGGCTCTCCTCTGGACTCAGTCCAACAACTCACTACCTTTTTTGTGGGGGGACCCCAGAGCTGGATACAGCACTCCAGGTGGTGTCTCGTGAGAGTGGAGAAGAGGGGCAGAATCTCCTCCCTCAGCCTACTGGTCATGCTGTTTTTGATGCAGCTCAGGATATGGTTGGCTTTCTGGGCTGCAAGTCAACTACACTGATAGGTCATGTTGAGCTTCTTTTTCATCATCTCCCCAAGTCCTTCTCCTCAGGGCTGTTCTCAATCCATTTTCCATCCAGCTTTAGAAAATCTTTAAAATATTAAACATTTACCCTTTTGAACTCCACTCTAACTAAAAAACATAAAAAATACTAAATTATTTTCATGTTGTGGAAGTATAAAGAATTAAGAAACACACTGGCACAGATACTTAGGTACCTAGGCTTTCATGCAGGCCTCAAGATACTTGGTGCTTAAACTAGAGGAGGTTGTGGCAAAGCAAAGGTATAAAGGAACCTGGAAAAAATTATTGCAAAGTTATTCAGACCATAGCAAGATTTGCAGTGCATATGTGCTTCCCCAAATCCCAATGTTTTTCTAAACAGTTTCCCAAACAATCACAGAAAATGGATCTGAAAAGGAAAAGTGTCATCTCCTATCCTTAACACAGCAGTACCTGTGCCAAGGTACTTCCCAAAAGGTACCACTTCCCAACCTCTTCCTTGGGCCACTAGTGAGAGAGTCAGAAAACCAAGCCTGGGGAAACCCAGGGGCTCATTAGCCTTACTCTGAAACGTTTTTTCTCAAAAAAATAACTGCAATTAAACTGAAGATAGTTTCTATTCACAGCACGCACAAGAAATACACTAGATTCTTAATTTGAAGAAAAGAAAAAAAGGTAACAACATCCAATCACTGTTAAAATGAGCATCCTGTTCTTCAGTCTTGTTCAATAAAGATATTTGGCTCTCTATCACCTCCTGTCTCTTTTACAAGTTGTCATTCATATCAATGCTGCAATAGGCCTACAAGGATGCTGTCTCACGTGCACCGTCTCGTATGTTTTTCCAGCTAAGCAATCCAAAGTATTACAGTTACCTCATCCATATATTATCTTTCACTACCTCCGTGTTTTTCTAACTCTTATCCCCTTGTTTCTTCAACTTTGTATAACCTCTTTCCTCATATTGTTTCATTCAGTCTTATGCTCTTCTTTTCCTTTTGTCATGCATATCCACAGCAGACTTTCTGAAAAGTCAGGAAAAAAAAATAATCCAACTGCATTGTCAAAAATTGTCCAAGGGACTCATCTTGCCATCCACGTTGTGATTGTCCTTCATCTGCTGACTGAGTGGGTTAGATGACCACTGAGATAATGAATACTGACAGCTGTAAATATTGTCTTTCCCAATGGAAGTTGTAAAAGCATTAGAGATAGGTTTGGGGGGCGGGAGGGGGGACGGACAGGGTTGGTGTGGTGATTTGTTTCCCAGCTATTGCATTAAGCTTTCTGAAAACTCAGTCATTTACAGATAGATTTCAGTGAAATAGCAGAAACAGTTACTGTTCCAATTGCCTCTCCCCTCTTCCCATGTTTGCAAGGATGTAGAAATGTGACGTAATCTCAACTTGTCTTTGGGAGGCAGCATTTGAAATCCAGGGCAGAAGAGCAAGCCGTAATTTGAGGGATTGAGTTTACAGCCCAAGTAAGATTTAGCACAGGAATAAATCAGTTTGTTATCACAGCAGGAGGGTTGTCACATGCCCCATCTTTACCTATACCCAAACAGTTTAGCTAATCCCCATACTACTCACACTTGGGTGACATTCTAAAAATTTTCACCACAAAGCAAGGAGGTAGCTCTTAGAGGTTCCTTACCCCAAACTGGTATGCTGCAAAAAGCCTGCTGAACCTGGGCCTGCTCTCTTGCTCCTCATCCACTTTCTAAGGCTCTAAGCAACATACCCGAATGGCTTTTAAAATCTTTTGTTCCCTCCAGACTTGCCTTTGCCCCAACATCAGTTATCTATGCATTACTTCACCAACATGCTAAGCCAGTTTTACTGCAGAATGAGGCTACAACAGGATGGGAAACCTCCAGAGTGCAATCAGCAGCCTGGTCCAGCAAGGATTTTCATCAGAGGCGATATGTCTCCTGCTGCTGCAGTCTGCAGCTGGACACTGTCTGCTAGACAGCAACACCGCAACAGTGCCTGGTGTGACTGAATCTCCTCTGGTGTGGTCTGTAACACCACATTTTGTCCTGTTTCCACAAGCAAGTTGGAGGGATGCAGCCTACTGCTTGAGTAAGAGGTGCTTGCCTGGCCCCCGCTTTGATTGCCCACTCCACAGCAAAGCAGACTTGGGCCTTCAGGTGCCCCAAGGCGAGAGCTAACCTTCAGTCACACCTTGAGCTGGTATTTCAGTAGCAACCTGCTCCCCTATCTGGCTCAGAACACTGTTTAGCCCTAGGAAGATGTTTTTGTAAATACCAGAGTAACAGCTGGTGGTGGTCTGTAAAAGCCTCTCCCAAGACAGGGCTGCCCAACCACTCAGTCCACCTACTTATTCCTCGGACCTCACTACAGCTGCTAGACCAGGCCCCCAAGGCAGCCACCCCAGCATGACTCTGGCTCCATGTCCAAGCGAGCAACCTTCTCTAGAAACCCTGCAGGCTGCTCACCTCACCCACCCTGGGGGCATCGCAGCCATTTCCTTCATTAGCCACACAGGAGGGCTGGTAGGGGCAAAGCATTAATAAGGATGTTGCACTGTGTGGCGGGAATGGAGGGTCACGCTGCCCATGCATAACAAGGTTAATACACCTAGCCAAAGGCATCAGCACGATTCACATCTAAGCCAAGCCAACTTCCTTTGTGCCCTCTGTTGAAAGGGAAAACAGCATGGCTGGAATCCAGAGCCCTGAAGATGACATTTAGGCAAAATAAATATTAAAAACAATTCACCTTCCTTTGCCATGATTCAGCTTTGCGTGACTTGGTTCTTCTGAGCATAGGTAAATGTCAGCCAGTGCCAGCCTCTCTGGTTGTACTAAAAGGACATATACAACACCCATTTTCTCTAAATTAAGTTTGAAAGCCAGAATGAGATTGCTGCTTTGATCAGATTGGGGACGTCAAGGATTACAGAAATTAGAAAGGGAGAAAGCTGTTGGATTCAGTCCTTTTCCTGCTACAAAAGACAATTTTCCCAGGCATGAGCTTTCCAGTTTTACTCCTGGAGTAGTACCTCTTGAAAAAATCCTACACCTGAAGGAAAACAAATGCAGATGAGACACAAGAGAGTCCTTCTGCCAATAGAAATGTAGTGCTGAGAGCACCACTGTACTGCTCTTCACCACCTGCACATATACACCTGCCACGCTTGCACGACACTTGTTCCTGTCACCCAGGAGATTCTCTTGCACCCTCAGTTTGGATTCTGACACCAGGCTAAAGGAAAGGTACACCAGGTTTCAGTTGACAGCTTTGAGAATTGTTAAAACCCATGCTCATTTGGAGAAAATACAGAGAACTTATTATCCAAGGATAGGGAGAAAGCTCACAGTATTTTAGGTTCAAATAGGGGCAATTACAGCCAATAGTCTCAAAATCCCTTACTGTTTCTGAAAGGGCTCTGTTGTCCCTATTTTCCTCACTGCTTTTTCCCAGTGAAGAGCAGATATAGCTTGACTTAGAAAAAGAATATTTGTATGCTTCTGCAAGGAGCATATTAGAAAATGATGGATTTTGGAGAGGGAGAGGGAAGAGGGAAAGGAAATCCCAACAGATGTCCTAACGTCTTTTCCTGCTGCCTAGATTGATTGTGGCGAGCTCTGAGGGGCTCCTATGTAGTTCACTCCTGCCAAGTTTTTAGTATTGCTTAGCAGATGGCTACTTCTCACCGTGCACAGGGCTTTCCCCTCCCCAGCACTGAGTGGTTTCAGGTCAGCCTGAAGCAGAGACACTGGTCTGCCAGGCTACGCAACCACTTCCCCTCACACCTGCACCATTCACAGTGCAGCCCCACTCTCTTGGTGCAGCCTGGAAGCTGAAGGGTTGCTGAACATCCACTTCTCTTGTAATGATGACCAGAAGCAGCACTGCAACCCTAAACACATGTGATCAGACAGCTCTGGCACATGACAAGGAGGAGAAAGTGCTTCAGTAACCAAAACCAGCAGCAGTGATGGCTCTCCTTCAAAATTTCAGGCATACATGCAGAGCATCCTCATTCCCAGTAATGAAGTCTAACTGAACTGCTGCAGATGACATTTGCTTTGAATGGTTAATAAAGCCTTTCACCACTGTAAGTTGTCCTTAGTACATAAGATATGTACTAATGTACTAATAAGATATGCAGCTCTAATGAGGGAGGAGATGATACTCTCTTGGACTTGCTCCTGAAATGGAAGTATGTATGTAATACATGATGTCATGTAATTTGCACTTCCCTAATATTAGGTTGTTCTTATCTAATGTTCCTCTCCTCCTCATGTTTTAGTACACTCTGAGGGAATATTATCCAAGAAGGATAAACACACATGATGCAGAAAACTAGCCACATGCAATATAAGAACTAATGCCAAACTGACCATGAATGCTTTTCCAGAGCTGATTTCCAAAACTGTCCATGTGGAGACAAGGAATGGAAGAAATCTCTCACTCCTGACTCATGCTGTTGGCCTGAACACAGTGTGGTTCATTAGTCAGAAATGGCATTTGGACACCCCACTCCCCAGAAGCAGAGTGGGGAGAGGCGGGGAGGAAACATCCACAGCTCCAGAGCTGTGCAAGATAAAAGATTGCACAAATCTTGATGAATTTGTGATGTATCTCACGCCACAAGAATAACAAAGGAAACTGTAAGCAGCATAGTGACTTACGTGTATTTTTGAGTTCTCTAGAGACAACTCTATCTCAGCAATATAATCTCTTTTGCCTACTCTCCACATCCCACAGGGTTCAAGTCATCTGTGTCGCTCTCTCCCAAACCCACAAATAAGGCCAGAGGGAAAACCTTGCTTCCACTTTATTTTTCGCCTTTTTTTTTTTTTTAAATCCCTGTTAAATTTTAACCTCCATCTTCTTGCACAGAGAACAGACCCCTGACATGTGATTGCTACTATAAGAACTACTCGAAGCAGCAATTCAACACTTCTAATTACAAAAGCAGGAAAATGAAGCCCAGGGTTACCAAAATTCTTGGAATCTGTTGGAGGATGAAGATGACATTAAAGAACTATTTAGAAGTGGGCTGCAAGGGGATAAGTCATGAGAGCGCACCAAGACTGAGCCTGCCTGGACACTTGAAATAGTTATTCTGCAACTGATAATATTTACAAGTCAACTGTGAGATAGGATAGACTAACAGCATTGGAATTTAAAGAAAACTCTAAAAGAAAGAGAGCATTATGAGATGCAAAACAGTCTCTCTCCAAATGAAAGCTACAGTTTTCCCTTTTTTTGTCCTTTCCAGAGAGTTTTATAGAAAGGGAGTGAAAGAACCATAGATCAATCAGTTGCTCAGCTTCCATTTTTCTTTTTTAAATACTGATTTCATAAGAAGATTCAAATTTTATGAGAATCAAGGCTCTCTCACGCACCAAGATGATTCTCAGAAGAAAAACATGGCATAATATATGTGTGTGCAGTAGTGCAGTCAGCTGGACACTTTTGTAATCTTTGACACTCACTTCCAAAAGCCTCAGTAAGTAATTTATTCCACCACAAAACACTCCCATGATTAAATCCCACACACTGTAATTTGAGCACTGCTGTTCACAGATCAGTCTGCTTAGAACTCCCAAAATATTAGCCTTGCCTGACTAAAAAACCTAAACCAGGAGAGAGGATTGGTACTCTAAATACTCACAACTTAAAAAAAAAAAAGTTTTAGAAAGGAAACGTACCATTCTCCACCTTCATCAGCTACTCAAAAAATTGACCCCCCCAACATCTCCTCCCCAGCCCCTTTGGATATCAAGGAGGGAAAAAAAAAAAACCACCCTCAATTGCCAATATCAGGTTGGACAAGAACAAAATTAAGATGCTCAAACTTCATCATTTTGATAGATTTTCAGAACAAAATTGGGAATCAATGAGCTTGAGAACCAGCTCCTACTTTAAACTGTTAGGCCAAGTTGGACCTGAAGCCTGGCTGTTCCGCAGTCGTATCAGGGTTTGGTTGGGGCTTTTTATTGCACACAGCACTCACTGTATTGTGAGCATTAAAAAAGGTGTGCACTTACGAGGTTTTTTTGTTTGTTTTGACCACCTCACATAACCCCGGTCTCTACAAAAGGAATTAGAAACTAACTGTTAAAAGATTACAGCCAGTAATGGCCTGGGCTGAGTGAGGGTTCCACAAAGGTAAAGCTTAATTATTTACAGTTTCGTTCCTGAGCCATTAGGTCCCAAGGTCATTCATTACCGAGAATGAATATAAATCATTGGTAATGCAATCACCAGCACTCAGTAAGAGTTATAAGGAGAGCAGGAGGAGATATCCATACTTAAATAACATCATGGGAAGACTTCATGAGGAAGGAAAATGACAAAGGGTAAATGTATCTGCTTAGGAAAACAAAAATACGTTCCAAAACCAAGAATTATTGACATAAATGATCAGCCTCTTTACTGGATCTTCAAATGAGAGAAGTTACTCAGAACATGCCAGCAGCTCTCCAAGTCAACCGTGAACGCAAAAAGCTCCTGGAGCAGTAGGAGCTGACGCCAGAGCCCACACTGGAGAAGCTGGAGCCACCCTGCTAACCCCTGTGCCCACAGGACATGCCACACGCTGACATCAGAAAGCCTGCTAACACTGCACGGATCACAGCGTCCATTGGATCATGCTGTCTGCGAACCCGTGAAGACAACCCCAACTATGCAGCTGTCCTCCACTGCAGAACCCTCTCACAAAGTGCCAGCGTGAGTGCCAGGTAGGGTAGAAGCTGGTAGGCTTCAGAGGCAGGAGCAAAATGAGCAGCAGGCAAGGGCTCCCACCTCTGCGTATGCACATGCCAGGGAGAAACAGGAAAAGCACACACCCCAGGAACAAAGCAAGTACAAAGGTTTCAGAAACAATACACCTGGGAGCAGGCATGGCAATATGGGCTGGTACCAGCTCTTAAAACAACAAAATAATCTCCAGAACTGGCAGAGATATTGGCTCCAGCCAGAAGGTGTACCCATTAGTGCAGAAGGACCCATGTGCTGCAAGGGATCCCAAAAATATTGATGGGAAAAGAGAAAGAAAGAAAATAATTATCATAAGAACAATGGTGGATGTAGTTCATCATTCATAGTTTAGGACAGTATGTGGACTCTCCATGGCATGGCTTGCATGAACAGCCACATCACTGGGGCCAGAACCCTCACACACTCCCCTAGGATGATGGTGGCTTGGATAACTTGCTAAGGGGATCCAGAAAAAACCCAGGTGGTCTGGGTACATGTAACTTTGTAATACAGGCATTAATCACACAAGCCAAATGAGCATAATCAGTACCTACCTCCTGAAAATAAAGGTAATTTCAGGTAACTAAGATCGAATATCACAAGTTACAAAACATGCACTAAGCCCTGTGTGTAGATTTGACCTCCAAGCAAGTATTTCTATTCTTCAAGCACGTATTTGTACTATTCAGATTTGGAATGCATCGTTCAAGTTCCAAAACCGTATGATTCCTCTTCTAGTTCAAGGAAAACCATGCCATGCTATGCACTGGTAGTTAACATACACCGGACCACAAATCACCCTCTGTAGAACAAACGTATTAGGAGGGTTGATATGATTATAGGCAAGCAATGGTGTTTATGCTTTGTGATGATAGCAGTAGTAAAGCAAATGCTTGGTTATACGAGGAATGAAAGTTCAATGATTTAGTGACATAAGTCAACTGCAAAATGAAATTACACAAATGTTGCACCAAGACAGTATATTAATATAGAAGGTTTTATTCTGTCGAATAAGGAGAGTTAGGAATAAGAATTTTTAACAAAATTCATTCCACGTATATACACAGACCTTTACTTTTATGACCTGTCAATTAGTCAGTGGCTTATCAAGATCTTTTGAATAGAAGCCTGTGCAAATATATTGAGTTGCAAGAGATACACACCTAAGTCCTCTCTATCTTTCAAGCCTGTGAATCACCTATTGTTTCCTGATTCTGTGCTATGCTCATCACCTCTTTGGCCTGTAGTATCTACTCTTTAACCGTACCATGTTTAAATCACTGCATAAATTCTTCTGCAATTATGTCGAGAGCGATCTCTAGAGGCCATCTAGTCCCACCCTGCTGATCAAAACAAAGCTAACTTTGAAGTTAGACTGAGATATGATCTGAGCTGTGAGCAATAATCACAATGACTCCTCAGGCCACCAGATATTCAGCCAGTGATTGAGAAAATAGCTCCTAACCACCAGTAAAATAAACTCTCCCATTTTGATTCCATGCTTACATCTTGTTACAGAAGTAAAGTTCTTGACAAGAGCACAGCAGCTGACCTTTGACTCAAATCCAGTTCAACAGCATTTTAGGATCCCCTCTAATAGGACAAACTGGCTGAGAAGGCAGCAAAGCAAAGATAGAGAGGAGCCCAGAGAAGGAAGGCGGACAACAGCATGGTGGGGGGAGGACTGTGAGTGAGAGTCAACAGAGCATTTCTCCAGAGGACAGCAGCACAGCTCAGTTGGCTAACGCATGGAGAGGTTCTTGCAAACCCATTTAGTATGGCTCACATGGTCCCCCATGACCCTGAGATCCCGCTTCATGAAGACATCTGTATTTGCAGCAGCCTTGCTGCAGCTGTTTATACACTCCCCCGTAACCAAGGCCTCTCTACGGGGCCATGGGGAGGAGAGCGATTGAGTCACAAGTTCCATCCTCTAGCGTAGAAGAGAGGATGAATATTTACTACCTAGGACAGACAATTTGTCAGGCTGTAAATCAGTATCATCATTTTGGATTAGCATAATTCATGTATAGATACACATACATATCTTAAATAAGAAGTGTAGTACCTCAGTATGTTGGGCTTTGCTCCTTTGTATTTGGCATATACGTTGAGGCTAGAATAAGGAGCTATGCCAAACGCAACAGGCTGCACATTATTTAGTGGTTCAACCACCCTACACTACAGAGTGTCGTGATTCGCACATTCAGAAACAAACCCTGCTCCCTAACAGGCCTGAAAATGGTCACCGGGGCTTGTGTTGAAAGCAGCCTGCAGCAGAAGGTATGCCCAAAAGAGAGGAACAAATTTTGGTGTTCACACTTTGACCACACTGGAAAATTGAATAACTGCTTCTCCACCAGCAGCAAGAAGAATGTTCTGAGCAAATTCCAGGTACCTTAACAAATCACAGAGTGTAAAATCTCTAGCGGCTGTAGCGGTTCCTGGCAGTCTGAAAACATCCTTCCTTCTACGCTTCCTCTCCCCAGTACAGCTGAGTGACCTCGGTGGTGGGAGAAGGTCAGCGTAGATGAGAACGCAGTCTTAAAAACACTGCTTCACTATTTGATTTTAAGCACCAAATTCACATTTTGGAGAGAGACAGCTGTATTAAACACATTTAAGTCTTGCAACTGAAAAGAAGATGCAGGGGTTCTGAGGACAAGAATCTGAGCTGCCCTCAAACAATCCCTTCTGGCAAGTCAAGGAAGCAATGTAATGAACAATCTCAGAGACATGAAACTACTAAAAGAAGAGCAAAACAAAACAAACATCACAGAAAATGAAAGGGATGGGGCAGGGGTCACACACTTCTAATGTTACATATCCCTCAGCTGGCCCCATACACTGCAAACTAACATAAATCACTCTCTTGCAGGTCACTTCTAAGATCTGGTTAATTCACATTTTTGCCCTTTCCCAGCCTGTTCAGATCTCCCATCCTCCATGAATATGCAAAAACCGTGCATAACTCACACGTGAGTTCAGACAGCTTCTCATTACCCCAGAGCAGTGACTTTCAAACCGTCGGACAGTGACATCTCGGTATTTTTTAGACAGGCATCCTTACCTCTAACACAGGTTGCTTTACCCTTAAAAGAAGGGTCTCAAATTCATTTTAAGCAAAAGTCTACCAGATGCCACAGGTGCCCTTTTAGACTCAGGGTATGACTTAAAGCTGGGGCAGAACCCACATAGTATACATTATAACAACATAAAAGCACAGTTGCCACAGAGACTGCAAGCCCAGCACTCAGCATGGTTGCTGCAGTGTTCCAGGAACCTCTGAACTGCAGCTACTCAGCTCACCTAATTACTCTTGAACCTGTTTCACCCTGTCCCCACCCCCACCCTCTTGTTGAAGCATTATATATTTAGAAACTGGTAGCAATTATTCTTTTCAATAATTAACATCAAAACCCAAAGGTCTTACAGAACCCAGACAAAAATATTACTCTAATGGAATTAATTCCATGTAACTCCTCTTTCCCCTCATAACTCACTGTTCATTTATAGCACGGTTGCCTCTCCTCGTGTGCTTGCTAACAGTACCAGAATTCTTGTAGCTCTGGCCACAGATGAAATGATAAAGTCAATAAAATTTGCATGTACAAAAGACAAATAGCAAAGCTAGGGAAAAAAAAAATAAAAGAGGGATTTGAAAACCCTGCACCACTCTTAAGCTACTCTTGCTTCACATCTGTGCAGCTGACAGGTATTTTATCATAAGCTCTAGGGTGTTATACAGATGACTTCAACAAATAGAAAGTTCCTTTGAATTTATCTGATAAACATTGACAAAACAGAGAAAATAAGGGAAATAACTTCTCAAAGCGGCTTTGAAGCACTTTTTCTGAATGCCTTTTTTCCTCAAATAGGTTTATACTTCTTCCCTAAGAGTACCAATCTCCAAAATAAATAAAACAAAATACAAGCAGTGAGACTAAAGGCAGCAGTCCCGGTCTGATAAATAACAGCATAAAACCGGCACCTTCGCGCTCAGCAGATCTGCCTCCGGTGTGCAGTCAGGAGTGATTGCTGCTGGCTAGCGAGATAAATCTGGTTCTACTACTTCCATGCTTGTTTGAAACAGGGTACCAGTGTTGTGCAGCAAACTGAACGCTACCCCCTCTTATATAAAGCTAAGTTCTTATTAATTTTCAGTCATGTATCTAGACAGTTCTTGCAGCACTGGTCAGCCACACGTAATGGGACTCAGAGACAAAGTCAGAGCATGCTTGCCTCTGCAGAAACTTCATGATGTGAAAACGCTCACAAGGGAAAAATCATGCCAATGAGATTGGCAAATCTTTAACCCAGAGATAAATAGCCATTCCAGCCTTGTAAATCTGCTTTTAAACAAGCCCCTTCCTGATTCAAGGACTGCAGTTTTTCTTCATAAAATGATATAGATGCAAGCAACACTAAAGGGGGAAACCAGACACAGAAATCAGTAAGCGAGTGCATTGGTACACAGGATTTAAAGAGCAGTTTTCACTGCCAAAGTTCAGCTTCACAGGTGTGGGCTGCAGGTATAGTAGACAGTAAGAATGCATCATGCACATATTGTACGTAAATACCAGCTCTTCATCTCAATGAAGACCAGAAATACTATGGAAACTTATGATGCTACCGAAATCTAACTAAATGGTATTTTACAGACTGGTCAGTAAGCAATTGAAAAGAAACAGGCCCTGTAAATTCTCAGCATTGAAGTTGGCCAGCTACCACTTCTTCCAAACTAATAGGAGAGAAAACACATGTTTGCAAGTGAGGGTTTAAAGTATTTTGGAGTATATTTTGACAATGCTTACAATAAGTAACTAGTAACAGTGCCTGCTCTTTCAAACCTCAAAGCAAAGAGATAAGGAAGCTGTTGAAAGTAGAAATAGATAGTAAAACAAGAACCTGGCTTCCAGGGCCTCCCAGGGTGCACAGACAAAATACATTACCATTATTTTCTTACAATTCTGTGACTTGAAGCTCCTGATTGCAAACTACTTCTTTTAAATTAAATGCAGCAAACACCATATTTCCATCTGGAAGTGCCTGCATCTTTAGTAAAACCTCAGTAAAATGTCAGTGTTGTGTGTCACAACGCTACCTTTTATTTTCCAGAAAGCCCACCCAAAGATAATTATATCAAGCCTGAAATTTCTTATAAAGAGGCCAAGCAGTGCTTTACTCTTTAAGCTAAGCAAGTCTAACATATTGGTATTCTTTTCTATATACTGATTTCTTTATAAAGACAAAAAGAAGGCAGGGGACAGAAACAAAACCACTCTAAGTTTCACGTTGTTACTGACAGTCAGAGATCTCCATTCCTTCCACGTTTCAGAGGATGGTTAACATCAACAAAATATTTCCCTTACATTGAAAGAGTCCTAATATGGTGCCAAGGAAGATTAGAGAAACTCATTCTCTTTTTTGTTGCATCTTTAGGTCAGGCACTTCAAACAGAGATTTTGGCATGCAATAAAATAAACTAGACCAACTTCTCTCAAGTTTGTGGCTTTTTATGACTCAAGCTACCAAGCCTTTTAGTTTTGGCAAGCTTCTGCAAGAATTAACCGCTGTTCAAATTAACCTGGCATAAGGGGCTGGATCTGGAGAACACCAGCAAGGCTTCAGCAGCTCCACAGCCATCGCACCCTGGGGCTCAGGAGAGCTGTCTCTAGGACTGGTCCAGGACTGCATCCTGCTCATGCCCCCCTGTGAGCCAAGGCAGCTCTGGGGAAGGGGGGGAAATGTCTCTCACAGGGTCACCTTCCTGCACTTAAATATTACTATTGCTATGTCCTTCACCCTGATAACAGAGGCGGCTGCTTGAGCTGCTCAGAGACATGCAGTGTGAGGATGTATCCCAGGAAAGGTGCTAAGAGGCAGGTGGTGTGACTGCAGGCTTGTAGCCAGCTGCATCCTGGTGCAGTCGCAGGCCTGGGACACACCATTCTGGTATGGAAGGAATTCTAGTTTTAAATACTTCTCTGTTAATACACAGGGGTACAACCTGTGCCAGGTATACTCACATACGTACATGCTCCAAACATCTGCACACTAGAAACAGTTATAGTAACTTATCTTCATTATATTCATATGATGACATTTGCTTAAAAATAAATTGATGTGGCAGTGAGAAACTGCTGTAGAAGCAAAATGCACTGTTATTCCACTATTCAAAAATGTGAGAAAATCTCTTCTCTCTCCTGCAGCAGGTTTGGGACTTTCCCTGGTCCTCTGAGGCTTCACACCAACTGCAGCTTTGTTAGCCCAGGCTGCCACATTTCACCTTACTGAAACATTTTACATCTGGCTTCTCTAATACCTCCTGAATCATGAAGTGCTGCACATCTTCCACCATGGGAGGTAGACAACTTCTCTGCCTGCTTCGCCTTCTCTCACACAAGACTTTGCAAGCACATGTTCTCAGTCAGTAGGCGAGTGTCAGGTTGGGACTGGGAAATGTCCTTTTATATCACTGACAGTCTAACAGTAGCATGTGGCTCAGTTTGTTTCACATGGAATCATGAGAAAAGTATTGTTTACCAGCTCTTTTGACCAGTGGAAGACAGAGGCAAACTTCCAGAGTGTATCAGCAGACACTGCCTTAATTACACGACTGCTTTCCTTGTTTGGGCTTGATGAGCATAACTTGAAAAGCAGTGACATTTCTCTACCTGCTAAACCAACCTACCATACAACCTAGCTCTCGTGCTGGTTAGTGGCCTCAGTTCGGGTCACATCTACATGGTACAACAAACAAACACACTGACGTTCTCTGAGGCAAGACAGTTCATCCACAGAGCAGCCCATTGAGATTTTTGGTCTGGACCTAAAAGCAGCAATGCCTGGGCATCACTATACCAGCGCTACTACATTGCTGCTGCTTGTGCTGGCTGGACAGCTTAGCCTGTAGCTACTCATAACTGTTCTTGTAAATGTGGCAGAGACCTACCTTGACCTCCGCAATCCAATACCGCACGCTGGAGGGGCAGATGGATTCTTACTGGCAGGTGCTTAGCAGAGTGCAAGTGCATCAATGTGTTAAAACTAAACATTAAAAAAAACGCAGATCACAAAACCCAAGCCACTTTACAAGCCTAGCACACATCTGAGACACTGTGTTAAACATTAAGGACATCAGCACTTTTGTTTCCATAACCCAGTCTACCCCCTGGCCATCATCTTTCGGTACCTCCTCCCTAAGCAGCTCCCTTCAGCATCACATTTTTCTCCCCTCCTTGAACTGCTCAGTTACCACAGAGAATCAGGTGATGAAGCAATGCATTACACAGAGTAAGAATCCCTTCGATTCCACCCCTCGGGATTTGTTGTCTGTTGTTCTGCTGCCTGCATTTCCAATTCTCAATTGGTTTTTGCTTTCTGAATTGACTGTGTGTAAAGCTTTATGAGGATCTGTGGGTGCTAGAACGCTTCAGAACATTTGACACTCAATCCAGCTATTCAGTAAGAATCTGGGTACTCCCTATCCTTTCCTAGGTAAATAGAAGTGGGGGATGTGGGGCAAGTTGCTAAAAAATGCCCTATTCCCTTAAGTTCCACTAGCCCACTCTTGCCTAGGAATCACAAAAGGGAACAGTCTCTCAATTGCCTCCTCCCAGACAGGCACAGCACCCCTGCGAAGGACAAGGAGAGCATGGACACACAGACTACACGACTCACATGTAAACTCTGCAAGAACTGCGCTGACCATCATCAAAGCTACAGCTTCCTCTGTCCCCTCGCCCATGTTGTTTAAAGCTTTCTTGTAAGCATTTTCAGTTTTGTAGCAGGATTTTTTTTCAGCAAAAAGCTTTGAAATTGAATTCCTTTTCATGAAAGCAACTGGTTTGGAGAAGTCACCACTGAAGGTTTACGGACTGCCCACCCCACATCACTGCAAACAGACTCTCTCAGCCTCAGCTCTAGACAGGTGGGTTCTTGATGGAATATATCTGCTGGTGTGCTACCATGTTCTTATTTTGTATTTCTGTTCAGAAAGTTAAAAACTATTCTGTGTGCTAAAATTCTTAAGTAGTGTGATAGTTCTGGATTTCTCAAGCATTTGTTAGTACAAACAAAATTAAAATTCATTTAAGCTCAGCTACAAACAGAAATTTTACTAGGCTAACAACTCAGGTAGCAAAATAAATAACAATATTTTTCTAGGTTAAACTTGATGTTTGGACAGGTGTCTGGGATTTAAATGACACGTTGGTTACTAAAATATTTACATCTGGGCCTTAAAGCCATCACAAACTCATATTATTTTCTCCTCCCTCCTGATCTGGATAAAAACAGAAACAAGTTACACACTCGCAGATCTCAGAAGTGCTCAGCCAAACTCTTTTTTTTTTTCCAACTTAGAATGTGTGTGTAAGCCTTCCATTCACTGTGATACAGTGCTGAAAGGATGTCTCTCCCTCTGTAGACAGAGCTGTTCACTTTTACAAGCAAAGGAGGGGGAAAAAAAGAAAAGATAAGGGTGGAAAAAAGGGATGCTCTCCAAGGAGAAAGAGTGCTTTCAGTTTTGTTTTCCATACCTTTTTCATCACAACTTGAATTTACATACCCTTATATACCCTGTGTTTCCTGGGAAGAGATGACCAGAAAAAACACTAGATTGATAGATATTTCAAAAAGCTATGTAAAACAAACAAACAAAAAAATGCCATGTTAAGGTTGAAGCCTTATTCAGGGGAGTCTGTATTCAATCCCAATCCTAGAGAGGCTGCTGCAAGAGACTTTCTCAGCGTGCTTCATTGTCTTCCATCTTGTACTTTCATTCATATGGTTTCCACTAGCCTTGCCGTCTCTAAATTAGGAGTAAAACTGACAAACAAAAGGACAGCAAAGGTGAGGTTTATGGAGGTTTGTAAGCACTAAAGGAAAGAGTTCAATCTGGCCCCAGCTGGGAATGCTGGCTCACAGGGAAGATGCAGAGTTGTGGCTCAGAGCTTCCTATCCCTTATTCCTCCCTCCTCTACTTCAATATAGAATCACAGAACGGTTTGAGTTGGAAGGGACCTCAAAGATCATATAGTTCCAATCTCCTCCCATGGGACATCCCTCTCTACATCAGGTTGCCCAGAGCCACATCCAACCTGGCCTTGAACAGTGACAGTGAGGGGGTCTTCCACAACCTCTGAGCAACCTGTGCCACTGCCTTACCACCCTCATGAAGAATTTCTTCCTAACATCTAATCTAAGCCTACCCTCTTCCAGCTTGAAGCCATTCCCCTTGTCCTATCACTATACTCCCTGATAACAGTCCCTCTCACATTTTCCTGCAGGCCTCTTCAGGTACTGGTAGGCCGCAATTAGGTCTTCCCAGAGCCTGCTCTTCTCCAGGCTGAACAAGCTCTGCTAAGACAGAACATGATCAGAGCCCATCATGAAGGATTTGCCTGTAAGCTCAATTAATTAACCAGTCTAAATCACCAAATGTCTCCTTCAGCATTGTTTTTCTCTATTTAGACGAACTTGTAGGTTAAGACTCCAGTGAATGCTATGTACTCTTGGTATTTTACATGTTGTGAGTTACTACCTTCATGGATTTAGATGCATGGAAGTCACCTAAAAAACTCAAGCAGGTAGAAGTTGCTGATGGCAGAGCTGAAACTGCTGATACCTTTGACTGAACAGAATTTTTAAGGACTAAGAAGGAGCAGATGCATGGTAGCATCAGATTAAATGTACCATCAGCACTTGGGTTTGGATGGCTGTTAAACCAATGAATATCTACAAAAAATCCACAGAGGACATTATGATCTGTGTGTTTACTGTGTATTGTAGAGTTATAACATGTCACATGTAAATAAAAACAAAGAAGAAAACATAGTTCAGTGAAATACTTTGGCAAAACAGTAAGCAAATGCCACTATAAACACACATTAAGATGCTAAAATGGTATCAAATTCACTCTTAGTGAATTTCCAAACACTAAAACTAATTATGATGTATCCTAGTGTCTTGTGCACTTCGGTTCTAGGAGTGCTTTCATAATCCTTATAAGCAAAGCAGGTTTAAAATAAAAATGCTTGTAATGAGGAAGCAAAATATTGACTGGCATCATTACTCTAGGAGCATATTAATGTCTCTGAGACTCACAGTTCCTATTATCCAAAGCCTTCTTTTTCACTGTTTTGTGATTTTAAAAAAAACCCAAAAAACAAGAGGACAAATTGTTAAACCTAGATTTTTCTGCTTTGTTCTCTCTAATCATTTAGTGAAAGGAATTAAAACTTTATGAGTTTGAAGGAAGCATCCTCCAATGCCACATAAATCCCAGAACAAAAAGCATGGTAACAAGAAATAAAATAAAAATCAAACAAACAAAAAGAATCAACCCAGCCTTCAGAAAGAGCAAAAATAAAAGAAAAAAGTGTCACTTTTTTCTATATGTTCAAATCCTCCAAAACTGTTTAGCTACTTAAAAGCACCTCCTTAGCTCACATCCAGTCTTTGGAAGCTCAGTAGGAGCTCAACAGTGCACACAGTAAATAATTACACATACTGAAATAAATGAAAGTTCTTTTTCTAAAGCAAAATAATTAAAACTACTGCTGTAAAGAGTAACTGTTAAATCTGGTGAAGTCTAAGTAGCATTCCTCTTTTGTGTTAAAGGAAAATACACAATATTTTATAAAGATGGAGGAGTTGCCATTGTCTTTTCAAGAAAGGAAGAGGGGGTGGCTGGGTGCTGCAGAGAAGGAAATTGAGGGATAGAATAAATCCAAAAGTAGGACAGCCATCAGTGTTGCATCAGAACTAGTCATCACTACTCACCAAGCTGCAGTAGCTTATGCTCAGCTACTACTCTGAATCCATGTTAAAAGGCACTCAGACGCAGGGGAGCTGCAACTGGGAATCCTTTAACGTGACTCAATATGCACAGCACATAGCTATGATGGATTCAGGGCATTTTAAAAATACATAGAAAAATTCTAGAAATCCTCTTAAACACATCAAGTAGGGTTGTTTGCAATTTAGTAGATTTACTGATATGTTAAAATATTAATAATCTTTTAAACTATTTAACACAAATATTGTAAGATAAAATATTAAAGCATCTGTGTCAAATCCACTAGACTGTGCAAAATAAACCAAAAGTACCAATATCATGGTATTTGACTAAGCGTAGTCTTTTCCCAAAAATTCTGGAGTATATTCAGGTCAATTTACAAATTTTAAGAAAGATTATAATAAGCTATGGTGGGATTTAATGTGAAGTGGAAAGCATGATTTGTACCTTTAAAACATTTCCTATTAATACTAACTTCACTTTATCAAAACTTGAGTATCACTGGGTTTTTAATACAGAATTCAAACTTTAATAATGTTCTCCAAATGGCAATACAGGATCTGCCTGAAGACACACCGCTCTACAGAGAATATTTTGGAAATGTCACATCAGCTATTAAAAAAACCACAACACACGTCATACAAAACAGACTGTGAAACAAATGGAGTTTTTATTTAAATCTCCCCTGTGTAGTTTGAACTAGGTTTTGAGTATAAGGGGTTTGAGAAAAAAAACAGTTACATTGAATCACAGTGTTTGTTCCTGGGACTGACTGAACTCCGGAAGGGAAAAAAGCTGCAGCTGCTTCTACAAGCACTGGGACTTCAAGCAGTCTGTACTTAACTTCGTGGATACTAATGACGCTACTCTTAGCAATTTGGTCAGACTACATGGTTAACCTGCTCCTTAATTAGATGACTAATTCTCAACTTCTGACATCTGAAGGATGAAATGGCTGCTTCTAGGAAATTAATTGAGAAGCCAAACTGCAAAATCTTGTATTTGGAAGGGGGTGGGTGGGGTGGGGAAATTTACCAAAAAACATTTCACATCTAGTGCAACTAAAAGGGCTAATGCCAACACAGTGGACCAACACTGCTCAGCGTGGCTCTGCTGATTTCTCATGGGTTTATTCCACATGGTGAGTGATTCCTGCCCCATTTGCCACATTCCCTTGTAGAAAAAGGGGAGTTGCATATTCAGGAGCATCCCTCTGTCCCACCTCCTTACAGAGCTAACAGTTTGGCACTTGGACCCAACTTGTTCCTCCTTTCATCCCCAGCAGGACCTAAGCTGGTGACTATAGGTGCGGCTCAACATTTACATCTCTGAGTCACTGTTCTGTAACAATAAACACAGAGCACAAAGGGACTCTCAAAACCTCAATCTACGGACTGCCCAATCATACAGCCATCAAGCCTAACCTACTGCTTCTTGAGATTCAAGTATGATTTTCTCCCATCCAGTGGCAATCTTTTGTGCTATATTCTCCATCAATTTAGCTGCATGAGAAGAAAGCTGTATCAACACCTGTGTTTCCTCAACTGCAAAAAGTAAAGGATGTACTATGTGAAAACAGGCTTCAATGTTCAGTTCAGAAAGAGAACTTAAAAAAATCAAAACCACCACAATTTCAACCTCCTCATTATGAAAATGACTGAGCCAAAGATAGACAGTATGATTACAGGTAGATGGACCAACCATAACCCTGTCTCTGCAGTTCACAAGACCAGAGTACAAAGTATTTCATACGCTCTGGATATAGTTTCTATTATTGGAATATAGCAAGATATAGGCTAAACGAGGTGTCGTAAGTTACCTTGGACTTAAGTCTTTCATATTGCTCAATAATGTATTGGTAATGACTTTAATTCAACCATTTTCAGATGGGGGAAAACAAACAACTAAACACCCCCCCTCTTTCACCCTACCCCCAAGAAAAAAGCCCAACAACCCACATCCCAGAGAACAAAAAGCAAAGCTTACTGGAGAAACAGAAGCAACTAACATTACGTTGAGAACACGCATACCTGGATCCACTGCAATGTGTTTCCTGCACCGAGACCAGAAACCCCTTCCTTGTCTCTACGGGACCGGCAGCTTGTTCTCTTCCTACTTTTAAGTTCTTGATCTTCTTCCAAAATGACGTTGTTGAGAGCCAGGAACGGGCAACGTGCCAGGCAGCAACAACCAGCTAAGCCCCAGGCAGCAGCGGGCTGCCTTGACTCACCGCCCCACCTGCAACCCTGACAGTAAGGCCTCAGGCACAAGGGGAAGGCTACCCCTGTCACTTGTAGGAGATGGAGGAAGCTGAGGCAGGTGCAAAACTCTCCAGGGTGTCACCAGTGTTAAAGTAAGAGCATAAGAGAAATGAGTTTGGTTTTTTTCCTCAGCTCAAATTGAAAATACAGATAGTGGCTGATAAAGGATATTTTCCATGTATTGCCATAAGAATGGGTGAAAGGCAGTCAAGGTAAGAGTCAACAGGACCTTTAATTAAGCCACCAAGAAATACTTTATCTCAAAGTCAACTTTGCCACTGTCACGGATACAGCAAAATGAAAATAAACATACAGCTCCCTAGGCATTATCTACATTGGTCACAGCTACTTACCAATGTTCACTGAAACAGAAGGGAAGAGTGAAAATTGCTCAGTGTCTCTCAGTTGAGAGATCAGACCCCAAATCTGGCACATGATACACATGCTTCCAGACACATGTGCTGCACTCCTTGTTCTAGGGGGAAGGGCAGCATTTGGGGTGTATTCTTCCTTTTCCTATGGGAGAATTTTCTATCTAGTGCTTTATCTCCCAGCTCCTTGCATTCTGCCAAGAGTGCATGTAACACCCAGACATTGATCAGGAGGAAAGTGATGGCTGCACCATGGAGCCACCATAAGGACCCATGGGCACAGCACAAGGGGCAGGGTCTGACCTGGACCCACACTCATCCAAACCAATGATCCTTACCAAAGGCTGCATCATCTTACCTCCCTCCTTCCCCAGTCCTAGTACGGCTATGGCTCCATGTAACCTCTTAAAAGGAGCTTATCTTCCTTCTTCCCAAATTCACAGCTATCTTCAGTATCTATTGACAGACTTAAAGGCTGAAAGCTGAAACTAGTGACTGTGCTAAATCAACAAGAAAACATTTGAATAATCTGTTAGGCCAACAGAAAAGCCCTCAACAAAAAGGCCCTGCACGTTCCTACTTCCTGTTCCATACCACTGATACTTGACTTCCTCTGAACTGAAACAGAAGCTGCTGCCGCAGCAACTGTGAGCATCAGGCGTGCTGGACACAGCTCATCAAAAGTGCAAGCATCACTACTCATCACCACCTTGGAGATGCTCCAGTCCTACGAGCACACATCACCCCTAAAAGAAGTTATTTAGAAAAACGTGTCTCATTCTTCCCCTTAACCGGATTCTCTGTGGACTCTCGTTAATTCATACCTCAGTGACTCCTTTTTCCAGCCTCTAAAACCAGAAGCATTCTTGCCTGCTCTCACCATAGGCTGATGTTACAGCTCCTCTCTCCATGGTTATGACAATTCAGTGTGATATTTCGTATGGAAACATTATCTATTTTAGTACAGTACTCAAAACAAGCAATTTTCCACTATTCAAAACCAATTCTGCTTTGATTACAAATTATATGTCCACCGGTATATATTTAAAAAAATAATACTTATAAAACCCATCCAGATCAGATTTAAGCCAAGTTCTTTCCTTTAATACAAAGTTCAAAATTTTAAGTCTTCTACTGCAGCATCTACTTGCAAGTCTGCACATTTCCTCTAAGCCCTAACTATACGCTGAAAGTTGTTAAAAGCCAACATGCTTCAAAATTATGGGGACAAAAATCCTAACACTTAGAAAATAAATCCTTAGGATTAAGACTATCTACTCACAGATAAATTAATGTCCAGCTCCAACTGATTTATCAACAACATAGAGTGTGTAAGCCTTGTAGCTTAGTGTCAGAAAAATAACTGTCTTAGGCTTTGAAGATATGATAATCAAACTCTTATCTCAAAGGAATCAGATTCTGAAGGTCTGTGAAATACTACTGATAGTAATACTTCAAATTCTCACAAAAGTCTTCTTAATCAAGACACTTCACTGCCAATAAGCTACAAAGTTCAAAGGGCCAGCAGTCTAAGATTTATCAGTGTACACCATGCAATGATTTTGTTATGTACTTTGAGAAATGACAATCAAATCATTAAAATCCTCAAATACCAAACACCACACTCTTTCATAGCTAGTAATACTTTCTTCCAAAGCTCCACCTGAAAAAGAATATTTTAAGACACAGTTAGGCACTACTGACGCTCAAGGTGGTGCTTCACCTCTCCCTTAAATGACACTTAACTGCATTTTAGTAAAGAGGTGTTGCCTTCTTTATGAGTTACGCATTGCATGAAGTTCCTCACTGAGTTTTCCAAGGGCGTTAACCAAGAATTCTTTTATTTATTAAGTAAACAGTTTCCTTGTTTCTGTGCAATATCTTCCCCTTGCATTATAATTTTATAACAGTGAATACCATTGTAAAAGGAAAGAGAAGAATCAATGTATGGCTACTCACAATAGTTTAACTGAAGGAGTACTTAATGTAGCATCAACAAAACACTAAATCACTATATATTACAATGCAAAGAAGGTAGCTTTACAAGGTAAGCATCAGGACAATTGCTGCAGTCTTTTCAAAGCCCCCTAAGACCAAGGTCAAATTAAGTACGCTGTGATACCACAAATACTGAGGACTTTCAAAAGGTAACCTTGGCTACTTATTACCATGGTTAGAGCATGAAAATTGAAAGAATAAAGAAAAACAAGCAAATCAAACCCCACCTGATTTTATCAAGCAGAAGAGAGAAGAGTGAGGATTTCTAGGGACAAGAATACTACTTGCAGTATTACATTTTCCTGCCTACTTTGAAAAAATTATCAGTCCATATATTTTGGAACACCACTGATAATAAAAACCAAGCACATAAAATCACAAAGATGTATTATGCCAGAAGCCATCAGTACCACATTACACCAGAACACCATAGCATTTCAACCGTGCCTATACAATTCCTCCCCAACCGGTCAAAGGGGTTTGTAAGAAGAGATTTTTGTGAGCATCAGGAATAGCATATTATTCAATATCACTCCTACAGCTTCCTATATACACCACAAAGTCCATCTCATATTTTTTATTACTGGCATGCAGTCATGCTCTGTTATTTCAACAGCAAGCATAGTACCTAACTCCTGAGTACAGAGCAATCCGGAGCACCAAGGGACAGCTTGTCCACCTCCTGGACAAAGCAGAAAGTCACAGGCCACATACACCGAAAGCTTCACTTTGCCAGGCCACCCAGGTCTTAGGTACCAAGCCAAGAGACTAAAGTGACAGTTAAAAACACTTGGGAAGTAGCGAGCTCACCTGTGTAAGTGAGGAAAAGCCCAAAGAACAGCTGCTCCAACCGGAGCTGGAGCATCAGAGCACCAACAGATTTCAGCAACTCCTCCCACTTAAGAGTCACCTGCGGGAGCACACCTCATCTCTGAAATAAGTTATAAACAGCACCTGAAAGGCTTTTGCCAGTGAATAATGACAGTTTCTTTGCCAGCAAAGAATGGAAATAAGCCCAGTGAAGAGACAGGAGAAAAAGTGATTCTTTATACAAGCAGATGGAGCACTGAGAAGTACAGAAAGGAGGAACTAATTGGGGGGAAGGAGCAAGGAAAGGGGACTGTGGCTTCCAGCTGCTTCACTATTTTCCGCATCAACAATGCATTTAAAAAGCATATTTAACTGAAAATGTTTAAGCAATGGAAAAAAATAACCCAACATCCTTAGGCGTAAAGATGAGCAGTGTCATTATAAACACCTTCAATGACAGCACAAGGGAAAGCTTTTCTGACTTTACCCTTTTTACAAATAATACTATCCATTAAGCAATCTACTAGCTTAAAATGAGACACTGCTTTTCTAAATGGTCATGTAGTAGAAAGGTTGTTTTCCCACTCTGTTTTGATTTTAAGACAAGTAACAGTAATAAGTAGAAAGAGATCTGTTCTGACTTTCTTTGGGCTTCCTCTTCTCCAAACAAGAATAACAAGAATGAGAAACAATTTAGCACTCATAGATGAAATATCCTGGGGTGTTTCTTTTTCTTTAAAAAGCAGAGAAAAACCTTGCTAAGAACTTCATTTAGAGAAGAAGGAAAGAATAATAGTTTTTTTTAAATGAGAAAAGCAATGGGACAAGAAATAAGAGAAAAAAAGAATCAGCCCATCTTTGCAATATAGAACCATAATGACTCATGTGTTTGAGCCATTTGCTTAAGTATTTTGCATCTGTTAGCAGCAATGCTGCATGATTGACCACAACATAAAGCAAGTGATCTTTGTGACCTTCACTAAGGATTTCAGACAGAGAATGTCCCTTCCTCAGCCCAGAGAGGGATCAGCATGGAAATGGAACTAAAAATGACACCCTTCCTCTTTAAAAAACCAAACCTTCAACTGGAGCTTGCAGTTCAACATTATGTACAGGTGTATCAACGTCTTGCCAGTATCCTGAACTTTACTCTTTATTTGCGTGGAAAGATTTGGATTTCCTTATTAGCTATGCAGACTGTATTTTTCTGTGCTTCACCTTTATTACAGGAGTGATTAGTTGCCACCAGCCACACCTTCCTCAACATTCATAGGTTCCTGAAGCTCTCTGGGTAACACATAACCGTGCCCAGAAGCTCTCTGGGTAACACACAACCCTACCCAGCACAATCTGATAGGGACATGGCAACACTGTGTCACCTGTCAGCTGAATCAGGTCCCTATTTATTGGTAGCAATTAAGTCTACCAGGAAAGTAGAACAACAGTCTCCTCTTTGAGAGGCCACAAAGGCAGATGCAGCCCAGTGTTACAGGAGGCACACCGCTGCATGGTGTGTAGGAGCTATGGCATGGTAGCAAGGGCTCTGGATTAAGCTGCAGAAAGAACACTGAGAGGGAAGAAATCGGATGGACATTGGGAGCTTTGGCAATAAGGACAATGCCTTGCCACATACCCGGCTTCAAGCAGAGCGGCCTGTGCCACAAAAGCCATTATTTCAGGTCTGCCTTGACCTAACTGCAGAGCAACTGAGGAGTGAAACACAAATTATGACAGCAGGAAAGTGGATATTCTTTGAAATTTGGGTGTATGGTTCATCCACCCCTGCCCTCTTACTGACTACTGCGTGCATTTGAGTGAGTGACTGCAAAGAGGAGGCCAACAGCGAGTGGCACCGCGTCGACTACCACAAGCCTGCTTTCCTCTCTGTGAAAGGCCAGGCAACCCATCCCTAAGGCAGCTGCCTACTTAATTAAGACGCACCACCCAAAAATACAAGCAAGCAGGCGGCTGGTATAGGGGAAATAGGCATGGCTTTGTCTTTCTAAAAAAAACCACACACAGACCACCGCAAGTCCGAACCTCCACAGGACTTTGGTGAAGCAGCAATATGCAGGGGCTTTTCTGCACACCCAAAACAGTCATGCCACCAAAAATGTAAATAATTTCATACGTCCCAATGAAATTTCACGTGGTGCAACTTTGCCACAGTACTGTTTGACTGCTCCAGAGGAGGAGAGAGTAAATCAGCTCCAGGTAAATGAATTGGGCAACACAATGTACTTTATTTTGGATACTTACATTTGGAAACTAATGTACCCTTTAGCTTTGGCCCCATGAGGGATGCTATTTGTTTACACGGCACACAGCTGTATGGTGCTTCTAGGGAATACTGTCTTTGCATAGACAGCACAGAGCAGCCTTTCACTTTTCCCTCTAAACAAATCTTTCCAGATGCAGCAGGTAACAGCAAGAAATTCGGCATGGCTTACAGTGGGCTGTATTTCACCTTGCTTACCAAAAGGAATTGCAAAAAACATCTCCCGTTTATAACCTAGACTGCATTAAGAAGAAATCTTGTAGGTAAAGATATTGGCAATGACATATTATAGTAATAATATGCTTTATGTTAATATGCTATAGTAATACTATGCTTTATGTTATTTATAGTAATACTAAGCTTTATGTTTTCTATACATCATCGGATCTTTCATATAGGATTTCTAAAGAAAGAAAATGGAAGAAGTTTCCCTCTCCTAATAATAGCAAAGAATACTTCAGCTTCTGCTATAACCACTACAATATAAGCTGATCAACTGTAATAAACCCTACCACAATTACCTACCAAGATGGACTACACGAAAACAGTGTCACTGACAATTTCAAAATGTTTTGCTGCCTATCACATCCTTATTGGCTCAACCATTATTGTCTTGCCTTCACCAAGAATGGCAGCGAGTAAGAGGGATTACAAAACTCTTCAGTCAGTGCTGTCTTTCCCTTACCCTGCTCTCAGGTCTTCTTTTCCAGGAACAAAATACCTGCGCACAGCAAATAAATATTTAACCAGCTATTAGAATGGTACTCACAGCTACTCATAAAAATCAGAAAAAAGTTCAAAATTTTACACAGCACTAATCATACTGCTCATGTTTTATCTCAGCAATATAAACATTAAACCTGTATTCAGTCACAGATATTCACCAAATGTATTATTCATCTAGTGTCAAGTAAGAAACTACAGTTACAGAGTACCCAAATGACAATCAGCTTTTCTGCTTAAAGCACACCATGGTGTCAAAAAGCTGATTTAAAAAAAATAAGCTGGGGGAAAAAAAAAGTTGTAAAAGCCCAATGATAAGAAACTGGTTTTCAAAAATAATCATTTAATCCTTAATGATCAGTACAGTCTAGACAAGGCATTGAGAATTGCATTCATCATCCTCTCTGATATCAGTGCAGGCTCTTCACATATCCACGCAGTGGTGGGCTTGATGTTCTTCTGCCTGCCCACACTGAGCTTGGAGTCCACACCAAGCTTGGAGAAGGACACAGGAGCCAAGCAGGCAGATGCTAGAGAGACACTGCCTGAGCTTCTTCTCAGAGATGTGACACTGCACAGCCCCTCCTGAATTGGGAAGCCCATTTCCTCTCAATTTGCTCTTCACATTTGCCTCCATTTCTGCATGCAGGAAGGGAACTAAAGAGTTTTCCTTTTTCCTCTCTTGCCAAATCCCTCCATTCAGGCCCAACTTGTGAAGTTTGAAAAGTTGAAATTGGAACTCAGCAGTTTAGAAAGGCCTGAGCGTTTCCTCTGAAGAGGGACACAATCATCTCTGGGGCTGCAGAACAAGGCTTTTCACATGCTTTTCACTGGGGTGCATGTTTACTGCTTGTTAGGTTAAATGATGAAGGGCTGAACACTTACTCTGTGCCTGCAACTTGTTTACAGACACTGCATGTTTATAATCCTAAATCCCAAGTGGGCGTTCAAATGAATGCCAGATCTTAATAGCTGCATTTTAACTCTATTAAGTATTTTAAAGGAAGATAAGAAGACATCGTCAGTGATTAAGCAATAGCATTCTCCTGCTGTCCCCTGATTAAACACATGCAGAAAGAACAATGCACTCTATGGGGAAAAAGAAAGAGCACGTATCCACTCCTTCTGTCAGCCCTATTTCCTTAACACAAGCCAACATCAATCAATCTCTTCGTGCCGCACGCAGTTCTCACCATCTCCATGTGGAACGCGATAATCAGTCTCGATTAGATAAATAAAATAAATAAATAATCATTTGTATTTATCGGATATGCAGCAATTACAGGGTCTGGGACACACTCCACTGCTTTGTGTACGTTAAAGAAAAGCTAAGAGGTTCTTCTCTTATCATAAGATGCTGTACTAGTATCCACTGACATAAAATACAAGTTCACAACGCCAGTCTGGGTGTTCTGTTTGTTGGGGCTTTCCCCACCCCCCACCTCCCCCTTTTCTATGCTTCTGCCGGCACTGAATTAAGTGTTAATTAAAGTGCAGGCTTGGCACTGCGCTGGAATACAGCAGCGATGCACCTGTGCTGTGGGGCAGCAATGCTCACAGGCTGCAATGGCAAAAACAACAACAACAACAACAACAACAATAAGAAGAGATGGAGAATTTTATAGCTGAGAAACACGGGCAGGCTTCTCACACTGCGTGAAGCCTCCTGCTGCCACTGGTGACATGGGCTGCCAAGACAACATTTATCTGACCACTTCCAAAGGGTAGTCTCTGCTGTTGGAGACCCCAGCTGAGCCAAGAAATAAAATACGTCTCTCCTACTACAAAAATAAGAGGTTGTCAGGGGCAAAGGAGGCTATACCACAGGAACCTCCAAGGAAGGTTTCCATTCCTGAAGTGAAATGACATAATGCAAATTGCATACTTGGGTAAACACGCAGTGAATACACTTCCACTGGTATGCAATGCTTTTCCATAGAGCTATCTACACACTCACCCCAGCACAAGCTCAATCCTCCCACAAAAGTCTTGGTGAGGAACAAACCCAGGAGAAGGAAAACCCGAGAAGTTACCCATGTGTAAGACCAGCAGACTGCAGGCCACGAATAAGCTAGTTTCCGTATCCGCTATCTAATTTACTGAGAACATTATGAACCAAAGTTTTCACATAAAATTATGAGAACAATTAAAGCAGTCAAGAAATTACCAGTTGTTGCTCTCAACTGTTGCCTTAAATGCAGTTTGTGAAACAGCCCCAGCAGACATATTTCACCCTCTTCTACTTATAAATCAAAATAAGACAGGGTATGTGTGTATTGGGGAGAAAAAAAAAGAAAAGCAGCATTGTCTCCTTTTGCTGATTTGAGTAAGTCATGTCTTTTCCTCTTCAGCTCATCCTCTGAAGCACATTAGTCTGCCCCAATGCCACAACCAAAAAACGTAAAGAGCTGGTGATGAAGTTCATCAAAGGGTCAGGATTAAAAACCAAGCATCAAGCATCACATATGCTTTCTGCAAAGCTTACCACAGGTCATCTCCTAATTTCAGCCTACATCTGAACCTCCATCTGCATGTCAGTGCAAAAGCACTGCTTGTAGCCACTTCGCCCTTCTCTCAGCAGACTAAATCACAGCTCTACAGATGAAACTACAAGGGTATTCCAGAGCCCGTCCAAGCACACTTCATTTTGATTTTTTCCTTTTCTTTTTGGCAAACAGCACCCAGATACTACTCTGCTGTAATCAGGTCTCCTGACAATGTGAAACTTGTACTTTAAAAAGCCCACTGACAGATGGATTCAATTTAAAGCATGACTATGAACAGCTGCTGCTGATCACCGGCTTGTAAAGTGAACTCATTCATCACAAAATATTTCAAAAGACTGAACTGAAACGGAACAAATGAATTTGAAGAAGTACGGGAGGCACGGCATTAGCCTTGGAGAATGTGTCAGATGTAAAAAGTACAGCTAGGGTACTGCTATTAATTTATTCCTGTAAACGCTGGCTCTGCTCTGTTAGCAGCATTCTCCAGATTCTCAAGAATCCATGAGGGGAACCTGAATAAGGTATTAGAAGATGTAATTAAAAACTCCTTACTGAAGGTGATTTTAACTAGACGAGCCATTAAAGGGAGATGACAGAGTGTTTAAAGTATGCTGGTGAAAGCTTCAAAATGACAGGCCTCAAAAAAAACACTGGAGGGAGAGGAGGCCATTTCCCCAACTGCACCAACTCAGCAAGAAGTCCCATCAGTCGTGCAAAGGGGCCACGCACTCTGCCTTCACCACCTTCACTTTAAATACTGCGAAAGGCCTTACCTCTTTTGAAACATTTTCACCTTCCTCTTTGATTCTTCAGCGTAGCTGGAGAACACGAGAAACATCAAAGCAGGTAGCCTCACAAACTAAGCCACCAGTTATGACAGTCTCTGAAGAGATGGGGAGCTGACACAGAAACGAGTAATTCACACTTTTTAAAAAAAAAAAACCACTTTTTTTTAAAATTTCAAGAATCATGCAGCAAAAGTAGACATTTTAAACTCGGCTGTATTTGTCTTGGCCACTAGAGCACCTCCAAGTGGCTCATTTTTTCCCCAGAGTACTTCCCTCAAGTTCTGTACAAGGCAGCTCCACAGACACTGGGAACAAGGGTAATATGCCAGGAAGGAAATCCTCCACGAGCCGCCAAACCGCCTCACCTGATAAATTGTTCCTGCTACCCTTTGCTAGGGCTTTCCAGTGGGGAAGGCAGGGAAAAAAAAATGACGCCTCCAAGATTTTCTTGTAGGCAGTTCTTTACTAAGAAGTGGTATTTATGACATCTTTAGACAACTGTAACATCAAGTTACACTTGTATCAATGCGACTTCATGAAGAAAGACAGTAAATCTCGTGCAGAACGAGAATACGTATACATATACACATATATATTCTGACATTCACTTTTGTATCAATATGCAGTCACTGCATCACGTTTTCATATCTTATGAAAAAAACCCACCCATCTGGTTTGGGTTGTAGTACATTTAATAATAATTTTTTGCAATATTTATTGATAAATGGAGATTAAGAAGAAACAATACTAACCCACAGACGATCCCCAGGATTCTTCCTCAGTATAGAAAGTGTAATCTTTGGAATGGTTAAAAAAAACCCAAACAACAAGCTCTCTCAGATAGCAGTGTTTCCCTCTTTCCTCCTACAAACTACCTTTGGCAGTCCTTTTCTCTGTCAATTACCCTTCCTCAAGCCCAGGTAATGAGACAAAGCTCGACGTCACAAGCTTGCGCAAATCAGGTGTATCAGCTACTCTGCAAGTCCCCTGCCATTCAATGGAAAAAAGCTACTGCTTTGCCATCACCCAGTCTCCTGACAGCTGGTATGAAAGCAATGGGAGAAAGTGATCAGTAGATTAACATCATGTCAATAATTAGCTCCAGGACAACGGGGTTTTTTTATTTAACTTGTTTTGGGGAACAGCCGACCATTACCAGGATATATGCTCTGGCACAGAGAGGGAGGTGAAAAGCCGTATGCCCAGCAGCATTGTTTCATATACAAGAACCAAGGCACACTCAACACTCTCGCTCACACACCCTCCACGAAGGTTATTCATCACCACAGCAACCTCTCAAAACAAAGGTGGAAGCCAATTCAAACAGCCGTGTTCCTCTGATGACAGAGGATGAAGGGTGCTCTCCGCCTGCACCCTTCAGGGGGCTTGTTTGCTTGGGTTTGTTTTATGTCATTGGATCTCATTCGCTACATTAACTTTCAGCAGCCCAGCATGCATGCCCAGAGCAGAGAACGGCCACGCTTACGCATTAAACAAAAAATTTCTCCTAGAGCCCCGGTTAAAAGCACCGAGAAGAACTGGCTGATGGACAATTCTTCCTTGCTGCACGGCTGGGCAAATGCCATACTCCGTTACATGTAGCCACCATCACCTCACCTTCCCTGCACTCTCCCCTACGTACCAGGAATAGCTGTTGTAAAATAAACGCCCCACCTAAACCCAAGAAAAATCCCAACCTGTTAAACTACCATCCCTTCCTGCCTCTCCCCTCACCGCTCCTTTTCTTTGCAGCCTCTTTCACTCTGCAGGAGCTTAATGATTTTGGATGCGTTAAGAAAATCTGACTGAGACAGTAAAATAATGGTAAACTCAGCACAAATGAAAAGCAGAGCATCTCTTCTCTCCCCGAATCTGTAACAAACAAACCCCAGCGCTTCCCTGAGTCACTTGAGGAAAGACATTATGATCATTTCTAAACCTTTTCAACTACACGCCAAGACACTGTATGTAATGACAAGCTGTCAACACTTGGTGAGTAGCGTGGCTCTCAATCCTGACACTGATCCGTTGCCTGCAGAGCAGGGCACGTGGGCATCAGCAGCCACACCACATGCAATGACAGTACTCAAAATGTCCAGATTTCTCTGTTTCTCAAAGAGCAAACTCCCCCATCTGAGCAGCCAGGTCTTGATGTGAGAATGCCCTCCCCATCTCCAGGATTTAAAAGGCAGGATAACCATGCCTTTTGAAATATGGGAGTAGAAGAACCCAATGGTCCCGGGAATTTTATTTTTAAAAATACAGGTGATTGGAGCAGATAACACTATCTCAAAGGTTAAGTCCCATTTACTCCCATTGAGAAGTTAAATTTTGCTTAATCCACCAGAAATACTCATGCAACTTCAGTGTTTCCAGGGATCTAGGCAAAATGTACGCTAACAAGAGAATGGTTTGATTTGTATCAACTACTTAGATTAATAGGTTTTTTTAAGTTTCAAAACTAGCATTCATAGCTGACCATTAATCCATTCATAAACTGACAGGGTTGGATGGAACCTTGAAGACCATCTGGTTTCAACCCCCTGCCTTATGATGGTTTGCAACTTCTGTCAGTGTGTTTCAGCAAATAACATCTGGGGCAGGTGATTCACCTACCCAAGTCTGCAATATTTGTACTGCACCAGTCACTGTGGTGTAATTCTACTCCGACACCAAATGAATAAGAACAAGAAATGAAAAAAAAAAAAAAAAAAAGCAAAGCATGAGAAAATTCAGGTTATGGATAAAGATTCAAACCACAGTTTGCAAGAAGCACACTGTGTTTGCAGGTGGCTAAAAGTAAGAGAGCGAGACCACCGCCTGACCCCGAGTGCAGGCCGCTCTCCATGTACAGTGGGTCTTAAAGCTCCGTGCTCTCAGAAACAGAAAAAAATGTACATTTGAGCTCACACACATTTCTTGAGTGCAGCCAGAAGCAAATCCATCAAATTTGATGTATTCATAGCACAAGGTGATTTACGTCACGGTGTAACCACTACTCGACGTGATAAGCTGGTGTTGGCTGACTCAATCTTTATTTGTTTAGTGAATTTTCCAGGTACCTTCCTGATGATCTTTGGTTTCGAAAGAAGTCTCTTCACATGGAGATGCTTTCCCACCCATGCTACAGGGGTGCAAAGGTTTTTGCCTTCTCTACCATGCTGGCATTTAAGGTTGTGAGTCAGACTGGGATCACACACATGACAGGCAGCAGTTAGTCTTAAATTTGGGACCTTCCTGACCAAGACCTAGACATAATTCCACTCTAAGAGAGTAATTTTACTTATATGAAATGATTAGGTTTATAGAAAACCTGTGGTCTCTAAATTCTAATAACTGAAAATACTTATGGTGAAAAAACGCTCTCATACACAAAGCGACAATGGTTTTAAATGGAAAAAATAAGAAAAAACCCCGCAAACCCACAAACAAACCCACCCTGCTTCAATTACTACTTTGCTTGCTTTATTTCTACACACCCAGAAAATCAACTGCAATGATTTCCAAACCTTACTCCTCCATAGCTGCTGAAGTTAGCACTAAAGTTGTTACATAATTTAGGTGCTGGGGGCTCAGAGTTGTCAGCAGTATGAAGGAATGGCATCTACCTTCAGAGGTTCCCAGGATAGCAGCTGTTACGCTTGAACTGAAGCAGGAAGAGCAGCAGAGAATAAGGGGAACTTAAGGACAGGTATCTTCCAACTTGCAAAAATACAACGGATACTCAACAACAGCAGCAATTTTTAATTTTTTTTCCCCTAGACTTTCCATTAATTAAAAATGACTTGGTTTAGCCTGGTTTAATAGGCTACTGGACCTTGAAACAACATTCTTTGGTTCCTTGTTCTGCCTTTGCCTCCTCCTGCACAAAGCCAGAACTACTGTCATAATTCTTCAGACCAGAGTAATTTTCCTACTCCACTGCTAATCAAGTTAGCATGTACAGCTCAGTTAGGCACTGACCTCCAGATGTTTATCCAAATATTCCAACAAGCACTCTTAACAACATGGTGAAAGCCCGAAATTTGGGTAAGACTCTGTGCACTGCCAGATGGGTACTGCCCTTCCCGCACCCATCCTTACTGGGGGGTCCTTCTACCTTCTCAAGATGATAACTTGAAATGCATCTGCTTAAAGCACCAATCTTCAATGCTGATGCTGATAGGAAGATTCAGTATCTGATGCTGAGCTGCATCATGCCGACGCTCTAATGAGACTCCATCCACGCACAGAGGGGCTCCTTCCCCCAAATTTCACAGAGATGCTTAAATGATTAGCAATAGCTAAGGGCACATATGTTGTTTTTAATAGTGAACGTGCGCTTTGCAGGTCAGGCTGCATCTCATCAATAATTCCTTGGTGCACCACTCCTGGGAAGACAGCAGTCGGCCCAGCGTGACAGTATCTTAAGTAAAGCAGGGTGTTAGGAGGTGCAAGGCTGCACTCCACACATTTGCTGTCAAAGAATCACAGCACTTCAGCTGCTGGAGGAAGCAGATTGCCATTGTTTTATCAAGGAAAATCACAGATGGGAGGAACTGACTGGAAACCACCTTCTCAAAAAAAAAAAAAAAAGAAAATTAAAAAAAATTGCTAGCTATTACCGTTTTGCAGAGAGGGTATGTCTAGTACTGAACTGAAGACGTGATCATGCTTCGGAGGTCAAAAGAAGCACACTCTTTTCTTAACAAAGCCTCTTCAAAAGGGAGCCGGGGGGCGAAGCTTTCTGTGCACAGCCACACCGATTCAAACAGGAAAAAAAAAAAAACAAACCCAAAACAAAAACCAAAAAGCCAAAACCCGTGCACTTACATAAAAGGCTTTGGGGAGTTTCATTTCAGTTCAGATTGAAAGGGAGGGAACACACTGTGTCCCTCTCCCCCACTCTTGTGCACACACACACACACGCACTTTTTAATCATCCTCCTGCTGACAGCAGCCAGTCACTAGCTCTGTTATCAGAGCCCCACAGCTTGCATTTCCAGGCTATGAAGCGCTAAGGCAGAGGGCACAAAACCCCTTCTGATTAAAAAGGCATGGTGATGCCGTCTTGTGCAACACACCCACTGCTACAGATTTCAAGTTTGGCCTCACAAGGATGTTACTCATTCAGCGTGAGGGAGAGGAAAAAAAAAATCCATAAACATACATAAATAGCGAGGATTTCCTAAGATTAGCTGGTAACCTGGATCACTCTCGTTTCCTCTACACTCGTCAATCAACCCTCTGGGAAAAACAAGTGAGGCAGGCAAGTCTTTGCATCCAGCAGCTTAACAAGGTGCCAGTTGTTAGAGAGACAGACAGAGAGAGAGAAGCAGCCCTTAGGTACAACTCACCAGCAATCACTTGTGCTAACACCACGTGCCTGGGATTAAAACTTCAGCCTGGGTAGATGCTGTCCCTGCCGCTGCCTGATGCGGCTCAAGCTGCTGGCATCTCTCCAGAGTCACTCAGCAAGCAGCTGCCCAACAGGACAAATCACTGGGAAAGAGAGAAAAGAAACAGATTCAGGTACGCAATCACCCTGCCCATTTTTATTGCAACCTCGATATGCTCCCAGTTCATAAACTGTGATCTCCCTTGCTGTACAAGAGGGAGGAACACATTTCTGATACTTTCAAACACGTGAACTTCCTAAATACCAGCAATATGAAAAAAGAATTCCTCCACACAGCTAACTCGAACACCATAGCCAGGACACCAGGACAACTTCCACCCAAAACCCTGCTTTCAAGCACAGTTTGGGGTCACGTCCCTCATCGAGGGTGGGATGAGGAGAGCCGAGGAGGTTGCAGACTGAAAGGGAATGAGTAACATATTTGTAAACTTGTCTTGTAAAATCAGGCACAAGAACGGAGGTTTGGGTAAGAGTACAGCACCTTCCTTGCCTGGCATCCCTGTCTCATGGCTGAGGGGCAAGCTGCCCAGGCCTGAGTTCGCAAGGCACCAGCAGCCCAGATGGGAGACAGACGGGACAAAACCTCTTTGTACTGAGAGAAACTGGGGACAGCTCAAAATATTCCCCACAAACCAGTGAGGCCAGGGCCCATGGGGCACCTGGGGAAGAAGGATGCAGGAAAGAAAGAACAAGGTGAGAACCAAGATGAAAGGCAGAGGAATAAGACAGCAAATGGTATAACTTTTTTAATTTAAGGCAATTTTGGTATTCTCCTACACTCTCCTCCCCATTTTTGCCACCCCTTAATTTTGAACCTGACTTTTGAGAGCTCAGACAAGCTTAATCCTTTTTCTATTTCATTTCTTTAGTTGTATCCAACACTTTGTTCTAACCTGGCTGTGCGTACAAAATGCTTCCAGCTTCACAGCTGCACCATTCCAGGGGCTCACCAGTCCTTTAAATTTCACCAAACCTGCTCTGTTTACAGCTCTGTATTTTTATGAGGGTCTTTGAGACATCATTTTGACATTATCCCAATTCTGTCACTACTGTGAGAGGTTCTATTCCCCTTCCCTTAAAGGGTCAGCCCTGCAGTGATGTTTTCTGTTTTGCAATAAATCTAATTAAAAATAATTAAAAAGTACAGATCAATTTTATACAGCAACAGAATTAGGAAGAAGCAGTAACAAGTCAATCCAGTTGCAGGGCGAGGGGCAATGGGTCAATAGAGTCAAACTGAATTGGACTAGTGGTTGCCTATTAATACAGGAAGTATTATATTGAGCTAGTTTATGTGCTGAATCTTATCAAGTTGCTTGTTAATATGACCAGATTATAGTGGTAGTTTGTTAATCACCTAATTCTCTCAAAAACTTAAAATTCTAACAATTTATGAGGAGACAGGCAATTAAGGGTGTGCTGACCAGGAAACCCACACTGAAGAACAGACAACACATGGGTACACTACATTAAGGCAGCATGGACTGCCTTCTGCCCATACCACATGTCCCAGTGACCATCCTCAGCCCTTCCCCAGCTCACTGGCCTTGGACAAGACCCTCTGCCCCTCCATGCTCACTTCCTCCCTCACAAAAAATTCATAAACACGACAGTCTTCTTCATAAAATACAAGTGCAAATGAGGAGGAGCACTCTGAGAGCCAGGTATGGTTAGCAGCATACATTAGGTTACCAATCCCCTGCGTCACTGTACCGGATTTCAGGGGAACCAAGGTGAAATGCTGAAAAAGCAGCAGACCAAAAAGCCTTGAGGAGTGTTTGCAGTGAGACCTTTTTGTGTAGGTCTCTATCTCCCAAAAGGGCAAAGGGGCAGACCTGAAAATATGGCAAAGAGGAGAAAAGGGACATGCTCAAAAGTTACCTCTAAATAAAACAGGGTCATCTATAAAGCTCTGAGGCAGGGAAATAGCGTTGGCCGCATGCATACATGGATACACACGTGTGTATGTATGTAAAAAGAGGACAGACTGCATTTTTCCAACTCGTGATCCCAGTAGCTTAGACATAATTTAATTCTTCTCAGTAGTACAGAAGAACTAAACATGAACCAAATGCCAGCACACTCACGGATTCCAAGCTTCTTGTCTCCAAAATTTGTGACAGGTTTTGGGATTCTCATCTGAAAGCCAATGTAAAACCGAAAAAGAACAAAAAAAAACCTCCCAACCACCAGGATTTCACTGGTGAGTCTCAGAGCCGCTCCTTGCTAATGGGATTTTACTGTTTGCAGCCCTGGACATGAACGCAGTTAATGAATAATGACTGTGCAAACAAAATATCAGATAATGATGGCAGGGGGAGGGAAGGTTGAAATAATTGTGTGGGTGGCTTGGATTGGATTTGGCATCAATTAGAAAAATTGATGCCCTTTTAATTATAGGAAAAAGGCTTTGCTAAAAAGATAAGACAGACATGACAATCAAAACACTTTAGTCTTCTGATTTAAACGTATGGAAATGGAAAGTTCACACGGTTGGGGTTTTTCAGTGTGTTTTCTTTTTATAATTTAAAAAATCATCTCCTTCTCAAAAATTACATCTGAATGTGTGCATAAACCTCAGCTCACTTCAAAGCTGTTACAGCAGAGATTTGGTTTGCTTTTATCACTCACTGAGAATATGACCTACTACAAGTAGGATCACCTCCTACAAGGTGCAAGCTATCTTTCCCTTCTAGTAAGGGTCCAAGTCAGTAGGGCCACTTAAAGAATCAGCCCAGTAAACAATCAACATCACGTAAGGTCCTCCCCTAACTGGCTCCACTGATGATACTATCAAAAGAGGCCACTAGAGATTGCTCCCTGTTTGATAAAGCTTGCACAGCACACATTTCTCTCCATGCTCTTGTCTGTAACTCCAGGAGCCCCTGCCAGATTCTCACATGTGAGAACTACTTAATATAAGCACGGGAAATGCATTATTCACAGTACTCCTCTGGTAACCCAGAGTAGGTTAATAATACCCTATTTTTAAAAAGTTAAACAAAAGTGAAAAGGACCTCTCTCTCCAAAATTCACACACAACTACCCAATAAGGGAAAACCCCGTGCAGTTACGGATGTTTCACTGCTACTCTATGCTTCCAGTAGCACCAATCATCACACAACCTGTATTTACACCATTATTTCTACAGTGAGATATGACCACTTCTGATTAAGTGCTATTTTATAAACATCATTTACTATCCTACAATTTATAATCACTATTTCTATTACTCAGCACCTCTCATCAACTGATCTCAAATGCTGTTTAGGAGATTTAATCTTACTGCCAAACTACCTCTGCAGATGTGACTTCCAAAGCAGAAGCTCAATTATACGAGGCAGAATTTCTCCAGGAAATAGGAACTGCGATACTTAATCTTGCAAAATAACCAGGAGATAATTTAAAGTAAGGTATCTACAAAGAATAGTGTCTGTGCCAAGAGACTGTTTGTATTGGTTCAGCAAAGAGGGGACAGAATGTTCTCTTCCAGAGAACCACAAAACAAACTTCCTGAACCAATTCGAGTTTTCTTTTTGCTTGTGTTTAATCCAAGCAAGTGCGGCCTGGCCAGACTTACTTAATTAAAAAAAAAACCAACCCCCAAACAAAAAACCCCCAATCAAACTAAAAAAACAACAAAACAAAAACACCCAAATTCATTTGGCATAGCCTTTTCTTGAAAGAGCACAGTCACACCCTTCAGAATGAGGGGAACTGGACATCTGAACCAGATCTAGAACCACTGTGGCTCTGTGAATTTAGTAATAATAGCCTGGAAAAGGGGAGTGGGGAGGAAGTGTTTGACCATTTTTTGAAGCCATTTTTTTCCATAGCATCTTAAGCAGCTGTAATAACCCTTTTTTCCTTATTTTTGTCTTTTTTTTTTAATGCTAGTCTCTTGATGTACACCAGCAGGGTTTGAGAATGTGGGGATAAGAGACACAGCATGTTGAAGGGTAAAAAAGCAGAGGAAAAAGAACTGGAAGTAATCAAATACTAGCTTATTTACCATAATTCTGTTCCTAAATCTGTCACATATGTCTTCTAGTTAAAAAAAAAAAAAAGCCAAAAAACAACTCCCCCCAAAAAAAACCCCAAACCCAAACCAAAAATCAACAAAACCCCAACCAACCAAAACAAATTCAGCTCAGCTTTTGCCTCCTTTTAGTTTTCAGGAGCTGATAGGTAAATCCACAAGGAAAAGCTTCTTTGCAAGGCAAAGAGAAAAGCATTGCTGGTAAGGCCAAAAGAAAGAAGATAGTACTTAACCTGATGTGTCTGTAAACACTGACTTCAATTAGTAATGGATTTAAATTTTTTAAAAATATATATATGAACACTCTACCCCAACATGAGGACACTAAGCCCTCAAAACAATGCATCAGTGTCTAACCCTACAACAAATCTGTTCACATCTACACGTGTGAGTTTCTCGACTAAGAAAGATCCTTGTTTCACACGGTGCAAAACTACCTCCAGAACCACTAGCTACATGGCTTTTCCCCAACGGACCACAGCCTTTATCTGCTATAGTTGCCACACAAAAGCTGACCCTTTCTCACAGTCTCTCGGGCTAAGATGTCCCATCATTTTGCCTGAAACAGGCAGAACATCAAAAGAGATGGAAACCTCCATATGATTCACATAAAAGTTGGACACTCCTTTGAAGATAATATTCAATGGTATCACTTCAAAATCCTGCACGACAATCCCACTGCTGCAGAGTCATTCTAAATACAACAGTAAAATAACCCCCAGAACTGGGAGGGATTTCAGAAACCTGATGGAAGGACATTAGGCCTGCAAAATGTACTTCATGTTTCTTATTCCTATACAGTGTTTCCTAAGTCCAAGGCAGATTTGTACAAGTTGTACATCCTCACTGCTGCAGAAGCTCTATTATTATTATTATTATTATTATTTTCTGCCCTGTGAATTCTTGTGCCTTCCTTGGTTCTGTACATTCATGCCAGACTTGGTTCGTCGACAGTTCACAGTTAGATGATATTAGTGGTTATTTTACTTGTCACTTTTTCCTTGTTTACTTTGACCTTTTTTCCCAGCTTCCGTTTCTAACAGGGTGAACAATGAAAATCTGTTTTACTTTTACTTTTAGGTTCCTCCTGCCACAACATTTAGGTTTCAAGCTCTGAAAGTATAGGGTTTATTCATCTGATAACTAATCACTGACATTTTTAGCTTGTTTTATTTTGAAATAGGAGACAGATTACCTCAGTCTCAGGTTTTATAAAAGTTCTTTTCACATACTGAACTCGGGCACGCTTCTGAACTCGAGTGTGTAGAAGTGGCAGATGTATTAATAAATAAACCCTTAGACTTTCTACCAGAAAGTAGCATTCCTAAAATTATCCTTTGTTCAATTCAAGTACAGTGAAATCATCACTAAAAAGACTCATATAATCGAGTGTCTGCCTTTCTGAAGTCAACAGACAGCTGGTCTTAGGTTTCATCAGACCCAGGGTTTCTTGTTAGCTCTACAGAAGACAGATCTGTCTCTTTAGGCATATGCAGGCGGTCAGCAAACAAAACCAAGCACAGGGTTATTATTCAGGAAAATTAGATTGTTGCCTTCAAATACCATAACAGGCCTTAAAAGGAGGTACACGGAGAGTACTGTAGTGGGAAACAAGCACAGGGATGTTAGTTGCTCAAGTATAAACTCCCTGCCTACTCCTGTGAAGGGGGATCACGAGGTTGTGAATGCTTTTAAAAACCACACTGACTCTCAGATGGCATACAAGGACTGATGCAGCTGAAAAGATGTTTTTTGGAAGCATCACATGTTGTATCAGAAAAAGAGGTAAGGCAAATGGTTTGTTGTTTTTGGAAAGGAGCAGGGGGCATGAGAAGGGGAAGCTGTCTTTCTAGCTGCTCTGAAGGGTGGGTCTTGATTCCCAGCCGTACCACATCAGATGTGTCTTGAAGTGCATTTTAAGCACTAGTTTGCAGGTATCTCCTTGAGACAAAAGACACCTATCGTATCTCTGTCTACCAAACAGTTTACATTCCCCCTGTACCACCCAAAGACAGGTAATTCTCCTTCATCCTAGCACTGCCTTGGAAGGGGAATGCTGTTTGCCACAACTGCTCACAGCAACAGAAACCAGACCATGAAAAGTAACTGTGCTAGTTCTTCTGGCTGACCCTTTTTGTTCAGCTTTCTTGCTCACCAAAGGGCAGGAGAGGGTGGGGTAGAAAGACCAACAGATGACATTCCACAGAAACAGGGAAGCAAAGAGGATATGCACAGACTGGGGTGAAACATCCATCCTTCACGTATCTCAGCACTACATCCTACCAAGACATCAGTTGTCCTCTCTAGCAAAGAAAGCACAACATTCCCAACTGCTTGCTATCAAGCCTTTCCTTTGCACATCTCCTGTAAAATCAGAGCTGAAATAATAAGAAGGACATTGAGGTCCTCAAGCAAGTCCAGAGAAGGGCAACAAAACTGGTGAAGGGGCTGAAGGGCAAATCATATGAGGAGTGGCTGAGGGAGCTGGGGATGTTTAGCCTGGAGAAGAGGAGGCTGAGGGGAGGGAGACCTTATCACCGCCTACAACTACCTGAAGGGAGGTTGTAGAGAGGTGGGCAATGGTCTCTTCAGCCAGGTGACAGGAGATAGGACAAGGGGAAATGGCATGAAGCTGCCCCAGGGCAGGTTTAGATTAGATGTTAGGAAAAATTTCTTCACTGAAAGAGCTGTCAAGGCCTGGAACAGGCTGCCCAGGGAGGGGGTTGAGTCACCTTCCCTGGATGTGTTTAAAAAAAGGGCAGATGAGGTACTTAGGGATATGGTTGAGCATAGGATGGGAATGGTTGGATGCAATGATCATAAAGGTCTTTTCCAACCTTGTGATTCTGTGATCCAGACAACTGTCCCACTGTAGCCTGAAAAGTCAATTTCCTCTTATTTTTCTCAGAAAACCAAAGCATGCTACGCAAAGTGCTCCATATCTATACTGAAATTTTAAAAATTAAGAAACTTATTTAGAAAGTTTGCTAATCCTGCCTTGTTAAATTTCTTATAGCTCATTTGTCTTGTGAGACCTCTAGAGATGTGGAAGAGGGAAGCCAGGGAGAAGGGAATCCCTTCACCAGGAGATGGATGGGGAAGCAGCACGAAGGATCAGTGGGTAACTAAACAGTTAAGAAGAAAATCCTTGACCAAAAAGGCAAAAGACTGAATATTTCGTTTGGGCTGTATAAATTTAAAACTGCAGTTATTAGTTGTTTCTGAAGCTGGCCCTTCCTAACTCTACCACACTGCAAAACTGCATCATCGGGAAGGACTTGAATCCTCTCTGTTTATCAAGGAAACACAAGTCAGGCAGCCTCTTGAAATCACTTCTACAAATAAACCCACAAAGGTTTCCACAGAATTCCACTGCATTATGGACACAACAGTAATAGAAGTTATTTTAAGCACAGGATGTTGAAATAAATCACTTTTATTGCCAATAATTTTCTCTTTGTAGCTGAAAATCAGGAGATTCCCCATCATGCCATAATCAGAGGCTGCTTCCAAGCTGTATCAAAACTTGGATTCATGAAGTTTTTCTCTCAAAAGAAGACAGAGCATACCACAGACACGGCCTCTGAAACACCCATAACTTTTACCCTACCCATTTTTTTTTCTTGACAATCAAGCACACCAAGTCACATTTTTATACCCAATAATAAAACCAGATATTCCTCATCAATACATGCTACCCTACCTCACAAACAGGCGCAGCGTCACAACACCTGATGCCATGATTTTCAGTTCACCTCCCCATTTTCTCAAATACCTTTTCTTACCTATGCCTTTACGTTTATTCATGGTTAGAATCACTGATCTTAGAGCTCACCTAGTCCACTGGGGTCAAACCATTGAACCATAAGTGATGTTTTCCAGTCTCTTCTGGTATTGCCCATCAAGGTAATAAAGCTTTCCTCTAACTCAAAGCAACCTGTTAGGCAACTCAGCAGCTAATGATCATTTGTCTTCTACTCCATCACTGGTACTGACTACAGTCTTTGAACTCACTATTAGTTTCTGTATGACCTACTTCATGAATTAGTAGTTTATCAGAATTTAACTTGCTTCACTGTATCATGTTCCAAGTCAAATCATCCTTAAAATCAATGCAACTATGAAAAGTGAGGTTTGTCATAGCTTTTATTACTCTAGTAGTGCAGTTGGGGAGGAAGAAAAAAAAAAGCCAAACCTGTTTTCAGGCCAACCATCAGATCTAATGAAAAAAGTGACCTGTTATTTTGCCAAAAGAAGAACCAGGAACCTAACAGTCTGCCTACTCTACAATAAGGATAAGGTGGCAATTTTCTTGGGGCCAGTCTATTCCTTCAAAAGAAACTGCAGTACTCCAAATAGAGCATAACTACTAATTACAGATTCAAACAACAAAACATATTTTTATAGTACTTATCACTACAAGTTTACTTCTCTTGTTAGTTCCCATTGCACTAGTACACATACCAGAAGCAATCCAGCCTGGAGCAGCACTCTGGCCAGGACAGAGCTCTGAAAGGCAAGGATTTCTGGAAACCTTGGGCTAAATATTCTCCTAGATCCTACAAATAAATATAAAATACGACTGTTCCTTTGCTGTAAGACAAGGTCCCTTAGCTCTATTTCCTTTAGGTGATAACGGGTACCAACGATGGCCAAATACTCATAAGGAGACCACTGATGCGCAACTATAAAGTGACACCCCTTTAATCAACTTCTACCCAGCTACTCCCAAGACTGAGGTAGGAATCAGGTTTCTAAAAGGTCCCAGTTCTTAAAAAAAACAAAGAACAACAAAACCCACCACTTATCTCTATAAAGATTTTCTTGCTAATGTTTCTTTTATTGAAGCCTATTAAAAGGTAATGTTTTCAGCAATGCTCTTGCCTTAATGCCCTTCTACAAGCTAACAGTGTACAAAAAGGAAATTCTCATGTTTAAATATTTAAAGTGTCGCCTTCCAACTTTTCTAACCGTCACTCTTCCTCTGCTTTATAATTTCAGAATGAGAGTGCCTGTCCTTGATCTGATCCCAGGTTCTTTTTCACTTTCTTGTATCATCTCATCTATGCTTTTATTTGCCTTACTAACAAGGAGGTGATCCCACAATGTGGGACGTGTAAGTACAGAAGTCTAATTAACATCCATTTTAGGCCAAAGGCAGAGTTTACACCTCAAACAAAAACCCTAATCCTGGGCTAGGCTAACTGATCATACATAAAACCAAACACACAAAAATCCCAACCTCCCTGCTAACTGAAGAAAAACCCCACAGAGAACAAACACACAAAACCCCACAACACCACAATCACATGAATGCTTTTCCTGGCTCTGTATTAACCCTTCTGCACGCCCCTTGGACTTCCACACTATTTCTACCTGGCAATCATGACCAAAACACAACAACCTAAAGCAACACAGCAAGACAAATTCAGAGCCATACAGGCAGAATAAGGACATTAAACCTCTACACAATCAAAAGGGACTTCTGTGTGACCCAGCCAGGAGAGAAAGCCATGAAAACTAGAGGAAAGCCAGCCCATTAAGCTTCCCAAGAGCGCCTGAAAATTTGTCTTGCCAATATCAACACAGTCTCTTAATTGCGTTTGGTTTTGTTCACTGCATAACATCATGTATTACCATTACCGATGCTTTACATGCTCAAACATAAATTCCCTCTGAGCAAACAATTCCTAATCCAGTGTTTCATCATTTTAATCTTACCACCAGAATTCGATTGGGTAAAAAGATAAATATAAACAGAAATCCAGTCTAACCATTTAAAATCGTAGTTATCACCTTGTTAATGTAATGATTCAAAGCTACTTTTAGACTTGCAATTGTGGCCATTAAGTACCACATTTATGGTGCTGAACCAAAAAAAACCCAAAACAAACCCCCAGACTGGTAAACAAATTAGGGAAAATGTGGATAGAACATTGTTCATTGTAGGCTGAAAGAGGTTATGCCACACTGTTGTGTGGAGCCATAAACTCAGGGCCAAGATATAAACTGTAAGATGGAAGGTTGTAATGGAAATGCTGACAACACATACCACAAAATGCACCTCATACAACTGTACTACCAGGCTTAGAACAGAAGGATAAAGCTTTTGTTGTGTTCAGAGCAGGTATAGTGCAAACCCACAAAGCCCCTAAGCACAACACTTTCCATTTCTTCTCTTCCTCACCATCACTGCCCTGGTCAGGCCCCACCTGGAGGATTGTGTCCAGTTCTGGGCTCCCTGGTATAAAAAGGGCAGGGATCTCCTGGAGAGAGTCCAGAGAAGGGCTACAAAGATGATTAAGGGCCTGGAACATCTCCCCTATGAGGAAAGGCTGAGTGAGCTGGGACTGTTCAGCCTTGAGAAGAGAAGACTAAGAGAGGATCTGATTTAATGTTTATAAATATCTCAAGTGTGGGAGACAGGGGGAAATGGCCAGCCCCTTTTCAGAGGTCTGTGGGGACAGGACAAGGGGCAATGGCTGCAAGTTGGAGCATAGGAAGTTCTGCACCAACATGCGGAAGAACTTTTACCCATTGAGGGTGACAGAGACTGGGACAGGCTGCCCAGGGGGGTGTGTAGAGTCTCCTTCTCTGGAGATATTCAAGACCCATGTCGATGCCTACCTGCGTGACCTGTCCTAGGGAACCTGCTTTGGCAGGCGGGGGTGGACCCCATGATCTCTTGAGGCCCCTTCCAACCCCTACAATTCTGTGATCTCCTTTCACATAGCAGAAATCTGACAATACATTCCACAGAATAGGACAATTCTGCAGCCTCAGGATCTGCAGAGGACAACTAATGTATACTCACCTGAAGCTGCCTGCTTGGCAGTATGGGAACCGGATGTTTGTGCTAGTAACAAGCAAGAACACAGCTCAGTGAAGCTGACCAAGCCAGCAAGAGCCCAGTCTTAAACTCTTACTAAGTACACAATTTTGCTTGTGAATACAGAATGGCTGGGTATGTATGGATTTAATTAAATATTGATGCATGTATCATTGCAATTTATTAGGTAATCTAATAAAACACAGCATAATTTATTCACAAAATTGGGCTCGGCAACCTGCTCAGAAGCCTACCAAAAGCAAGAAGAGTGACTGGGTGCTTCATCAAACCTCCTGACCTCTGTTGTAGCAAGACACATTAAGGCAAAGAAAGAAGAAAAATTCTTGTAACTCTCCAAGGGCGTTTCATTTCTTTGGAACATTACAAAGACCAGGGAAGAGAGACACCCCTTTTTAAGCCTACTGAAGAAAGTAACAGCTACCAGCCTAACTGGAAGCCAACCTTTACCAATTGTTTGCAGGAGACACAACGAGGTGAGAAACTCTAGAAGCCTCTCCAGTCTGTGAGGTAACCCATTGCATTATTTACATAACCCAAGCAGTGTTGTTTGTCTTCAGCTTCTAAACAATTTGTGCATTGTTACTAGAGTTTAATAATAAATCCACAGTCCTCCTCTGTTTGCCAGAATGAAATAAAGACTGCTAAAATAAAGGAAGGATGCACATGGGAGGTGCACAAAGAAAAGAAGGCAGAGAAAGCTTTTGATGCATCAAGATCATACTCAAGAGGAAACAGTTTCATTTCCCAGGAGGCTTAAAACACTACTGTCAGTCTCGAGTCACTTCACCAAAAAAACCCAACCCCAAACATAAACCAGGTACTTCAGGTTGCCCACCTAGGACCCAGACGTATGAAATATATTATGGCAGTGGATTACACCAAGTACACCCTATGTAAACATTCCTACAAGCTTCCAGGAACTGTTTTAAAACAAGATGAATGAAGAAATGGGCCAAGAGAAGTAAATGACAGCTTGTAACTACAATGTTTCTAGAAAAAAAGACCACTGCTGATAGGGACCTTCACAGTTCTGGAGCACTGAAACCTGGTGATGTTCATTTGCACCGATTTTCTTATGAGGCATAAAAGGAATAAACATGAAAGACCACTAAATATGCCCTTCAGACTCAGAAGGGAGATGTCGCCTTGTTTTGAAAGAGGGCAATATGGGCCTGATGAGGACAAGTATTTTTAAAAAGTTTCTACTGGATTTAGACCAAAAGAACAATTTTCCTCAAAACACAATCAATACTCCTAGATATGCAAAACTGACATCTGTTTTATTAAAATGCAGACATCCTTGGGAGATTAAGTGATTCTGCCCAGGCTCTCATATCTAAAGATTCCTGATGCAGGATTTAAGTGGAAGATTTGAGTCAAGAATACCTACAACACCCAGACATATAAGTGGCTACTACCTTTATCACTTGTAGCTTTGTCCTCTTCTAGCATATGGGAACATCCACTATAGGAATTTCATTTCTAATATTAACTTTACTATTAAAATTGCAAATTTGATCAACATTATTTACAGGTTTAGCATGACAAGGCAGGCTTATCAAATGGGTTTTGAACCTACTGGTCTGAAAAATACCCTTCCCATGAAAATAAAAGCACAGCAGTCAGCGTACTAGTGCAAGTCCAACTCAAGTCTAAAGCTTATTAAGTTAAAATGTATTTACAGAAATGTGAATTAAAAATGTATTTACATTTTGACCAGAAAAATCATCAATCTGCTTGTCTAATGATACTTTCAAAGTTTAAACTCTACAATATTACGATTTTTTTTCCCCATCCTATCACAGGCTTAAATGTAATTAAGATCAATTTGATTTACAGGCCCTCTAGGAATTGGACGAACATAACTAATATTTTAAGCTTAAAATTCAATCTTTGACTAATGGGCTCAGGCGATTCCACAGGGACTCTCAAGTCCTTAAAAAAGTTAATCCTCATGTAAGTGTTGTTTGTGGCTTCAAACTCTGGGCTCTTCAGTGAGAACATGCTAAACTCTTTCCCCACCCAAAGGAAAACAAAGACATGGCAATTCCCTGCAAAGAATTAACAGAATAATATCTGAACATATAGTGAAAAAGTTCTTTCTCTTGAAAGGCATAAATGTATCTCCCTGCATAAGAGATGATTGTATTAACTGGAGCACTGCTTATTCTGTTACACTAAATATTGCCTCAGGACCTCAACGAACCATGAGAATGCAGGGCTACGCGCCAATTTATTAAGTTACTTCAGAAGAATGACACTCAGGCCAGGATTTCGAAGTTCTAAATCTTTCCTTGTAGGAAATTAACGTAGATGCAGGATGACTTTGACTACAGCAGCAGAATGAAGACAAGGAATTGTCTGTGCACACCCTCTTCTCCTTGCTCCACTGAGAGGTGACACATTCCACCCACAGTGTAAGAACACCGAGGTGCTCTTCTGTAGTAGCTTTAAGTTTTATCATCTAGAGCTTTCATAAATTAACCCAGCCAATACCTGTTCAGTAGTGATGCTGGGCCAGTGACTTTACAAAACCCCCCTGTGAAAGCAGTGAGATTAATCTATTTTACAGGCTGTACAGCAAACGACATTCGAACGAATTCTCTCGGGAAAACTAGACAGGAAAATGATATATTTATAGAAATGGGAGTTTCAGTCACTTGGTTCAGTTTTTTAACCACTTATTATTTGCAGTGACACCAGCAATGGTGGGATGGCTGCTGAAGAGACCAAAGAAAAAGTTTTCAACACAGCGTTGTCAACACACAGCTGGGAATTTAAATGCGTCCTCCCCGTTCCTGCAGTGAGTAGCACTAGCATGGCAAACCTTTGTCCCCCAAAACACAACTGCTTTACACAGAACTGCCAGAATAGAAGCCTGCTTTCAGTGGGAAAAACCAAACACAGTGGGCACAGATGAATTAAAAAAAAGTGAAATGCTTATTACTGGGCTGAAAAAATACTGCAGCAACAGGAAAATGAAAATATTATGTTTAATCACCTGTCTCCCTGAGGGAGGTAAAAATGTTTTGCATACAAGACTTACTCACAGACATAACAATTCACAGAATTAAAAACATGACTTACTTTTCAGTCCAATTCTTTCCTAGGTACTTGAAGCATGTATCTGTTTGCACTACAACCACACAATGCTGATACAACAAAGAGCTTGTCAGCCCTGTAAATCATATTTTTAAGTTGCGGGGAGACATGACTGTATGTTATTCAGGTTACTTGTGGATTCTTCCTGACAGTGTGAAAGCTGGCAGTCCTCTAGCCAAGCAAGAAAATAATAATTTCCCCATGTATCAATGCTTAGACAGTTCCTAAAAATCCAACTTTAGTTTGGCATATTGTTTTTTGGGGATTTTTTTTTTTTTAGCAATCTACAAATCCTTTGTGATTTTAAAGTATTATTTTCACTGTGAATCTCTCTGCAAAACCAGTCCAGAAAAATCACATTCCTCTGTCACAGCCCAGCAGAGAATTTCTCATCTGAGCCACGAAGCCCAGCTGAGCACTGGGACGCAGCAGACGCAGGAGCTCTCTGCTTAGCTTGTACCCAACAAGGATAAAAAGATTTATATTAAAGAGTCTATACTACTTCTTTTTCCCCTTTGTAAGCTGTTACAAACCCCATGTTTCACTCCATTGCATTCCAGGGTAAGAAAGAGTGCAGAACAAGGAGTGGGTTGAAGGGCTGGGCAAACGTCTCCCGCTAAATGTGTGTGAGGAAAGGGAAGCATCTACAGCCTTACATCTTTTTTCTCCATCAGTGTCCCAGGGCTACAAACTCTACCTGTCCTACCTAACTGAGTGGTTGTTTGCATTCAAGTCAGGACTGAGACACAAAGCATCAGCATTTCTAATTATAGCTATGCAAAATATTACCCCACTCCCAACTATCAAAGAGAATGAAAAAAGAACCATGGATGTGCACAATAATTCCCTCTCCTCCACCTCACCAGGAAAGGCAGAAAGATGACTAAAAGCTTAGCTTTTTCACATACTTTTAATTTCCCTCCTCTTCATGGACACTTACAGAGAAAACAAATTACCTATGGCTTCCAAGTTGGTAATGGAGCCAGTCTGGCTCCAAAAAAAACCCCAAAACCAAAACCCACAACAAAATAAAACAAAAATACTCCCCAAAATCTATAAAGAAATGTTTTCCAAGGGCAAAGAGGAACTGTGTATCAGTTGAGAACTAGATTACTCTCCATGCTACTAGGAAAAAAAAAATAAAAAAATCCCCACCCCACAATATCCTGAGAAATGGGAGCTATGCAGTTTTCCACCCCCTGAATTAGGAAAATGGTCTCCTACTTATCACAAGGTCATAAAAACCATAAGCAGGGGGCAAAGGCAGCTTGGGCTCTAGAAAACCCATCTGCTCTTTATTTTTTTTACCTCATAGACACCACAGCCATCACTCAGTGCTGCAAATAAACTGATGATGAGAAGTAGACAATAGGAAGCTACTAGCTGGAGCTGAGTAAGTATTTACAGACGTCCCAGCATACCTAGCAAAAGGCCTAAGAAAGTTGAATGCAGCAAGCTCTAACCATGCTGAGAAAGACTTACAAATAATTTCTGGCATTATCCATTAGTCTGGGCACATCTCGACCGAACGCACACATGAAGTACACCTACAAGCAGCAACAGAGGCTGCTGTCCCTCACAGCCTCTCTTCTTTCTCACCCAAATGTACTCCAGAACACGAAGCCCGCTGCTGTCTACAAACAGCTCACAGATGGTGCTAAACCTCTCAGTTAGATTGCAAAGAAACCCAAACCCAACACCACAATTCAACCCAGCTGCAAGCTCAGAGAGACACCCAGCCCATCATCTGTGATCCAGCCTGTGCTCCGCTCCTTGGAGTGCTTGGGGGCACCGACAGGGTTGGCCCACAGCCCTACCACAGAATAAAGGGTGAAGCGTCACACAAAATAAGAAAGAACATTTTACACAGAAGAAGAAAGAGAGCAGCCATCCCGTTCTTGGATCTGGGAAACGCTTGCATCTTAAAAACCAAGCCTCTTTTGATTAGAGCTTGGCAAAAAAAAGCATAAGAATCAAAGAGGAGGGAATTACTCTTACCAGATAATGTAAAAATATGTACACAGTGGTTCCTAACAGCGCATCCCCAGCAAGATTTCCTCCTTCCTCTTAAGCACATATGCAGCCCCTTTTACTACTTCTTAGAAAAGTAGTGATGAAAAGGAGCTTCTTGACCTGCTCTGGACTAGGTCCTGCCTCCGGGCACTCTTAAGCACATATGCAGCCCCTTTTACTACTTCTTAGAAAAGTAGTGATGAAAAGGAGCTTCTTGACCTGCTCTGGACTAGGTCCTGCCTCCGGGCACTAACTTGAAAGTGTGAGATATTTTAGAAGGCAGCAATGCCTTGGCAGGGCACAGAACACCAGCCACCAGTCACTAGAGGTTACATCTGCCTGTTTCTAAGGCATGGGTAAGTGATTTTCAGGAGCATAATAAAAACAGCAGTGCAGATAAAGCCTGTCCAGCCCCTCTACCCAACCAACTGGGTGCTCATGCATCTTGTTCAGCTCCTGCAGCGTCTTCTTCCCACAGCTGCTGCATGAAGGAAGGAGAGCTGCACTACCAGAGACCATCTGCTTGGACCAGCACTTCCATCGCTGCCCAACAGCACCTGGGATGCTCCAGAGCAGCATCTCCAGTTGCTCACTCAACACAGGGCCAGGATGAAGGCACAGATAAAAGGGGTGCAGCAAAGAGAGGCGGAGACAGAGTGAGGGATTACTTTTTCTTAGGACACCAGAGATTATGTTTATTGGAGTTCAGAAACTTAACACAATCCAAGAGGACTACTAGAAAGCTAAATGAAGTGTGAACACCTAACTCAGGTCGCAAATAGGATAACACAGTACCCACTTACCACCTCAACTTTCCTTTCAAGATTCAGGACAAACCAGATTTCTGACGCTGTACAGCAGGGCAACTGTGAGAACAGAATGGTCAAACTACAGATACATTGTTATCTTAAGTGTCTGAAAAAAACAAAGCAAAGTAAGTACAAATATTTCAGTTAAGATCATAAAACCAGGTGTTTTTTTTTCCCCAGACATCAAGAGAAAACCCCATGCACAACAGGTATTTGAAAACAAGAACCCAATGAGTTGTGAAAAAATAATCATTGGGAAGAACAGGATGGTCCCAATGAGCTGGAAATTTGGCATATAACATACATCCCTTAGATGAAAGCACATCCTTTTAAAATGTTATTTAACATAAGAGTTATAAAAACGTGAAATGCTTAGTGCAATATCTCAAAGGCCGATCAGGTAAGACCTTTCTTTAAGGTCAGGTCATTGCTTCACACAGAAACATGACTTTACTTTGAAGAGTTCTTCCATTCGCTAATTAGCATTAGTGCTTTAATAAGAGAATATTTAAGCTTTAATCTGAGCCAAAGCCTCGCCACTGTGCCACAGAAATTGATTTTGTCACTGGAAGCAGCATTCTCTCCCCAATCACCGAGCCGCAGCCTTCTTGCTACAATGAAAACAGTTTTCCTTTATGAGCATTTCTGCCTACATCCAGCTTGGTTGTTCATACTTCGCCTTTTAGAAATTCCCCATACATCTCCCCAACTGGTTTATCATTTTCTTTTCTTCTGTGTGCAAACCCGATGTGAAGGGATTCTATTAATTGTTCAGAATCACCCTCACTTTACTGATGGAAGGAATTTTACAGTGTTCCTTTAAACACAACTGTAATATCAAAATGTAGCACCAGCAATAACACTGGCAAAGTCTGCCTTCCTTTGGAATAAATAAAAAAATTCTATCTTTTTCTCATCACAGAGTTTAAGTTCCCATAAACTATGACTCACTGGTTATACTTTTTTTAAATGTTTTGTTATTAATTTATTTTTAAAGGAGTTTTAACAGCCTTTTTTTCTTCAGGAAGTTTAAGGATTGCGAAACTTCCTTTTCCTCCCAAGATTATCTGTCAAGAGAAGAAAGAGCCTCCAAGCTGTTGCAGAACTGTTAGCTTACCTTTGAAAGGCTGGTAGTTAAGCAGATGGTCACAACTCTCAGTTCGTTACAGAGAAGTAAGTTATTTAGAGGTAGTATGGACTTCACAAAGCCATTAGTAACATCTAGGCTGTAGGTCTAGGGTAGATGAGGTACTTAGGGATATGTTTTAGTAGAGGACAGGTACGGTTGTACTCAATGATCTTAAAGGTCTTTTCCAACCTTGTGATTCTGTGATTCTCTACAGGTTGCAGGAATATTAACCAATGAGGTAACTGCGTGACAGCATCAGAATTAAGACACATCTACAACTTACTGAGAGAAGGGAAGGGGAAAAAAAAAAACCCAGAGAAAAAGAGTTGAGACTCACACTTTGTCATGTCAGTTTTACTTTTTCTGAAATGCCAGTTGTTTATTTCAGCACACAGCTAGTCTCAGATGCTAAAGGTACTGTCAGTAAAATACTCCTACTACAAGCAAGTTCTGGGCTTGTATTTAGCCACGGGAGTGAGAGAAGGGGTGGGTAAATAGTACCTGTTTGGGGAATATATTTACATATAGTCAAGTAGAAGAATAATGAAGAAATTAAAATACACGGGTTTGCACATACAGCCTATAAGAAGAACAGTGGCAGAGTTAAGGACCGGTTACAGCTCAAGTCAAGGGACTCCTTTTCTCTTTTCCTGCTGTTTTGCCTCCCAGTCCTTTTAGATGACAGAAGTGACCATGTGCCAGCAGCACTTGTGTGCCCCAAGTGCTTCCAGTGCTTTAAAGACAGATGGAGGATCATGCTCTTCATTCCCCAGGTCTGTATTTTTAGGAATCATTGTGCATACCTCCAGTGTATGTGTGAACTCTCAAAAGCCATTACAATAGTGAGCTAGCTTTTGATCACAGCTTTGCATCTCCCTTCTTAAAAGTCTTATTTCTCAAATGCTCATCTCCCCTCCTCAAAATAAGTATTCTCAATTTAGGTTCCCCTTGAGAGCAAAATCTAGTGTCGTCTGCGATACAAGCTTCAGCTAAAGCACTGTACCCTTCTAATAATCTTGAAACACATTATTTTATTGAATTGTCAAAAAATGCCATAACCTGCTTTTAGCAACCCTTGGGCAAAGCAGCCAGCACCTCTTTGAGCTGCAATGCAGTTTTCACCTCTAATTGCCCAAGCTCTCATGACTACAGTCACCTCTTCCTTGACTCTTAGGAACAATGTTTGAATTTGAATGCTGGTGCCTCATGTTTCATCCCTGTTAGATGAACCAGCATATCCATTTCCAGCACTTATAAGTTCGAATGAGTAGTGACAGTTTCCAGTCATGCAGAAACAGAAGCAGACTCAGATGTCACGCTCAAAATGGTAACTGACTTGGGAGAGAGCATCACAGTCAAACTGCCAAAATTGATACCTGTTTTTATATGACTCATTAAAATCCAGGGCAGACCAAAGGGCTTGATAGCAAAAGGGTACTGGGGAAAAAAAAAACCAACCCAGAACCCACCAAATTTGAAGTGTTAGCTAGCACGTTAGAATCCCCAGAAGATAAAGTAATTTTAGTTTCAAACAAAAGTACTTGCCTTTGTGAGAAAAGACAACTTATTATTAGTTTAAGATAAAAATCACGGTACTGGAGGTGAGCCAGTTTATTGTTTCCACCAGACTTAGTAGACTGAACTCAAGATAACGAGAAGAATCCCAGGGCTTTGCAGAAGAGCGATATAAAAGCTAAAAGCTCTGGCTTCCCGAGCAGCAGCACTGACATTCCCCACTTCAGACCTCCGCTTGCTACCACTGTCAGAGCCCCACCTGGTATCACAGCTGGAGCTTTTCTTTCCTAGGGTCGCGGGTAGTCACTGTGGCTTTCACTGGCCAGTAGCTAAGCAATGCAGGCCCCCAGCCAGCACGAAAGATCCAGAGATTCTGAAAACACACGGAAACAAAACGTGTTTCTTTTGCTCCATCCACAGAGTGCATGTGATGACAAACACAGGGGAGTCACAGGCAGGAAGATCAGTGACTTCCCATTCAGCCATGAGCCTATGCAGAGGGAAACGCAAGGGAAAACAAACTGGAGCGCCTCATGTGAGGGGAGTGTGTAGGATCTCCTAACTCTCAACAGTCACATGCAGAAATTTTTTCGTGGAGGTGAAAAGAGGCCCCAGGCATCACCACCCTGCTCATTCCTCATTCAGCAGCCCCTGCTTCTCCATCTTCACCTCTCTTACCACGGCTAGTACGCCCACCTCCACAGTGCTAATACTCAAATTGTGACAGGTGATTCCTCAGCCTAGCAGGCAACTGGGAATTGTGATGAATTTAATGGAGAAAAGATGGGACAAATTCACAGTAAAACTTGCTTAGCTTTGTTTGAGGCAATACTGAGTAGTAAAATTGAGGATGAGCTGCTGTATTTCAGTCATGAGCTCCAGAAATCCTAACTAGCCAATGTTGCACACAAGAGATCTCAGGTACTTGTAAAGAACCCCAAAACAAAGATGTTAATCCTCACGTTTGCTTTACCATGGTGTGGAAGGTGCCCAAAATACATTATTTGTCACTACACACTCACATCAATCTCTGAATATCCCCCTCTCATCTGAAACCTACAGAAAAATCAGAATCAGCTTGTATGAGCCAGTGTATCACAGTCCTTCCAGCCTCTCTTCCAGTACACAGTCTGAAGACAGTATGCATTTTAAGACTTTTTTGTGTTTCATATCCCAGGGACTTATCAATGAGATGGAGTAAAACTGGAGGACTGCAGAAGAACATTAAGGAACATTAAAGAGAGACAAGGGAGGCCATTAGGTACTTTTAGATCCTCTCTCTCTTTCTTTGAAAAAAAAAAAAAGCCCCTCTCATCTTAGATAAACAGAGGGGTTTTCTTGGTTTATTTGCTTTTATGTCTGGAGTTCGACATTGCCCAGCGGAGTTTTCATGAAAACGTAAGGCTTATTTAAAACAGTAGACACATCAAACAAAAGATGTGTCTCACACCAAGATGAAGACACAAAAAATAACAGGAACAAATTACTTAAATTATTTCCAAATGACCCAAGTTTCTATTAATAAAACAAGAACGTTCTTGAGGTTTGTTTTTGTTTTCTGTTGTGGGTTCCTTTGGGTTTTTTTAAATTTGAGATCCTGGGTCTCAGTTTCACAAGCATTTAATTTAAATAGCAGGCAGAAAGGCAAGTTTTCCCATTACTATCAATCAGTGGAACAAATAAGTCTTTACAGAGTAAGATTTTGATCCTGAATCAACCCTCTCCCCCACAGCTGAGGGCAACTCCTTCACAAACACCACTACCAAGTTCCATCAGGGCTGAAGAATACCTTCCCACTGACCAAGGTAGGTCTTTGGCAAATCTCAGCCAGGTTTGAAACAAATGGTTTCTGCTCACTGCATCCTGTAAAGGGGGAGAAGATCCACTGCTAAGCCACAGATGTTTGAGCACTACGGTCCATCAAATTTCACAGGGCACAAATTGCATCATTATCTGGAACATACTAACTGCTGAAGACATATGCACATTACTGGATGGGGTTTTCCCAGGCAAGACTCTAGATCTAGATGTAAACACAAAACGCAGCTGTTGTAAAACTGGAAAGAAATGGAAAACCTACCTGTGCAGAGTATGTACACATATTGTCTTAAGGGCATAAATGGAAAAAAAAAGCAAGAGAGGACAAAAGCCCTGCGTATTTTTTTTTCCTGCAGGTGCATTTCTAGGATCTCTAGGGGAAATGTGTGTCCAGTGAAGAGTGCACATTTAGACTGAGAACGTTAATCGTTACTAATACCGTTTCTAATCAGTGACTGCAATGCCACTGTCCCCATGTCTACAAAACACCACTTCTGTACGACAAAAATGAGCCAAGCTCCAGATCTGCATCGATCACAGGAAAGGACAGGGGAGTGCCTGGAAGTCCCTCTCATTTTATGCCATCATGGCAACAACACGGCCTCAGAACATTTCCTTATTACTGGAAGCAAGACTCCCATGCAGGGGAGGCATGCAGGGAGCACAAAGAGCAAGGTCATCTGTAAAACTACTATGCGCTGTTCTTTGCGTCCTAAAGGACTCACTGCACTACAGCTCTGTGAAGGAGGTTTTAAGATGAAGGAGGACTTGCATCACTTCTGATACATTCCCACACAGTCTTTGTGGTTTCAATTTACTAAATTGCCTGAAGTAGCATCCGTGAATCTTGCTCAGTAGCACCCGCCATGAAAAGAGAGATGACCGTGGAGCAAAAGCATTATTGCTGGAATTACTTGGTGTACTAGTGGATCACGCATCTGCACATCTGAGTCACTGTACAACATATCTCCCTGGTCTAGGAGGTAGGAAGGCCCCAAGTCTTTCAAATATTTCAAGGCAGACCTATACAAGAACATCCCCAAAACTTTGATGGATTTTTTCCCCCAGGGTAACATAGCCTTTATCTCCTCAAAGTTGTTTTGCCATGTTATTTTTGCCAAACAGTAATGCAGAAAAGCATACTGTGGTTCAGAAAGTGATCTGAGTTTATACAATTCCTTGACTGAAGCATGAACAGAAAGAAGTACAGACACCAGGATCACCTGCTTTTTGCCTGTGAGGTTTTGGGGGAAATGTATATATGCAGAGAAGGAATTTCGGTGGCCCTGCCTGTGGCAGGAGGGTTGGAACTCTATGGTCCTTGGGGTCCCTTCCAACCCAGACCATTCTATGATTCTATGAAGGAAATTTGTACTGCACTTGCTATGTGCCAATAAATAAATATACATACACATATATAAAACCACAAACATCTAGACAGTAGAACCATACAATTCAAACACTGAATCACTAAAAATTCACTAATGTACTTAGTGAAAAATGCCAACATTTGCCAGAAGCAGATAGTTTTGCATTATTGTATCTACCTTCCTTAAAGACAAGAAATCTTGTTTTATATTTTTCTGCCAGAAATAGATGGGCAAAAACTCTCCTCCTTCATACACTCTGGAAATCAAACTAGATGATGTAATGATCCCTCATGGCTTTAAACAGGTTTTATAGATTACCTGACTTAAAAATAGGCATGATGTTTAAATAATAAGATTGTCTTGAAACTGAGTGCCTAGTACAACAAATCTCTGGTCACTGGCTAAGATCTGGAAAAGCTATCGCAATATGAATAATCATAATAAATCAAAGGGAACGTCCTAGGTAGGTATTCTGAAACCGAAATTTTATCCCAGTGACTCTATATGCCTGAAAAGTGAACGATACATACTACCTTCCATATAGCCTGCATTAGCTAGGTGCAGATCTCCAGAAAAACATGCAGACATAGGATACTTCCATGGTGCAGACACCATGGACCCAGTCTAGCCATGGCAACAAGGACCTCTGTCCTCAACCAACAGACATGGACTCCACAGCATCCCATGCGACTGTAGCCTGTTTCTGGTCCTGGGAGAGTACAATTAAAATTGGCTTGGATAAGCCTGTGCTGTCCTGACATCTCTGCTGTAGGCACTCCTCTGAATCGCTTAATTCACAGCCTGTTACCATGCAACAATCACCAGAGGTCACGCCGTCATGGTTCAGATGAGGACCTCAATTCATTAAGGGAACCGATACACACGCGTTGCCTTTTTGCTCCCTTTTCCAGTACAAGGCCAAAGGAAAGATGTGTTGTCATCTCGTCAGTGGAGCTGCTTCTTGTCAGCTACACCAACAACGCAACACGTAAAACCCAACCAACTTGTGTGAGCAGTCTGGAAGCCCACTGGAAAATTTTGAGTACTGGGGAGCAAAAGAACAATAGGAATCATTACTTCGCTTGTATTTTGACAACAGCAATTCCTTTTTATTTAGTATGATAATTCACAAAGCACCATCAAATGCAGCATAGAATCTCTTATAAAAATAATCACAGTCTAGTAATGCAAGATCTCACCGAGGCACACCATTAATTCCCTGACAGCCAGGGAACAAACCAAATACTTTGTGCAAATGAAGGATTAGCAAGGTTTCACCACACACACTTCCTTGCACTTAAAATGTGCAAGGAACAAGCCTTATTAAAACAGCATTTCATATTATACTGTAAAATGATGGCCCCTTAGGCAGATTTTCTGTACTTCAAAAGATAGCTATTATACTACTGTATGTTCCAGTCTAGGGTAACAGGGGAAGAAATTCCTATCAAATTGCTGTACCACTGCATCCAGGCAGCATGAAATACTTGCTTTTTCCCAAGCCCCCCAAAAAAACCCAGACTTTTATTCAAAACCAGGCATCACCAGCCTCACACAAAGAGAGCGCAGCTTTAATACAACACTATGAATTGCCTTCCACTTTGCTACTAAAAGTACTTTGAGCCGCTAAAGCAACAGCATCTGAACCCTATCATCTGGCATTTGGGATGTCTCCATATGGGGCTCAAGGTGATATTGCCTACCTCTCTGCGTTTCAGCTGCTTCTGCTTCTACACAGAGGACTCTGTGGTTGTACACTTTATGGTTCTTTTTAAAATAGGATTTCCCTAAAAATAATTAAAAAAAGAAGGCTTGTGCCTTTTCTTCTTGAGTGTTTAATGATGTTCAATGTTGTCTGAAAATCTGCTTACACGTAATCATAAAGGACTGAATGCATTCCCTGCTTTGCTCCGTTTCTGCTTTAGAAGTCCCTGCTGTACAGGCACTACGAAATCCTGCGATCTCTCTGATACGTTAACTGATTCAGGTCTTCATAACTAGATTCGATCCAGAAGCTATTAGGAAACATCCCTAGCAATTTAAATAACCATTATATTAGATATTAAGGTATGACTAGAAACAGATTACTTGTTATAGGCAGCTTAACAGACCAACTTAGTGAACTAGAACCCCCTAAAAATCACCAGAAACACATACAACAATATACAAATTGAGATCTCATAACGAACAGCTAAGAATATTGAAAGAATGCACAGAAGGTGTTGCGGTCTTCCAAACTTTCCCATCTTATCTCAGATGTTTAAAGTAAAAAGAACAGAGAAGATTTCTTCAAAGCACAAGTATTATCAATCCTCTCCAACAATCCATCAGTACAATAGTCTTCTTATAATGCCACCAAGTAACTCCTTTGGATCATCAGGAGACGTCAGCAAAAGAAGCGGTCCTTTGTTACGTCTTATTTTTCTTACCCTTATTACTTCAGGCAGAAATGACTTGGAGTTATTCTCATTAATATACTGAGCCAGAATTCCCCTGCATTTCTTTTCTTTTAGGTTAAAGTTTTACAATTAAAGTGTACATTAGAGCCAAATCTAATGTTTTTCTACCTGGCGAAAACTGATTGGCGCACTATGTCTTCAGTTTAATTCTCCCCTCTCTCATTTTGCTAACCAGAAGAGAAATGAATCTACCTTCAAGCCTGTTGGAATCAATCTTCTTTTCTCTTTCTCACAATTTATAAGTCAGAGGCTTAAAAAGTGTTCATATCCTCTTTTAACAAGCTGGTTATGTGAGATAAGCGCAAGAACATTAATAAAAATAGCTCAGCATTAAGTCATGGATGTTTTACACAAGTAGACAAAAAAAATTTAAAAAAATAAAAATCCTAATGGCTAATTGTGATTTATGCCACGTCTCTTCCTATACTACCAATTATCAATCATCTCTAAAAGATCTCTTCTTTCCCATGCCAATGTCACAAACACAACTGCTGCCAGCTCATTTCTAACCAGCTGAGACACTGCACAGCAGGGACCACCCCCCAGTTAGCCCCGTGACTTGTGAACACTGGCATGCTGCAAAAGAGGTTTCATTCTTTCCCAGCTATGGATTTTTACCTTTTTTTTTTTTTTTACCCCTCTTTAAATAGTCCTTCACAAAAATTTCATCTCTGAAAGCACAGCTTCTCTAATCTCATCTGCCCCACACATCGTACCCCAGTACAGTCTGCACCATCATTTTTACCACCACCCTCAATGCCTCCAGTGTTCACAAAAATGAACCTGTATCTAGAGAAACAACAATATAACCACCAGCACTGAAACTTTTATTACTGCAATTACAACAAAGCAGCTGGTGGCAACAATAATAATAATAATACTTAGCATTTATATGGTGCTTTGTTTCTTCAAAAGGCTGTATAAACATTTGCTAATTAAGCCTCGCAGAACTCCTGAGAGACAGATACATTTCCGTTTTTATGAATAGGAAAACCGAGGCAAAGAGACAAAACAGCTGTCCCCAAAATCGTGCTCCTCAGATGTTTTTTTAAAAAGGGAATGGACATCAGTCTGGACAATACGAGCTTTCAGAGTTATAAAAGTACAGCTTAAAATACTCACAGAATCTGATGGGACTTAAACTCTCATGCACTGCGCACCCACCCCCTCCAAAAAAAAGTCAGTAAACAACTTTCCCCCGGAAGATGAGGTTGACTGCTGCTGGCTGCTCTAAGCTGCTTGTCACCGGGCACCACGAAACACTGGACTACGCAGGCTGGTAGGACCATCGCAGCTGCCAAACACCCAACCTGCAAGTCCGAGCCCGTCTTAAGAAGTCCAGTCCTCTGAAGAAGTCCCAACAAGAAGTTAATAAGCTGCACAAAACTCTGACTTCAGCTGGTTACTAGCAGGACTGGGCCTCAAGAGCAGTTTGCTTCTCCTCCAGGGCTGTATCCTGCCCTGTGTTGCTGTTTAAGAAACATACGAACGCTGCTTCTTCTTGCATGTCAACGCTTAGCTTTAATATAAAGAGTGAGAAAAAACCGTAAATTCTAAGTAGGGAAGAACAAATGCCACTATGTATTGAAGGCACTTCTGAGAGTATCTGGCATTCTTATTCAGTAAGACTTTGATTGAACAGACTTTTTGTGTGTGTATTAGACACCTCACTCAAATAAGGAAAACAAATGCCTACACACACTCCAACACCTCCTATTCAGGTCTTGAGCTCTAGAACTGCTTGAAATGAGCTTAAAATTACTGCCTAGAAAAAAAAAAAACACAGAGCATCAAACCCTTAAAGACATTACTTTCAAAGCTCTATTCCACAAAGACTTGACTACCCATGTAATTCCACATATGATATGTTCCACTGAGATCAATGGATCGGAAATGCATTTCAGAAGACACTGGAATAAAGACTAATGACAGAAAAGGGGACAAATAGTTGGTTTGTAAGCAAGAAAAAGCTGAAGAAGTGGTGTGAAGTGCATTATGCAAAGCTGGATGTGGAACACTATATGCAACCAAAGAGTGAAATAAAATATAAACTTTAGAGAAAACTTAGGGGATAATTGAAGAAACAGAAAGAAAACAAAACAAAATTAAAAAAACAAAACACACAAGCACCCCCCACCCCCCTAAATAAACACCCCCCAAAAAAAAACCAAACAAGGAGACAGAAGTTGTATCAAGACTCAAGAGCAGGATGGACCAGAAAACAGACGATGAGGAAAACACAGTTTGTGCAAGTAGAGAAGAACTGAGACCAAAGCTGAAGGCAATGCTCAAAATGCAGCAGTGCTTTAGCACAGAAGGAGCTGTGAGAAGGGAAATGGTAACTGCCGTGGGGAAACTTGTTTCTTGGCAGTGGTAGGACATGCGTCACACAGGAGTGATTTACCTAATGGACACTAAGGTATAAAGTCCAGATTCCTCACTCTGTCCTGCCCTCTGTACAGAGGCTAATTACCAGATAGCCTGGCTTTATTAGCTATAATGAAGTTTGCAACTAAAATAAGAACAGTCTCCACCCTTCTATCTCCCAGCCCTCTGCCCTCACCCCTGGACAACTCTTCATCCCCAAAAACAAGAAGAGAGCGAAATAGAAGAGATGAAACTTTCCGCTGAGGTTGCGAGAGCATGGGAAGAACGGCAAAGCAATAAATAATGCTAGAAGTGCAGAGGCACGTAAATAATTCCACTTTGGGAAAAGCAAGCCTGAGACGACGCTGAAGTGAAAGAAGAAGAAAAATGTGTATTTAAATACAGAGCCTGCAACCCAGTTCTGAGTGTGAAACATACACATATACTTATATCTCCAACTGAGGGCAGAATAATGTACTCGCTGGCTTCACAAGACACATCATGCCAAGCTGAAAATTACTTTAGAGGCACATCTATAAATGGCTGACTTCTCCATGCCGTTTTTAAAATGCCATGGAAAATCATCAAGCTGAATTCTACTGCAACTTGGTATCACGAGCTCCTCGTGATGCAACTCAATTTCACTGCACGGCCCTTGCCCTATCATTGTCACAGGCACTCAGTCACAGTGAGGAACTCAACACGCGAGAGGGACGTCTCACTCTCTGTACAAAGGTCTCACAGTCGGGCGATCTGAGTAATAGAGCCGCACATTCCAAACATTTTTATGATGTATGCTGGGATCCTCACAGGTACCGAACTCTTACCGAATCCCTTTATCAACCAGACACCTAACTCTCTGAAGCACCAAGTGTTAAATTCCTTGTGGGTTAGAAAAAGAAAGCTTTCTCAAGGGTAATTACTCCAAACTGTATTTTACACTGGCAACAAAGAGAGCTAGGACTCGGGAAAACACAGAAGACAGCACCTCAGACATACTGTGGAAGCAAGCAAAAAGCAGCAGTATCGGAAGAAGGAAGAACACATCAGAACAATGAGACAACGAGCAGAGTCCCGTGTCTTCATGAAAGGAGCATTCAACCGCCCCAGGATGAACCACCCCAGGATGAAAGAAAGTGCTCATTCTTAACCAAAGTTCATGTTTCAGGTGGAAGACGAATCACCAGGAGCACGAAAAGAACAAATCATGGTGATGTTAAATTCTACCTGAAGTTAAAACGTTGATAAAATTGGGATAATCTTGTATCTCACTTGCAGGCACCTGCAAGTATTAAATAAATCTTTGATCTCATGCTTTTCTCGTGGTTTTAAGACCAAGTTTTATACAGCTGATTTGGGAGGTGTGGTAAACATTGTCTCCCTTTCCTAATGGGTCTGGGGCTATGCTAAAAAAAGTAGCCAAAAGGCGTTGCCATGATCTGACTTTCAGCTTCTCTCTGCAGTTGAGCCAACTTCTGGAAGGTGAGGGGGAGGAGAAGGGAGAAGTGATGGGAGAAGCAGCAAGCCTTGCGCCTGCTTTTCTACTTGGTGGAATCTTTAAAAACGCTTTTACATGCAGGAGCAGGAATCAGTGTAACACACACAAATCCCCATGAGTCATCCCTTTATTTTCCAGTTACAAGCATTCCTGAGCTACAGGCATTAAGGCTCACGGTGATACTCCCGCGGTAGGTTAAGTCTGAAGCGTTCAGGAGCTACAGCAAATTCCAGGCCCCTGGCCCAAGAAGTGGCTATGGCAGGTCCTCGATTAGGTCAGCTGAATACAGCTCCTCTACCCTCACAGAAAGCTTGGAAAAAAGTCGTAAGTTTCCTTACCTGCAGTGGGAAACTACAAAATCCACGGCATCCATAAATATTAACATTTTTTTTTTATTAAAAGATAAATTCTCTATCATACGTAAAACCAATGTATTCATGAAAAGTATAAAAAAAAAATTAAAATTTAAAAAAGGGCCAAGTTATCTGTACAAAGCCTACTTTAAGATACTGTACATCCATAGCACCTACACTCACGCAACAGATACCATTCTGAAAATGGCGATTTTTTTCCTAACTATTCTGTTGAAATACTCAAGAAGTTTCACGGTATTACAGGACAAAGGGTTCACAGTTCCACGATCCAAAGTTTTATAGCAGGGGTGGGGTTTTTTTTCTCCATAGCTTTATAGAGAACATAGCAATTTCCATGGTTGGTCAAACTGCCAGCTTGAGAGTAGCTTTAAGAACAAATGCAAGCAGAAACCCCTGTCACACCATCCCCAATGAAGACTCCTGCTACGCATCAGAAAACCACAGGACAGAAAACCCCGCCAGAAACACGTAGCTTACGGAGACGTGTAAAAATTCCACAGAAGATACTACCCCTTCACCTTTGAAGCTGGAGGCAGCTGTCAGCTTTGTCTATCCAGAACGCGTAAGGTTGCTGAAGTCTTGTTGGAAAAAGACAAAGGTAATAAATGCAAAGAAAGCAATTTGTATTTCACCGTTTCCACTTTAGATCTCAATCCTGTGGAGAATGACAGCATGAGCAACTTTAATTACCTAGGCAGTGGTAGGGTAGAAAGGACTGGAAGTGTGCAAGTAGCAGCATTCAAGGCCCCAAGTTGGCTAATATATAAATATGACGAAAACTGACTGTTACAGAATAAAACCAAAGGCATGTGTTAGTGATTGCGGGCTGATGGCCACAGTTCAAAATGAAAACAGGTCCTCAGAAGCTAATGCTGGCAATGTTTCCATTTGTAACTGGCTCTTTTTTTACTTTATACCTTCAGTGTCCACGGCATGTCAGCAAAACCAAAACCCAACCAACCAAACATCCCTCCCTCCCTTTGCAAAAGATGCGAAGGCTGCCTCTTCCCACATCACCATGCTCCTTCTAAGGAGGCTGCGACAAACCTCGCCGGGCAACGAGCACAATTACGTAGGGCCTCTTGAGTATCAAAAAGGGTATCAAAGGTGCTTCATCTTACCTGGCCATTTCAGTCAGCAAAGAGCTCTGTTTTCTAAACTAGCTGTGCAAATGCTCTGTGACACACACACACACAAACAGACTTCTGTGAAACTTTAAATGATTCTATACCTAAATTCATGTATGGACACAACAGGGAGAAACTCAGCTTCATTTGGCACAGCAGCTACAGCTGAAATTCCTGGCAATACGTAGAATTTGGATGGCAGCGGTCACTAACCTGAGACCTGGAGTGGGAAACTGGAATTCCTTGGTATCAGGGTTAGATTAAGATCTGTACAAAACTCTGAGAAACTCAGCAAGTTGGATGAATAAATCAGTGGATGAATCAGAAGTGAACCCTGAGCTCAAGAGAAAATGGCAGCAGTCACAACTCTCCCCGAAAGCAACAATTCTAGTTTCTGGTAACACAAAGCATCTAGAATTGGAGAAACAAGAGAACTAGCACTGAAAACAAGAAATAAGGCTTTTAGTTTCCCCCTTTTTTTTCAATATGAAAATTCTACACACATTAAATCTATTGTTAGTTTAGTTACCAATGGTATTTTAGTGAATTATATTTTCAGCTCATATTGTCTAAATATGGCCCTACTATGAGGAAAAAAAGAGTACTTCAGGTATCATGCTGCTCTCTGTGCCACTAACCAAATCCTGGGGATTCAAAAATCAGTTAAAAGCCACCTAGTCACAACCTGTTGAATGCCCTCCTTGGGAACCAGCTCAGGACTGGAACAATGGAAACTCTGAATCCCTATGGGCAAAGGGGATGCAGAACCAGACATTGTTAAGGGAGAAAGCAAGAAGTAGTCCCAGTTTCAAAGGAAATGTGAGAAACAAACTACCCACGTGCAGAAAATACACACAGAAGCAAAGCACCTTTCCAGTTCTCTTTGAATGGGGATCCCAGGATCAGGCCACGCACACTACATCATAAGGAAGCCAGCTCTGAGGTACTAAACATCTTTTCTTTCTGGCCACCAGCCCTGCAGCACAGAGAGAAGAGTTTGGAGGAGTGACTGACCAAAGGGCTCCCATTTTTCTGCCTGGCACTGCTGAAAGCAGCATCTTCAAGAAAATCTTGTACCTTTGACAAGTCATTCACTATTTGAGAAGACAGGATGATGCAGGGATTGTCATCAGGAGTATAAGAGAAGCAAAAGTTGGACACCAAAACCAGAGCTAGCAAGCAATTGATTCAAGTCTCCACGGTGTGGACTTGAAGTTTTCTGTTACCTCACTGCAGTAGCTGAAAAGTCCTTATATATTTAATCTATTTCAACCCTCAGGGCACCGATCATTTGACTTCAGATGTTTAGATTTTAACAAGCTTTCACCCGCAGGGGAAAAATGCAGCAGTTAATGTGAGTGATTTGCCATTTACAGCTGGACTATGGACGGAAAGCAAATCAATCATATCACAAATTTAGTTGTCACCAAGTGCAAAACTACTGTAAAAATCACAGACAGAAAAAAAATACAACAGAAGTAAGTATCTTTAGATCAATCTTGCAGCCAGTATTATCATTATATGTAACCCGGCACCTAATCACTGTTGGGTGTTGCTGCTTGTGGGGTGTTACCACCCTCCAACTAAATCTAATGGGATGCTCTGTCTGCCTTCAAAATTACACACAATCAAAAACATTCACTCTGAGCTATGAGAAGGCATAACTCGATACTGCAGCTATTACGAGTATGTGACAATACAAGCCAGCTGGGCAATGCAAGTCCAAAGCCCCTTACATTTCCACAGCCTTCTCCGGTAGAAGTCAGTGGCAGCCCCAAGCTGCCTAAGTGGAGCCTTGAGCACGGTATCTCGTTACCTGATGATACCTGTATGCTAATAATGCTACACTCGCTGCGAATCAAGATGAGATATGCTTCGTCTCCCTTACACGTTGGAAACCCTGTTGGAAACCACTGCTCACCAAGAAGACACAGCTGACCCATTTCAGGCCCAGCTGAGGAGAGGACCGCTTCTCAGAGGGCACGTGTTGATACATTTCCATGGGTACTCCAAGGGAAGGAGACCGGTCACAGAATGCTGAGTCAGTATTTCCAGTTGCTAACAACAAAAGCAGTCATTTTTATGTTCTCCCATGCAAGCATTTTTTGTAGCTGACATATAGACATTGCACAATCTAAAACAAGAAGGATGGTCAATAGGAAGGGAGGAGGACTCTGTGTTTGATGATGAAGGAGAGGCACAATTAAAATATGATCTATGCTGCAAAGAAACACGAGATCCATCCTTTGGTTAATATTTCAGCAGACACAACACAGAGCAGTAATACTTTTATCTTCAGTACTTCACCTTAAGTAAACACAGCAGGCTCCACCAAAGGTCATACTGCTGCACATCTATAACTTGGGGCAGGGGGGGTGGTGTGTACAAGACGCACAAGCCAAGGCAAAGCACGGTTTTGGAAAGGGAGGGATAGTTCCCAAACAGCGAAAAGTTGTTCCACCCTTCTTCTCTTGCCTGCTGCGAGATGGCTTGCTCAACTAGGGTTTAGCGGAAGCCACGCTGTCTCTCTTTTCACGGATGCAACACGGCCCTACTGAGGTTACAGGTGCCGGCCGGAGCACCTCGGATCACGCTGCAGAATACCACAAACCTGTTTCCCACTGCGCGCCCACGTCACCCACGCACTGTGCACCGGTGCGATGCCTACGGGAGCGCGTGTCATGGCGGTGACAGGGGCAGCGAGAGGAAGGAAGGAAGGACGGACGCCAGGGAAAGTTAGCAGCTAGAGGGAAAGGGCCGAAGAGCTGAGGAGGGCAGCCGAGCAGAGCATCAGAGAGAGCCATAGGTGCTCAACAGCGTTATCCCACCCAAAGGCTGCCCCCTCGCCAGCAGCAACACACGCCGCCTTCGGAAAAAACAGCCTGACCGCCGGGGAAAAAAACCCGTCACAGCAAGGAGAGAAAGCCAGGTCACCTATGGGAAGGTGAGGCAAGAAGAAGAGGAGGACACGGGCGCGGACGTTGCCCTCCCCGGCCGGCGGCGGGGATCCTCACCGGGCGCTGGGGCCGCTGCCGGTGGGAGCCCGGCGGGCGAGGTGTGAGCAGGTGTGGCGGCGGCAGCTCGCGTTACCGCAAGGAGAGGGGGTCAGGAAAAGAAACATACCCGCACACCTACACACGGGCACGTACGCACACGGTGAGCTACGTGCGTATAAAGCCACGGCGACCGGGAAAGGCACCGTCCTCCGGCAGAACCCCGCGCAGCCCGAGGAGGGGGAGCCCGGACGGGAGTTTCTCCAGCAGCCCCTGCCCGAGGGGAGGGCGGCGGCAGCGCCCGCCCAGCCGGGACCGGCGGGGAGGCTGGGGTTAATACCCCGCGGTTCGCCATGTTACGGAGCCGGGCGTTTGCCCCGCCGTCTTTTAGGGACGCGGAATAAAAAAAGGGGGGTCTCAGCGACCGGGAAGAATCCGTCCCCGCCGGCCCCTTACCTTCGCGGGCGTCCTCCTCCCACGGGTGCGCCGCGCAGCTCCGGCGCCGAGGGCGGGCTTGGGGAGAGGGGGAGGCGGCGGCCGCAGGGCTCCGCGCGGGACGGCCAGGGCTCCCCACCGCCGCCGCCGCCGAGCTCCGGGCAAGGAGCGGGCGCGGGGTCTCCGCGCTGCTCAGCGCCGCCAACAAAGTGCCGGAGCGGCGCGGGGAAGGCGCCGGTCAGTGGGAGCGCCAGCGGAGAGGAGCGGAGCCGAGCTCCCTCTGCCGGCCCGCCGCCCCGCCCCGGCCACGGCCCCGCCGCCCCAGCCCGCGGCCGAGGCGGGCCCGCGGCGGGGCAGCGCGGAGCCTCCCGCACCGCTCCGCGCCCGCGGCACTGCCGCCCAACGCCATGCGGGGTGTGCCAGGGGCTGCGGGGCCACCTCCTCGCTCCCATCCCCTCCCTTCCTCTCCCCCTGCTCCTTGTTGCGCTTTACGGGGCGCTCGCGAAATGCAAAGGTACTACATACGAGGAGGTCCCGGAGCTGGGCTGATACACGGGAGATGTTCCCAGAGGTCGTAAGCGTTCGCCCAAAATGAAATAAAAACGTGGAGGAGGAAGGACACTCACAAAACCTACCAAGGCTCGTAAGCAAAATCCTTCCCCGGAGAAGTAGGTGTATGTAAACCACCTTTGGATCGAGTCAGCCAGGAGAACAAGAGTCTCCCGTCCTCACTGGAAGTCCCGGATGAAGTCTCCCAGCTGCCTGTGTTGCTTCCACCTGGCACTATGTTACACCTGACCCTGGCAACTTGCTTGGGGCTTTCATTCAGCACAGGGCAGTGGTCCCTGCACAGGCACTAACTACTGCTGGCATGCTTACAGGTAGCCCAAGCCCTGACGCTGCGCTGTTGCCACCACGGTCGTGATTTCTCTCATAAGCCACTTCCACCCCTAAAATCGGGCTGTTCCCCAAGAAGCTCGTTTTTCACCACTTTCAAATATTTTTTTTTGCCTTCTGTGACTCCAGAGAAAAGCTAGAAAACCTAAGTCTTTTGACAGCATCAGACAGACGAAAAGAACCCCCTCCAGGCAGCATGTAGGAGAGCTAATCTGATTTTTGAGGTTCTACTTCTCCTTTCGACAGGATCGAATTGCCAGTCCTGAAACATCTACAAACCTGCTTAATTACGTTCCCGCGTTTCCTCCGAGGCTTCACTAGGGTTCCTCATGAAGATCCAGATCAGATGAAGACCAAGCACGTACCCATCTGCAGGACTGCCCCACGGTTATCCAAACAGAGCAAGTCCTTTATGCTCTGAAGTTTCTGTGATTCCAGGCCCTCTTAGAGAAACCCACAGAGGAAAAGTATAAACTAATGAAAGAGCAGCTGCTTGCTGAAATTTCCACTCAGTTCCAAGAAAAAGAGACTTGGCAGGTCCTTGCTTTTTATAACACTCCGTGACTCATTTGCAGAGGCAGGTGAAGTCAGAGCCATCACTGCCAGAGTCATGCCACTGACAGCTTCTCCAGGAAGGACATAGATTTTTCCCAAACACTTTTTTACGAAAGGAGAAAGGAAGATAACTGCTTAGCTGCTGTTTGCAGTGGGTCAGTTGCTGAATCCCTTCTAAAGCGATGCTAGTCTGTGCTTGGCCTGGTGTTTTCCAGTGAATCTTCCCAAGAACAAGGTCTGAGCTCTGCAAATTGTGTTGTTTTGCCAGGCTTCCCCCAGGCAGGTTCTGAGCTGAAGGCAGCGGGCGGCAGGCAGGGATGAGGCTCTCCCAGGGCTTCCATGAAGCAGCCAGGAGAGAGTAACCTGAGCTTGCAGATCAGGCAGGGAGAGGTGGGGCCTCACTGCTTAGGAGTTCACCTTAACCCTGCTTCAAAACAAAGCAAAACAAAAAAGAAAAAAATAGAGTGAGCGGGGGGAAAAAAAAGGCCAAAAAAAGAAAAGCAGTTCAGGCAACTTCCCCTTCCTGGCTCTGGGCTGGCAAAGCCCCTCACCAGGCTATGTCTTCTAATGGTTCTGTCTCTGCCACTTTTTTCTGGTCTGGAGGGTTCTCCATGAAAAATGCAAAAAATCTGGCGAAATCAAGAGTGCTGAGCCCACTTTTATGTACCTAAACAAGCAGTGAAGTGTATACATACCATACACTTGTTATCACGAAGTTTGTTCCCAACAAACCTTAAAGAATCAGATTACAGAGGGGTGACCTGGGTCATTCGTGTGAATGAACGATTACAGGAACACTGACATCTAAACGGACGCTTCCAAACTATTTATGCCAGTCACCATACACATGTTCCCTAGGTAAATAATAATAGTAATTTACATATGAAAGTGCTTACCCCATGAGAGGCGGAAAGGAATATGATAGATGCCATTTAAAAAAAAAAAAAGGTTGGAGACTGCTCCAGTCCTTGGCAGAGAGAAATAGTGCCTCTCTTCCCCCTGCTTTCCTGGACTGGAGCCCGAGACCACCCCCTGCTCCAATTCCCTTTCACAAAGGGCAGAAGACAAATGCAGAAGACCACTGTGGGCTGATATTTTTGTTTGGTTTCATTTGGGAAGGAAATATTTTGAAGGAACAGAGATAACAAAGAAGTGTAAAGAAAGTGGGACGTGGGGATGAGAGAAGGGATATATAAAGAATAAATGGGAGAAAGGAAAGGAAGGTTTGGGTTGCGTTGTCAACTTCTTCAAGATGTATACAGTAGGTATGGACATTTATAAAATTATTCTATGATATTATGAAACTGATACCACTGCAGGTAGGAAAGCAGAACATTGTAACACAGGGGGTGAAGAAGGGAATTCATCCGTGTTTTTCTGTTTGGGGAAATACGTACACACAAAATATGCCACAGAATTTCCTTCTGTTGTAGCCTAAAGATCCTTTCCATGCTGGAAACCTGTAGAGTGACTTACAGACAACGAACCACTTACACAGCCCTCTGGCAGACCCAGCAGAGAGTAGCTCCCCACCCCCCCCGCCTTCCCCCCCACTCCCCTGCCTCCCCCCATCTCCTTCCTGCATGGAACTGGGCCAAACACCGGGGCCTCAGCCAGTTGCAATCTCCTTTGCAGGTGTACAGGCGATGGAAGGCACAGCGCGGGGAGCGGACCTGCGGGTTCACGGGGAGCCCCATTGTTCGGGCTGGATTGAAAATAGGCGGGCAGGAGTTCAATTTGTACAGCGCTGGCTGCAGCGAGCCTGGGGAATTTAAGATTAACTGCTTGATACTGGAATTTCCACTCTCCTTGAAAACAGACACTACTGTATCCATAGAGTTTTCAGGGCAAAAATATACAGAGCAAGCCTGATTCTGCTCTTGGTTTTAAGGCACGTGTGGCTACAGCGAGATACAGCAGAATCACTCCTTATTTAGGATCATAAAAACCCGAGGTTAATCCAGAGGAATCCACAGCAAGTGGGAGAGAAAAAAGAGACTGGCTGTCGGTCCATGATCCTCCATTCTTTATGCCATGAAAAAGGAAAATGAAATCCAAAATATGGAAAGTATTTGGTTGCCTCTTAGGAAAAATTATGGAAAGCATTTTGCATAAAGGCTAAACGTGGTCCCACCTAGGCAAACAATAACAGCCCAGAGGATCTGAAGTCCCAAAGTTCTTTGTGGCCTGATTGGGAGTTTCTTTAGGGTGTGTCTGGTTTGGAAATACTCTGCTCAGATGTGTCATCCTTCTATAATCGTCATGCTATAAATGGATTAAATTTTTTTAGACCATTTTCAGTAGAAACTAAGTGAAAGCAATTGTTCTAAATTCAGATTTACTATTTGAGTAGCGAGTCAGTGAATAACAGAAAAGATTATTATATGACCCCTCTCCTCACAGACTTTGGAATTAAAAAGTAGTTAGCTCGTTCATTTATTGGCGAGCTTGTGCTTAGGTGATTAATACAAAGCTACAGAAGCTACTTGCATTTTCTTTAATAAGATTTCTAGGGAAGATTGGTTCAGGCAAAAAAAGTAAAGCAGACTGTGGAGCTACCCAATCTAAATGTGAAGAAAAAAAAAAAAAAAAAAAAGAGGAACCCAGCATTTTTGTAACCCTCTCCTTGCAGAAAACAAACTCCAGACTTGGTTCTGAACCAGAGGGAAAATGTCTGGACTGCTCCCGGCTGACTCAAACCCTTTATTCCAGGTACGGAGCCGGAGCAGTGCAAAGGATTCCCATAAGTCTCATTTCCACCCAAGAAATGATTCTTCTGAAGAGCTCAAGGATACTGCAGAGAATATATCAGGCGAGAATGAGGTGTCTGTCAAAGTGCAGTCACAGCGCTGAGCTCTACAGAGACTCCCAAAGACTGTGATAGATAAGAGTGCCTCAAAGAGCTGTAGTGAATCACTTCACACAGGTTATATGAGGGACCCCTCTGTACTGCAGGAAATTTTGATGTCTTAAAAGAAGAAGAAGAAGAAGAAAAGAAAAGAGAAGAAAAGAGAAGAAAAGAGAAGAAAAGAGAAGAAAAGAAAAGGAAAGAAAAGGAAAGAAAAGGAAAGAAAAGGAAAGAAAAGGAAAGAAAAGGAAAGAAAAGGAAAGAAAAGGAAAGAAAAGGAAAGAAAAGAAAAGAAAAGAAAAGAAAAGAAAAGAAAAGAAAAGAAAAGAAAAGAAAAGAAAAGAAAAGAAAAGAAAAGAAAAAAGAAAAGAAAAGAAAAGAAAAGAAAAGAAAAGAAAAGAAAAGAAAAGAAAAGAGAAAAGAAAAGAAGAGAAAAGAAGAGAAAAGAAAAGAAAAGAAAAAAAAGAAAAAAAGAAAAGAAAAGAGAAGAAAAGAGAAGAAAAGAAAAGAGAAGAAAAGAAAAGAAAAGAAAAGAAAAAAGAAAAGAGATTCAATCATTTCCTCAGGGTCCTTGTGGTACCTGCATCCCCAAGTCAGAGAGTTCAGAGTTACCCCTCCTGGATGTTCTGGTCTCTCTTTTGCTTAATTTGGAGCTTGACACAGTAAATACACACCTCCCCTATTTCCCCTTTAACCTATCTGCCAGGGGTTGTCAGATATTTATTCCTTCTTCCTAGTTATTGTTCCATCCATGAGGGAGGTTATTTGAGTGAGCTGACTCAGATAAATGAACCAGCTGTTTATCTGGAGCCCAAAACTCTTCAGCCTGAAACTCCCACCATCAATGACTTACAAACTTGCCATCCAGCCATTTCTTTTCCTAACGCGTCGATTATGAGCCATGTAAATTTATGGCTAGGATTAAAGTTGAACGCGTGATGATAAAAAGCCTTCCAGTAAGACAAAGGCTCTGTGATATTATGAATTATCTGGCAGTTCTTTCTGCACTGGGTTGCAATCAGCTAGTGAAGGAACGCAGAGGACCTTTCTCCCACCGGAGCTGTGAGGAGGGTTGCCATTTCTTTCAGAAGGAATAAAATCAGACCCAAATCCTTGATCTGTGTATTACTCAATCTCTGCACCAAGAGGTAGTTGGCTGACACTGGGAACTTGGAAGTCAAGGACCCGGTCTTGAAAGAAACCTGAGGCGTAAGAAAAGCCATATGGGAACTGGCTGACATCATGTGGGCAAAGCTCAGCACGTTCCTGATTACTAGATTTTGATCTGTTCCCTCTCAAGAGCTGCGCTGTGTTTGACGGATGAGACGCTAATTGAATTTAAGCAAATAAATTCCAGGTTACAAAGCAAACTCAAATGCTGTTATGCATCTTGATGCCTCCATGTTCCTATCTTATGGAGACAAAAATGAAACAAGACACAAGACAATGAATCTTTTTATATCTATGTTCTGCTCTTTATAGGGAGGCACGACAGGTGTTTTTTATTACAATTGTATGCTTATTGGGAGAAAGGTAGAGCGTTAAACCTCAGATAATTCATTTGCCTTATATCTCATATTCATGGGAAAAGAGAGAGGGCAGGCAGAAAGAAAAATATATAACTGAGGGAGAAAATGTATTTTTACAGAATTTATAAAAGTTTCTGGGTTATGTTTTTTTTTCTTCTAAGGTTTTGAATTTCGCTGGTGGAGGAGGTAGAACAACCTCAACCATATAGCTCACCTCAAGCCTTCAGAATTCTTGAGTAAAGCACCTAAAACCAAGACATTTCTTTATTAATCATGAGATGTTGATAAAAAAAGATGCCAACATTTTTGTTTGGGCTTGGGGGTCTGTAGATTTCATGTTTCCTATAAGAAACATCAGATGTTGGGGCAGTCTCCTTCTAACAAATCACAGAATCACAGAATCACAGAACTCTAGGGGTTGGAAGGGACCTCAAGAGATCATGGGGTCCAACCCTCCTGGACAAAGCAGGGTCCCTAGGACAGGTCGCACAGGTAGGTGTCCAGACAGGTCTTGAATATCTCCAGAGAAGGAGACACCACCACCCCCCTGGGCAGCCTGTCCCAGTCTCTGTCACCCTCACTGTGAAAAAGTTCTTTTGCATATTGGTGCAGAACTTCCTGTGCTCCAACTTGCAGCCATTGCCCCTTGTCCTGTCCCCACAGACCACTGAAAAGGGGCTGGCCATTTCCCCCTGTCTCCCACACTTGAGATATTTATAAACATTGATCAGATCCCCTCTTAGTCTTCTTTTCTCAAGGCTGAACAGCCCCTGTTCATTCAGCCTTTCCTCATAGGGGAGATGCTCCAGGCCTTTAATCAACTTTGTAGCCCTTCTCTGGACTCTTTCCAGGACATCTCTGTCTTTTTTTATACCAGGGAGCCCAGAACTGGACACAATCCTCCAGGTGGGACCTGACCAGGGCAGAGTAGAGGGGGATAAGCTGTTTTTATTAAAGCCTAAAAATCAGAGAATTTAAAATATAGTATCATCTGACCTTGGGAGATCAGAAATGAAAATACCAATCAATGCATATAAAATAATTCTCTGTGTATGTGTGCACATGTATAGTTTTACATACATTTCAGGTGAAACTCATGAGTTTTAGGTGGAAGAACATGACTTGCTGTTTCTGGTCACACCATTGGCAAAGCTAAGGATGCTTTGTCATGCTAGGAAGTTGCATCTGGTGTCCATGGAAGTAGGGCTACAGCCATGGTGGGACCCAGGAACCCAAGCTCCCACCATGGTGCTCTGGCCATTTCGGTTCCTTGTTCAAAGGTGGGATAATGCCTCTGAATTTGATTTCACACAGAGTCGCGGGTGGGAGTTACAACTGAGAAGGTTATGGCATGACCAAAAGGCTGTAGGTACAGTCACAAACGCAGAGAGACTCAACAAGCCTTTTCTTTCCTAGGGAAGGTACCCAGGAGATAGTTTCTTTCCATACAGTTTTCAGATAACCATATGTAATGTCCAATCTCATAATTGCTTAAATCTGTGACAGATGTGGCAGATGTACAGCTGTGTTACTTGAAGTTATGTTTTTTGCCTTAGGGCACCCCCCACACTATGGTAATACCAGCATCTGCAGTGCACATACTACCAAATCACAGACAACCTTCCCAGAACTTACAACAAGTCAAGTCAGGGAAGGCTAACAATAATTAAAAGGGAGACTAAATCCTACCTTTCTGATGATCATTAGTTAGCCAGTGGTGGATTCAGTGCTGAGGCAGTCACAACTGTTTCCTCAGGTGTGCTGGCGTAAAAAGAAGTCACCTACAATAGCACCGGGACAGAGGAGACCCCACAGCATGCTGCACCCCAGTATCTCTTGGGCATCGGGTTGCCTTCAGGCAAAGGATGTTTTGCCTTTGCTGGGTGGCTGTCTGCCAAACCTCCCTCCTCCCTCCATTCCCAAAGAAGCGTCCCTCCCTCCTCCCCAGCCCTGTGCAGCCAACTGGAGCCTCCTAGCCCTGGAGGTAGCTGCCATGGTTAGGGACAGTCCGCAGGCTTTGTACTAACCCAGCAACATCTCAGGACGTGTCAGACTTTGTCTGGACTTGTTCTGGCCTGCCTGGAAAGGTGCTTTAGCTTGTTCAGCCATAACAGCAATTTCCTAAATTGCAAAGTCCAGGTGGCTATTGCCTAATTTACTTAAGTTTCACTTACCTCTAGAGCTGAGTACAATCATGTGGCAGAAATATATGGTATAATCATATGGCATCACCATACATCAGAGTAGTTTTTATACAGACAATATTAACAAGCTGATAGTCTGCAAATTATGACATATTTATAACCCTAGTATAACAGTGTAGGAGGACAGCAGAAGCTGATCTGTGAGGACACAGAATAAATCTCAGAGTGCAGGCACAGGATGATACTGAAGATGTCAAGCCAATAAACCATTTACTGAGTTCAGACACAGCCCCAGGATGGCCAGGTGGGGCAATGGGGCTGGGGATGGTCAGTGTGTAGGCCCATGTTTGGGCTTGGCTCCAAGGACCCGTGGCTGGGCAGGGCAGGGCTGTGGGGAGCTAGAAACCAGCCTTGTTGCAGCACCTCTGGAGCAGGGACCAGGGGCCCTGGGCAGCTGAAATGAGTGCTGAGCTGTGGTCTGGGCAGCGACAGCGAGGGCTTGTGGTGTTACCAGGGCCATGACATGTGGGACGGTGATGCCTTGCTGCAAACCCACCACTTGCTTTGCTCATAAGGAAGACTCGTGCCATTAACCCCAGGATACAGAGAAGCTGTGGAAAGCAGCATAACATGGGACAATGAGGGGTAGAACTGGAAGGCTGATTTCCTTGTATAACAGTTGATAAGTGTTTTATTAATGGGACTTATTTTATGTTAATTAGATAATTTTAACTGCGAGCATTTGTGTAGTGTAACTATACTAGTACTACTAATTAACTGTGTGTTGTGTATTAGTTAGTATGTTAAGATTTTAACTAGACCAAATTCTTGGCCTGTGTTCATTTTGCCAATAACAAGAATTTGCACATTAACCCTTCTCCCATCAGTCCTCTCTCATTTCCTTGTTCTTCCTTCCCTTTTTACTGTGATGCCACACCGCTTTTCCCACCCCTTTATAAGTAAGCACACTCATCGACACCCGCTGACACAGTGATGGGCCAGGAGCAGTTTTACCCTTTCAGATGGCAGTAAGATGCCAGGCATTTGACCCCTCTGCTGCCAGAGGTCAGAAAAAGAAAAGAGGTGTGTTCTTCAAGACCGACAGACCCTGACCTCGACACATCCGTCACTGGCACACCATGAATGTGAGACTCGCAGAGCTGACTCCAACCCCCATCCTGCTATGAAGCCAGGCAGTACTGGGGCCTCTACCTCCCTCCCTTCCTCCATCACCCCATACAAGAGACACAAGGGGGGTGATGAGGGGAAGGAGTAAAGGGTGGGGTAGAGCCATTGTGCCAGGCTGCAGGCACATCAGCAGAAAGGCTCACATGCAGCAGCTTAACCACTCCGAAAGCAGGAGAAACCTGAGCTGCCTTCCCTCCTGACCCTCCACAGGGGTGATTTTCAAGGACCTGAAAGAAGAAATTGAGCTTATGCACAATGATCCTCACCCTGTTTGTTTACAGAAAGATTTCCCCCTATCTTTGGCCGTTTCAGTTTTTAAAAGTGTGAGATTTTCAAGGCTGGGACTTGTCCTCACATATATATGTATACAGTGCCTAGCACGGCCAGGGCTCCATGCTGAGAAAACTCTCTGTACCAAAACAGGCAGAATAATAACAAAAATAATGTCAGTCCTTCCTCTTTACAGAAGCCTATGTTAAAAGAATAAGCAAGTACTTGGCCAAGAAAAGAATTTCTTCTTCCTCTGGAGTGGTGTCAGCCAGCAGAATTCACCACTCCAGAGGGCAGAGACACCCGGACTGCTGTTGAATTTAAAAAAGGGGGGTTGAATGGTCTTGATCAGGCGATGCTTGTGGCTGGTGCAGCTGTATGGAGACAAAGGAAAAAAACTGAGAAGGGTTGAAACTCTTACAACATGACACAGGAGACTTAACCCCTAGAATGAACAAACTAAAAATTGGGAACACACTCACAGTACAGATATTTCTGGACTATAAAAAAAACCAGAAAGAGAATGAACTGAGTTAATCCCAAAGCAAAATAAACAAACTGTTACTGGAAATAACTGAATAGATAATCTGGAAACCTCCCTGGAGGGACTCTGTAAGAGCTTTTAAATTCATAACCATAAGCAGCGATGCATGCCGGAATGTACAGAAATGCGCACTGCTAGCTTACCTGGTCAAACAGCAACCCATTTCAGGGATTTGTAACCAACAAAGTATTTCTGGATTAGTGAGATTTAAAAAAAAAAAAAAAAAAGTCAATTCAGGTTTATGACTGTTTTTTCCTTGCATTTAAACCTTGGGGTATGCTGGGGTTTTTTTGGATGGGAGATGAGAAAAGCAAACCTTGTATGTCTGGAACATCCCTCCTTCTCAATCTGAAAACAAAAGTAAAGCAAACACAAATGAGACAGTCAATGGGATTTCCATCCTAGGACCCCAAATCTGTTTTGAAAATAAAAATGCTTCAGTGCTCTTATTTCTTTAAACTTCTGGTCCTTTTGTCTTTATTGCAGAGTGAAACCTGTTACTAATTTATTTCGATAACAGCTGTAAAAATTATTTTGCTCCCTTCTTTTTAAGCATGTTCACACATTGCACAACCTGTAGGAAATGGAAACAATTTAGTTGTAACATTGCTCCTTATGTTCCCTCCAAGTGGGCACTCCATGACACTTTAAAATGGCGGTGTATCTGCTGCCATCTTTCTTTCTAGGGTGCATTATACGCACACTATAGCCAAATGGAATAAGGGCAAGGATAAGCATATATCAGATTTCTTTCCTTTTTAAATCAACACAGACTTTTAAGTAGGTGGGCCCTGTTTTTTGCATGTGTACTCTCCCTTGGCGAGGCACTATGGCCAGCTTGGCGCTTGTCTCTTGTTCTCCACCTTCTGCCCTGCCCTCTGGAGAAAGGGAACTGCTGTATGGAGGAGAGAGAGATACAGCAAAGATTTATTCAGGTGTAATTACAAAGCACTCTGAGACACTGAGATGAGAATGGTGATAAAACTGAATTCAAAGTCCGCTGAAGCCAAAAGGGTAGTTTCAATTTATGGGACAGTGGAGCAGGCCCATACATACTGCAAAATTGCTACCAAACTTCACAGAGCAAATGACTGCTGCAACAGATAAATCAGGATGCGTGCAGTACCATGAAACTGGAATTAATTATCCTTTCATATGCCTTTGCTCCATATTACTCCAAAGAGATATCCTTGTTATCCTCATCTAAGTTATAGGCTGTTAAATTATCGGCGGGAAGACTGCAACAACTGAAAGCAAATCAGAAACAATGGCTTGAGCTTCCCTGCCTGTGAGAACAGGGCAAGTGGCAAAGACGGCTTTTCAGCACTGAGTTGAACATAACATATATAACATCTGACAGCAGCCCCAATCAAATCACTATAGCACAGAGAGACAATACTCCCCCAGTGTCAAGCTCTGTGTGCTGAGAGCAATTTTCAATTAACTTTCCTCATTTACGAGGTAGATGCTAGAGCAATTACTTGCAATTGAACACACACAATAGGTCAGGTTGTCCTAACAGGGACATGGGAGTTTTCATGAAACTCTCTGTGCAGTTCCCTTGCAGGAACTACTGTCCAAGAAAGTGGAAGGTTTTAAGGAAAATTTCATTTTTACAAGTGAATCTTCTCAATATGGGGTTAACTCCCCTTGGACACTGACGTGACCAGCACTGGCATATACTTAAGCATGTGGGCTGAGTGAATTTTCCCATTTCAAGCAGATACGATCTTCTCCAGTCCAGACTGTGGGCTGTTTTCTCCAGACAGAAGTCCAGACTGCCCAGTGCCATGACTCTAGCTAATGGTCACACATGGCCAAATCTGAGCTTTGATGGACCTGATTCTTTACTCTGCTACTTACATGGATATTTTATGTATTATTTACACTTACTTGAAATCCCTGTAAAACTGCAACAATTGGGGTAAAAAAGGTTTTAATATAAATGGGAACTAAAAAATTACAAATTCAGATATTAATTCAATTTGGAAGGGACCTCTAGAGGTCATCTAGTACAACCTGCTGCTGACAGCAAGGCTAACTTCTAAGTTATCTCAGGTTGCTCAAGGACTTGTACAGTTGAGTTTTGAGCATCTCCAAGAAATGAAAACTCCACAAACTATCTGTGTCTGTGTCCCCGTGTCGAGCAGCTTCACAGTGACTTTTTCCCTCTCATCCACTGTAATTTCCCATGGCCCAACTCGTGCCCATCACTTCTCATCCTTCCCTTGTTCACCTCCGAGTCATACCTGACTGTCTCTTCCACACACTTCTGTTGAGTAATTACATACAGGAGTAAGATCTCCCCTAGACTTTCTTTCCTTAAGGCTGAAGGAACCCAGCTTTCTCGGATACTCTTTGTACATCCTATCAACCAAATAAATCATCTTAATGACCTTTCACTAGATTCACTTCAGTTTGTTCATATTGCTCTTGTATTCAAGAGCCCCAAACCAGACACTGATCTCTAGACATGGCCTTACAAGCACTACTGGAGAAACAGAATCACTTCTCATGATCTGCAGCTACATTCTTGTTGCTACTGCCTAGTATGTGCTCAGCCTCCATTTCCGTGGGGCACTGCCGATGCATGCTCAAACTTGGATGTCTACCAGGATCCCCAAGTCCTCTTTGTCCCAGTCAGTCCCCAGCTTTGTCCACAGAGATATAGCCCTGGAGCTATTTCATGTTTTGTCAGATTTTTCCAGCATTTTTACATTAAATTCAGGTGTTATTTTGCATTTTGCATTTGATTTCAGGCAACCTGGAGTGGGGTCAATGTGTGTCCATTGCTCCAGTCTGGCTGCTGCGTGACTCTGGTTTGAGTGTTTTCAAGCACTTCTGTCCTACAAAGTAGTAACTGTAATTTGGTAATATCTGCAAAATCTGAGAGTTAGGAAATAAAAATAACAGAAAAAAAAATATTATTGTTAATACTACATTATGATTCATGCTTATGTGGTCTGTTATTATTACAGTAACCCTACAGTCCTAATAAAGAACCCAGAAGTGTAAGAAACCAGTTCATAGAAATCTTTGGGAAGTAAAAGTATTCATATCATTGTGAGCTGTTTTGGATTTGGATTTGACTGGCTATTGCACCCATTTAACTGTAACCCTTCCAGCTCTTCTGTCTCCTTCACTTAAAATACACATCCAAGGTGTGTATTGGCTTCCATGCCCAACCTTTCTCTCCCTCATCCATAAGCTACTTTTTGAGACCACTAACAGCGACTTGAGGGCCCTTTGTCCTGACCATTCCCACCAGACTTCTCACTCCCCATATCCCAACAGCTTTATGACTCAAACCTTCTTTTGCAGTTCAAAAATAAATCCTGAGGCTTGAAATCTCTTTTGTTTCTCAAATCACCAGATTTCTGAACTCTGCTGGCTATGAAATCTGGTTTACCATGCATCCCCATTCAACGCTGAAGTTCATGTTGACAAGTTGGGGTATGTTGATGGACTGCATAATTATAATGCAAGACTGTTACACAGAGGCATGGCAGCGTTACTATCTTTTTATGGAATATGAAGGAATTAACTGCGTAGTTTGGAATGAACTTGATTCTCTGGGTATGAATAAAATTCTTTTGCTGCCTGACACAAAACAGAGTATTATTCAAAGTATATTGAATTTTTTTTTTTCCTGAGTAACAGCTATTACAGAATGAAGGTCTCTAGTAGCAGGCCTGTTTTCCAACAGGAAGGCTTTCCTCCTATCAACATCTTTTCATAGAGTTTTATTTTCATATTAGGAACATTTCATTGCTGCTATAAAACGAGATTTTATGGGCTAAGGAGTACAGTGAGATACAACTTGAGTAACCGATGGCAAGACTAAAGTTTTTGACTGTAGATTTCACAATACATTAGAAATAAATAGCTCGAAGTACCCCATTGTCTTTTGTCAGCAAGAGATTTCCTATGTTTTCCATCTTCATTGATATATTTCATTGAGTTGACAATGTTATATTGACCTTATCCTTGTTCTAGTCATCAATTTCTATCTTTAAGGTATTTAAGGATATTAAATCTTTAGAGTTATGGCAGTAGGCCTTTCTCTTCGGAGGATTTATTACTTTATACTAGAGGAATGTGATTTTTAATGACCTGAATTTTAAATTATTTCTCACTTGTAGGCAGTTTTGACCATATAGTAATAAAAATGAGGTACAGGTCTCCTCCTGGGTCCCAGGGGAGAGAGCAATAAACTCTAACAGCTAACTACTTATAATGTTACTGTTTGCATTATCTTAAATTGTGTGAGTATGCCAAGGGAATTGCACTTGATTTCTCATTAAATTGTCTAAATTTTAGTATGTTTTATTTCCCATAGTTGGGGCTCATTCTTGGTTTTGTGTTTGTTGTGTTTTGTTTGGAGTCCAGTATTGATACTTGGAACCAGAAAAAGTTGACTGTCGGGTATGTTTTTATAGGTCACAAGGGGGAGTAATTTAGAATTGCCTTTTCTACCACAGAGTCATCTTTTGGACTCGTACGAAGATCTGCAGATACCTTCTTCTTTCTACCAAAAGCCAACACTTTGTTTGCCCAAGGGTTGTTCTAGCATCCCATGGATTCCAGCCCTGTGTTGTCACAGCTGCACTTATCACAACAGGAAGCTTGTCATTAAATTAGAGATATAAAAGGAAAAGAATTTCTTTGGCTTACAGGGTTATAAACCCAGAAAATATCGAGCTTCTAAACTGAAATACTGTCTGTACTTCTAGGGCACTAGAATCACACAACGATGCAGGGTAGAGGAATCTGGACTTTGGGAGGTCCAGAGGATGCTCTCACATACAGAAGCACAGCTGGTTTAGTATTTTTCAAAGCTACTTTCTTCACCTCCAATACTATATAAGTACTGCAGAGTTGCTCACACAGCCACTCTGCTGTGGCTTGTGAGGTTTTCTGTCAGTAACATTAGCGTTGGAGCTAGGGGGAGTTCTCTTCCAGCCTCTTTAAGTGCTTTTTGGGCACCTTTGAAGAAGGAGATCAGAGTGAGAGCAGCACCTCTGCAGCTGAGTCCTTTCAGTGTCAGGAAGTTTTCCTGACTGCTGGCACACTACCCTGTGCAGCAGGGAGCCCTGGTGATACAGTGCAGAAGCACAAAACACAGGTGGTACTGTTACACACGCCCAAGTCAAGATGTATTTTTCCATTTTAATAACGATGGCTGTATTTCAGTGATAGCGCTCTTTCCAGTTGGTTCTTTATAGGAGTTTATATACATAGAAGGGACATTTGTGTTAGTTATTGGTATGTTCAGCATTGCTCACCGGATTGGTCAAACCAAAGCTTACTCAAGAAGACAGCCCAGACCATAACCCTCATGGCAGTGAGGATGAAGTAGCCAAAATGGCAAAGAACTAACTAGTGAGAGCAGACACTTCGAGTTTTGCAATTATCTGGTACACTGACATTTCCCAGTTCATTCTGAAACCCTCCTAACATATATTCAGTATTTGGATCCTGCACCCAATACAGGGAAAAAAAAGCTACTGTAGTTGCAAAAGAACAGACAAGCCACTGTAGTTCCAGAACAAAACAAAACCCAGCGCTTTCCTATAACCTTCACCACCATCTCCTGCCCATCTTTGGAGCCAAACAGCTGTTCATAGGAACAATTCTCTATACATTCTTACCCTTCGTCATTGCCATTTTGGGATCTGTAATAATTTCTCCTTAGTGACTTATTACAACCTAATCCTTGTGTCCCCAGACAGACCTTCAGCTCTTGCTGAGTGCAGCATTTGGGCAGGTGGATAACGGGCACCTTAAGGACGGAATGGGGTAAAGGGGTTGGGGCATCTTCCTAGGGCTTTAACAGTTGTAAAGGTTAAAAAGGAGGCAGAGGAATAAATAGAAGACATGACCATCTGACGCTGGAGAAGAGCCTGTTTGTTTTTAATACACCAGAGAAATAGCTAAAGCACAGAACAGCCACGTGAACAGTACAATGTTAGCTCGCAGAGCTGACCTTGGCAGCAAAGCAACAGACGCCTGAGAGACGATACCAGTTCTGCACCCAGTTTCTGTGAAAACAAAAGCAAAGCACTGCTAGAAGAAAGCTGTCCTTTTTCCTCTTCGTTTGCAAGGATGTGAAACAGATGCCTCTTGAAATAAATGTGTAGGCATTTATCCTTACTGATATTAGAATCGTCACACATTCTTGAAACAGGGTGTATTATCCTGGACTGTGCTGAGCATGAACCAGAGGAGTCTCCAAAAAAAAATCACAAGTGAAATCTGGAGATACCCTAGATCATATTACTCAAATCAAATTGTTCAAAGTCTAGAAAGCTGCTGGGAAAAGGATCCCATCCAGAACATTAAAACTTTCCTATGGGCACATTTTGAAAAAAGAAAATATGTTTCAAAATAACAAGAATAGCTTATATTGGTAAAATATGGCTGTGTTCTCTTGGGTAGGCAAAAATCAAATTGATTTGCAACAAATGTAGCTTTAAAGAATAAAAAAAAAATAATTAAACCAAAGCTATTTTGTTATCATATAATGCTTTACAGTGCCTTACAAATACACTGAGCTACATTCAAAGCTTAATGAAAGAGAGAGCAATTACTAGTCTCATTCCGTTGGAAGAAATAGAAAGACACCACACATCCCTTAAATATTTATTCCCACTATAAAAACTTAAAAGACCATATGCAAAATTCCTCACTGGTCTGGTGCTGATATTTCAGTTATTTACTATGATAATTTTTGGGGTTAAATTTAATTTGCAACATCCTTTGTCAAAACACAGTACAAAGACCCATATATATTGACATGCTTCCCTAGTTGTTCCTCTTTCAACAGGCAGCGGCCGTTCATGAGACACAGTAAGAACTTAACCTGATGCAGCACGAGCCGGTGGTTCCCAAACACTGTGCGTGTGATCTATCTGCAACAGGCTAAGGCGTTTGATACCGAATTCCAAAGAGATAACATTGAAACAGAAGCTTGTACACAAGGGCAGTGTTTTTAGTTGCAGAATAAGAAGCTGGAGGTTCAAAGTGACCTTGCAGCACCCTGTGATGCTGGGGCAGGCACGGCACACTTCCCCAGAACATTTTACAGCAGACGGAGCAAGCACACCGAGCCCAGGGGGAGGAGATACAGGAGGACAGGCATTCGTAGGCTTCACAGCTCTTTTCAAATGCTATTTATTTTACTGTATAAGTTCAGTGTGGGACGTTCCAAGAAACTGATGCCCTTAGTTTAAACACGGAATAGAAACAGAATGGACACAGAGTCTGCCTGAAGTGAGGGAAATGTGCCAAAGGGAAGGGGATTTATCTTTCCATATACATTGAACCGCTGAGAAACTATGAGCTAGTGTGCTAATCCAACTGTCCTGCAGCACCTAGAATCTGCACACTGCAGAAGCCTCCACACTGTTCAAAAGTTTTATCGCTTTATTAATAAACTTTATCCATTATATGCAGGTAAATGAATATACCTATGGGCTTCAAAGCCAGGCTCCCCCCTGCCCCCAACAAACATTCAATATGCATTCTCACTCCTATTATTTTCCTTTGTGAAGTGTTCTGCTACAAGGGCAAAGATGACAGAATAGTTTACAGTCAAGTAGAATAAAATCTAAAGAATCCCATTTTACAGACGCTGTATGAGGCAGAGAGAGTATGTGATGTGACAAATGACACCAACAAAGGTGAAAATAACCTGTAGTTCGGGCATCTACTTGAGTCTATGCAGCCTTTCACAACTGATGAGGGCCAGATCTGTACAGGTAGCAGGTAACAAAAGCTGCTGTCAGCTAAGAAATTATCAGAGGTCTTGAGTTTCTTTCTTATTATAAATTCAAAATGGATAATACACTTGTTAATGTTATTTATTTGTGACATTGTGGTTTCCAGAAAATAAAAATCCCATGACATGGAGATCATGGGAAAGATTGAAAATAGCTCCCTTCACAAGTGAATCACAAAAGTGGAATCTGTGAAATGTCTTTGAGGATAGACCATGTCATATTTAAATTATTAAAAAATTATCTCAGAAAAAAAATGATATCTATACCAGAATCTTCAGGAAAATAGATTGTTAGTGCAATTTATGTAATTATCTGTGAAATACTATATGAAGATATGTTTGGTCTCCCCGTAACTCTGAACCCTCAAGGTGCACTTGGGTTCATATTTTATCTTTATTCTCTGTGAGACCAAATAACTTTATAAAAGCGAAGTCTGAGCTTCTTCAGGATCTGAAGTATCAAGTAATACCATTGAATTCTGGGAATCTGGAAATGAACTTGCAACAACCAGTAGCATTGTTTCACTGTTGCTACCCAAATAGGAGGGTGGGTATGAAAGCAAGCACCACTGGGAAGAAAAACGCAGTCTTTGCTTTCTCTCTTAGGCTACCACACAAATATCAACAGAGTTCTCTTGTTAGCCTAATGTAAGGCAGAAAAATAAATGCAACAGGACTTGTGCAGTTGCTCATTGGCTGTTTTTGCCTAACACTTCTCCCCCTTTTTTTTTTCCTTCCTACTAACTAAAACAACGGAGCAAATTGTAGGCTGCTGTATAGATGAGGTGCTCTTCAGGCTGGTACCTGGTTCCTAGCAGTGCACACCACCTGGAACACAGCTGGCTGCTTATATAAAGGGAAGATAAATCTAGTTTTCGGCAAGAGCCGTTTCACGCAATGGCTGGCACTCTACTGCAAATGTAAATCTTGCCCCAAACCACTGCTTAGGCAATCTCAGCGTGAGTCGGGAGCTGCTGGGGATTATTTCCAGCAGGATACGTGGAAAGGCAGAAGAGGCTGCTTCTGAAGGGGGTTGAATATGTTGCATAAATCTCTTCTGCTGGGAAAGATTTACTTTTCCATTTGGATCAACTCAGTTGTAGTGGAAAAAAAGTCTTTTGCAAGAAAGATATGGAGGTGTATAGAAAATGAATCAAATCTGGGAGCTGACAGCATGTCTGTCCAAATGGCAACCTCCAGAGTCAGAGCCCAGGATGTCACAAGGATCCCAACAATGAACAGCATTTTATTTTTAAATTTTTGTGCAAGAACTTTTCAATGATTGTAGGTTTGTTCATTCTTCATTGTAAATAAATTTCAGTAACCTTAGTTTACAACTCCACATTTCTGATATAAATTATTTTGTATCACAAAGTTGAGGGGAACATTCTACAGGGAAGACGGCTAACCTTGGAAAGGATATGAAGAGTGGTTTTATGGTTCAGGACTGCTGAGTGTGTGACCTCCTTGAGATTACCTAGCAGCAAAGACCCTCTGCCAAATCTGTGTTTTCAGCTTTAGTGTACTTTGTCCTGGACTCTCCGAGTTGCTTTTCTGAGAAGGATGCAGCTCTGTAACTGTAGTGCCCTGCCAATATGAATAGCTTAAATCTTGGTGATGGCTTTGAAGATTAGGATCTGACCCTCAAATTGGCAGCCAGAGTAGATCTGAGCTAACAAAGATCATTGCAGAGGAATAGCTGCAGCTCTCAATCCCACTGAAAAGTAGACAGCTGCATTCTTCAGCAGTAGAAGCCCCAGTGTTGTCTTTACCTCTGGACAACCCCTGTAACTGATGGGCTGCTGTAGTCAGGATCTCTTCTGACAGGATACGGGGAAATGGGATCAAGCTTAAGGATGAGTTTTTGCCACGCTGCCTGTGAGCTCATGAATAGGCTGATGTTTCAGATCACATTAACATCTGGATGGAAGGAAGAAAATCTATTCTAACTGTGTAGGTCAGCTCTGGGAGGCAGCTACTGTTATTTTGGCATGGCACACCATTAATCTGAATAACTGGTTCCTCATTCAAGCATTAAATACTGTGGAATTTCTGATGCTGAATTCTTCTGTGGAAAACTATATATCCAAACAATTATAACTGATGTATGATTAATATAACTCTATTTTCCAAAGTGGTATCGTATATCGACTGAAGCAGGATTTCTTTGCCAAGTTGTCCAGGACAACTTGGCAAAATGAATTCTTGCTCCTTATTGATCTCACAGTGGTTTTGATAGGGAATGACTGACTCCCGTGCAGCACTAAGTGGCCAAATCGCACATTTTTCCTGTTTCACTTTGTGATTAACACAGGTTTTCTGCTTTGAGGGTCAGACTTGCCATCAAAATGCCATCAAAAGACAAAACATTCACATACAGTTTTTACCCAGTGCCATGAGAAAGTCTTCTTTCTTTGCATCCTTGCTAACTTCTCTGTATCTTGCTAACATTCTGTTAATCCAGCAGCAGGAACATTTGCAAGCCCTACTATTTCTTGACAATGACTTTTGTTTAAAAACAGTGTGGTGAAGATGAAATAGTGTGACAAACAGGGAGGCTTTCAGTATACACTTTAACCCTGACACTCCTGTTGCATCCATGAAATTCACAGTCTTATTTCTGAAGGAAGCTTGTCATTTCCATTAATAATACATGCTGCTTTGGCATTCAGAAGGCAGGCCATGCTAGCTTTTCAGGCTGTCGTGCTTTGGAGCCCAATTGTGAGAGGATATAAGTTTGAAAAAAATGTTATTTGAAATAGACACACTGTGTCTTCCAGTTCTGGCAAAAGAAGAAAAGCTGGACACAAACTGAAAATGCACTCCATGGTGGCACAAATCCACTATAACCTCTTATCACAGAACCATAGAATCAGATTATAGGTTGGGTTGGAAGGGATCTTTAAAGTTCATCTTAATGAGCAGGGGCATCTTCAACTAGATACGGCTGCTCAGAGCCCCATGCAACCCGACCTTGAATGCTTTCAGGGTTTGGGCATCTGCCACCTCTCTGGAGAACCTGTTCCAGTGCCTCACCACCCTCATTGTAAAAAATGTCTTCCTTATATCTACTCTGAATCTACCCTCTTTTAGTTTAAAACTCCAACCTCTTTTCCTACTGCAACAGGCCCTGCTAAAAAGACTTTCCCAAATTCTTCAATTGTCTAAATGCTTTTTGTATCAACTATTGATTCAACTACCATACATCTTCTTCCTAGTGTGCCACTGTGCTGCTTTGTAATTATTTCCATATGTATACATTTACCAGATGAGTTTCTCAGGCTTCTGGAAGAAAAGATCTCTAGTTTCTGAAAAAAACCAGTCTATAGAGGGGATGGTATATATTCCAATGGTGGCCTCTTGCAGCTGCAAAAAAGCCTGACCCAAACCCAAACTTCAGGTATATTTAGACAGGCAATCTTAGATCTTTAAGCAAAATGCTAAATCAATAGGTTTGTTTTCTGCTTTCAGTGCACCAACTTTTTGTTAATTAACTAAGTTTCACATAGTCTTTAAGTCTACCTGATAAAAATTGTGGAGAAGGAGTTAAGTTCCAAATCTACTTTCACTAAAATGACAGTACAAATGCCCACTGGTTTGACTGGCAATAAGTCTGGGCATGTATTAGTTATCACTAGAAACAGAACAGCTTGATTTTTGTTGTTTTGGCTTGGTTTTGGTTTTTGGGGGGTTTTGTGTTCTATAACCATATCCAAGTTTATTGGAAAACAGTCACATTTCTTTTACAAGTTCTTTAAAAACCTGGAATATCATACATTTTCCAGCTTAGTTTGAATTACTTTAATTCAGGGGCCAGAAAACATGCAACTGCCAGGACCAGCTACGCCTTTTAGGGAAGCACCTAATGCATATGGAATCTCTGTAGAGGGGATAATAGTGGAGAAACTTCCCTCAATCCTGAACCGAGTATAATATAAGACCTTTACCTTTGATAGATAAATGCATTTGTGATGAAATGAAAAACATTACTGTCATCTCTCTACTCAGAGCAGGTATGAGAGAAGCAAGAACAGCGCCTGCAAGACTCTGCAGTCCCAGCAGTGACCTAGCAATGACTTTGGTTCTGTTCCTTTGCCTTTATGTCTTAACTCACAGCTGAGACTGCCCACAAAGCACCTAGCTAAAATTACTTTTCTTAATCAGCAGACTTCTCAGGGTGGTGGACAAAAAAACCTCGCTGACTCACTAAATAAATGCCACCCAGTCATCAAATGGTAATATTGTGTAATCACCACTAACTGCCCATTCTCCTCTGTCCTCCTAGGCCCTGGTGTATCGTAGGTTGACAACAAAGAGCGAAGTTCACAAATGCTGTTTACATACTACTGGCAGGCTTTTGGTGAGTGCTTTAGAACCCCTAACTTACAGACCCCTTCTTTCATTTCCAACAGTCTAATGCAAGATACGTAACACCAGGTGAGATGCAAAACAAACAGGAGAGAATAAAGGACTTGCTAGATGACAGAATTTGCAGCATGACTTGTCCTGATTAATTCTCTTCGGGAGTTTACCTGTGTTGATGGTTCAGATAAAGCTGGTTTATAAGTAAGGGAGTGAATGGGTAACAACCACACTGCTGGGAAAGACGTTGAATGACCTCATTGAATTTATTTTTTTGCTATGATAATGGGGAAAATAAAAAAAAGTGGGCAAATTACATTTGTTTTCGAGAGTGTTTTGAGACCACTCAGTATATGACAGCATCAAACGAACATCAAAAATGTCAACGAAGACATACCATTACACTGTATGATTTGTAACACAGAAGCTGCATTTGTCCTTCAAAGAAGGTGGCTACAGTAACAGCTGGATACCCGGTGGTGGAGCAAATTAGTCCAAATCTGACCTAGGTCAGAGTATATGGCAAAACCAGGAAAAAATTCCATTTGCATCCCTAGTCTTAAATACAGAGTTGTTATTCTTGCAGAGTACTCAATAAGGAGTCACAGAACCACAAGGTTGGAAAAGACCTTTAAGATCATCACGTCCAACTGTTCTTGTCCCATGATAAACCATATCCCTAAGTACCTCATTTACCTGTCTTTTAAACACATCCAGGGAAGGTGACTCAACCCCCTCCCTGGGCAGCCTGTTCCAGGCCCTGACAACTCTTTCAGTGAAGAACTTTTTCCTAACATCTAATCTGAACCTGCCCTGGCACAGCTTTGTGCCATTTCCCCTTGTCCTATCTCCTGTCATCTGGCTGAAGAGACCATTGCCCACCTCTCTACAATCAGGTAGTTGTAGGCAGTGATAAGGTCTCCCCTCAGCCTCCTCTTCTCCAGACTAAACATCCCCAGCTCCCCCAGCAAACTTTTCTTCAGCAGTCCTAGTTGCAGCTGCCAGCAGCAGTGCCAGCTCTCATACCATTTTGCATTTCTGCACCACAGATGCATGCCCTACCCCTGGGAACTTCCACAATTTCCCTGCACACGGACCTGCAGCGAAACACGGGTTGAAAATCACTTTCCCCATCATGCCCTGTAATAGTTGAAAAAAAATTGTTGTTTGATCACAGAAAAAATTTCCCCTGCTGATTGATTCTTGGGTCTGTTTGGCTGATTATAATTCCTCAACCTACCCTTATGTGATTCACACCCATACATCTGCTCTAGCTTCACCATATAACTGTTATTGCGTACAGACAGCCCAGTATTTATTCAAACAAGGGTGCTCTTGTGTATTTCTCCTTTTTTAGCTTCTCTAAAAAAAGTAAATCAGTCACAATGCGTTACACTGTATATGTGTGTTTGTGTGTGGGAATAAAAACTAATTTTATTACCCTCTCAAAGGCAACAGCTGATTGCCAAGACAGAATAAATAAAAGAAGTATGTTAAATGGAGTACTGTACATTTACATTAGGGACAGGGTATTTCTCTAAAATACTGTGACTTGTTAAAAATTATTTCTGCTATTTTCTGACATGATTTTCCATATTATAAGACAAATATTTGCTCTCCAGCAGATCTGTTGCCACAGTACAAAATATTTGAGGCCGTGACTCTGTGACACGGCAAGTCTCTGACTCCTGTTATGAGTTTGTCCTGGGAGAAGCAGAAAAGATACTCGTGGAATGAGCAAGTTGACACTGCTTGGATTATCTTCATAAAAGAAGCTGAAATGAGTTTAAAAACATTTGTGCTCTGCCAGAGTCAGCTGATTTGGTTCTCAGGAGTTTGTGTGAGCTGCTGTTCTGTGTTAGGACTTCGGGAGAGTTCAATGAACCCAGAGCTCAAAGCGGAAATGTTCTATCTGCATTTTCTTGTGAAGATGTTTTTTTAAAAGGTAAATTTTGTTCTCTGGAAAATATTTTGAAAGTCATTTTAGAGTCACTTCACTTGATTTGTGAAAACAATCTATATATAGACTTGAAAGCCTAGGGTTGGCAGTTTGGCTTTTGGTTTAAAGCGTTACACGAGTAGGGACCTACTTGTAAAAAAAAATCTGTAATTACCAGCCTAATGCCAAGTCACGTGGCACCTGCATGTGGGATCTAAGCTATTTTCAGTAACATCTATTGAGATAAAAGCATGACGTCGTGGTTGGTTTTTTTTCCTAGAAGTACAAAGATTCTCAGGAAAGGTAGCAATCCAGGTTCTGTCCCTGAAACCTTTGTGCTTCCCATCACGGTTTTCCGCAGCACTTGCAGTCAGATCAAGAGCAGATGAAAGCGGTATGCTTGTTTTTATCTACTCATTCACATCATAGCTCTGAACAAACATCTAGGTACTGTATTTCCCCTCAAACTCATACCCCTTCAAGTACTTCAATTCCCAGCTTTGCAAATCAAACCAGCAGCCAGCACTCCCGAGACCAAGAGTCTCACGTGCAGAAAGCCACAAAAGCAGCTTTCATCTGGAGTCTTCTGCGTTGTCATCAAGTTCTGTGGTAGAAACCTGGTGAAGGGAATACATATATTTAGTTAGCAAAACATTTGTAAAGCAATAAGGGTAAGAAGAGGCGGGTAACAGAAAAAGCAAAGAGAGGGATGAAAGCCTGGCTAGGAACCACAGCACAAAAGGCTTTTGGGAGGGTAGGGGTTACTTCACTTATCACAGTGAAGGGAATATTTCACTTCCAGGCAACCGATTCACACTCAGCTTCAGACAGCAGTGCCTATAAGTGCTGGTGATCTGACAGATAAGATGGTGATCTGACAGCTTTTTTAATGGAGTAGAATGAAATCAATATACATAACTTTGTACTTCACCAGCAATGTATGGTAACTCTCACAAGAAGAAGCAAAGTTGTTCACATGATAGGATTAAACTGCCTTTGAACTCTCAGGTGATGCTGTCAACAAGGGGACTTTCTGATACTTCTGGGTTTTTTTTTATTTTTTTAAGATGACAAGCTAACTGATAGCAGGTTTTGGTCTTTCAAGTTGGCACAGATTTGATTAATGATCCACAGATGGAAATCTCTGTAGCTCTTGCCAACTGTAGTAACAGCCCATTCCCAGGTGCCGGGCAGATTTTTAGTGGAATTTTTAAAATTATTTTTGGCTGATACACTACAATGTAACACAATTAAGTTAAATTACTCATATCATTCCTGTAGGCTACGAGTTATCAGTTTCCCATTTCTGTTCCCATTTCTCACTTCACATATGGCTATTTCTTCAGCATCTCGAACAGGCAAGATACTAGATGCATAGTATTGGCTATAATAGTATATTCACATGCGGACATATAACTGGATACTTTTGTTTGCTCCAATACTTTCCCAGATTTGGAGCCCAGTACTCAGTTCCCATAGAAATAGAGGACATACAGATAAGGCCCAAGGTTAAGCACTCAATGATTTCTCTTTCCATGGTCCTACACTCTCACCCTTAGAGTTAGGCTTTATTCTTAAACTTCAAAGGCCTCAACGGGTGTGAAGGGATCTAGCTGTCTGGGGAACTTGTGATTTCTTCCTGGTTGATGCTCTGACAGCTGACGAACATGTAAGTGTGTACACAACGATGATGGTTTCTCCTGGGATCAAGTAGAGCGGGTGTATAAAGATTATTTCTTCTTGTAGTTTTATCCAGTCTGACAGCCAGCCACTTCTAGCCTAAATCTAAACTGCTCTTTCGTGGAAAGAGAGTCATGCACCCAAATTAAATGTTATGTTAAGCCTGGGTCACACTGACATTCACGTGCAAGTAAGATGGTTTTAACATCCTGTAGTGATTGCAGATGATCTGTTACTAGCACAGACTAGCTTGGACATGACTGTGAGATGAACTAATGCCTCCCTCCAGCTTGTCAAGCTGTTCCTGTGTCACCATGAAGAAACTGAAAGGAAGAAACAGTAATTACCCATTCTGGAATCCTAAGTCTGTATGTTGCACGGCATGATTACATGATGTGCAGCACCAGAACTGCAAGTTGCACAGAAACCCAACTGGCAAGTATCTTAATTGCACTAATGAATTTTCAAATATTTGTGTAAGCCTCCTGAGCAAAGGTCTGCTCAAGAATAATGATGGTACATCCTATCTGTTTGACTCACTCCACTATTACATTTTTTCCGTTCCTTGGAGTTACACAGTCGTCACGCACCTTGGGAACAGTAGTCTTTATTCCCTGAAATCTCCAGAAAATGAAAACCTTTGCAAATCGCTCTGTCATGTCTCACACTTGTAAAAGCATGGTCACTGTCTCCTACCATCAGTGCTATTCATTTCTTTCAAAGTTTGATCCTGGCAAAACCCCAAAGCCCCACAACTGTAGTTACTCCAAGCATAATACCATGAGCCAAATTAATCCATGATCTAATACTGATGACATCGGTGGATTCAGTCCAGAGACAAATGTAACTAAAAGTTGTTTTGAAACGGAACATATTCTCAAATCTCAGAAGAGTAATAATATTTGTTTAAAAGTTGGAAGGTTTATGTCCTTAGGGCAGAGATAGTCATATGAATCACTGTCTATCCCAAGATAGTAGTATTTTTTCTAAATATCAAAAATATGTCACATGAGTAGTCTCTTTTATCTTTTTCTTGCTGTCCTCTATTTTTAAGTTCACCTATTTTTCTTTTCACTGAAGGGGAAAAGAAAAAGGGAAAGACATTTCCAAAGGGAAAGTACTTTCCATTAAAAAAAAAGTTTCTACTTTTTCAAATCCAATTTATTGTACAAGTAATAGCAGAACAGCATTGCTGTGTTCTCTGCGATGCACAAACCAGCCAACATCATGTTGCCTGGTGAAGAGAAGTTTACAGTTAAGTTACAAACTGAGCTTTACTTATGAATGCATTTTACATCCTGGCCCTGTACCATTAATATTAACGGTGTAACAAGGGCACTTGCAAGTGACTGCTAAAAACTAGAATCTGAAGAAAATCTGTATGACTGTTCAAAAAGTGATTAGAAAAGGCTTATCAATGAGCCTGACCGATGTTACCCAGTTTAGCTTATTTTTGTTTTCTTCATACTGTTGAATTCAGCAAAGGTTGTACCTCCAAAAACAAGGGAAAAAATACAGTGCGTGCCAACATAAATGTAATTCTGTATCTGCTGCTCTGTAGAGGCAGCAGATCTAGCCACCCTAGCTGGCACAGATAATACAAATAAATTTCACTGTGTTCTTTGCATTTGGTTTAGCTTTTTTCATTGCTAGAAGCATTCACTAGCTTGATATTATTGCAACGAAGGAGGTCACTTAAGGAGTATCTATCGCTGATCTTCTCCCTGACATGTCTGGCTGTGTGGCTAAAGGAAGCAGATGTATGAGACTTTTGAATGATCCAATTTGAGACCGAGTTATAGCAATCCTGCATCAGTCAGCATTGTAGCTCTGATATATAGACTCAATAACGCATAGGAAGCATATGTTAGAAGACATCCTGTGCATGAAGGTGAAGGATTTGTAAAATTCAGCAGTGGAGCAGGATGTTCTTCTGAGGAATCAGGTCAATGCTTGAATATAAAGTATGTATAGGTGACTCTTCTCAGTCTTTTAAGACATGATGTTTTGCCTTAAACAAGATGGCATTTTTGGAAGCTTTTCTGATTCATCTTCAAAGGCTGAGGGCAAATATGTGTAGTGAAAGCATAAGATATCCTCATTGTAAGGCTAGGATAGGAAATAAAATCACATAGACTGGCATGAAATTCCAAAGTTAACCTCATCCAACCTCTTACTCAAAGGAAGGACAATGTATATCAGGTTGGTCAAGGACTTGTACAGTCAGAGTTCGAGTATCTCCTAGAGAGGAGATTCCATCAACTCTCTGGGCACTTCTTCCAGCATTTGATCACTGTTGTGGTGAATTTGTTGGGGGTTTTCTGCTTACATTTACTTGGAATTTCCCATATTCCAACTTGCATTCATTGCCTAGTTCTTCCACTGAGAATAGTCTGCCTCTGTCTTCTTTACATCCTTTCACAGGCAGTCATGCAAAAGAATAAGGTCCACCATCTTTGCTTTATCTTCCTACACCTGAATCAACCCACTATGCAAAATGCAGGATTTTGCACGCACACCTTTGCTGAACTTCACGATGTTCCCTTCAGCCCATTTCTCCAGCCTTCAACAACCCTACTCTCCCCTTTGGGATCCCACGTGTGAGTACATCTGCAAATCTGCTGAAAGTGCACTCTATCCCACCATCCAGATTGTTAACAAAGACATTGCATGTTACTGGCCACCTCAATGATTACTGAGGGATGTTGCTGGTAACCAGGTGCCAGCAAGAATTGTACCACCAGTCACAATCCCTTCAGCCCAGCACTCCAGTTGACTTATCACCCACCTATCAATTTACTTATAATTTTTTCCATAGGATACTATAAAAGAGCATACCAAAAGCCTTGCTGAAGTCAAGGCACGTGGCATACATCTGCCCTGATCCCCATACCTGGTTATTTTGTTATAGAAGGCAGTATGGTTGGTCAGGCATAATTTGTCATTGGTATGGAAACATATCTACAGGGAATCCAGGTGAAGCTTACTGGCCTGCAGTTCCCTGGATCTTTCTCTTGGTCTTCTTGAAGATGGGTGTGTTTACTTTTTTCCAGTTATGAAGAACCTCCCCTGATCCTCTTGACTTCTGAAGATGATTGAGAGCAGCCACACAATAGCGCTGACTCACTCCCTTGGCACTCCTGAATGGTTCTGCCTGGTCCCATGGACTTGTATACATGTCCAGCCTGCTGAAATACTCCTGGGAGAATAGGACTAAGGCTGTCTGCTATGGTTGATTTTCAGAGGCTGATCTTCGAATTACAGAACAGTAAATGTAAACATCTCGCACTGTGAAGAGCATCTTCTAAGTGAAAACATCAAAGCAGCCTACAATTATGAGTTAACTCAGCTAAAGCTCATTCCTGAACATTTGCATTACTGTTTCTTACAGTACAGTAAGCTCAGAGAGAGGTATTATGGATGTGATGATACTTAGAGAGTAAGAATTTTGCTAAACTGTTTCCTGAAAAGCAGGTGAACTGCCAGACAATTTTATTTATCTGTTAGCAAATCTCTTACAACCAAATTCATTTTCATGATGAGTTGAAATTCTTTTTGCAGAGGAAAATACTTATTTAGCTAGCCTGAATTATCAAGCTATTCCAATATGAACCTTGAAAAGAGGTAGCAAAACCCCAGTTACTCCCACGTCTCCTCCTTTACAGTGCAGTCATGCTTTGAATGGTCTAGAGCACAAAGCTGCTGACTGAGAAAGAAAATACAGAAATGGCTTATTTCAGCCAGAACTTAGCACCCATAATGCCCATAACTTAGCTATTTCCCTTTGTCTTGTTTACAAGAGCTCTAAGCATGGTAACAGCCTTGTATATCTCTCTTTTCTCTCAGTTACCCCTTGCCACCTCCTCAATGAACTCTACAAGACCACCTATGCCACTGAGCCTTGTGCGAGTTGCTAGAATGCTGTCCATTGACCTTAGCCCCTTCCATAAATGCCTATCACATGTATTGGCTTACTGCAAGAGGCTACAGTAAGCCTCTGGACTGACTGGGCACAGCGCTAGAAACCGGCACGCTGAGATGGGCTCCCCATACTGACTCTGCCAGGGCTTCCCCACCTATGTCTTCACATCTTTCAGCCTAAACCTTGAATACGTATACATTCGCTCTACATTCCTTTCTCAGGGTTAACTTTGGCAACGGTGTATTCTGAGAATGCTTGGGTAGAAACTGGAGAAACATTTCCTTTTCTTGGAATTGTTTTTAGTGATTTCTTCAATTGTTGCCCCTTTGGTTTTGCAGTGGCTCAGCTTTTTGGTGAAAACCCTGGCTACTGTGAACTTTTTCTTCGTTTTTCTTATCCTCTCTACCTGGCCAGCAACTGCCAACTTTTTCCTTTCAAAAGACAGAACGGGACCAGAAGACTGAGGAACAGAGAAGGTGTTACAGCAAAGATAAAACAATTTTTAATATTCCTTATTGGTTTCACCACTCGATGGTTGGTGCATGCTCTGAACGTGCCTGGTCCCTGCCCTCCAGAGGGAAAGGCTCCTGATGGCCTAACTTGCATGCAGATGACATTAGGAATAATATTCTTCTCAGAAGAGTAAATCCTTTTGATAACCTAACACTAAAATTACAGATCAATGAAGTGTCCTTACATCTGACCTCACTTGAAGAGATGGGGGGAAAAAAAGGTACAAATCCCACTACAAGGTACACAATTGGACTCTAGGTAGGTTCTCCTATTTCCCTTCCTATGCAGTTTCCATGCCCTACATTTCTCCTGATAAACCACTTGTCTTCTTTGTTGCTGTCTCAAACTCTTCTTCACATTCCTCCCTGTCAGTCCCCCTGGGCCTCTGTTCACACAAACTACGTGACGGTGTACACCCATGCCACAGAGGAGGGCCTGTGGTCCAGCTAGCTGAGCTAGAAAGGACTCCTTGAGTTGAAGCACACTGTTCTATTATTTGTGAAATATGATTACAACTGACTTTTATCTTTCATCTTGCTTCTCAGTGATAATTGACTGCTCAAGGCTAGCACTCAGTTGTAATTATTCCCCTGGTGAAAACACAGCAACATGCTCTGCAATTGCTCTCACATATCTGCATGCAACATCTGTAACACATCATCCTTCAGCAAACAGCTATTCATTCCCCTTTTGTTTTTTTTCCCCCTAAATTAGTTGTACAAATAAGCAGGGGACATGTCTCCAAAGAAAAACTGAACAGAGGTAGAGAGCACCGATGTGCCCACAGATTACACTGAACGTTTCACAACACATTAAAATAACTTATTCCAGGCTGGCTAAGGAAGGGATTGCAGCTAGAGCCTTAATGTACTAGCAAATATGCAAGGAGCTCCACTTAGTGGCAAGATAATGCATTTCCAGCTATGATATCCAACAACGCGAGGAGAAAGGAGCATTGGCAAGGTAAATAAGTATCCTAAACACCCTCTATTTAATTCAGTCTTTGCATGATCTATTTTAATCAAAGCACCAGAAACATGGCCTTTCACTAGGATAGCTTAATTCATCGTCAGCAACCATTTCTGAGAAGATTCAATCACTTGCTGTGTGGAAAGCTGTTGTTTGATCAAGGAGACACTGAATTATACATGTTAAGTAAAAGGGAACCTTTGCCAGATGCTTTATAACCCAGGATTGACATACCTGTTATTCCGTGCAGTAATGGGGCGAATTACTCTGCATGATTACAGGGCCCTGATTATTCCTGACAAGTTGGGGTTGATCAGTATCCAGTAACATTACGAGACAGTTATTTGGACAATAAATAGACAAATGTGAAACTCTGAATAAAAAAAGGTTTGAATCACATCTCTTTGTAACATTACTGGCATCTGATATATCACCACCTTGCCTAAAACAATAAAACTCAGTATTAACTCAGTATTTTTATTTTAAGCTTGTGAGGTTTTCATTTCTAAGTAACTACTTTTTCCATCTTTCCTTCTTTTTCCATCTTTCCTTCTTTCTCTTGTACATTTACTCAAGAATTTCTTGGAAAACTGCTCTCTACAAATCTTTGTATTAAAACTAGTCTAGTGCAATTTCTCAAACTGGGGGGAATAAGTGTGTGCAAATGCAAGTAGGGAGCAAAAAGGTGGGGGAAATGTCAGAGGAGATGCTGCTAGGGCCAAAGGCTGTTAGGCTCCAAGGGAGGGAAACAACAGCTCTGAGCACAAGCAGAGGAAGCACATCCAATAGAAATGGACACATTTGGATGTTGCCCCTCAGCAAGAGCTCACTGACAATGCTGGGTCAGTTCAGCACCTCCTTTTTCTCCTTCCTGCTCTGTGTGTATTTGGATCCTTCCTTTCTCATACCCATTCTCTATTTGAAATACTTCCTCTTGAACACACTTCTCATTCCACTTGCAGCAGCTCCACGCAAAGTGTTTCTCCTTCCCCAACTGCAAGTGCGCTGCATGGTAATTAATTGTTTCCCCTCCCTGTGCTCAGCTTGAAATTTATAGTAGGTCCTGGGTAGAGATGCAGAGCGCACCCTTAAATGTAGCAGAAGTCTGAGACGGCTGCTGAACGAACTGGCTGAGTGAATTACGCACCACATATCCGGAGTTAGGCCTAGGACAAAATTCAGAGATTCTCAATTACAATGTTCTGCCTCGGTATAAAAGATTTAAGAAAAAATGCAGAGCTCTTTAGGCTTGGTATTACTTCTGTATGTCCTTAGCCATAGCTCCCAGAGAAAAACAGAAGTCCCTGCTGCTTTGCAGAACTGCAATTTGAAAGGCAATATCCTTCTGTACCTCTGTTAAATCCAGAGTCCAGGGACCTCATTCCTACACTGCTTGTCCAGCCATTGCGGAAGGCTGTTTCAGTTTCTGGAAGCTGCTATCTGGTAGAGAGGACAGGTGGGACGTGAGGCCATGGAGGCTGGGGGCGAGTGTCAGGCTCTGGCTGGGAATCAATCAAGCACCTACAGCCAGAAGCAGACACCGGCACCGCATGGGGTCAGTACTCACGTCATCTCCTACATGCTTGCAGCGAGTGCACCCACCTGCAGATGTTTTCACTAACAAGGACAGGCTCATTAGGGAAGTGAAGGTTGGGGGCAGCTTAGGAGAAAGCGACCATGAAATGGTTGAGTTCAAGATCCTGGGTGGAAGAAGCAAGCCAAAAAGTAGGATAGCTACCCTGAATTTTGGAAAAGCTAACTTTGATCTCATCTGCAACTTAATAGGGGCTATCCTGTGGGCTACGCTGTTTGAAGGAATGGGAGCCTGTGAGAGCTGGCTAGCATTCAAACAGCACTTCTTCCAAGCACAGGAATGATGCATCCCTTTGTGCAGGAAATCGGGAAGGAGAGGCAGAAGACCTGTGTGGATGAACACGGAGCTATTGAGTAAACTCAAAGGGAAGCAGAAGATCTATGAATTGTGGAAAAAGGGTCTGAGCACCTGGAAGAATATAGGAATGTGGTCAGGGCCTGTAGGGATGCAACTAGGAAGGCTAAAGCCCGCTTGGAAATGAAGCTGGCAAGGGACATAAAGGACAATAAAAAGGGTTTTTTTAGATATGTGAATAGTAAGAGGATGACCAGGGATAATGTGGGTCCCCTGCTGAACGAGTAGGGTATCCTGGTAACTGGGGATGACGAGAAGGTGGAGATACTGAATGCCTTCTTTGCTTTGGTCTTCACTTCAAAGGCCCCCCGGGACCCACAGACACTGGATGAAAGTGGGAGTGTTTGGGAAATGAAGAGTTTCCCTCTGGTTGAGGTGAGGGCGGTCCAGGAGCATCTCAAAGGGATAAATGCACACAAATCCACGGGCCCAGATGGGATACATCCACGTGTGCTGAGGGAGCTGGCGGAGGTGATTGCTGAGCCGCTCTCTATCATCTTCAACAGGGCTTGGAGGACAGGAGAAGTGCCTGAAGACTGGAGAATAGCCAATGTCACTCCAGTCTTTAAAAAGGGCAAGAAGGAGGAACCTAGTAACTATAGGCCAGTCAGCCTCACCTCTGTCCCTGGAAAGGTAATGGAACAGCTTGCTCTGGATGCCATCTCCAAGCAATTGGAAGAGAAGAAGGTCATGAGGATTAGTCAGCATGGATTCACCAAGGGGAGATCGTGCTCAACCAATCTCATAGCCTTCTACGATGTCATGACAGGCGGTAGATGGAGGGAGAGCAGTGGGTGTCATCTACCTTGACTTCAGCAAGGCCTTTGATACTGTCTCCCATGACATCCTGATAGCAAAGCTGAGAAAGCATGGGATAGACGAGTGGACAGTGAGGTGGGTTGAGAATTGGCTGTTGGACCAAGCCCAGAGGGTTGTGATTCGTGGAGCAGAATCTGACTGGAGGCCTGTGATTAGCGGTGTTCCCCAGGGCTTGGTGTTGGGTCCAGTCCTGTTTAATATCTTCATTGACAACCTTGATGAGGGAATAGCATCCACCCTCAGCAAGTGCCGATGATACAGAGCTAGGACGAGTGGCTGACACACAGAAACACTGCGCTGCCATCTAGTGAGACCTGGGCAGGCTGGAAAGCAGGGCAGGGAGAAACCTAATGAGGTTCAACAAAAGCAAGTGTAGAATCTTGCACCTGGGAAGGAACAACCTTTTCTATCAGTACAGGCTGGGGGATGACCTGCCGGAGAAGAGCTCAGTGGAGAAGGACCTGGGGGTCCTGGTTGATGACAGGTTGGCCATGAGCCAGCAGTGTGCCTTGGTGGCTAAGAGAGCCAATGGGACCCTGGGGTGCATCCAGAGGAGTGTAGCCAGCAGGTCAAAGGAGGTGATCTTCCCCCTCTACTCTGCCCTGGTCAGGCCCCACCTGGAGTATTGTGTCCAGTTCTGGGCTCCCTGGTATAAAAAGGACAGGGATCTCCTGGAGAGAGTCCAGAGGAGGGCTATGAAGATGATTAAGGGCCTGGAGCATCTCCCCTGTGAGGAAAGGCTGAATAAGTTGGGACTGTTCAGCCTTGAGAAGAGAAGACTGAGGGGGGACCTAATTAATGTTTATAATTATCTTAAGCAGGGGATGCAGGGGGAATCAGCCAGCCCCTTTTCAGTGGTCTGTGGGGACAGGACAAGGGGCAATGGCTGCAAGTTGGAGCACAGGAAGTTCCGCACCAACATGCGGAAGAGCTTTTACCCAGCGAGGGTGACAGAGACTGGGACAGGCTGCCCAGGGGGGTGGTGGAGTCTCCTTCTCTGGAGATATTCAAGACCTGTCTGGATGCCTATATGAGTGATATGTCCTAGGGAGCTGCTTTGGCAGGGGGTTGGACCCGATGATCTGTCGAGGTCCCTTCCAACCCTTACGATTCTGTGATTCTATGATTCTATGTGTAACTTCTGTAAAACTGGCAGTAGCCGGTGACAATTACCGCACAGACGTTTCTGCCCAGTACTGTGATTTTTCTCAGTATGAAACGCAGCAGTCGGCAGCATGGTGCTTAAAGTCTGCCTAGGTCCCAGAGTAGGTATCCAAATCCTTAAGGATCGGGCTGCAGTGACACTCATCACGTTTCTTACTAGAATTTTTGTGTTCCGGCAGCAAGTGAAAAACTTCCTGATACCACCTGAGAGTCTTGCTGGGCCTAGTGGGATTTTTAGTATGTCTGGATTTCATAGGTTTCACATCTCCGGGACTTCTTTCTTTTCTCATTTTCAGCTACTTACTGGCAAATTGGAAGTATTTTTGCCTTTGTCTGCCCGTTATAGATTTTGTGTCTTCCTAAGTGGATGTCATATTGTCGCTCCGTGCAGGTGGAAAATCACACTCCAATTTAATAGAAGACAAAAATCAATCAAAGCTATGAAATCTTTAAAAATAAAGTTCCCTAAACACAATCTTCCCAAGCAGCATTTCTAACTCTAACGGAGACATAATCCTATGTTTAGAATAGGATTTGAAAAACGCTAAAGGAATAAATCATTTCATCTTGTTTTAAACATAAGCTTAGGTAAGGGATCTCCACCGATCTTTCAACCCAGTTTCTGCCCCATTCCTATAAATGTATTTGTTGGAGTTCAGTGGCTCTACTGAGAATCAAATCAGACATATGCTTAGGAATTAGGAAATGACAAGGAACAGGACAAATAGGGAAAATACATTTCCTAAACCTGTAAGGTTTAGAACACTAATATACCATGACATTGTGGAAACACTGCTGTAATTTGAAGTATAATAAAACTGGAGTTAAATTTTGCACTGTGAAGACTGAGGGGGGACCTAATCAATGTTTATAAATATCGTAAGCATGGGATGCAGGGGGAATCAGCCAGCCCCTTTTCAGTGGTCTGTGGAGACAGGACAAGGGGCAATGGCTGCAAGTTGGAGCACAGGAAGTTCCGCACCAACATGCGGAAGAACTTTTACCCAGCGAGGGTGACAGAGACTGGGACAGGCTGCCCAGGGGGTGGTGGAGTCTCCTTCTCTGGAGATATTCAAGACAGGTCTGGACACCTCCCTGTGCAATATGAGCTAGGGAGCTGCTTTGGCAGGGGGCTGGACCTGATGATCTCTGGAGGTCCCTTCCAACCCCTACAATTCTGTGATTCTATGATTCAATTCTGTGAAGTTTCAGCTACTGTACTGAATAAAAATATTTTGTACAGTAAGGTCTCCAACTATTCCTAAGAATGGGATAAAATAGAGATATTCCTCAGTCACTGTTTTACCAAGAGAAACACACAAGTTTTGGGAATTCTATTTAAGTAAAACTTTTAATGCTAATTTCAAAGGTTTCAGAGATGACTTTGAAGTCCACACAATTATAATCTGTAGTCTGCGATTTGACAGATTAATACATAGGCCTGTGTCAAATCACTGTGAGAGACTGGTGTCTCTGTTACGAAAAAATCCAGAAATCTCAAATATACTGAAAAGGTCTCTGTGGTGGTCTGTGGCTGTGCATGGAAAAACTGGGTCTGTCAGTTACACCAACAGCATGCGTGAAAACAGGTCATGAAATTGCAAATCATTGGGAGTTAGAGAACTTGGGGGAGGTGGGGTGGGATGGATGTGGGGTGGGGGTGGGTGGTTGTTGAGGGGATCATTGAAATACTGGGTGGTCAGAAACTGGAACACAGTGTCTGTGCTTTAACGAGAAGCTGAGGAAGCCTGAAGAAAGCTTAAACTTCAATCATCTGTTTATGATTTAAATGCTTTTCCTAGTTGTGAGGCTTGAAAAAACAGATCAGGAACAGCCACTCCTTCAAACAGCTGAAAGAAGAGAACATGCTTCCTAAGTGAGGCTGCTGACAAATCTAGATGATGCCCTCAGTCACATGCACTGACTTGTCTGGCCCTGTGTGAAGGCAGGAATTGCACTTGATCCTTACGAGTCCAACTCAGGAAATCGATCTTCAGTGTATGATCTTCCATAGCCATCTTTAAGTATTTCTTAGGGCAAGCCTAGACACTACGTCTTTCATACAAACCCAGCTGGGCGCTGCTCTACATCCAAGGATCCCAGCCTGTCTACCACTGCTTCCTCAACTGGCAAGGCTGACCGGCCCCTGCAGCAAGCTAGGACAGGAGCTTGCCCTACAGAATCACGGAAAGATAGAATCACCGAGGTTGGAAAAGGCCTTCCAGATCAAGTCCAACCGCCTCCGAGTCACAAACAGCTGCGCCTCCTCCCTTTCGGCAGGATTCCATTGGTGCTGGCTCAGGAGCCTGAAGACAGTGGGGCGAGAGCCGCCGGGGGCGGAGCTGGGCAAGGGCCGCGCCAGCCCGGCCACCCGCGTGGGACCCCAGCTGCCGAGCGGCTGGGCCCGCCGGGAACGGCTGCGCTGAGAGCTCCGAGTCAAAGCAAAGGCGCGCCGGGGGGCCGGGGCCCTGTCCTGGGGACAGCGAAGCACTGCTCCTCCGGGAAGAGGGAGGAGGGAAGGGCCGGGAACGCACCGCCAGCGGCGCAGGGCCCGTCACGGAGGGCCTCTCGCAGGCCGGGCACGCCGCCGCCCCTCGGTGGCGCTGCGGGAACGACAAACCCCACCACCCCAGACCCGCCTCCCCCCAGGGACACGGTACGCCAGGATCTCCCCTACCCGGGCCCTACGCCTGCGCGCCCGCAGGCTGACGTAGCTTCCGGGCCGAAGCGTTTCCGTGCCGTCATTTCCTCCCCCGCCGCCACCGCGATCGCCGTTTCCTGCCCGGGCGGAGCGGACTCGTGTCCCGTGCGCCCCTCCGCCGCCCCGCGCCGCGCCCCTCTCCCCCCGCCGCCATGGCCATGAGGCAGACCCCGCTGACGTGCTCCGGGCACACGCGGCCTGTGGTGGACCTGGCCTTCAGCGGCGTCACCCCCTACGGCTACTTCCTTATCAGCGCCTGCAAGGGTGAGCGCGGGTGGGGAGCGGCTGAGGCCGCCGGCCCTCCTGGGTCAATCGCCCGGCGAGGATACCGTCGCCCCGGGGAGGGGGTGTGGGGAGCGGGGGGCTTGCCTCCGCCGCGCCTCCTCCCCACTGATCGTAGACCGCGCATCGCCTTTCGGGGTGGGGGGAGTGCTGCTCGATTGAGCTGGAGCGCGGGAGGAGGCCGCGGGTTGCTGGGGGTGGGGTGGGGGTGGGGGTGGCGAGCGGCCGCTGCTCGGCCGGCGAAGCGCTGGTGCTCGCAGGGTAGTGCCGGCGTACTGCCGAATGGAGAAGGGGGTGGGGAGCTGATTTTCCTGGCGCTTGGTTACCGGCTTGGCCTGGGAGGAGGAGAGGGGGCGGGGGGGGAAGGTCTCAAAGCCCGCATTCGCCCAGTCTGAATCCGGGCGGGAGGGGGAAGCTTTACGGGATTTAGCTCTAAAAGTGCTCGTTTGTGAGGTCCATGCGCACGGGCGGTGGGTTTTAAAGAGCTCCCGTTTAAACCGGGGCAGCTGCCTTTCTGGACATAGAACGATGACGCCCGCCTCCTTTCCCATGAGAATTCTTTTCTCCTTACGGGAATAGCGTCTCTCTTTTATGCGTGTGTATGCTACTCTTATGTACGTATTTGTAAGTTTAAAAAACGTTGCCTTCTGCCTTGGAGTGCCTCCAGTTTAGCTCTACATCTTCTCGTTCGTTTCACCAACTTTTTGATAGCCTCCCAGAAGAAACAATGATGGGAACAGCTTTCAGTTTGATTTTTATGACAATCTTTATATGGTTTTTCGAATGTATCTGACTATGAATGCAAGACTGAATGCTGCTGATCTGAAAGTACCGGTCTAAAATGAAAAACCAAACCTGCCCTGCCTGGAGAAAATTTGAGTAAAACTAAAGCATAAATGAACTGCTCTTTTTCTATCTCACTTCTACCTTTATGCAAACCTACGGAGACTTTTATCTCACTTGGAGCAGTAATTTATATTTCTAAATGTATGTAGCAAGTATAGCTGCATATCTAAGCTCTTCAGTTAAACTGCCTTGCAAAGAATAGCGTTGTGAAGTGGTATTTCCATGTGTAAAGGGATATTTCCTTTAAAACAGCTTCTTTTTTTTTTTATCATGTTACCTGAATATCGGTTTTGTTTTTCTGAAGATGGCAAGCCCATGCTGCGCCAGGGTGACACTGGAGACTGGATTGGCACGTTTCTAGGTCATAAAGGTGCTGTTTGGGGTGCCACTTTGAACACAGATGCCACTAAAGCAGCTACAGCGGCAGCAGATTTTACGGCGTGAGTGGCTAACTGTCTTTGAAGCCTGTGTTTTTATTTTAGTCTGCAGTGCTCTTTGGGGACATAAAACTGTAGGAAATAGCCAATTCATTTGTTTTTCTTTAGTAATTGTTAGCTTATTTATAGCCAGCCAAACTAAAACCTAGACTTTTAGGTCCTTGAAAGCAGTAGTTCATTCCATTGTGATGAACAACTATGATTGCTTCTTGGTAAATATACTTATTCTAGCAAACCAGTATGTTAATTAACATTTCTATGCTACTTTCATCTCTGGCACTGTAGTTAGAGCAGAATTTTAAAAAGCAATTCTTATTTTGCTTCTATAAGTTAGCCTCTTCTTGTTAGACGAAAACTTGTGAAAGTTCTAGTGAATTATTTCTTTGATTTTGTTGTTGTTGTTGTTTTTTGTGCTCTTTACAGCATTTATTAATATTTGGCAAGTTGAATCCTGTTCTAGGGCAGTTGCTACTAATAAAGTTATAGAAGAACTGCCTTTGTCTTAAAACTTATTCTGCTGTTAGCCTGAATAAAAGGATAAAGGAAAATGGTAGGATAGCATAAAAAAAGCTTTAGTAAAAGCTGTATATTGTCCTTGTCTGCCTTGGCTATAACTTGTAAGAATGTAGCTTTTATAAAATGTTATGGTAGTGCCAGGAAAGGTTGCTTACAAACTAATCAGATGTTGATTTGTCCTGGTGTTACAAAAATACAAATGTTTTCTTTTGCCATTTAGCAAAGTGTGGGATGCTGTGTCAGGTGATGAACTAATCACGTTGGCTCACAAACACATTGTCAAAAGCGTGGATTTTACACAGGTACGGACAACCTTTATATCTTATTAACCTGGGAAGTAAGCTCTTAAGTATGTTTTGCTATTACTTACTTTGCTACTTGTTACCTGTGTATCTTAACAGGTAGATAATCTAGCATGTCAGTTCAGGTTTTTTATGATTGTAGCTTAAACGCAGTAAGTGTGTTAGAGGCTGTCTGAGAGAAAGAACTGTTGTTTTAAGACTCATGGTTGAAGGTTGGTATTTTGATTCAAAGTAGAGTTGACTCTTTATAACTTCTGTTTCAGGATAGCAATTATCTGTTAACAGGTGGACAAGATAAACTGTTACGTATCTACGACTTGAGCAAGCCTGAAGCAGGTGAGTCTGCTCCTAGAACCAATTCTTGGGGGTTTTTTGAGTTAAAGTTCTGAAATGAAGAGCTACTTTATGTTGTGAATCACAGAAGACAAGAGTTGAGGATTGTTTTACAGTTAGTTTGTCTATAACCTTTTGCTGTAGTAAGGTACTCTGTATGCATGAAGTTTATGTGTTTGTGGGTAAATTAGTTTATGTATAATGGACTTTGAGGGTACTGTGTTTCAGTTCATTGCAGACTCACTAGAAATAGGTCTACTTAATTAAAATTTAGTCATCTGAAAGAAAAAAAAGACTCATTGTATGTGTGTATAAAATTCATGTTGATACTGAACTACTGATGATTGACAGAAGCTAGAGAACCTTGATGTTAAACTAGTGAAGCCTTTTAAATTTAGGCAACCAGATACCCAGATTACATTTATCCTGTCCCTGGAATAAGATCTACAAATAAAGTCGTAAGTGCTTGAAGTAATTTTACAGTCATTCTAGTAAATGGAAATAGCTGAGAGCTCTGAAACTGTTACATGACATTATTTCACTTTCTTACATGTATTAAAACATTTGGCTTTATTTTCAGAACCTGATGTTGTCAGTGGACACACTTCTGGCATTAAAAAGGCTCTATGGAGCAGCGATGACAAACAGATTCTTTCAGCTGATGATAAAACTGTCCGGTAAGAAAAAAATAACTTTCTGTTTCCTAAGAAGTTTGCTTTTATTTACTGTAATAAACTATGTGTGAAGATAGTTATATTTTTGTTTGGTTGTTGGTGGCATTTTTTAAAGGATATAAGTAACACAGGTTATTTAATCCCAGATTATTACAGCTGCATGCCTAATACTGTTCTCCTCTGTTGTTAGACATAACTTCTGTAATAATTCTAACTTATCCCATAAACATATCCTCCCTGGTAAGAACCATGGGATATCCTGGGTTGGAAGGGACCAATAAGGATAATTTATTCCAAGAAGGGGTGGTCTTGGAGAACTGTGTAATAGAATGGGTGTATACCTTTCACAATCCTAGATAAGCTTAATTTATAGATGAGATCTTGTGCAAAAACATTATTTCTGCCTTGTATTGTGCAGTCCAGCCTTGAAAGATACACATGGCATGGACTGCCCAGGCAATGGGATAACAGACTGGGAAGAGTATCTGGAAACAGTGCACAGTTGATAGACATAGGCCTCTTTCTGTGCCATGCGGACAAATTGAGTAGGCTCTAGTGTTTTTATGAGATGGCTCATCCAGTCATAGTTAAGTGTTTATGTTCAGCTGTTAGGAGATGTGCTGAAACCTAGACAAACCTTGCTGCTGGGGAGATGAATTGGCAAAGATCCTTCCTCAAACTGTGCTGCCCAGAAAAGAAGGAAGATGGGCCTAAGTGGTTCTTCAGCTTTCTGGCTGATACACCCAGCGTCATCTCATGTGTAGCTATCTCACCATTCTTATATTATGGCACAAAGGAGAAAGAGAAATAGAATAGTCTTTTCTGCTTTGTGGAAGGAAGGATGAGAAGGCTACTGCTGGCTCCCTGTAGTCTTTTCAGCTCCTGTTCATTTCCGTTTCATAGTGTTCAAGATAGGCAAGAGCTCGGTCTTGTTTATTTTTCTCTGAACTGTAGAAATAGAAATTTAGTGGTCAGCTGTTAGTCATCCTGCTACAACAAGTTAATTACTTTTCTGTTTAGATAGCTGTTGAACCCCTAGATAGAAAACGATATGATCTTAAATGAATCTCTGTTCTTTGTATAACATGGCAATACGTACCTCTTGGGTGAGGTAAAAAGACAGAATGAAATCTTCAAACCTTGATTCTAGAAAGCTCTCTTGCTCAGGAGATTTGGAACAAGATTTTAAATCTCTAAAAGAATCCTTGAGTAGTTAAATGATACGTGTACCATTTAATGCTGTTGCAGTAAGCTTCAAGTAGCAGCATTTTAAAGTAAGCATGTTGTAAAACTTTGTCTAGGCAAGAGTAAAGATAAGGATGCCACTGCAAATCTGAAGTACCTGTGGAATCAAATCACATTCTTTGTTGGGCTGCTTTTGTGATCCAAATCTTGCCATGGATGGGAGGTGAAAACTGTTCGATTTGCTGGAGTCATCTGAGTCTCATTTTTATTTCTTCTTAAGCCTCTGGGACCGGAGTACCATGACTGAAGTGAAGGCACTAAATGTTGCGATGTCAGTGAGCAGCATGGAGTATGTTCCAGAAGGACAGATACTTGTGATAACCTATGGGAAGACTATTGCTTTTCATAGTGCAGAAACGTGAGTCCAAAACACAGAATTTTCACAAGGTTGAGTAACAGGCTTGGTTTAAAAACTGACTGTGCAAGGCCAAAGTCAGCAGCTTGTCAGAACTGGTATTAGTGCACATCTTTGCTTGTCATCTTTTAAAGAGGCAGAGCATGAAATGACTGCTCTTTTCTAAAATAATGAGCCCCAACTGTTTTTAAGATGCTAGACTGTAAAGGTTTGGTGCTGTTTTTGTATTTCACGCTAAATGTAATTATGGCAAAATAAGTTTCATCCAGGGTTCGGTTCATTACTTTCCAGAAGACTGATTATCTCTACATTTCTATGATGTCTTCAGAAAGCAGGTTACACACTTAAATATATTCCAGAAGGTAGTTCTGAATGCATGAGCTTTTCCTCTAACTTGACGAGCGCGAATTGCCAGTATTAAAGCCTGTCTCAGAAACTGTGTGTGGGTGTATTCCCTTTTCCTTAGAAGCAGCTGTGATTAGCAGAACCACAGTTTCTTGGGTCTTTTTTTCTTTTTAATGAACTCTGTTAACAAACTTTTCTCTCTCAGTCTAGAGCAGATTAAGTCTTTTGAAGCACCTGCTACAATCAATTCTGCATCACTTCATCCTGCAAAAGAATGTTTGGTTGCGGGTGGTGAAGATTTTAAACTCTATAAATATGACTATAATACAGGAGAAGAATTAGGTACGTTTGTCTTCTGTTATCAGAAGTGAGTTCCAAAGTGAGTATTAGGTTAATGAAGTAATGATTAATAAATTAAACTGGTGTACCTTATTAAGTCTCAGCATAGCATTCTGTGCAAGAGAATAAGCATGTTTTTCTACCTCATTATACCCAATGTAATTCTTCTCAGATTAACTACGGTCTCCATTAATCAGCTCTCTGCACCTATTTAAAAGAAGTTGTCTATCTGTTAACTTGAGTGTCATACTGTAGCATTCGTTAGATATGTCTAATGAGTTGCAGCTACTGGCTTTCATGAAGTGTGATGTTTTTATGCTTCTTAATGTTGGCCCAATATATTTTTTTAAAAACTGTGTTTCAAAGTTTGTCCATTTGAATCCATCCTTCTTAAAATTGTACGTGTATGGAGTGAGTGGTTGAAGGAGCAGAGCATGTGTGTACTCCATGCTACCGGCTTGCCTTGTAGTTTTGCCTTGCATAAATAAACACCCACTTTCTTGCAGTTGTTAAAACAATGATGTTATTAATTAAATCTAAATTTGATATTGCTGAGGTGCAAATTAATAGAAGCTTTGTTTTGGATCTGAAGTTAAACACTGAGAAAGTGACCATCAGCAGTACTTTTTGCTTCCTTCCAATCAGTTTTTAGTAATTCTTTTCAATTGTTGTTTACTGAAATTTGCAGTTAATGGTCTTGCTGTGTTCCCTTACAGAATCTTACAAGGGACACTTTGGTCCGATTCACTGTGTGAGATTTAGCCCTGATGGAGAGTTATATGCGAGTGGCTCTGAGGATGGTACACTACGGCTGTGGCAGACAACAGTAGGGAAAACCTATGGTCTTTGGAAGTGTGTAGTTCCTGGTAAGTGTGTGCTTGTTCCTGGTGAAACTTGTCTGCCTCTTGTGCACTAAGTGATACCTACCATAAATGGTAAACACCTGAGATTCCTCCAGTAACTCTGCTGTCCTCTCAGGGTCTCTATATCCACTCAGGTCTGTTGAGATGGAAGGATTTACTTTTGTAGCTGCCATGTAAGCCATTAACGTCAGACCTGTAAGCTTACTTAATGTGCATACTTTGTGTATAGTGAAGCAAATACTCTGATGTATTTTTAAGTTATAGAGCAAGAAATAAGCAGTGCTGCTTTTATAAATCTTAAGGATATGAGAATCTCTAGGAAGATGTCTGAATGATTAGGCTTAGTTTATATTGTCCTTTGGTTCTGTAAATGTGTAGGGGGTGGGTGGGAAGCAATGTTGGTAAGACTGCAAGGGAGTATCCAGCCATGGAATTGCTTTCCCAACTCTTTCTCCTCAACATTTAAGTGGAGGATTTTTATATTTTATTTACTAAGGTGGGTGAGGGGAACTGAAGATGTTGACTTTTTTTTCTCCTTCCTGTCTACAGAAGAGGAGAATGCAGAAGCAGCTAAAGCAAGGACCACCCTTCCAGGAACTGCAGAGGAAGAAATAGGTAATGCACTGAACTGCCAGCTTCCACTCAGCTAAGTGTTAAAAGATCAGTCAAGGTGGTAATATTCTTTAGTATGGTTGGAAGAGTTGGTTTTCCTCAAGTACCTTTTAGCATTTTTCACTCTTCTCAAAAGGTCTTTGAGTAAGGTTTCCTGAAAATGATCATGTGGTAAGTGTCAGACTAGACTGAGCCGATGGCATAAAATAACTGGATCATGTTAAAGGGGAAAACACACTGAACTGGTCTTGAAGAAATACCTGCAACATTTCCTTGGTTTCATATGTTTAAGGTGGAATTAAATAATACCCTTTTTATTTAATTGCAGAAGAGCTTACCTCTGAAAACTCAGATTCAGTGTACAGCTCAACTCCTGAAGTCAAGGCCTGATTATTGCAACTGTTACGCAGCACATGGACATACACGACTAAATCAAGTGAACAGTGATAAACGGCAGCCTTCCAGAGTGTGCTCTCTACATAAGGCAAAGATGGGCAGTAATTGATGAGAATGCGGTGGAGCTGGCTAGGTGTTGTCTGTAAGAGAACTGAGTATCCACAACAACAACAAAAAAAGACAGGTAGTAGAGTTTTGCTATCTCTTTAGCATAACTGCCTACTGTCTTTTCAAAGAAGTGTGCAAGCCAAGATCCAGTCTCTCCAATTTCAATTAGACTCATTGTAGTGTGTTTTCTTTAATATGGAGAAGAGATACAATGACTTTCCCATTTTGGTTTGTTTTGGGTTTTTTTCTTGAAACTTGGAAAATTTGGCTGTAGTTAAAAAGAAAGGCTTGTGTACTAAAAGAATTTGGTTTCGGGTTTGTTTCATTGTATACTACTTCTGGATGTTTAACTATTTTCAGTTGTCTAAATAAAATGCCTCTCAAAACTTGTATCTTACTGTTGAGCATTGGGATCTTGAGATGGAAAAGGAACCAAGATAATTACATAATACTTTCCAGCATCTTGGTTTTGCTTTACACAGAGAGAGAGAGCAATAAGAATGTTTTAGTGTTGGTACAGAGGGTGGCAAGTTCTTTGATCTGTAAGCTTTGTGTCTTTTTTTTTATTCTTTAAAGTTTGAATGTAAACATGAGTCTCTAAAATCAAAAGCAGTGAGAACTCCTAGATTAAATATGCTGCCTGAAATATTTGGTTGTACTTGAAAATCTTGGAGGTTGGCTATGGATCTGTGTAAAGTTTGGGTTTAGTCCTCCAGACTGGATCAAAAGTTACTCTTTCAAGGTTACAAATTGTATTTTCTTCATTAAAGAAAATATTGCCATTCTCCCATTTGTCATTTCCTTTAATGTCATGCTGAAAGATTTACGTGAGGTATTCTCTACCGAGAGGAGAAAAGTGATACTTTTCCATTGCAAAGGGCAGTTAAACTCTGGAACAAGTTGCCAGGGAAGGTTGTGAAGTCTCCATTCTTGAAGATGCACAAAACCCAACTGGACATGTCTTGAGGGAGCCTCCTGAGTCTGCTTGAGGAGGTGGTTCGACTTGGATGGTTGACAGAGGTCCCTTCCAGCCTTGACTGTTGTATGAGGTGGAGAGTAAGAAAGAAAAGAAAAGAATGATACCATGAATTGGGGTTTCTTAGTTGGAAAAAATGTATCCTTAATACCATCCCAAAATTAGTTTTGCAGTTAGGGAGTTTGAAAACAACTTGCACCCCTCTGACTTGCAGGTTTCAGCCCTCTCAGTTTCCTTTTGAGGACATCAAATCTGGTATTTCAGTCTAGAAACTTCATTTTACAAGCTGAAGGATGTGTTTAAAATTAAAAACTTGCAGGCCTTGCCTAATGGTGGAGCGTCTTGGGGGTTGTGGTCTTTGTGCTGTATTTCAAGTGGGCTGTTTCACAGGTACATATGGAATAGTGGGTGCAGAATTAAGAGCTGCCTCCCTTCGCTGCTTTAAGTGATGCTCCTTATCATCACAACAGCATACTTGCTGTAACTGTAACTACCTGTTGTAGTAATTCCCTGTTGTAGTAATTCCTGTCAGAGAGGGGGAGTGGTCTCGTACTTAGTGGAGGCCGAGGGGTGGGAGGTACAATTTGGCTGCCTCGCTGACCACGGTCCGGTTCGGTGGGCCCGGTAGTAACGCGATGGCAGCGAGGGAACACCGTGCTCTCGAGGCTGAAGCAGACTCACCGAGCCCGCCCTGCAGTCGCTTCCTGCCCGCGTGGGGCGGGACCGGTGAGGCCGAAGTCTGCCCGCCCCGCCCGGGTCTGCCAGCGGGGGCGGAGAGCTGCCGGCAGCGCGGGCCATGGCAGGCCGGAACCCGGGCACCGAGCTGGGTAAGGGGCGGCGGCCTATGGGGAGGGCCGGGCCGCCCACCCGCCGTGCGGCGGGGCTTTGGAAGCGGGTCCAGTCCCGGCTGCTCCAGCGAGAGCTGCTAGGTGCTGAGCCGTGGTGTGAGGGGTTCCCATGGCGGCAAACCGGGAGCGCTGCTCGGGCAGGGCCGCCTGCCCAGGAAACGGGAGGAAAAGCTCCGGTAGGCGCCCGGACGGGTGAGGCGCCGAGTGGCTCCCGGCGTTGGGGCCGGCCTCCCGTCCGCGGATCTTAACCCCGGCTGAGCCACCCTGAGCAGCGTGTGTAGGCCGGGCCGCTGCAAAGGCTTGCTTTTCTGAAAAGCCGGAGTAGGAACCGGTGATCCCAGTACATCCTGTAACGCACGTACCGGGAGGCCTGGGGTGCTGATGTACCTTCCCTTCGGTACCCCAGGTGAAAGGGGAGTTGGGGTTTGCCCGTGGCTCACAGCCTCGGCTCGGGGCTCAGGAGGGGCACCAGGGTGTAGGACCCCACGGCCCTTGTCCTGTCCCAAAGCAGAGCCTGGTTCCCTCTTGCACACCTTTCTGGTTCCCACTGAATAAACCTCCTTCCCCCCTCCAAGAGGTTCAAAACACTTTTTGTTACTTGGATTCTCATCTGCAAACTTGGGACTTCTGCACTCCTTGTTCTCCTTGTTGCTTGCTTTCTGAAGACTGATAAGTATTATCCAGGTGCTGGCAGGTGGTCTCCAGGCTGGAAAGGTGGCTGCACCCCAGGTAAGGCAGTAAGCAGCCAAGAACGGGTTTCTTTGCCCTTTCCTGTCTGGAGCTGCTCTTCTGCTGATTGCTGGGGTTGGGGAAGGAAAAACTGCTACAGCTTTCTGACTTCTCCACCCAGCAAATCCCAGCTGCAGTGGTGGAAGGAATTAAAGTGATCAGCCTTTCTCCAGTCTGCCATCAAGGTATGATAATTCAGTCACTACAAGTAGATGTAAATTAAATGTAGGAGATACAGGGGTGGCATCACGGAAGATGTGAAGACAAAGGACAGCTGGTGTGGAACAGGCAGATCTCAAAGTTAGCATGAGCAGAGTTCAGGAGCACACGCTGCACAGCGTCACGTGGCTACACTCCTGTCTCTAGCACAGGCAGGGGCATTTTTACAGAGCTAATATGCAGTTAACATGATTAATATGCAATTAACATGATTAGCCTATGGACAACTGAGAGTTGACTCTCTTTTTGTTCTCTGAAGTGTTGTAACTCCTCAAAGAAAGTTGTTGAGTTGCTCTCTGATGTGCTTATCTGTAAGCTGCTTTCAGGGACAGATGAGTTTCAACTGCAGCCATCTGAACAGCATCTTTTTCGGAAGCAAACATGTTAATAATGTGGCGGCAAAACTTCAGTGTCTGTTAGGAAAAAAGTAGCATGGAAGTTAGCAGATGCACTCCTCTTTAAGCTAGCTTGCATGTGGTGCTTTTTCTTACTGTAAATTTAATCCTACAGTTAATTATTAGTCTGTGTGGGGAGTCCAGAAACTTGGATGTGAAGTCAGTCAACATGTTATCAAACAGTCATTCACTGACAGACAGGCATACCTGTAAGGAGGGCTATAATGTTGAGTGGGAAATCACTGGAAGGGACAGGTGACCTCAGTAACATTTGACCGGATCTGCTGTACAGCTGTAATCACGGGAAAAGCTGTCAATGTGCTGCTGACCAGCACAGCAAAATTGTTGTGTTTTTTTGCACCCACTAAAATAATCCTTGAGAATGTTCCAAGTATTTTATATAACTCTTTCTTCTCCCGTAAGTAACCCTCTCCTGCTCAAGAGGCAGAGTCAACTAATGCTCAAGAGGGATTTGGGAGTCTAGGTTGACAGCAAGGTAAACATGAGCCAGCAGTGTGCTCAGGCAGCCAGGAGGGCCAACTGTATCCTGGGATGCATCAAGCATGGCATTGCCAGCCAGTCTAAGGAGGGGATTATTCCCCTGTACATTGCAATGGTGCACCCTCACCTCAAGTCCTGTGTGCAGTTTTGGGCACCACAGTACAAGAGGGACATAGAAATATTGGAGAGTGTCCAGAGGAGGGCACTGAGGATGGTGAGGGGTCTGGAGGGGAAGTCTTAAGAGGAGAGGCTGAAGTCCCTTGGCTTGTTCAGCCTGGAGAAAAGGAGCCTGGGGAAGACCTGTGGCTTCCTGATGAGCTGGAGCGAAGGGGGAGATGCCAATCTCCTATCTTTGATGACCAGTTGTAGAACCTGAGGGAACAGTATGAAGCTGTGACAGGGGAGGTTTAGCTTGGAAATGTTCACCGAGAGGGTGGTTGGGCACTGGAATGGGCTCCCCAGGGGAGTGGGCAAAGCACAAAGTTTGGTCGAGTTCAAGAAGCATCTGGATGATGCCCTCAGTCACATGTTCTGACTTGGCTGGCCCTGTGTGGAGCCTGGAGTTGGACTGGATGAACCTTATGGGTCCCTTCCAACTAACGGTATTCTAAGATTCTGTGATCGTTAACGGTGAGCACAGAGGGATTTTACTTAAAGTGCAGTATCTTATCTGGTAGCAGTACTCCAAAAGGACATATTAAGCCCTTGTCTTTATCTCTCACGATCGCTAGCAATACACCTTGCTTCTCTGGCTTAGGCACTTCGGCTTTTGAAGCTTTTGACAGCCTGTGCCAGCAGCTTTAGTAGTAATTCCAATTATCTGCTCTGTATCTCGCAGACCGTTCTGCAGAGTTACAGTTTTCTAATGGGGACACCTAGTGGTAAAATATCTTTTACTTAAAAACGTATTACTTGAGTGATTTTCTCTCTGTCTGCTATTTCTGTGCTTGCTGCCTAATATTATTGTAGCAGTAAACTTCTGATGCTGCTATTAGAGAGCATCTACTTCTTTGTCAATGACAAACTAAACTCTTTTCAAATCTCAGCATACAGTGCTTTCCTGTGTGATTTCTTTTGGCAAAATAAGTACATTTTTGTAAAAGCCCTCCCTTCTTTTCCCACTGTTCTTTAGTAGAAGAAAAATGAGTGGGTTTTTTTTTTTTTTAATAAAGAGCAGATACCTGTGACATAGATAAAAAGACACCAATTTGCCTGCACTAGTCAGAGGGTCTCTAGTCTAATACAGTGATACGTTTGCCATCAGGGAGTTATGTAAGGAAGGTGGATAAGGAGTTTTACAAGTTTCTCCTTGACAGGCCTGGTTTGCAAAGTTATTCTTGGGTACTCAGCTTCATCACAATGCCTGCAGGGGCTGAATGGAGTATACCTCCCCTGCTTTGCTCCCAAGGCCCCTGAAGTGTAATGGAACAGGTGCTTCATGTTTTGTCACTTTCCAGAAAAGCATCAGGTGCCACTTCACAACAAAATAGTGAAACACATCCATGAGCATCTGTTTTGTTATGTAAGCTAGTAGCATACTCCTTTGGTTTAACTGTGGAGATGCAGGCATCTGCTATGTGGGGTTTGTGCTCCCTACAGATGGGCTTCTGATGCAACAACTTACAAAATTGGGGAGAAAGAAATTCAGTAACCTTGGATAGACTCAGAGAATGGCAAGCAGGGTCTTTAAAACCCAGCAGATAAGAGAGTCAGTAATAGTTATTACTTTGAGGTTGATATCAAGTAGAGTAGTGCAGGGGTTTAGCTTGGGCCCCATCCTGTTGAACTTTTTTTTCCCATTTTTTCCCAATAACCTGGAGGAGGCAATAGGCTGCTTGCTCATAGAGTTTGCAGATGACACTGAATTAGCGAGATCACAGGGACCCATAGAGGCTGTTGGAAGGGGCTGCTGGGATCCCCATGAGGCTCAGTGGGCTGAAGGCAGTGGCCTGCCCCAGGGAGGCTGAGCCCCAGCACCACCACAGCTGGGGCCTGCCTGCCTAGGGAGCAGCTCTGCCCAAAGGGGCCTGGCAGGCAGTGGCTGGGCACGAGCCATCAGAGCTCTGGCAGCAGAGGTGGCCATTGGCCTCCTGTGCTCCTACCCACAGGGACATGGGACAGTTGCCTGCAGGAAGAGAGGGATTATCCTTGCTGTTCACCACTCATCAGACCATCTCTGCAAGACTGCATTGGGCTTTGTGTGTACCCTTCAGAACAAGGAGATTGAAACATTGTCACAAGATCAGCAGAGAGCCACCAAGGCAGTCAGGGTATGGAGCACCTGCCCCATAAGGAAAGGCTGAGGGAGATGGGCTGGTTCAGCCTGGAGAAGAGATGGCTTTGGGGGTCCTTGCGGCAGACTGCTCATCCCTGAGGGGAGCATATCAAGACCACAGAGCCAGGCTCTTCATAGCACTTCCTGGTGGGATGAAGCAAGGCAACTGGCTACTCTTGGGTCAGAGAAGTTCAGAATGGATATAGGCAAAACATCTACCTGCAGGACAGTCAGGCGGTGGGACAGGTGCCAAAAGAGGCTAGGCAGTCTCTGTCTTTGGGAACTCTCAAAACCCAGCTGAATAAAGCCCTGAGTGGCCTGGTCTGAGCTCAGACCTGACCCTGCTTTGAGCGAGAGTTTGGACAAATGACTTTCAGAGATCTTCCAACCCAAGTTATTCTGTGATTACATGTGTTTTTACCTCTGTGTGTGTGTGTGTATGTATATATATATGCCCATGTATGTATTCTGAGTAATGAATAATTGGTTACAGTTGTTTTGCAAAGTATGTTCTTGGATTCTAAAATCATTAAATATATCTGTTGCTCAGCCCCTCTTGTTGAAGGGCCAGAAATACATTCATTACATTTCAATTGATATTTTTAATTATAGTTGGTATTTCTGAGCCATTTACATTTGAGAGCTAGCCTGTTGGAAAGTGGCATTTAGATAATGAAGTGTTGCATCCCTTTTCAAGACAGCGTAATTCTGTTCTAATATATTAATAGCTGGTTTTAGCCTGTAGTGTGGCTCTGTTTCTTCACTGTTCCTTTCTAACACCTTTTGAATCTGGTGGATAATTTTAATCAAATTTGAAGGACAGATAGATGTCTGAGAAATAAGTAAGTCACTGTGTGGAGTGACCAAATTAGTCCCTCTGTTGAGGGTAAGGAAGGCACAGCTCAGCAATTACATGACCTTTCATTACTGTTTTTTTTTTTTTCTGGCAGGGGGGCTTTATGCAAGAAACAATGTCCTGTTTTACTTCATGGTTGGAAGGACCATAACAGGAAAGCTGGGTTACTGGGGTAAGGAGAAGTTTTTGGAGCCAGAGAAGAAGTGAGAGAATAGCAGAGGACTTGGACCCTCAGGAAACTAAGCTCCCGTTGTTCTGCAGCTAGCTTTCTGAGGAGAGGCTAGTCAGCAGTTTTCAAAGTGCTTTGGAGAATACTGTGATCCATGGTTAATGTTGTGTGATTTCACCAACGTCACAAGGTAATAGAACGGATTTCTAGTTCAGGGCTCATGCCTGCTTTGAGTACCTGAATGCTGATGACTTGAAGATGGAATTCTCGTATAAGGAGGACCCTTCTAAAAATGAAATAGGTTCATGGCAAGAGTCACTATGGGAGAATGCCTACAGTTTCTATCTTAAGGAACTGAATAACCTCTCAACAGCTTGTGTGGTATGATACCTGTAACAAGACCTGATCCTGAAGCCTTTCTCTCTCTTCAGCAGCTTTGTCCGGCTGTGCATGGCCAGCTGTGGTCAGGCTGTGCCCCAGCTGAATACATCATATCTCCACTAAAGGTCCAGGGCACAGAACCACTCCCTTCTCCAGAACTAACCACTTCCATCACTTCCCCTTACCCATCTTATCATGTGTTCGTGGTGAGAGCAGGAACGCACATGCTGCTTCTGGCACAGAGGAAGAAATACCCATATTGGGGAGGGGTCAGGTTTTTTTGGGGACAGTGCTGCCTGAAACTCCTTGTGAAATTCCAGCCTCTGGCATCCTGAGCTTTCTGTTTCACCATCTGAAGGGATGCCATCTACACATTTTTTAAAAGCTTCTGAAAAGCTTAGTCTGTTTTATGAAGAATGTGTTAGATATCTTAGATATTTATGTAATTATAGCAATGAAGTGGGTTTATTTATTGTTTTCTGAGGAAATGCTTGGTATTTTTGGATTCATGTTCTTCAAAAAGGGGAGATTAATTTCCTGTTAAGATTTTGAATATGATTTTTTCAGATGTCTTCAGAGGAAAAAGTAAACTTGAAGAGTGATTACAGAATATTGGCTAATTAGCTATAGTGTAACTGCTTTAATTACTTTTATCCCTGAAGCCACATGACTGTGCAGATGACTAGCAGATGACTTATTTAAAAAAAAAAAAAAAGACGTGTTCACACTGCAAGGTTAATGAGCCTAATTAAATATAGTTTTCCTTAACCAGATACTAAATCATAAAGCTTGGGGAGTGGGGGAGGGGGAGAATCCAAAAATCCAAAGGCAGCCAGTTCTATTTCAAATAATGGTTTTATTCTGATTTTTAAAGAGGGGGAAGCTAGAATTGAGAGGGATTTTTCTGAATAGAGACACTTACATTTAAAGGTTTGGTGAGACCTCATATGGCAAACTTTGAAAGTCTATTTAGAGACAATTACGCTGAGACATATTTGTTTTCACTTGCCCACTGCTTTAATTAATGGAGAAGTGGGCTGGAATAAAAGGTCTGTGTTAGATAGAAGTCTCCATCTGCTGCTGCGTATCACCAGAACCTTTGTCCTTCCTCACCGTGCATTTTGTTTTTTATTACACCATTTCACTTCCTTTAGTGAGCTGCATAATGTCTCACATTAAGTTGTACAAGCAGAATGAAGTCCTGATTATTTTAATTTTTTTAAAATTCTAATTATTTTAAGTGGGTTTTTTATTAAGCTTTTCTGCCTGTGCTGTGCACAGTGCTTTGATAGCCCATGTTCAAAAAAATACTTGAAGATCCAAATTATGTGGTCACGATTCAAGGCAACCTGAGTCTCAGGCACAGAAATGAGATACTACACCTCGCTGAGTTGCCATGTGTCGGCTGCCTTCATGGCTAGCCTCAAGTTCCTGCAAACAGAAGGTAAAATGTGTTCCCTGGTGAAGAGAGCTTAAGCCAACGAATTTCATCACATTGGTAACCAACTAAGAGCATGAAATCGGTTACTGCTGATCTGCTGACGCCTGGTAACTTTCACAGGTGACTTTGGGCAAAAGTTGTTGGGAAAAATAGAGACTTTGTCATTTCCACTATTCTTCCCCGTCTTTCCATCAGTTGATTGTGGGTTTCTTAAGCATTCCTTCCCCATCCCCTGCAGAAGGGTATGACTCCTGGCTATCTCCCACAAACAAATGTAGTGCACAGTGCCGTGTTTCCTGTGGGCTTACTCAGGCCTTCTGAGAGGCTCTGCTCACAAGTCAGGTAGGGCCAGATACAGGAGCAGTGTGTTTCTGCTGACCTCCAGCACAGGATTAATCAGACTGAATCTGCTGCAAATAATGAGTAATGAAGCGTTACTGGGGGAAATGTTAGTTCTTTCACTTTAAATGAAGGTTTATGCCCCAAGAATCAAGAAGGCGACATTTTTCCATATATAACAAACTGAATGCTCTCTTCATAGTCTTCTTAACTTTTCATTAGAAGGCGATAGCTTTTTAGAAATTAATTTTTTGGTTGGTTTTCATTATGCAAAAATAATAGGTCATAACAGAGTAACTGAAAGGAACCCTATTTTAGAGCAAGAAGGTGAGTTCCTCATCTAACCTGCTTCCTGGATTTTATCGCATTTTCCAAAGGGACCAAAAGGTTACCAGGCACCCAGTAGGGTTCAAAAGTTATCTTGATAAATTGGATTATGACTAGATCATTCTACCTGAGCACTTGGCACATAGTAGGAGAATCCCAACACAGTGTTTGTGTTTCCTTCATTTATTTACCTATTTGTCATTTCCTCCTCTGTGGACTAGTCAAATACATAATGGCCCCGTGGGAAGTGATCACACAGGAGCCTTGACTCTAAAGCAACTGCAGAGGATGTAGAGGTTTCACAAGTTTATACCACAACTTTCTCTGTTTATATGGTTTGCATTTATTGATATTCAAAAAGAAGAAAAGTTCTAGCCATCAGTTTTCTAGAAACAGCTTTTTTCTCCTGCTTGCTTTCTATGTGTCAGTTGAGTTTCTTGCTTTTGGAGAGGAGTGAAGAGGTTTTGCTGTTCAAGTGGTTTGCAACTTTGCAAGCTCCTTCTTTTCCTTTTCACCATACAGTCAGATGCTAAAGTCTTAATATCTTTAGAATTCCTTTGAAAGTCCTTCTTTGGTTTAACTTTCCTTGTTTTTGGCCAACATTTTGACCTTGCAGGTACTGTTCATTTAATTACTTGTATGTAGTGATAGGAGACTGGTAGCATGTACTATGCTTTGAACAAAATTTCACTTGGCCTTTGTCCTGCATTTCCACAGAGTCATCTTTTCCCTAAATTGGTTTCTCCAGAGCTTTTCATAAGTCTATTTAGGAAAACAAGCTTGTATTTACACATACTTTAGCTAGTATATTAGTTCTGTACTTTTATTTGACTATTAAAACTATGAAGTAGGAAGAAAAAAACTGGAGGATGAAATTTCTGTACAAAATTGGTGATTTTGGCTGTCAGCTTTTTCTAAGCCTTAAACCTTTTTAAGTCAATGTACTCAAGGGATACACAGGTTTCATACAGTAGTGAAGACAACTTGTAGAGGTAGGATGCTTTTAACAAAGTCACCCAGAATTAAGATCTCTTAGTACCTAGGCATGTATCCATACACTGACCTTGATTGATGGTGGTGACTTGCTGATGGTTCGTGGCTAATGATTGCTGCTGAGGTCTTCAGACTGTTTCCATGGATTGTTTATATGATTAATGTTTAGAAGAATTATTTTTGTTTTGAGATACAAGAGATTTGAAAGATGTTCTGCTTGATTTTTCCCATGTACTTCTGTGAGCACTTTGTATTCACTAACATTCAAAATAACACTTCTGGTTTATCATACTAAGCAGAAATTTCAAGGTCTGAGGGTCTGAACCCTCAAATCTCCTTTCTCTGTTGGGTACTCTTTGTTAGGTGGTGTCCAATTTTTGGTGCTTCTCTTTCTGGACTGTTTCATTATCTCAGTAAGCATTGAGTATCTGCTTCTCTTTGACTCTGGCTATTGTTTCTGGCTACCGATACTCATTGAGGTTGTGAGTTGGGCTGTCTGCAGTGGGCATCTTGAAGGAGTTCACACTGTGAAAATGTTGCCATGAGTCCCCTCGCATGCTTGGCAAGTTGAGCGCTTCACAGGCAGGCATGCGTCTCACCAGCTTCCAGGCAGGCATTTTCCCCAGGAATTCAGGGCTTTTGGATACCTGAAGTTCCTCAGTCCCTATTAGCAAATTAGGTAACATAGCTCTAGACGGTAACAACCCAAATGCTTTTGTGTGTGCAAGGGTCTGTCCTGAAGTTCTGGTGACAGTGTGGGGTACAGTTCTTGTAAATAAAGGTTTGCTGACACAAGAAGTGGTATTGTATCCTGAGTGCCAGCGTAGAAGCAAAGGACTGAATAATTCTTACCAAATTCTGGAATCAAGAAGTAAATGGCAAGCAATGGCAGAAGGTTCCTCTGTGGGTTTGATCTTGGTTTTGTTATGTGCTACATGTATTAAAAGCTTTGTAGTTCAAGACTGGCAACACAGTGTCTCTCAGCAGCAGTAAATTAATTCAGTTGCAATGGCAAACCAGACATGCTGTGTGAAACATCCAGGTCACAGATCATAGCCTAACAGGAGTTAATGCTATTGTGGTATTTTGGACTGGTGATAAGTAGGCAAGCTCTTAAAAGGACGTGAAAGCACTACGTGCTTTTCAGAGGTTCCAGACCAAGAGACAACTGTCTCCTGAAGTTCCACACCATATATTAAAAGAACGCAGAAATAGATGAGACTTGTTTTCTTTTCCCCACCCCAGAACTTGGCTGGATCTCAAAAGTGCATGTGAATCGACCTGCAGTTGTGAGGCATGCAGAACATATTAAAAAATGGCGGACTGTGAAAGATAATTGGCAAGTAAGTGCTCTTTTTATGCATTCTGTTCCTGTATTTTTAAGGCAGTCACTCTCTCTCTCCAGGCTGCAATATTGAATTTTTTTCAAGATACATGTAAACTTAAAAGATGTGCTTGTCCATGTCTTGTTTTAATAATTTGTATTTGATGATGATGGGATGGAATAAGGTGATGTGTTTATCCAAACAAGTTAAAACCCTTATAACTCATGAGTGGCAAAACCGCAAATGAATTTAAGTCATCTTTATTCATGAGCAGATTAAATTGCATATTACTAACCCACCACATTTATTCTGTTTCCCAGACAGACCCTTCTGCACACTGCCTCCTTATTTTTTAATTTTAAAGCTGTAAGATATGATCATGGTCCCTGTCAAGTTTGACCTACCTGGATCGTTTTTCTTTGCTTAAACTTCCCCAATCTGTGTGATTTCTTTGCTTAACTAGTTCTTGCCTAAAACTCAAAAATCCTGACTGGCCAAGGCACTCTGGGTGGAGTGGGGAAGAAAAACACAGTAATAAAAGAGTGAGCCCACGAGTGTTAAGGGGACTGACTACTCAACTCTGGAGATAAGGCAAATGATTGGTTGTTGTCCATCTTAGTATAGAATAGGTTCATATAAGCCATCGCTAAGGCCAGTGGTGGGAATGAACTTTTTTCCAAGTCAGACTTGGATTCATTGAGATGTTTAGAGGGTGCTGGTTGCACTCAGCCTCTGCAGCTACTGCCCTCTGGCAGAACAGACAGATGCTGGCCTGGTGCACGTTTTGGTTCCTCCAGTTTGTACATCAGAATCCTAATGCAAAGCGACCAGGTAAGCTAACGCCTTCTGCAGAGCAGAGCCACCCGCTGGCTTCTGCTGCCTCAGCGCCAGGACAGGAAGAGCTGGGAGGGCAACGGCAAAGCAGAGCTGGCTGCAGGATGCCCCAGGTGCTTTGGCAGCATTTGGCTGAGGGCAAGGTCTGAGAAATGCCATACAGCAGACCTGGAGATCCCAGGTAGCTCTCAGCCATGGGGTGGTAACTGGTTTTGAAAGGACAGATTGTTTCTTCAGTTGCCAGATAGCTGTTTTACAAGCAAATGCATGTGATTCTTTCCCTCTGCAAGCTAAACACGTTGTTTACTTGCAGTGGTGATGGAAAACCTGTAAGCAGGAAGAAGGGGACAATGAAGGATCAGTCTTAGCAGTGCAATGTAATAGAATAAAGCAAGGATCATTTAATTATACTTAATTCTTAAAAAAGCTGTTCAAAATAGCTGGGATCCTGAGCTTAGCATGTCCAGCAGCCACACTGAGGCTGCATTCACAGTGAGCACAGATCTTGCAGATGACAGTTTGGGGGTAATTTGATGTAGCTGTAAGATCTTATTGGAAGGTGATAGGAAAAGGCTTCCTGCCTGTTAGGTAAACCTGAAAGTTTGTGCTTTGAATGCTATGATTAAAGCAAAAATGGACAGAACTGAGGAAAACTACAGACCAGCTCAGCCTTTCCTAAGAATTTCTTATGTGTAAGAAGTCAGTTGATGCCAAGTATAGCAGTCCGGTGGCCCTGAGTTCGGAAACAGTGTCAGTGAGAAAATCCAGAGGGTGTTCCATAACCTTGGCTATCTTCAGATATTGCAGGTGCAGTCATGTAAAAAGTAGGTCTTCTGAATTGACCAAAGGTACTATATAAAGAACAAAGAGAGCTACAGGATTTGATTACAAAGAATCATTGGGAAGAAGGGGATTTAGTGTCATACCCTCAACATGGCTGTAGGAAAAATCTTTAATTATTGCTAACAGTTCTCATCTCTCATGTGTAGTAACACTGGCACTGAGCTACTTCATAAGCTCTTACTCTAAGGAATGCCAGAAGCATCTCTCTTGTATTTGAACACTGCTGTTGCAAGATAGTCTTGTGCTGTTTATTTCACAGAGGTGATTTTGAAGCTTTACATATTTGTATGTAAGCAGTGCCACAGAGTCAAGTTTTTAAGGTTTGAAAAACCTTTTTAAAAGAATTAAGTTCATACCAATTCTTGGAACTCCTATGACTACATCTGTTGTGATGACTTAAGGATTCATGTCATAAGAGATAAAACAAAAATTCCCTCAAATGAAGGATAAAAAATACCAAATAAAAGACACTTACAACCATTTAAAGTTAAAAACCCTCTTGAAGTATTAGAGGGTGAAAGTAGAAATCAGTTAGAAACAAGAGCTCCAACTGAGACTAACAGGGGTCAGTAAGATTCATTACTCTGTTCAGTCACCCCCAAGCAGCTTTCAGTATGACATTTCCTCCAGGTTCAGGAAGGAGACTCCCATCAGCCAAAGGTTTATAGGCTGGGCAGCCACATAAGAGTTGCAGAGTAATACCTTCATGCAGAAACATCAAGTTTTGCTGCTTGTACTGACAAAGAGGAAAAGAACTCAAATGGATGTTGCCATTTTGAACTCTCCCCTTGATGAACAAGTGCCCACTAAGAGACATCAGCTTTGAGTGAAGCCATCACTGTAAATGAGAATTTGCTGGAAGACCTTCTACAAATATTTTAAAATACGGTCTTAAGTTCAGTTTTTAAGTTCAGTGAGACATTTTTAGCTGTGCTTCATTTCCATTCACCAATTATGAAGTCTTTTAAACTTCTGTAGGATTTTAATCTAAAGAGTGCTGTGGCCTTGTTCCTTACCTCTTGGGTTTTTTTTTCCCCACCAGATAATTACAGTTGGTTTTTATTCCCAATTCACACAAAAGAAAATGGGATCATCTGGAGCCTAGACCCTAAGTTTTAAGAAGTCTGGGTTCTTGCCCCCCACTGATTCCACATTTCACTCTCACAGCAGAAGCATGCAAGCATGCAAACTGCTGATGTGTAGACTCATCTGGTTACTGAGGGTTGCCAACCTGTGCTTCTCTTGAGGTATGTGTGTAATTTCTCACACATACAGGCCTTGAAGACACATACTGTACAGAATGGAGTATTATAACATATGCTCCATTCTTTACAGTATTGGAGCACGTTATAACAGTGAGGTTCCTCACGTAGGTGATGTAATTTGGTAGCTAGCGTTTGCACCAAAAAATGTGATACTTTGGTTCTGGGAGAGTACACTTTTGATTCCAGATCCTTTCTGTACCATTAGGTACTGCTCAAGACACGAGCAAATACCTGCCAGCCCTGTCTGTCATAAGTCATTTTTTGCATATCCTCCATGCTATATCCCATATGTTTCCTCATTCTTAGAATGAGAGCCAGGCTTCTGATTCCTGCCTCTTCTAAGTCAGTTTGGCTTTGGAAGCATAAACTGAAATAACTGTTTTCATTGCTTCATTCCCTCTGTAGGCTGCTTGGCTGCTGAAGGCTGTCACCTGCATAGACCTTACCACTCTTTCGGGCGATGATACCCCTTCAAACGTTCGCAGACTCTGTTTTAAAGCAAAGCATCCCATCAGGGAGGATCTGCTGAAAGCCTTGGACATGCATGACAAAGGTATGATAGTTTGTCATGTTTATTTTGGAAAGAAAATGTCTACTTTTCCTCATTTTTTCAATTTTCAGAAAGGTGTTAAAATGGCCTCTTCTTTCTATAATGGAAGGTGTTAGGATAGGCAGCACTGCAAAACTAGTAGTCCTGGGAGAACAAACTAGGTCCTATATGTTTTATTCAAAGCAACTCTCTTAAGTTCTAGCTGCAAAATACTTATTCTTTTCAGTTAATATAAAAATACAAGGAGAAAAAAAATCCATTCTCAGCTTGGTATCCAAAGTGAAGCATCGACTTAGGCCAACACTCTAAGTTATGATGCCTAATGAATGCAAATACATGCTATCCAGGGAATGGACTGAGAGCAGCCCTGAGGAGAAGGACCTGGGGGTGTTGGTGGACAAGAAGCTCAACATGATCCAGCAATGTGGGCTTGCAGCCTGGGAAACCAACTGCATCCTGGGCTGTATGAGAAGCAGTATGACCACCAGGTTGAGGGAAGTGATTCTCCTCCTTGACTCTGCTCTCATGAGACCCACCTGGAGTACTGTGTTCAGCTCCAGGGTCCCCAGTACAAAACGGACATGGACCTGTTGGAGTGAGTCCAGAGGAGGACTCATGAAGATGATCAGAGGACTGGAGTACCTCTCCTATGAAGACAGGCTGAGAGAGTTGGGTGTGTTGTTTGGTGATACAAAACTGGGAGCAATGGCTGAAACACCAGAAGGCTGTACTGACGTTCAGTGAGACCTGGACGGGCTAGAGAGTTGGGTGGAGCATAGCCTAATGATGTTCAACAAAGGCAAGTGTAGGGTCCTGCACCTCAGGAGGAATAACCCCAGGCACCACAACAGGTTAGGAAGTGACTTACTGGGAAGCTGCTTTGGAGAGAAAGATGTGGGAGTCTTCATGGAAAACAAGTTATCCATGAGCCATCAATGTGCCCTCAGGGCCAAGAAAGTTAAGAAGAGTGGCCAGCAGGTTGAGGGAGGTTATGCTTCCACTCTGGTCTGCCCTGACGAGGCCGCATCTGGAGTACTGTTTCCAATTTGGGGTTTGCTTAATATCTGAGACGCATTTCTGAATTTTTTCAGGTGTAATCACTGATATGTCAGTGAAATATATTTGAATTTTGTCCTGTCATGTTGGCATTAGGATGAACTAACAAAAAGAAAGTCCTAGCAACATTTGGGGCATGCTTTTGCTAGAGAAGTACTTCAGTTTTACAGAGGCATTGATCCGCTGATTGAAGTCATACGATGTAGAACCAAAGGGGAAGCAGGCCTCTGGTTTTAAGCCATACACATAAAATATGAAAGACCAGCCTTTTTAAAAAAAAAAAACACCCTTGGATTTATGGACTCTTGAGACGGTTTAAATATTAAATGTGAGGTCAGTTATCTGAGACTTGAAAGAATAGCATTTTAACTAGAAATGCAGTAGGACTGCATTAACATAAAGACTGCTCAGTTGCTGCTAGGCTCAGTCTGGCTCAACAAGTAAGGACAGTGCCTAGCAATTGAGTTTCTCTTGCAGTTTTTTTCTGACTAGGCATGTCTTAATTGTACATGTTGGCATTAAATAGTGCATCTGTCGATAAAAATCTTGGGATTTTTAACTCCTGCTAATGCAAACTCGCTCCCAGGGTCTGGTGAATGAACATGAGGGAGGTGCCGATACACAGCATTACCCTAACTGTTTGAGCAGTGTAACAGACATCCCAAGTGTAGGTGCTTCAAACCCTTGTGAGAATGCAGAAGTGAGAGGTGAGAACAGTGCACACGGATTGCACTTGAGAAGGTGAAAATCTATATATGAAGAAGTGAACTGCGGCTTTTGCAGGTATTACCGTCGGAGCAGTTTGTGTATATCCCACCAGAGTCAGCGATGCTGTAAGTGCCCTGAAGGCTGCTGGCTGTGACATACCGGTAGCTTCAGGTAAGCTTTATTCAAAAATATCCAATTAAATATTTTGATGCCATAAAATATGAAGAAAAATCCAAATGTTTGGATTTGCTTTTGTTTCAGAGACTAAGGTGAAAAGGTAGCAGGTGGAAAGAGGGGAATGGAGGGGACAATCTGCTTCTGGTAGAATCTTTTATTTTTTTTCAACTTTGGGCTTATCAGAAGTGCCAGGTGTGGTTTTTTTTTTTTATAGCTCTTCAAAGAGGTCCTTAAGATAAACCAGTGTTTTCCTCACCCAAATGGAAGAAATGGAGATAGCGTGCTGGACAAAGTATCAGTAGACACTAAGTAGATGATGATGATAATAATAGTAGTGGTAATATTGCAGTATGAGCTTTAGGAGTTCTAATGCAGGGGTTTTTTTTCCCTATCTTTTTTTTTGGCTTTTAAGTTAATCCTACAAGCTGATTTCAATGAAGCTGTGTGCAGAGGCAGGGGTTATTGCCTGCTGAGCAGCCTGCAGGTTCAGGACTTGTACTTACAAATCTAAGTGCCAGTGCTTCTCCAGTCACCACACACAAGAGACAAGTCCTGAATCTACAATAAGCAAGAAGTAAAATCAAAGAATTATGCAGGTGGGAAGGGAGCTCTGGGTGTCATCTTGTCCAACCTCCCGCTCAAAGCAGGGGACAACTTTGAAGTTAGATCAGCTGTTTAATGCTAAGATCCGTGTTTCCTGGTGGGGTTTTTTTTTGATGGCTGTTGTTTCATTGTTTTGTAGGGGAAAGATACTAACTAAATGCATTTACATGTCAGAGAAAGAGGATCTCTGACAAAGCCGTTATTTTTTTCCATTTCCAAAGTCACCTTTGGGTTTTGTACTTAAACATCATAAACATAATCTTGAAAGCAATGCTTGCTATATTGCAATTTAGCTGTTAAACACATTGCTGGAATTTAACTTGAAATATTACTTAAAAGGAAAAATGAATGCATTGCTTCATGCATGAGTTCAGTCCTTGTTTGCTCAATTCTGCTGTAAGCAATAGATATTGTGCTTTCTTATGTAGGCTACTTGGGAATAACTTGAAAGCATGTAAAAGATCTTTTCAGAAGGCACACTTAATATCTTGCTGAACACTGGTTCTTGAGAAAAGAGCTAATGCTTCTTGTGGGTGAAGAGAGAGCAGGATGAGGTGCCTTTAGCTTTTAGAAGTGGGGATGAAAAAAAGAGTAACTTTCAAGCACTTTGGTGCATTAGAGGTATGTGTAATTTTTTAGTCAATTTGTAAAACATTTTCTTCCCTCTGTCTGCATCCATTGCCCTTCTTGCTAGTGGCTGCTGGGTTTCCATCTGGACAAACTCCTCTAGAAACCAAACTGGCTGAAATAAAGCTAGCTGTGGAATATGGTGCCAAAGAGATTGACATCGTCATTAGCAGGAGTCTAGTGCTGACTGGCCAGTGGGAAGGTAAGTACCCACCCTTGGCAAGGAACTTAAATCTCTGTACATGCACATGCAAGCTCTGTTTTTGTCTCTTCCCTTCCTTGAGGGACTTGGTCCCTCCTCTAAAAGTAGCTGATAATCTGGGGCACCAAACTAAATAAAAACTATTTAACTAATTTACAACATGTAGTTACATTTGTTGGTTTTTTTTAGAAGAATTGAGTTACAAGTCCTGCCAGGACTTTGTGTTTTCAAAATTCAGGTCCATTCCTTCTATGCCTTTAGAGGATTTTGTATACAGGATTAAAAAAATAGCAAGTGAAATGGAAGTGAATACCTAATTATTTGAACAGTTTTGTTAAAACCCCCAAGGGGTTACTAATGTAGATGATACCTTGTTAAATGTACATGTTTTAATTCTTGACAAAAATATGTATTTTAGTTGTTTATATTTTTTCCTGAAAGTTGAGGGTACAAATTGACTGTTCATATTATTATTGATGTTCTTGTGTCTGTGGACTACTACTAATTAGTAAGAACAATAATGCTGAAGATGGTTTTTGCTCTAATTGCCTCCTTAATGTACTGTGAATGGTTTGCCTTAAGTGCTGACAATGCTTCTATAACTAATCTTCATGTGAAGGTAAACACATCATTGTCTTGGAATGAATCTTCCATTTAGCTGTATAATGCAGTGCAGTAATAGCCTGTTTACTTGGAAGACTTCATAAAGGACCCTTGGTACCTGAGTTTGGTCAAGGAAATACAGTCATCATGGTAACACATCATATTTTCTGAGTTTGGACTTCCTTGAATAAGCAGTTAGAATCGAACCAAACCCCCCACGTTTCTGCATCTCTATCTTCAGGACTGAAATCCCTGTTTCCTCTTGCTGTAATATCTTGACCTCTTTTCTGATTTTTACCATCTCCATTCTTATGCTGTTAAATATATGCAGCTTTCCAGATGTTTGACTTCTTGAGGGTGGGCGCAGTTGCAGACATTTGTTTCTTTCAGAGTGGCTATTTTAAGTTCAGGTATGGTGTCAGAAATTGCTGGAATATGGAGATTGGGTGCCTGAGCAGTTTTTAATAAGACAGAATGATGGATCAGGTTGTGTACCAGCTGGCAGTAAGACTTATGCACAGATCTTCCTACAGTGTGTCTTTGTTAGGGTCTACAAAGCAGGTACCCCCTCCAGGAGCTGCGCAGTCCTGTGAATGTGTGTTGGTCTTGGGTACAAAGTGAGAGGATTGAGTGATCTGCCACCAAGACACAAAAGGGACCACTGAAGTGAACTTGAGCAGCAACTTGGAATTGAGTCTGAAAAAGTCTGTCTTGCAGCCATTTCTGACATAACTGTGGTTACCACGCTTCAGACTTGGTGGTACAAACCACTGTAACGGGGAGCAGAGATCAGGAAAGGGGGTATGTGTAGGAAACTGCAAATGCAGGCTCAAGGTTGTGTTGCCCAGGATTGCATGAAGGAGGAGAAGTATAGGGCTAGATTCAGGCAGAAAGTTTGTGTTGGTGTTTGAAATGAGCTGGACATACATGATTGGGTTTTTCTATTTTGGAAATCAGTTGGGTTTTGCCATCACAAATTAAAGGGAAGGAGTAGACAGATGTAGCAATGATGGATGTAGTATAAAGCTGTCAGTTTACTAAGTAAGTGAATTAGGGATGATCTCTGATTTGGCATGCATATTCTTTTACCCAAACTGAAGGAATGACAAGGTTGAAAGCCATTCTCTTTTTTTGGCGATGGTTAGTTTACTTTCTTTCCCCCTTCCTTTTTATTGAGGGCAGAATTGAAATTATTTCCAATGTCTTTGGAGAGTTTATTCATGAATGTGAATCTGTGTATGGCACATATTTGCATGGTCTTGAGAAAAGGTACCTCAAAGCCAGCATTTGCTTGCCATCCAGATAACGATGTCACAGAGTGAAAGGTTATAATTTTTAATTTCCCTTAAAAAAAATAATCGCTCCAGCAAGTGATCTGGATGCTATGGTGAAAATCTAGTGTTATGACCAACTGCTTAGCTTTCAGTAGATGTATGTTACCTGTGTGAACATGCAGGTTTCCACCTTCATCTAATGGTTAGGTATGATACATAAGGCTGGGTAAAGTACATCCAAGGAAGCTAGAAGTAGTCTCTTTTTTGTTATTGTTGTTTGTTTAGGATGAATCCCTATACCACATAAAATTGAAAAGTAGTGCAGTAACTATGCCTGTGTTCAAGGTGCTTCATCACCTAGAGCTGCTTATGCTTGTAGCACAAACATATTTTTATCATTATTATCTTGTGCTGCCTGTCATCAAAACTTCAGGAGGTATTGACAAAAATATGTATGTGTTAGAGTGTTTTATCTTGCTGTTGATATATTTTTAGCCTTTTTCCTAGTCTGTGCAATAATTGGGGTCACCATGATAAAATAGTGTTGCTTTGTGATTTGTTTCAAAGGCTTGCTTGGTTATTAAATATTTTACTGTATGTCCAATTATGTCAAGTTATTTTAAAGCAGTTCTTAAATATCACTGAAACTCTTTGTGACACTCAGAATGTATTTTCTGGATCTTTATGAAGTACTTGTTAAGATCTTTTTAATAGTGCAGAACATGAAAGCAGCTTTATTGGACAGCTAATTTATGTTGGCAAATAACATTAAATGAGATTGAAGTTTATGAACTTACATGCCTTTTACAACCTATTAGCTTTTAAAGCAATACTACTTTAAAATACTTTATTCAACCACTGTCTTGTATCACTTGACGAAGTATAGATTAAGCTTAAAAATCACAATATAAATGCTGTCTTTAGGCACAAAATGTGGCGCCTGTGTGTAAAGAATGATGAAGTTGACCAACAACTTGTTGAAAGAAACTGGATTTTTAAAATTTTATTCCCCCTACCCTGTTATCAATGAATACGTTGGAGTTACTGTACCTTCTGAAGCTGTGTGGGGTGCTGCAATGTTTCTTACATTTCCATGGCTTTTAGCAAACACCTGGACATACTACACTGTCAGTGGATTCTGAGGTATTGTTACCCCATTGCTTATTCTGTCAGTTGAATTTTCCTGCAAGGCCAGTTAAAAAAGCAAGTATAATCAAAGAAGTTTAAATGTGGCTGCATCAATGAAATAAATTAGGTATAACCTCGTTCTGAAAGCTGCTTTTCAAGTCTGTTAATATTTATTCAACTGTGAGTTTAGAGGCTTTGTGCAGGGATTGGGGCCCTCTTTTGTGCTGTATACTTTATGAACGGCACGGAGAGAGACTTCCCGATCCAAAGACTTGGAAAAGACTGCACATGTTGTTCAGAAATACATCTTGATTCAACGTGCAGGCTAACTTGGGACCTCAAAAGCTAGTTGCAGAATTCCTTTCTTGTCTTGTCAGCAGCAGCTCGAACTCCTGACGCCAAGCTCTGTTTGCAGTCTCGTGTGAATCACCGGAGCCTGGAGCTGCACATATGTGGCTGAGAGCAGGGCTGAAAGAGTCGTGTTGTGCCGATAGCCTCATGCTTGTCATTTTGTTAACAAACCTGCCATTAACGTGCAAGACAGAAGGGATTCCAGCTCATTTTCCAGTTTCCCATCATGATTACCTTGATCTTTTGGTCTAACAGAAATTGAAACATCTTCCCTCCTCGTCTCAGTTTCTAACCTTAACATCAGTCAATGTGACTGACTAGATAAAAACAGCAAATAAGCTGAATTAAAAATTAAAAAAAAAGAAGTGTTTTTATCACCTCATTTTTAGAGAATAGCTGTTTCATAATAATTTAAGCTGCTCTCATGGTTTAGGCTCAGCTGGCAGCCGAGCACCACACGGCCTGTCGCACACCTCTCCCTCCCCGTTGGGATGGGGAGGAGAATTGGAAGAAAAAGGTAAAACTCATGGGTTAGGATAAGGACAGCTTACTGTGACAGCAAAGGAAGAAGGAAATAAGAACCATACTACTTAGGGATGTGCAAAACAGGTGATACAAAATGCAATTTGCTCATCACTGGACCCCAGTCTGTCCTGAGCAGCCACCCCTTCTCCCCATCCAACCTCCTGCTTTATATGCTCAGCACGATGTCATGATATGGAATATCCCTTTGGCTAGTTTGGGTCAGCTGTCCTGGCTGTGTCCCCTCCCAGCTTCTTGTGAAAATTAGGTCTATCCCAACTGAAAGTCAGGATTTCCATACCCTCTCCCCCCAGGTATTTTAATTTCCTGTGTAGGAGATACGGTTTAACCCCTTTGTTATATGATTTTTAGGACAAATGTATTAGATCAAAGCAAAACGCCACCTAAACAATCTAGGTCAGATGATGGCCAGCAGTAATTGTCAGGGATGTTTGCTTGAGGTGTGTAGGGGAAGAAACATTTTTTGGAAGGTATTTAATAGCTGTTAAAATCAGTGTAATGTTTGTACTGAATTGTAGGAATACTATTAAGAAACCCACCTTCCAACACTTATTTTTTATAACAGTAGAATTAAAACCACAAATCTGAAGATATTTTTTCATTTCCTATGAAATCTGAATTTTCTTGACTGCTATAAATACCTCAAGTAGAAGCACAGATCTAAAGTTCGTAATAGTAAGGTACCTTAAATTAGTGGGTGCAAAGTAGATGAGTACTTATGTCACATCCATTTTCAGCGGAGCTGCTACAGACTACAGCATGCATCTTGCTCCAAATATATTCTGTATAAGTTGCCTTGTTTTGTTTTATTTGCCAGACTATTTGCTTGTGCTTCCTGGCATAAGCCTTAGCCTTCTCTTAGAATGGATAGTGTTGATTTGTTGTGCTGTGTTTGAGATGCTCTGCAGTACTGGCCATTTCATTCTAGAGCTCCTGATTACCTTGTCTCTGGTTTTAGCAGTCAGAATCTCTTGCGACCTCTTCGTGGTGGTCTTAGCTCACGCTTCAAAATATGCATGTGGGGTTTTCTGTGATATAGAGGCTTTTCCCCAAAGCATTCTGCCACTGCTGCTAGCAAGCGAAGCTCTATCTGCTGTGTCAGTTGCTGATGTTCTGCACAGGTCACAGGTGTTCCCAGAACCGCAGCGTCCAGCTCTGCTCCTGCTGGACCTGACAGAACTGAGTGATTAAGTGATGGGCTTGTTGGCAGCACAGACTGTCCCAGGAGAAGGCAGGACCTCTTAAAACACTGAGTGACTTTTCAACTGTGATTAACTCCACCCATACTTCAGGCTTTTGCCAGGAAGTTCTGGAACAAATAAGTTATTTGTGGCTTGATTTATATCTGACAGAGTACCGAAATCTCTTTATTTTCGAAAGGAGTGGGAGTTTTTGCACTAGTTCTGTATCAAAGTGGTCCCTGCTTGCACTGGGACTGGGGTGCTCTGCTTCATTTTCTCTGTCCCAGAGGTAGCTGTCTGTAGTAATTGATCTCTGAATAAAGAGCAGCATTTATTACTTAACCACCTGCCCCATTAAAGTATGCCCACTGTTCCACCACCTCAGCTAACCCGATAGACATGGGTGATTGAACATCCTCAGTTGTTCCTGTCTGTGGGTTGATGCTGCTGTCAGGTAGTGAGACTGTTCAAATGATCTTGGCACTAATTGCATATAAAAGCACCTTCCAACAATAGGGAGGATGCTGTAGCTGTGGTACTAACTCCAGTGAACAACAGCTGTGAAGATATAATTTCTTTTCATGGAACCCAACCTAAATGTACATTTTGTTGATTTTATTTTGACGTTTTTGGCGGCGTATCTTAAAGGTAGAGAAAACTTGAGTCTTTTCTTCTTGTTACCGAAACTGGAAGAACATGAAAGCTGCTTTCTCTCACTTTCCAAAAGCTTCAGGAAAGAGTCACACCACAAAAAGAGAATGCATTTGGATCTAACAGGAGCGGTGTTATCAAATGCACAAGAAAATAGCGCAGTTTCTTTGTATTTCCTTTTTGAGTCTCGATTTGATGTAGGTTTCCGGAGTATCATCAATTGATCAATAAAACATGTTAGGCTGCATGCCAGTACTGATTAATTCACACCTTTGGTACACAGTAAGAAACAAGGTGAAGCCTGGTGTCTATAAAGGGACTTGCTAAGTGCATTAGCCAGTTGTCTACTAATGCTTGTAGTATGTCTCAGAGGGCCACCCCAGCGATCCCAGCCCCGGCTGCCTGATGTGCGATGGCATCAATAGGATGCAGCAGCATTGCCGGTGGAGGGGAGGTCCAAGGTCCAGATGTACAGCAACTGGCAAACCCTACTGTGTGTTTCCAGGTCTTGCTTCAGGACTGAAGGGAAAAGAAAGCTAGTACTGCTGAAAAGATTCAGCCTCCTTAGCCATATCCTGGATTTTTTTAGCAAGAAAGGTTTGTTAAAAGCTCTTCTAGCTTTCCATAAACAAACTTTTCAATTACATGCTTGAAGAACGAATACAGTTTATGCAAAGGACTGTCTTGCAAAGGATCCTGTTTGTGTATTTTGTGGGGTGTTCTTTTGTTGAGGCTGTTTGGGTTCTTTGAGGGTTTTTTGTGGGGGAATGGGGGTGTTGTTTTGGGTTTTTTTTAAATTCAAATCCCAGAAATGCTGACTGTACACTGTTAGAGCTGCTTTTCTCCCCACCATTAACACAGCATGAGTCTTAAGTATGCTCAACTGGCCAGCTTCTACCAGCTACATTTTGATAAGTTCTGACTCTTTCTAATTCCCCATGTTAAAATTTTGTTGGAGCTCTGCTGAATTGTATAAAGAAAGGGTGGGTGGGTTTCTGTGTGTCTCTGTGTTGTGTTACCTGGCCAGGTCTGTAAGTTCTAACCTTTCTAAAAAATGCAGTCAGGTATGTCCATATTTATTCCAGTCCCTACTGCTCCTCCACAGCACTGCAGGAGCTTATGATGGGGTGGTCTACTCTGAGCAGCCTCAGTGAGCGGCCCACTACTGGCCTGTCCTCCCTGTCTTGGCTTCCTGGCTGCAGATGGTGGCTGGCAGGTTGAACGGCAGTACACTGAAAAGTGGTGGGCAGGTGGGATGTATGCTACTGTGTCTCAGGGACCTGCTGACTGCTTGGAGATGAGAGCTAATGAGAGCTGAAGGTCCCTCCTGAACTCCAGCTGGCTCCCTTAGTGAGTGTGAGAATCAGAAGTGGGGGGTCCAGCTCTGCCCTTGGATGCCCACTAGGTTATAAAGCAGCAGGAGAAGAAAAGCAATCTTGAAAGGCTGGTAGACCTGGGACCTGAGTTCAGTGTGGAGCAGTAGCTCTACAGCATGCCGGTCAGATTTTGTCCTGCTGGCCCTCCTGCTGTGGTGCTTCCTCCAACCTTCCTGGGGCCGTTTGAGGTCAGAGCATGCAGTGGTCAAAGTCTTCACTAAACTCGTGTAACAATGCAATCACTTGATCTGGTTTGTAAATGCAGATCCATGTGGATTCTCTGATCTCTGAGGTTCAGTCCCAGCCCTTGGTCTCTCCTCACCAGGTGTCTTAGCAGACCGCATCATTTGGCCACAGGTTTTCAGGAACTTTTTATTTTCAGGAAGCTTAAAGTGGAATTAAGATGCCTAAACACAGTCCCATCATACTAGGGGTACAGCAGGAGACCAAAGGAATATGTGGAGCTGGAAGCCCAGAGGGTAGGCTGAGCCCTTTGGAAAATGGGGGTGAAGGGGACAGAGAGATTGGTGATCTGATGTGGAGAGGGAAACATAACTGTCCCTGAGTCAGTCTGCTGCCATATTTATTGCTGAAAAAGCTGTTTTAAAATCAATCTTGACTATCGTAGTATTTTTTCCTCGTGATGTATTCATGAGTGCTTGGCATACTGTGCACATTCTTAGTTTTGAGAGAACCGACATTAATAGCCATTAAGTTAAGTCTGAAACAGTGTGGCATTGTTAATTACCTCCAGTTATGTAATTTATTGAACTTCCAAAACTTAAGTTCTCTAGTGCTATGACTAATTACAAGATTGGAAATTAATCCAGAAGTGGAAATTACAGCCATACTTGAAAACGTCTCTCAGGCAACTTTGATCATTTTTATTATGCTTTTATCCCCAGGTCTCTACAAGGAGATCCGTCAGTGCCGCGAGGCCTGTGGGGAAGCTCATATGAAAACAATCTTGGCAACAGGTGAACTGGGGTCCCTTGCTAATGTCTACAAAGCCAGTATGATAGCTATGATGGCAGGTAAGTGTGTATGTGGTTTTCTTTTTAAGCTAAGAATGATTTTGCCATGTTATTTCAGGGTCAGATTAGATGTTAGAAAAAAATTTTTACTGAAAGAGTTGTCGGGGCCTGGAGCAGGCTGCCCAGGGAGGGGGTTGGGTCACCTTCCCTGGGAGTGTTTAAAAACAGGGTAGACCAGGTACTTAGGGATATGGTTTATCATAGGATGGGAACGGTTGGACTTGGTGATCTTAAAGGTCTTTTCCAACCTTGTGATTCTGAGATTATTTGTGAAGCTTAAAAAGCTCAAGTGACAAAAGTTTGTTTTTTGCTGATAGTAGGCAAAAACTGTTACACAGCGACTCCCAAAGTTGCAGGTGTGGTAATGAAGTGTCGCTTGTTTTGTGTAGCCTACAAAAACGGCACAAAATGTTAAGTAACACTGAAAACTGCTACATCACAGAACTTGTAGGAACAAATGTTTGTTGTCAAACATCTGACCCCTGGTATATTTAATAAGGAGACACGCATTTGGGGCACATACGTGAATTATCCAGGCAGTTGGTGTGGGCTACAGATGTGGTGTAGGTACACGGCTTGGAAGTTTTATTTTAAATGCAGAGGGAACTTTCCAGGGAAGATTTACACTGACAGCTCTGGTTTCTGCTTTGCAGTCATTTCTTCTAACCATCTCTGTGAGAGTGGAGTTTGGGAAACCAGCTGTACTGGAGATGCAGTGGCGGGCCTGGGGGGGACTCTGCGTTCCGGCAGGTTCTGGGCCAGCGTCAGTTATAACTGCTTTTAATTGGCACAGTCAAAAGCAGTAGCACTCACTAACAGAAACAAGTTGGCACTTCAAAATGTGTTTGGTCTTCCACGTCTTTGAAAATTTGGTTACATCTGACATGATGCTTAGGAGTCTGCCTGTCTTTTGCTATGAACCTTTCAGCTAAGAAACACATTCCCACGAGCAAGGTAGTGCTTTTAGGGGCTGCATGTAGTTTTGTAGGTATTACTTTTCGCATAGCTATAGCAATTGCAGACTGAATGTAGCAAAGCACCCGTTTGAGCCCAGATTTACTGCAGCATATTCTCTCTGCAGCTTTGGGCTTGCGTTGGTATAATTTTCCCTGGTTTAATCAGGATTTTAGGGCTGTGTTTTACAGCCATCTTTAAGATCCAAAACTGGGAACTGGCTAATAAGGCTCTGTTCTAAGGCACCTGCTCCTTCTACTGTGCTTGACAGAGGGCTCCTCAAGTATATTGAGAGAGAGAAGTAGAAAGATATACTCAGAACCACTTGTTTTTTTCTGTCTTCTAAACTTTCCCTCATTCTTTTGTTGATTTTTTTTTCCCACTGGAAGCCCTTCAGACATGGAATTTTTTTTTATTTGAGAACAAGAAAAAAAAATAATCCAAGTGTCTTGTCAGAATTTAAATAAATATTCAACTTGCTGCTGACCTCATTGTCTCCTTATACAACACTATGCTTATCTACTTCAAATGGAAAGGGAAGCGTTTCAGGCTTTTTACATGCTCAGCTACAATGTCAATTAGTATCATTAGGATCAGTATTATGCCAGTAAATTCTGCTTTTAATTAGAGGAGGTGTAAGAAATACACATTTACTGTCATTTAAACTGATGTACTAATCATTATTATCACATTTTGTAACACGGAGTAGTGAAAAATTCAGGTTCTAAGGCCTTTGAACATTTTCAGATTTTTTGCTGGTGTAGTTTTTTTGAAATACAGCAGATGGCTCTATTGTTAATGATTTTCCTTGCATAGTTATTCATTTTACAAGATACTTATCCATCTGAATATGTGCAGTAATTTCCTTATTTCAGTCTCTTGCTTTTTCTTTGTGGGTAAGTGTAAAAATAAGAATTTATTGGTGCCCTACGTACATGTATTGAGGGCCAGCTTTTCCGACTCTTGATTTCTCAGAACTGCTGAGAACCTCAGAATTTTGTTTCATCTGCATATTTTTAACAGTTTGGGGAGAAAGCAATTTGGCATGGTATATCTAAATTCCAGCTTTAGTATCCATTTATTTATTTTTTTTTCAACCGGTGACATGATTTAAAAGAAAGAAAGAAAGAAAGAAAACCCAGGTGATCTGGTGGATTTGACAGGCCCTGGGAACTTTTTATCTGAAGATAAAAAAGCAACAGCTATGATAAACTTGACACCAGTGATCAGTTTTATATGGGGAGTTAGACAGTATGGTGGGTTCAACTGCAGAACTGGCTTTAGAAGCCTCTGCCGCTGCTGGCCAATTGTTCCTCTCCTTGACACCAAAATTAGCTGCTCCTTCAGGCTTGCTGTTAAAAGTGCTCATTGTGCTGCATAGTAAACTGAGCTTTTGAAACAATGTGGTTGAAAATTACTCCAGAAAGGGGGTAAGTAGTTTGTTGTGGGGTTCTTTTTTTTTTTGGTGGTTTTTTGATTGGTTGTCAGCATGGGATATTTAAAATGGTTATTGCCTCAACAATCTGGTTTACAGCCTTGCCTGGCATGGAGCTGTACCTACAGCTGAGGACTTGGCTTGCAGTCCTTAAACCGCTTTCACTTCGCAGTGGATGATGTAAGCCTGCTGTAGGGAGCACAAAATCCTAGTCCTTACGGATGTTTACTTTGCCATTGCTGAGCCTGTACAAGTTCACCTAGGTCCTGAAGCACGGAGCTTCTAGGTGTGTTGTTGCATAATAAAATATGGGTATTTCCCATGTGTCTCATTTGTGAGGCTCAGAAGGCTGAGAGAGTAACTCAATGTTGATTTATCACTAGCTTCGTGGTTAAAAAGCTTGCCTGGGATACCTGGGACTTGATCTCTCTGAAGTTCTCCTCCCACACAGGGGTCAATTTTATAGTGCACTTGCTGTTCTGGATCTCAGCTGCTCACAATAAAGTTGCTCTGCTTTGCACAGACCGTGCAGGGAATATGACCTAGATGTCTCTCTCAAATAGCTTTCCCACATTTCTGTGTAGAGTTCCTTGTGCTGTCTTGAGGACTTGCTGGTGTGTGTTGGGAACCACAGCACCTTACGTTTAGTTGGATTCAGCTGGCAGGTGCGGGCTCAGCCACCTTCACCCTTGAAAAGGGATAGTAAGATGACAAAAAATGTGCAACTTTGCATTGGCTAGGATTTCCAAAGAGCACTAAGGGTTGTGCTGCACTTCTATATTGAAAGCAGATTGTGCTGGCTGCTTCTGTAGCCTGCTTACTCTGCGTTGGGAGGATTTTGCTCAGGACTCAGCAGAAGCCACTCACTACATACCAGTGAGATGTGCAGATCCCAGCAGTGCACTGACAGTGGAGACCAGCTGTAGAAATGGTACTTTCTACAACACACCTATGAACATGTTAATGCTTGCACCTGCAAGAATTTGGGAAAAAAATTTGCTTCACAGTGAGGTGTGATAATAATTAATTTGCCATTATTTGGAGCAGTGGCTCTTAGCTCCTCCTGTGTCTGAAATAGTATCTACAGAGTACCACGGCTACTTTCTCTTTCTTCTCTAGCACAGTACATCAAGAAATCAGAAAGAGAGCAGGCATCCTGTTCGCTTAAATTTTTTTAACCACACCTTTACAGACTTGACTGACGTGCTAAAAATTCTTCTGGAATATTTAAAAATCTATTCTTGAGGGAATGACTGACAGCCCTCTAAGGACAGTGACTCACCTGACAAGAATAATCCTTTCAGTGCTAAGGAGGGCATAATGGCAGGTAGGCTTGCACACCAGTGTCTGTGTGTCACTGCCAAAGGAACACATTGTTTTCTAAAAGCTGACTGAGACACAATCTCAGCATGAAATCAGGCAATTTTTGGTCATTGGTTCATAACACCCGCTGCCACGTCTTGACCTTCTTGAAGGCTTGATGATGGTTTGAGTACCTGCGCTTCTCAAGGGAAACTGACTGCATCTTTGACTCTACCAGACAGCTTCCAGACAATGAGTAGAGAAAACTAATTAGTGGTTTTCACTTGCTGAGGGCTGTAGTATTCAGTCTTTGTCTCTAAAAGCAGAAAGCACTGCCTCAAGGTTCCCACAAAGAAAACTCAGGACATGGGAGTACTGCTTGAAGAGATTTCTGTACGATGAGAACATCCCACTGCACAAAAGCCTCCTCCTGAATTAAGAAAAGATGTGACAGTTTAATGATTATAAGAGGAGAGAGTCCAAGAAATGCGGTTTGGAACACCGCAAAATAATGCCTGGCTACACAAAGCTTTTACCTCAGCTTCAAAGAAGGTTTTTATACTGTAGTTAATATTGGTGCAGATCCATTTTTTTAGTATGAATAATAGGAAGACAAATTCTGAGGTAACAATAACTGTTGTTGTTTTGAGCACTGCGTCGCACAGATTTGTTTTGAGCTGTATTTGTTTGTGTGGCTATAAACATGCTGTCAGCTGTCTAAGTGCAAGGGATGAATTTCCTGCTGCTGGGTGTGGACCACCATGATCCAAAACTTCTACCAAGCAAATGTTTCATGAAAAATGAAAGGGAAGAAAGGAAATCAAACTAGCAAAATTTGACTGAAAAACTAGGCTTGCTTTGTGCAAGTGTGGCTAACACAAGAAACAAGACTACTAAATAAGTAATAATACTTGGCACTTAGCACTTTATATCTTCAAAGTACACACAGACATTAGCAGAATTAATCTCTCAGTAAACCTACAAGGTACAAGACAAGGATATAACAGACAAGTTCAAAGTCAACCTGAGATCCGTTGAGAGTTCTTGGCTTTAAATCCCAAGCTCAAACTGAAAGTTGAGGGTGCCCTCAATATCATTTGAGTTGTATTATGTTTAAAGAAAGGTTTGACTTAATTCCATGCCTATAACTTCACCTGTAATTTGATGGTAAGGCAGTCAGCTATTTGAGCCCAGAGCATTTCCCAATGAAAGGTGAACCAAGGGAGAAGGCTTTGTAACAGGTATAAAAGAAAATTCCAATTTATGTTTTGTTTTGGTATCTGAAATCCAACCAGGTGTATTGAGTTTGCAGTTCATCTGTAAAGGGTGTGCTTTAACCTGTGAAAGATGCATCAGAAATGTCATCTTCTAAAAGCAAGCCAGGTCAAAATTGGTAGCTCCTTTCTACAGATATGGACTGGCTCCAGGTGCCTTCCAGGGTGACAGATGATGTTAAGTTCTGGTCTGAAAGCCTGATTTAGGCCTGGGGACAGGCTAGGAAGTTCTTATTCTTCTGAACGTTTGGGAAGAGGCCTTACCACCTGACTAGTGACTAAAGCTTTGTTGGCCACAGTCTGGTGGCCTTTCCCTCTCTCCTTCCAACCAAGCAGGAGTCAGAGTGAGTCCAAGGCATGATGGGGATCCTTCGCTGCTGTTGTTCCAGCTTGGCTGAGCAGCACTCACTGGCTGGGGAAGTTGAATGTTGAAATGCAGCATAGTCTTCTGTCTGACTGCTTGTCTTCAGAGAACAAAGCACTGTGCAGAGAGAGTTCTCCTACCTGTGTTGTCAAATGGAAGAGAATAATCCCAATTTTCTTCGGCTGTGATACTCTGGCGGCACAGATTAGATCTAGCATGGGCATGAGCACATTTCTGAATTTCTGTCAGCTTACTGAGAGCACATAAAATGATGTTTATGTCAGCTCTCTTCTGTCTGCATGCATGCAGACAATACCTCATTTGTCCAAAGATTTGCCCATTGCTTCAGAATTTTTAGATAAATTTGAACTTGCAGAGTTTGTACTACTTCAGCACTTTGTACCGTGCAGATGCAGCGTTTTATGTCATTTTAGGAACATAGCCTTGGTTACTGTCTTGAATACGTAGAAGTGATTGCAGTTGGCTGCTGTAAGAGGCTCATCAGGACGGTAATTAATGCTATGGAATTATATTAGGGGTTGATAACTTTCCTGTCTGCTGCAGCAGATGTCCTGCATTCTGCATAGTCTGCGGTTGTTCTGCATGTTCAGAGCTCTGGTTAAGATTACTGAAAGTTCAGTGCAAGGAACGAGCTGTGGAGAATCAAGATGCAGAGCAGGTCAGAGGGACACAGCCTGTCTCAAAATTTTGAATGACATTATGGACTTAAAAAGTTTCTGCATTAGGAGTTCGATCAGAAGATAGACGGTCTTTAAATGCAATTGGTCCAAAAGAGTAGTACAGTAACTACAGTAACAAGTGGCTTAATTTATTCTGGTACAGAGTTGGGGGAAACAAAAAAGCCAGTGGTATAAAAACACAGGTAGCTGCATGTTCAGTAAAGCAGTACAAGGCTGCTCCTTTAAATGAGGTAATTGCCTACCAGCTTAGCAGTGATACTGCAGCTAATCACTAGAAATAATACAGGAGTGATAGATAAGCTTGGAGTTGAACAGTTCTAACAGTGCAATCACAATATCCTCAGGTTCAAATTGCCGGGGAAAGTCCATAGAAAGAGTAGTGACACCAAAAAAACCCTGTTGGGCTTGAGTAAAGCAGACCTTGAAGGAATGCAAGCTGAGACTTAAAAATCTGTCTGGAACTCAATAATGTGTGTATAGGGAATCACAAGTGAAGGAACAGATACATGATAGAGAAACTCTAGGGCAGGCTCTAATTAAAAGTCTTTTCATTAGAGTCAAAAGACAGGACCCTGTTTGGATAAGTAGAGGACAAAAGTAATATGTGAAAGAAACAGAGATTTGGGGGAAGAAAGAAGGCAGCCTGTGAAGGGACAACAGATTTAAACTGTATACAGCAAAACCTCATTTGTTTGCAGCTTGTTAAGCTAGAAAGTCAGGTGTGCATGCAGTGCCACGTTTTGTTATGCATTTATTTATGTGCTTACTGAACTGTTCACTGGCTGATACAGCCATATCTGAGGGGACATAGTTACCTGGGGCCGTTCATATTTGTCATACCAGGATGCCTGCCAGCTCAGGTTGCTAATTTTGTGTAAGATCTATCCTATTAATGGTGTTCTACTGTAGTCAGAAAATAGCAATATACAGTCTCTATTCAAGTCAAGGAAGAAATACCAATACAAACCAGAGGACATCTGTCAGACCTGTGTCTGTTTATTTGATCCACAACTGCGCTTGACTTTCTCCCTCTGCAAGCCCCATTTACAGATAGAAACAGTGCCGTTTCTGAGCACCTCTCACTGGAGGACTACCAAGTTAGGTCAGGAAGCCAGAAGACAGGTAGGGTTGTTTGAGGTTGCAGAATGACTCCTAATTTCTCATCACCTTAGACAGCTTGGCTTCTCTGTTTTTCTATCTGCAAAATTAACATTGCATATTTTATAGGACCTCTGTGAGGCCTAGTAAATTGAGATGTAGGCAGAAATACATTACTTTCATTAGAAAGCAGAAAGTTGGTATGCCTCTGCATGAAGATGGAATACCCTCAGTCATGCCTGAAATTGGGAAATGGAGCAAAAGAAAGTCTGGAAGTTGCTGGTCGGAGGTACTGATTCTGATTTACTAGTCCAGCCAACGTTAGGAGTGAGAGTGGAGGTGGGAGCTGGCACAGCTTGCCGTGGCACCCAGGGGTAATGGTATCTTGCGCTGCGCAATTGATTGGCACTGTCCGTGGCATCATGGAGGTCACATCCCTTCAACTGCTTTCATAGCACCCCACCCAAAATGTTCTTTTAAATGAAAGAGATTTTCCACTGCTCCTGTTTTGGTATTGTCCCTGCACTGAGCAAAGTGGAATGAGCAGTATGCCCTACAAGCAGGATAACTCCCCAGAAATCCCAAGCAGGGCCTGTCACTGGATCTCGGAGAAGAGAACTACAGCAGGATCCGTAAGGATCATGGAGCACGTTAAGCTTATGTTGACACTGGTCTTAAAAGCAAGGACAGGTACTATGGGCTTCCATTGCATTGTAGTGTATAATAAGGCTTTGAACCCTGATCTGCAAGCTTCTACTTCTAAGACGTGTAGGAAAGTGACCGTTCTTTGTGTTCCAGCCTTTGAAACTGATTGCAAAATAGTAGGTTGCAGAGAGTACTGACAGTGTAACATACTGTTGAAAGGGATCAACCTCCTATTAGCAAACTATCCTAAATCCCCAAATAATCTTTTTCTTCTGCTGATATTTGAGATCTTTGCAAAGCATGTTAATTAAGGAATATCTAAATGGTATACTTTCAATTTATACCAACTGATGTGGAGAGGTGAGAATGCATCCCTGTTACTCTAATTTTCCCCATGAATGAAACCTTGTTTCTATGTTAAATAATTTGTTAGAATTTGAGTTGAAGCTTCTGAAGTTTTGTATCACCTCAGACTCAGGAATTGTTGCACAGTGAATAGTTCTAGTCAAACACGCCAGCAAAATAACCTGGCTTCATAGCAAAAAAACTTTACATCTGTGAAGCTCTGGGATTGAAGGTAATGGTTTGAAAGAAGGCAATTTTAAAACATGGAAATGTTATGTAAAATCAACAGATGTACAGGGTCCTATTTATTTCTCTGATATTTTAGGTTGGGTTTTTATTGTGTTAGCAGCAGGTGTTAAATTCAACTAAACCAGTGAAAAATATAAATAAATATTTAATTTACTGTATCTATCAATTATACAAAATTGGCTTATGAAATATTAAAGTTTCTTTTAAGAGATTGCAAGTAGGAACTCTAGGTAGAAATTTCAATCCCTTAACAGAAACTTAATATAGAGGTGGAAATAAACTAAGTGTGATTTTAGGGTTGTAGGTCCTGGGAATTTTTTGTTGCTTTTTAAGGTGGCAAAGCCTGGTGATTGTGTCTATCTGATTTGAAGATGTATGCTCATGACAGCAGAAACATGAAATCAGACTTCTAAAGAGAAAGATACTGAATGGAAAAATACACTGGGAACACCAATAAGAAGTTTTGAAACACTATGGATGCTCGTTTGAATAAACACAGTTAATGATAAGGAATTGGAATGCAGTGGAAAAGAAGGAATCATAGGAGAGATGGGCACAAACATAAGTCAATTCCATACTGAGATATAAAAGTGGGACAAAAATTAGTCACGTAGAAGTCTGTGATAAGGAGGTTTTGAATAGCTTTCTTACCAATAAACTGGATCTTAAAACACACCAAGATCAATATAAATGATGACAGGTTGGCCATGAGCCAGCAGTGTGCCTCGGTGGCTAAGAGAGCCAATGGGATCCTGGAGTGTGGCCAGCAGGTCAAAGGAGGTGATCCTCCCCCTCTACTCTGCCCTGGTCAGGCCCCACCTGGAGTATTGTGTCCAGTGCTGGGCTCCCTGGTATAAAAAGGACAGGGATCTCCTGGAGAGAGTCCAGAGAAGGGCTACAAAGATGATTAAGGGCCTGGAGCATCTCCCCTATGAGGAAAGGCTGTGAGCTGGGACTGTTCAGCCTTGAGAAGAGAAGACTAAGGGGGGACCTAATTAATGTTTACAATTATCTTAAGCAGGGGATGCAGGGGAATCAGCCAGCCCCTTTTCAGTGGTCTGTGGGGACAGGACAAGGGGCAATGGCTGCAAGTTGGAGCACAGGAAGTTCCGCACCAACATGGGGAAGAACTTTTTCACAGTGAGGGTGACAGAGACTGGGACAGGCTGCCCAGGGAGGTTGTGGAGTCTCCTTCTCTGGAGATATTCAAGACCCGTCTGGATGCCTATCTCAGTGAAATGTCCTAGGGAGCTGCTTTGGCAGGGGGTTGGACCCGATGATCTCTGGAGGTCCCTTCCAACCCCTACAATTCTATGATTCTATGATTCTATGATAAAGGTATCCACTAACTTTTGACAGCTCGTACCTTAATGGTGCTGATGCTGAATTTCAAAGTGTTACTACATTAAGTGTGGAGAAGCAGGCTGAACACCCAAGCTAACAGCCAGGTAGCGTGATGCTACACACACATTCCTCAGTGAACTAAGCAGGACTGGCTATTCAAATTCAAACATTTAATCTTATGTTTAACGTTTGCCCTTCCTCATAAATGTAAATTTTTAACCAGAATTTAAAAGGTCATCTTAAAAGAGTTCATCAATCTTTTCTCAAAGGGAAATATTCCTTGCCAGAATATGACCGTAGGATATAGTAATTTTTTTCAGGAATGTGCTAATTTCAGCTATGTTTGGAAGGAGAGCTCCATGCTTTTTTCAGCTTGCCTCTGTGGCTGCTTGCAGGATTTTTGGTGAGTTGCAAATGGGATCTAAACTCCCATGGTAGGTACCTGGGTTACTTAGAACCAGTCTCCCAGGCTTTATGTGCTCCTTTGATTTGTGTTGTCAAAGCGCAGACCATCTTGGGAAGATGTTGAAAAGAATGGAAGATACTCCCTTCTTTGATACCGCACTTTGGAATTTCAGCCCCTGGGAAGTGTTCCTGATTTACATTTTATTAAATTTCTTTTCTGAAATGATAGTTTTTAATTTCAGCCTCTCTCAGATAAGGCAATTTCTAGTTTCTGACTCTGCTTACATTATAGTTACCAGAGACAATAGCTTTCCCAGAGCTGCCTGCAATAGTCCTGCTTTTGAGAGGGTTTTTACAAAGACAAAGATGACAGCAAAGTCCGTAGCCTTCATGGCAAGTCAACAGGGATCTGACATCTGATTGTCATCTGCACCTTTGATGTTTCTTCCCCTCTAGCACTTGTGCTATGAAGTGATTTCCCTGCAGTGTACAACTGCAGCTGATTTCTCAAGTTGAGTTCTCCCTAAATCTAAGATGTAGAAAAACTTCCTCCTTGATGATGGCAGGACTTTTTCTTAAGCAAAAAGTCTTCCTTCCATTGCCTTTGCAGTTACACTTTGATCCAACGTCCAATTTACCAGCCTATCCCAAACACTGCAGAGGTGAAGTCTTGTAGTTTATCAAGAAGATTTGTTAATTCATCTCTAATGGACCAAAAAGGAAACAGATTATGATGTTCCATATTTCGTACAGCACATTAAACTTAAATTATGCAATGCAAAATTATGAGTCATATATCTTCAAAGGCCTCCTTCCCTCTGGTCCTGGAAAATGGATGCATAGAAAGCTCAGAGGAAACACAAAGCCTTACAAACAATTGGAGCTTTGAAAGAACCCAAGCTCCAGGATGAGAAAGCAGCTTGGTAGGGTGTGATGGAACGGGGTGCCAGTAAGAGGAAGGATCGCAGTTTCAGGTGGTGCTCTTGATAGCAAGACAGCATATACATGCTGCTGATAGCTAACTGGTTACACTTAATGTTGTAATCAGGTACTGTGTTTGCAGCTTCTCTGGATGTAAGCAAATGTACCCTCACAGCAGTTTGCTTGGCTGCCATTTGCAGAACTGTTGCAGCTTCAGAGCAGGCTCCTCCGGGAACTTCAGCTGAGTGGACACGGTGCTATTGTAGGGATGCCATTTCCAGCACCTAGGTTAGAACTGCAGCTGATTTAACTTTAACTGTCTTCAGGGTGCACTGCAGAAGTGCTGGTTTGGTTTTAGCAGTAGAACAAAAAATCCTAGTAAAATGAACACAGCTACTCCATGTTTTTGAACTTCTTGGTGATTCATTTGCAGGAACTTGCTTCTTTTAGGAAGTAAAAACTCAAGGCGGGAGAGAAACCTAGGAAGAAAGTAATATATTTTTTTCTGATGAAAAAAAAAGTGTAAGTGGGGGACAAAGAGAAGCCTTTAGGTTTGAAGGTGTTCCTGAGCCTTTTATACTGCCTTGAGAACCCAATTTTGGAGTCAAACACACGAATGTTTAGAGCACTTAACATGAAGATGCTGCAGATGAGAACAAATAATTATTTATTACTAACACCACTGCATTTTGTTACTCAGAAATTATTCAGAGAAGGGTTCTGCCAGTTGAGGTTGTTGTCTAATGTCTGGTTAACAAAAGGCAGAAGCAAGAGAGGAGCTGAAATTATTTGAGTGGAATATTTAAATGGTGGAAGGCAAAGGGAAGGTAAGAACAGAATCTGTTCAAGTTGTAAGGAGACAACTAATGTGGCATTTGAGGTATCAGTGATGCATTCTGTATTATTCACGGCCGTGACTCTGATATGGCTTGTAGGTTTTCTACGTTTTCATTTGCTAAATTAGGTGGGACATCACATGAAGAGTAAAGTAGTCAGTGAAATGTAGAAAGGTTTAGATCATGGTGATCACACAAAGCTTGCAGACGCCTTTCCACAAAATGTGAGTTGCTACAGAACTGATTTTTATGTTAATTTACTAGTGAATAATTTAAAAAGACCTGTTTATTTTTTAATAAAAAAGAAAGATATAAATTGGCTGAGTGTTCCTAATGTTACTTACAGCTGCCCTGAGCAGATGTTGGGGACTCTTAGTGGTATGCGAGACCAAAATAAGTTTTATGAATAAACAAACAATTTCTTTTTACTACCAACTCTTGCAGGCTGATTCTCTCCCAAATTCACAATAAATGGCTTTTTAAAGTCTCTTCATAAATAATTACCTTTCTTGTGCACTTTTTTCTAGGCACTTGGATTTTAATTACAATGATGAACTGTTTTAATAAGTTGTTAAATAATTTTATCTTTTTAGGGCTGAATCTGTTTTCCATTTCTCTTTGACCTCATTGCTTTCTGGACTTTCAATCCTTTTAATTCTTCCTAATTCACTTGATATTGCACTTTCACTCCCCTTAATAAATTCACATTGGAGAAGCAAACAGAATGCAGCATCATCTTTTTATTCTGTGCTCCATGCACATACACCCACCTTAGCTTGCTGGTTAACAACAATCTCCTGTTACTCATAACCATTTTGTTTAACTCATTCATTTTGATCGCTGTAAGTTTGAAAAGATAGGGAATTAAATGGAGACAATGAGGTTTTGCATTGGAGTAATGTCTGGGGGCCTTAAAGCACTCTGCAGAAAATGGCTAGAAAAAAGAACACTGATAGATAAGGGATGTGCAACACTGCTACGCTCACCTTCAGACCTGTGTTTTCCCATGTAAGTAATTATTAGGTACCTATGTATGTAATTTGATGTAGAGAAATGCTGAACACATAATTCCCCATGACTTCAGCTGTGATTCAGTATCTGTGAAAAACAGCTGCTTTATTGGAATGAGTTGATCTCTATCGGTAGGCGGGGAGAAGAGCCAAGTGACAGGTTTTTAAAGAACCTGATTTTTTTAGTCTTATTGCATGATCAAGATTTACTTAGTTAAAAATGGCTCCTATTAAAAACAAAAACCCCACAACTGTTACAGTTTTTGAACTTTTAAACTTTCATAGTTTTCTTTCAGTTCATGTATGTCTCATGAACTCACTCCTGACACAGAGTAATTGGGGTCACTACAGGTAATAAGAATACCAATTTGTGTATTGTTAGAAGTCACGGTAAAAAGGCTTTACTTTTATCGAGTTCGGGTCTGTCATCATCAAATATCTGTATCTTTGGGGTGCAGCCTTGGGTAGCTTTGCATGCTCTTGTGCTCTGTATGACCCAGACCACATTTAGGACCGTGCTCAAATGGAGCTCAAAAGTACTGCAACTTCATGCTATCTACATCAGAAGCCTAGGAATACAGAATCATAGAATCATAGAATCATAGAATTGTAGGGGTTGGAAGGGACCTCCAGAGATCATCGGGTCCAACCCCCTGCCAAAGCAGCTCCCTAGGACATTTCACTGAGATAGGCATCCAGGCGGGTCTTGAATATCTCCAGAGAAGGAGACTCCACCACCCCCTGGGCAGCCTGTCCCAGTCTCTGTCACCCTCACTGGGTAAAAGTTCTTCCCCATGTTGGTGCAGAACTTCCTTGAAGCCATTGCTCCTTGTCCTGTCTCCACAGACCACTGAAAAGGGGCTGTCCGATTCCCCCTGCATCCCCTGCTTAAGATAATTGTAAACATTAATTAGGTCCCCCCTTAGTCTTCTCTTCTCAAGGCTGAACAGTCCCAATTTTCTCAGCCTTTCCTCATAGGGGAGATGCTCCAGGCCCTTAATCATCTTCGTAGCCCTTCTCTGGACTCTCTCCAGGAGATTCCTGTCCTTTTTATACCAAGGCGCCCAGAACTGGACACAATACTCCAGGTGGGGCGTGACCAGGGCAGAGTAGAGGGGGAGGATCACCTCCTTTGACCTGCTGGCCACACTCCTCTGGATGCACCCCAGGGTCCCATTGGCTCTCTTAGCCACCGAGGCACACTGCTGGCTCATGGCCAACCTGTCATCCACCAGGACCCCCAGGTCCTTCTCCACTGAGCTCTTCTCCAGCAGGTCATCCCCCAGCCTGTACTGATAGAAACGGTTGTTCCTTCCCAGGTGCAAGACTTTATAACCGTTTGCACCAGTTAGGGTTAGGGTTAGGGTTAGGGTTAGGGGTTAGGGTTAGGGTTAGGGTATAGACCAAGCAAGGGTTAGAAGGAAGGGTATAGACCAAGCAGTTGTGCTTCCTGGTGTGACGCTGACACTGTCGCTACTGTGGCAGTTTGGCAAGTGATAACTTGGTAGAACACAAGTCATTGATAGCAAAGCGAGGCTCTGAAAGTGCTGTGCAAAGCTGCAAACTTGAGATGGATATTTATGTTTTTCCTGTAAGAAAGATATAAAAAGTGATGTCTTGACAAATGCAGACATTTAATAACTTGCCACTAAATACCTTTAACAAAAGGACAGTTTTGATAGTCTGTTTCTTTCGTTTGCGGCATTTTGGTAAAAAGAGTCAAGTGCCAAAGTAAAAAAAAAAAAAAGCTAATACATATTTAGTATAGATTTTTAAAAAGTAAAACCTATGAAAGGTAGATGTGAAGATTGAAATAATAATTTTCATTTTGCCTGTGAACTAATGAAACATGCGTTTCTATGTCAGTTTCAATTATTTTTTAACGAAAACCCAGGCTGTAGTTAATCAGACTGTTGGTCCTTTTGGTTTGAGATGCTCACCATGATTGCAGTCCATGACCAAATCAGTGTACAGGCTGTTGATAAATGGGAGTGGGGAAACAATGCCCTAGCATTTTAAATACATTTTCATGAGTTGCTGCCTATTTCTGATGGCAGAAATTTGATTTTCTTCATTTTTTAAAAGAAGTGCTCAGTAGATTGTTATGCCAGAAAAGTCTGTCTGAATTTATCAGCAGCACAACTTCATAAAGCATCTCTTTGAAATGAAATTGTTAGTTTTGCCATGTAAGCATCATTAATAATACAGTGGGGGGAGAGAGAAGATTTCATAAAAAACAAAAGTGTGTCTTTCCCTGACCCCCAGCAGAGAGGTGCCTCCTGCTTGGAGTGTGGCTGCACAGTCAGAGGCTTTGGTGGTTTTTTTCTTGGAGGGGACTCACAGGCTTTTTGATATTCAGCCTGCCTGAAGAGCTAGAAACCTTGTAAAACAACCCTGCTGTCAGTGGTGAAAATGTCTGTCAGTACCTGGAAGTTCTCACCCACGCTGCGGCCTACATGCTTGGGCTTTTGCTGTTTTGCCAGATGTCATATTATCAAGATGGGGAAAGAAGGATGAAACACTCTGAGGGGCAAAATCTTCTGGTAAGGAGGAGGAGCTGCAAGTAAGATGGGTACATTTTAAAAAGAGACATGGCTTGCCATTTTCCTGTGCTTCATTGTGGGTAGGTAAGGCCTTCTCGGGTGTTACCCTTTGGGTATTCGTTGTAGCAGGAGAATGCCCAATGCCTGCACCCAGGAAGTCTGACATTGAACATATGTCTTTGTCAGTTCATTGTATTGAAGCCTTTCTAGTATCATAAAAATGAAACTAAATGCTAAGTGCCTAATGCTTTCCTAGTTATAGTATGATTACGAGAAGTACATCCCTCTACACAGGCTGCACTTAGTAGCCCCTAAGTAGCCCCTAAGTAACCTGTACTACCTGATTTGTAAAAACCAGGAGGAAACAAACACATCAAAGATGAGTCTGGTGAGATTTGGCACCTTACTGTGGTGGGGTTTTTTTCAGGCAAAGCCAAAAGCTTCATGTTGGCCACATAGCGCTCTTGGGAAATGCCTTTGATATGAGAAGTCCCCCAAGTGCTTCAGACTTCACCACTGCCAGCTGCCTTTTTTATGTGTAGGGAACAGAGTGGAAAAGGGGCTGATGCTGGCTGTTTGTCCTCTGAATGACAAAGAGCATGGATGCTGGACAGATTCTGACTGTGGCATTAAGACTTGACTTTTAAATCTCAAAAATCAATCCTGCCTTTCTCTGGGTTAGAGTCAGAACAGAATCTTAAAATGTCTTTATCATAAGGTGTTGAAAAACACTCAAAATGACATTGAAGTGTCATGATTTTGGCTGTATTATGTATGTTGGGTTTTTTTGTAATCTTTAAAATTCATATCACCTTCTTGATAAAGTAGACTGATTTTCTACTTGCCTCATTCAGTGTGGAGTATTTCAGAATGGATTTCAAACAGCTATTTCTTCAATTTGAGTAATTTTGTTACAAGCTAATAGACAATATGTAAGCATACTTTTATGTTAACATATTTGTTTCAAAGTTGCTATCAACATTAAAAAGCACAAAGCTAAATGTGGTTGCTAAAACATGGCATGCAATATGCCATGTAGTGCTGTGATTCTAAGCAGCCATGCATATTTATTATTTTCTTCCAAATTGTAGTGCAGTTACTGGTATTTATGTCAGGGTTTTAAGTCTGTATCAGGTGTATAATATGTCATGTACTGGACAACATTTTGAGTGACTGAGGTGCATTGATCCAAACCCAAGAATGCCAAGAATGGAAGAGCCTGTCCTAGATCAGTGCTGTTTTAATTATATCATAGTTTAGGGTAGTTTATCATTGTTTAGATTACTTTAAGTGTGAACAAGTAAACAGTGCAATTGAATTCAGTGTTTGTGAAGGAAGCTTCATGGGTAAGATTTTCCAACCCGGTTTAGTTTCTCCCATAGTATTTTACTTTTTCATCCAGCCCAGGAGCAGGAGCATGGGGCTTAGTGCTGAGAACCTGAGTGCCTGCATCTCATCTGAGAGGAGAGGCCAGCCTTTAAGTTGCTCCTTTACAGGGCAATGACCTGCTTTAGCAGTAACCTGCACGTTTACTGGTAGAGCAGTGAGAATGATTGTCGTGGTTCCTTCTCAAACACCCAGCATTCCTGTAGCTGCAAGTGATGACTTTTGAATGTTAAGGTGATCTGCAGAATTCAGCTGTTACTGTCTTCCAGGCAAAGACTCAGGACAAGGCGTTGAAAGATGTGACTGCCTTTTCTTGAAGGTAGCTGCTGTGGAATTGTGGAGATGACTGTGGTGGTGGCAGCAATGAGAGGGAGCAGGGCTGCTACTCTGTGCCACCAGGCATGCTGTGGAGAACTTTCACTAGATTTTATGCAGGTGCTGTGGCTACTCTGGCCACTAGTGCACTATCCAGGCTTTTTTAAGTTTTCTGTGGTTTTTCTCCCGCCCTTAACTCTTTAGATGTTTTGGAAGCTGATGGAAAAACTCACATCTTAAACCTAACAGTAATCAACTGATTCTATCTCCATGTACTGCTTCTGACGCTCCTTTGGCTGTGTTCTCTCTTCTCTCCACTGGATAAAATGCACCATGGCTGCCTGCTTCAGTTTTGTCATGGGTATCATGCCAGAGGAGAGGTTGTAGGTTTGGGCATCAGGGGCCAGTGCTGTGCCACCAGCACTTCCTCCTGCCCTGGGAGTGCTGAGATGTGCTCTCAAACTAAGCCTATGTTAGAGTAGAGGAGATTTGCACCAATGACTCTTGTATTTTGTCTGTTGCTCAAAATCAGAAGGATTGTGGCAAAAAATAGCCCACAACATAGTCTGTGAAGGAAAACATTGTGAGTGGATAATCTGAGAGGAAAGGTGTATTTTTTTTCTCAGTGATTATGGTAAGGTGAGGATTAGGTGTTGGGATATATTGATTGATTCTTCTTTCTACCTTTGGCTCGTTGTGTGTCACTGGGTGAGCTGCTTAACCAAGTCCAGTAATGCCACCTGAAAAGTGAAATAAGGTTAGTATAGGTCAGACACTGGAAAGCCCTTGAGTGTAATACATGGGGGACAGTTTTAAAGAAGAAAAACAAGATGTCAGTAAAGAAACATGGAATTTAACAAGCAGATAATGATACAATGATTCCTTATGCTTCTTAGAGGTCCCACTAGTCACTCTTGGGAGGACGTCCTGCTGCTTGCTTTTTGGGGAGGAAGAGGAGTGGCTGTTCCAGCAGCATGTAATTGTCTGAACTGCTCCTGCACCCTGGCATCTCCCAAAACTGCTTCTGCCTGACAATATGAGAGGGGACTGGGAGTGTGTTTCCTCCTGCACGTTAGTGTGGTTTGAAGTGTAAAGCCAAGAGTCACCATTGACAGGGCTTCCAGCTGTGGCCTTTGAGCCTGGAGCACACGTCAGTTAGTTATCTTCTCTTTCACCATACTGAATAGGGATTAGATTGGAAGGAATGCTCTAAAAATAGAAAGAGTCCATGCTATATAGCTGAGCAACTGAAGGTGGTATGAATCTTTACGTTAAGCCTTCTAAAGAAACATGTTTTAAATGAACACACAAGAAACTAATACTAATTAAGTAATAGTATTCTATGGAGACCTGTGGTAGACACTATAATAGTGCATTAGCGAGCCATGCATAATTCAGTGATGCTGAGTTCTTTCAGACATCATCTGCAGGGAATTTGCATAAGTATGGACTTAATAATTTGTCCCTTCATGTGTGCATGTAAGTGTTCCTAAGAGCATCATTTGGCCTGCAGAATGCCCATTACCAGAGGTGGTGTACAAGAGAGAGGAAGCATCCATTCTGAGTCTTGAAAACCAAGCTGAGATGGTGGGATGGGTCATTAGAAAGGTTGTCTTATTTGCAAACAGACATTAAACATAGAGCCCTATGATGAGATTTTTTTTTCCTTTACCCTCTCTACAGGCACTTTCCCAAAATGAATTTGGAAAACCCATGCAGTTCACAGAAGACCAAGTTATAAGCTAGCATTTTTTGAAATGGCACCTTAGACATAGGTGTGTGAAAACATACATAGGCACCTAAACAAGCAGTCTGGCAGTGTAGCTGTGTGTGATGTGGTTAAAGCTACTTAGTGAGTTACTGCCAAAGTGAGTTGTCACAGCTTCATATTCTCTTCTGCTCCTCAACAGCAAAGTTCAGCTAGCAGGGAATGTATTTCATCTTGCCACTGGAGAAGGGTAAGGACATGTAAGTGGACAATTATGATGACTCAACTGACAAGAATTAGCTACTACATTAGCTTTTTGTATCTTGCCCTGCCTTTTATTTTCAGGTTGATAACCTGACTACCCTAGTCAGGCTAATTGTATGTGAATTTAAGGCCCTTATTTTAGATACTCATAGAGTAGAAAGATGACTTGCTAATGGGGCTTTATGCACATTTGATAATGCGCTATTTTATCATTGCTACTAAACAGCAGAGGTTTTTGCAGGTCCCCTCAGCACGCCTCTTTTTGCCATCAGTCCTAGAAGTCTTGGAAGGGTACATGTTTATCCTGTGTCACCACATATTGTTATATCTGAGTTGCAGCAACCAAGATATATTTGTGCTCATTGCAAGTACTTACAAAGTAGTATGACATAATTGTCCCTCTGCAAGCATCTCTCTCTAAACTCTGGTTTAAAACTGCCAGACGCATCTTTGTTCTTTATTAAAAGCAAAGCAACAACACAGTCTGTAGTTATCAGGAGATAATCGTTCCCCAAGGGCATTTGAAGCACTTCACAACCAAAAGGTTGTGATTACTCCACAATTGCTATACTGCTTATTATTCGTTATTGCTTAATTATGGAACCAGAGTGTATGTTTCCTGGATGCTGTCATCTAAGTAAGATTCTCCAGTTCTCATGCTCTGCTTCGATGTTATGTGGACTGGCAAGTTTTGTGGTGTTTTGAGATGATACAGGGGGTAGCAGTAGGATGGGCCAGGCATGGCAGCTCTTCTGGCCTTCCAAAGGCCAGGGCTTTCAGTCTCGGCCCTGCCTTGTGCAAGTCACTCAGCTTCTGTACACCTCAGCTCTACACCTCTGCTCAGATGCTAACATAAATAAGGCAAGCTGGTCTAGCAGAGGGTGTCCCTGTGCATGGCAGGGGGTTGGAACTAGATGGTCTTCTAGATTCCTTCCAGCCCAAACCATTCTGTAACTCTTTTTAGAGTGTGCACATGTGGACTAAGTAAAAGCATATATTTGAGTTAATGCTTAGGTTGTAGTGAGACTTTAATTTAGGGTTAAATATATTTCACTGGTCCTCTGAGGAGGATCATTGATCATTAGCTCACAAACCCTGTTTGTGGGACAGCCCACATTCAGCTGGCTTATTTTGAGCAGTCTGTGGTGAAGAGCAGTGGCTGAGGGTTGTGCATGTATGGGGGTTGAGAGCACAAGGGAAGAGGGCATTTAATACCTTAAAATGCTCTAGCTGAATTAAAATTTGATGAGATATGTGACCCCAGCCCAAGTGATCTGGCTCCAAAAGGCACTGAGCCCTTGGCTGCTCTTGGCCAGAGAGAGCCTCTCAAAGAGAGGCTGTGGCACTGTTCGCATCTTTTAAGGTTTATTCAGATTTCCACCTCTGGTGAAAGCGCGCTGATGCAGTTGGTGCTCTCCAGGCTGTGGTGCTGTACTGTACCACACAGGGGTGGGTTTCTAGGTAGGCAGGATGCCCACCTGAAGCAGGCCTGTAACATTGCTGTGTCTCAGAAAAGCTTTGATGTTTCCACTCTTTACCGATTCAGCGAGTCTTACATGACTCGCCTTCTTGAAAGGCAATGTACCGTTGTACTTACACATTGGGAAAGAGTAGAAAGCATGGCCTTTCCCAGGCTCACTGGACCTAGAAATCTACCCTGAAGAACTCATATTTTTAAGTCTTTGATTTAACGTTTCACTGCTTCACGGAACCTACTTTAAGGAAGGGGAAACCCACACAGAATGTATTTTAGCATTAGCCTTGATTCTTTAAGTGTATACGTTCTTAGGAAGATGAGAAGGCTGGTAAAACCGAGTTTTAAATCATCACCTAAGTTTCCAGATGAAAATCCTGCTGAACTCCATTCCTTAGACTTGTTTTTGAAAACTTGAATAAGAAATAGACTGGGTGAAACTCCCTTATTGTTACAAGGTTGGCATAAAGTCTAGTTAATGAGGTGCTTTTTACGTCCGTGGTTGATTTTTAAATCTCCCTTTTCATTCCTGAAAACTAAATGTTAATAGCACCTTCCATTGTGGCTCGCTCTGCTAGCATGCTGCTTCTGTCTTCTTCAAGAGGCTGCATGCAATCCTGCTAGCAAACTCTTGTGTCATAAATAGAATTTGTTCAGGAAATAAAAATGTATTGTTTTCATTGTTAGAGGATGCTACTAAATTGGCTGTATGTTTGTCTAATAATCACATCTAAAGCTGATTATTCTGGTAATAGCCTTAAGATATTATTTAAAAATAAATATATAAATGCACTACTTTTGAACTAATAGTAGTTTTTAATCTCTTCTTGTTTCTATGAAGTCTGAATGAGATTTTCAAAATTGAATAATAATTTGATCCGTTAATCTTTTGAAGCTAGTAATTTTATTTTCCCCTCTTTGCAGTCTCTGAGGCTCGCAAATGAATAGAGCTTCATTACTGGAGTCTGCATTTAATAACCATTATCCATTATCTTGTAATTAAGACTCCCTGTAACGAATCATGAGGACAATGCAAAAATACATAGTACATTTCTTTAATGAACTGGAAAATGTTCATCTTGTTCTATTTAGTAATGAGTTGCTGAATAGTCGTTAAATCCACTGGAGAATAGAGCTAGATGGATTTTGAAGACTATCTTGAGTTTGTGGTTAATCTATTAGAATTAAAATTTCATCTTCTATTTTTATCAACAGCTGATTAGAAGTCATTCTGTTTGACCAAATTGATTAGAAGACCATATACAAGGGCAGCTGTTGTTTAATGAAAGTTTTTAATGAAACTGTACCACAGAGACTTGTAATTATAAGACTTATAAAAGCTTTGACTTACCTTAGACTAGAAAAAATGAAAAGTATTGCACTGAAGGACTTTAAGTGCTACGTTTTGAAAGGGAAATTAAAAATATAATTTGGTATGTTGAAGTTTCACTTCCACTGTTACTTGTTTTAATGTGACTATCAGATGTCCGCAGTGTCTCTCTGGGAGGGAGCAGCTCTGAAATGTGTAACTCAATTGTCTCTCCTCTGTGCTCCCTTCCTTGCAGAGCTCCATCAGCTACTAATTGCCTCTTTTGCACATTGCACTTTCTCTGGAGTTAGAACTCTCTTTTCATAGGTATCTGTTTCTCTCCAGAATGAGGATTGTCATGGGAGGGTGCAATTTAATCACCAGCGGGCTGCCGAGACGGGAAGCCTACGGAGAGCACCGTGGTCTTACAAGACAGGATGTTAGTATTACCCTTCCCTTATGTTTAAACCACAGGGTGCAGAAACACACCTAGCTTTGTGTGAGCTTCCCATCAGGCTGAGGCCGAGCTGTGTGCCAGTCGGTCATGTCATTGCGGATACGGGTCTCGGGAGCACAGCCTCGAAATGTAGTCTAGGCAACTCTTTAGTTCGAGCCAGTAGTGAACCTTTCCTTGCTTGGCTCTAGGGGATGTTGTAGAGGCATCATCATTCAGGTAAGAGACAAAATGGACCCTAAGCCAAATTTGAAGTGGAAGCAGATGCAGTTCCAATTGACTTAAGTGGATGATGCGCTACTACACGATGTTTGAATTAGCCCTACTCTTCTCCCGATTACTTCTGATAATTAATGATCCCACAGTACACCTTTTCTAAGAAGTAGGTTCCCAGGGATGAAGTGTGCCCTAATGCAATTAAGGGATTTTTGTCATTGTATTGTGTCAATGCAGGATCATACTCTGCAAGGCAATTTTTTTTTTTGTTAGCTTCTTAGCTTTTTGTTATGTTGTGCTGCAGGATTTGTTTTAAGCCAGCCCAGAAGTATAAGAAGGCACAAGAACACTACAGAAGTATTCAGGACATGCAGTAGAGAATATTGTTCACAAGTGAGAAACCTGAAAAAAATAAGCCAAGGCTAGCTCTTCTTCTTTAAATAACACAGTGTTTTGACCTTATTACTGCATTATATCAGACCATGGCTTTAAGTATAGTAATTTGCAATGGGAAAATTGCAGAATGCGTAAGAAGGGAGTTTTTCTCCTATTTACAGTATTGCACAGCTGGATTTGTAAATATATGTGGGATTTCTTTTCCTTTCACTTTAAACAGCTGCAGGTCATACAATGATAGACCATCAAATGTGAGATTAAACAGATGCAAAGTTAAAAAAAAAATGATGAAAATTGTTCCTATGATCCTTGGGAAAATACTGAAATGCTGATTTATATGCAAAATTTGTTCAGTGGCAATAATTTCCATTGTTGTGGTTAGTCAAAGCCATTCCTGTTAATGTATGTATACACGTATACTCAGTAACTGAACAAGAATGTATATTATATTGGGCTGTCCTGAAGAGGTTGTTGGTCTGATAGCTAGAGCTGGGATGTTCATTTAGCCGCTGGAATGTCTGACTTGCTGTGAAACTAGATGGGTGTCATCCTCCTCCTCTGTGTTCGACCAAGTCAAGGTTAGCACAGACACCATAGAGACAGATGTACAAAGGAAGGCTTCATAATTTCTGTGAAGCATAAGGAAATCTTTGCAGGGTGTGCAGAGATGCTCCTGTTTTAAAACTATCATAAAGCTATTTACTTCCATACAGGTTCTGATTTTATAAAGACATCTACAGGAAAGGAGGTGGAAAACGCGACCTTTCCAGTCGGTGTAGTCATGATGCGAGCCATTAGAGAGTTCTACTGGCAAACTGGAAACAAGGTAATTCTCACTCCCTTTATAAAAATTAACCACAGGCTCACTCAGAAGGAAATAAGACTGTAATAGTTTCAAAATGCAGAGCATATAAATCCACACACATTAGCTTACTTAGTGGCTATTTGAGCAATATGTAATGGGACTTCTCTCTTGTATTTCTCACTTGATTTGGTAATATTTGTATTCTTAAAAAAAAAAAAAAAAAAGAAGCAGCATTTCTGGCTTTCCTCCCTTGAATAACTGTCACTTTGTTCCCTGAAAGCTCATACAATCTTGCTGCATCTCCTGCTGTATTTGGGTTTGAGTTTTGTCTCACCATTTAAGGTATTTAAATGGTAATGTCCATTAAAACCAGGGCACATCTCAAGCTGACAGTGACTGGCGTACTCCCGTAAACCTCAGTGGAGCTATAAAAATTTATACCCATGGAAAGACTGGCCAGTGCACACAGCTGTATTTTCAGACTTTGCTCTGGCAACTCAAGGGATAAATTCTCTTTTCTCCCTTGCCAAAGGGGCTTTCCAAGGGGAAAAGAAGGCTGATCCAGTTGGATCCTGTTGTCTGGGAGGGATGGAGAGAGGGATGGATGGACAGACAGACAAGAACCAGAATAACTTTATGTCCTGGTACACAACATTTTCCTATCACTCTCAAGTGGTGTCAGTGGAGGCAAGGAGCTGGGGGACACACCATACCACAGAGCCACAGATGTGCATCCATCCTTGGGCTGAAGCAGTGGGAAAGCAGGAGGTTATCCAGGACAGCTTAAGCCACCTCTGTCCTCCTCTATCTGTGGCCAAGTGAGGGATGCCAGTTAGGTCTGGTGCTGGTGTTCAGCAGTGGGCTTTGTCCTCACTTGCAGCCTCAGGAAAGGAAACCATATCTCTAGCTAAAACCCTCTCCCCGTTTCTGGGTCAACCTTCTGTCCTCTCCATCTCATCCTTTTGTCCCTTCTGTGGGTGGTCTTTCAAGGTGTGATACTGGGACATGGGATGAGCAGCAGGGTAGGGGCTGAGATGGTTTTAGACACTTTTGGAGCACATTGACAGCAGGTTAGATGTTTGTCCAGCTGGTCCCTGTAGTCATCTAGATGAGGCCAGCGTCAATCCCTGGGCTCTCCTCACTCCTCCCTTCCCCTGCCTGCATCTCCCTCAGCCACACAACTCGAGCAGCTCCCAAAGTCTTGCTTCTGCAGCAGAATCATCACTGCTGCCAACCTGCAAGAGATCCCCGGGGCTGGGTGACTCACCTCTGCACCCCTGCTGCTGGCGGGAGCTGTGTGCCAGAGGTTGGGCTCTGCTGCATTAACTCAGCTTTGTACCTATAATTGGATATAACTGTTGAATTCACCTTTTGCTTTAAAAGGATGCATTCATGGTATAAAATGTGTTATTAAGAATGAGTGCTTATGGCTGCGTGCATGTGTGTGTCAGTGAATTAGATGTAAACTGACTTCATGTGCTTTTATTAACTGAAGACAATATTATCAGTGACAAGAGATTTCTAAATGGTTTCTTTAACAAACTAATTTTGCTGCTGTAGGGATGCTTTCTAGCAAGGCGTTGGCTAGGAAAAACAGGTTAATACAGAAATTAAACTTCTTCGAGGAAAGGAACAAGTTGCAGAGTAACATTTATTGAATGATAAGCTGTGGTGGTGATATGAAAAGTGTGGAATATAATGGGAAATAATCTTTTCCTGTCATTATTGAAGGACATACATAAATTGGTTTTTCTGTTGGGAAAACCCCCAATCCAGAAAAACTTATTACTTTTAATAATATAAGGTGAAGAGAAAATTCTTGAGGAGATGAACTTATTAAGCAAAATAATGAAATGCTGTGAAACAGCAGGAAAGTGGTAGCTGGACTTTGTACTGCTCTTGAATTAAATTCCAACACCCCCTCTTCCTCTTTGCGTTTTTTATGGCAGTCAGATGTGCCGTTTGGAAAGCTGGTAGATGGAGGAGAGGACAGGCTTGTCTTTGTCAGCTTTTTTTGCAAAGAAAGGAGCTTTCAGAATTTGCTGAAAGGGGAAGGAATTCTGCATGGTGTTTTAAATTCTCTTATTAACTCTATTTTACTTGGTTTTGCAACAGATTATCTCAAAGAGCTGTAACATTTCTGGGAAGAAATCTAAATTTGAATTTCATTAGAATTTCTCTTCCTGAGGGAAAATACGTTCCCACTATTTTAATGTATTGTCTAGAAGATGCTTTTCCACTTGCTGTGGTTTAAATTCCTTTTAGAAATCTAATGTTAACAGGTGTGTGTGTATGCTCACACATCCGTCTGTCTGTCCATCTGTCTGTCCATCCATCCATCCATCCATCCATCCATCCATCCATCCACAAAAACACAGTCTTCATGTTTTGGATTAATCAAGCTTTTTCTGTCATTGTTCTTTATGATCTTCCTGGGAATACGCTGTTCTCATAATACTTCGGTGTGAGAGAAGGATTTGCCCTGTGTTTGCTTGTCCCAAAATCACTATAAAAAGAATTTACCAAGCACATTAAAAGAAGATACTGTTAGATTCCGCTATCACATGCATAAGGTACAAGGAAACCTTGAAAGCAGTGAGGTTCCAGGAGTGTGCCTACAGAAATCAGAGCGATGATTCTTGCAGAAGGCATCTAATAGGAAGGAGTACCCCAGGTAAAGGTTTATGGCAGAGGGAAGTGCAGGGAGAGAGTATCACTGTGTGCTACTGTACAGATCATTCAGATTCAGTTTTTTTCTCCCTCTTTTGATGCAGAAACACTTTTTTTCTAATTCTCCTTGTTTTTCATGAGTTTTACAAGCTGCTGCAGGCTGACATTTTGGGTAATGCAGGAGACCAAATTTTTGATGAGGGACTCAATGGCTGCATGTCACAAGCTCTGTTCTCAGAATGAGATGCATTTAAAAGGCACGTAAGCAAAACACTAGTTCTAGGGGTGCAGGCCAAGTCACCTCAGTGCTGGCTCTGCACAGCAGGCTGATCATGGGATCCAAGACATACTCTACCTCAAAAGTAGGTTCTTCTTGATGTGTGTGCCTCTACATACATGGCAGTTCACCTGACCAAAGATGACACACATCTCACATCAGGTGAGATGAAAGCATATCCAGCATGTGATGGGAGGGAAATTTTGTGGTTTCTCTGAAGCACTAAACTTTCAATTTTTGGTAAAGACAGACCAAATTTAATTCACATCTAGGATGTTTTACTGAAAATTAAACCTCTGAACAGCCCAGTCGTGTAGAGCTGTGGTACACAGGCTTTTTATAAAGTGCAACCATCTCTTACTGCTCTCCACATGTGTCAGCAGCCTCACGTGCTTTATTTCAGCTTCTTTAGAGTTATGTTATTGCATGTGTGTTTGTTGTTATATATTTGGAATGAGACTCTGACACGGCCACTAGGTGATATGCAGATATCCCAAGTCCAACCTAAATCTCTTGGCCTAATATGTGCTGTGGGGGGTGGTGAAGTCTCCTTCTCTGGAGATATTCAAGACCCGTCTGGACGCCCACCTGTGCGATCTGTCCTAAGGAACCTGCTCTGGCAGGGGGTTGGACCCAATGATCTCTGTAGGTCCCTTCCAACCCCTATGATTCTGTGATACTCACATTAAGCCTCAAACCCACCTCCTGAGAAAGTGCCCTGGGGTCAGAAGTATTTCTCCCTCAGTTGCCGTCCCTTGGGATGAAGATGGACTCTGTTGCAGTGCTGACTGGGGCTCGATAGCTCTCGGCACTCATCTAGAGCTTATGCTGTTTACAGTCAGGTACTTACTGAGTAGTTACATGCACCATAGGCACTTTGAGATGGCAGGTGCTGGTTGCTCTTCTGGGGTTGCTGATGAATAAAAACATGTATTGCACTTCTTTTTTTTTTCTTTTTCCTATACAAAGGTTGGATTTAAACCTGCTGGGGGCATTCGGACGGCTAAAGAAGCTATTACTTGGCTTATGCTGGTGAAGGAGGAGCTGGGTGTGGAATGGCTAACACCAGAGCTTTTTCGCCTGGGTGCCAGTAGTTTGCTGGAAGACATCGAAAAACAGGTTAGTTGTTAATGGTTTTCAGCTTGGTGGAGAGAAAAAACAGTTTTTCAAAAGGTGCTGGCTTACTGGTTTTACAGAGCGTGCTTTTTGGTGCTGTTTAAAAGATAATAGAACAAACATCTAATTCATTATTAAGTACCAGTTCACTTCCAGCCTAGTATTTCTTTAAATTTGGCCTGCCTTTGCAGACATCTGGGACTCTGATATTCCAGCATCTGGCAATTGCCTGGGCCAGGTTTTCAATGCCCTGAACAAAGAGGCTCAGTTTGTACATATATGGACTCTTCTGCCAGTGCATGGTGGAGCACTCCCTCGTGCTCCTGGCTGTGGCCAGTTCAGCTGACCCTCAAAATATCTTGCAGACCCTTTGTGTCACACTGCAGCACACAATATATTTCCGTGCTGTGGAGGAAGTCACATCTCATCCTACATCCTACATGTGGTAATGCTGATAAAGAAGTTTTTACATATTGATTATTTCCTAGGAATGAAAAGCAATTGCCTCCTACAAAGCCTCATTTTTCTAGTTGCTTTTATTTTTGTGCAGGCTGGTCACCATGTTTCCTGTCAGTGTCAATTTTTAGTTCCCATTGGGGAGAAGGGTTCTGACCTGTCATGACCTACCTCACTGGCGCAGGGTGTCAGCCCCGAAGGATACAGCATGGTTGAGAGTAGTGTGGTGTCATAGGAACTACTAAACCATTAGGGCTGCTGAACTTCACTCCTATGTGCATTAAACCCAGGAGATGGAGTGATCCCAGCTTTAAGTAATACAAAAGTTTGAGAGTCCTCGTGCTGTTGCTGCTGGTAGGAGAATGTGAGATGTAGGGGATTTGGGGGAGAAAGAAAGCATCTGTCTGTTTCCTTCCCCACCCTTCCTAGGAGCTGAAATACTGACATGTCATAAGATGTCAGAGGAATATTCATCACTGTTGAAAACCCTTGGATCACTCCTTGCCTTTCTTCATTGCCAGGCTGCCTCCTCTTTTTTTGTGACCTAAAATCATGCCCCCGATTATGAGAAAGCAGCACGAGCTTTCCTGTTGCCACTGCCACCACTGCTGAGTCTTACAACACAACCAGTCATTCTGTCACACGATTCATTCTGGTTTCTTAGGAGTGTCATCCTTTTATCTGCCAGGGCTTGCACAAATGCCCCAGTCACGCCCAAAGCTCTGCTATACTCTGCCATCCAAAAACATGTAAAGTAACATGTCCCAATCATTATATTCAATGCAACAAACAGACCTTTAAAAACCAACCAAACAAACATAGGAAATGGGGAGAACACTCCCTCACCCCCAAGACAGCACATTTGAAATAATACTTTGAAATGAGCCATAAAAGCATAAGCCATTTTGGACACTTTAAATATCACAAAATAATACCGAAATCATGAAAATCAGATTACAGTGGGAGAAAAGCATTGTCTTCTACCTGGCTGTTTTTGAAAGCTTAGTTAAAAGCAACAAGCATCTTTGCCTTCTTTCTTTTTTTTTTTTCCCCAAGCAAAGCAGCAAGAGCCCTTAGTTCAGATTCCGTAAAGATATATATATATAAAGTAATATTACATCATATATTATGCACGCACACGTACAAAAATATCCATCATCTTCATCTGGCACGCCTTTAATTTGTTACTTCCTTGACTCTCTCAGATTTATAGTCATATAAAAATTTCCTTTTTTCTTGCAGATTTTCTACCATGTGACTGGCTCTTGTGCACTTCAGCATGACCTGGCAACAGCTTAGACACAAAATCGACTCGGGATTACTTTTACAAAAGAGGTCTTTAAGCAAACAGCATTCAGAAGTCTTCTGACAACCAAGTGCATATGGTAGAATTAAAGGCCTAATTCTCCCTTCTTCATATTTTATAGTATTTAAAAATATGCTCAAGCCTGCTGGTTGTACTTGATCCAAAAGCAGGGAAAAAAATGGTAATTCTGAAATAGTTAAATAGTTAATACTTAGAGATTTTCAAAGTTAATCTTGCAAAGTCTTCCTCAGACTAGCCTGAAAGGCTTATTAATGGCAACACTGAAATACTATGAAACAGATTTAGGTGGCCTGGTAACTCTTTGCAGTCGCAGAATATGAAATATCTATGGAATGTTTCAGATTGCTAATTAAGAGCTACAGATCTTGGAACAGCTTTTCCATTCACCTCAGACAAAATCTTCTGCTACAGATGTGTTGCACTGTTAATTGTTATGTTGATTCAGTTTCAAGCAGTGTAACCTGAGAAAATGCAACTTGGCTATTGCTTGCTTTTATAAAATGTCTCTGTAGCAAAAAGCCTTTTTCTTTATTGGGTTGGTTTTTTTTTTTATTTTTTCCCCCCAAACTTGGGCACAGACATCCATATTTAGACCCTCGAATAAAGGTGGCTTGATTTCTAGAACAGCTGAGTATCCACAGTTGCTCCTGAAGTTAATGGGAGCTCTGGGTGATCAGAACAACTGAAAATCAAGCAGCCTCTATATAGGTGCCTAACTATGCATTCAGGGGCCTATTTTTAGGCATTTCATTTTTTAAAATTTTAGTCTAACTTGCTTAGAAGCTCCCGTTCCTGTCTCCTGTCATTTTCAAACACATTCATGCAAATCTTTCCATTTTAATGTTATGGGGGGTTGTCTGTCAGTTTGCAGGTGTCACTGCTATGCTGGCTGAACTTCGACTTTGCCCTTTTAAAAGCAGGTCTTTAATTTAAAAGGTGATCTGAATTGAGTCCTGTATGGGGTTTACAGCCTTAATGTAGAAGGACTTTTCTCAGAGCACATTAAGAATAATACCAAAATCATCAACACATTTTGAATATCAGACTGGAGCTAGTAGATTCATTATTTCAGAACTGCATTCTGCTCACTAACTAGAGTTGTACTAAAAACTTAATTATCTTATCATCACGACTAGTCTCACTGACTTAAGTAGGTCTCATTGGGGAAGTAAGAGGAGGAGGATTTTGCTGTAAATCAAGCTACAAGATACATTTATTACTAAGAGATCTGTGCTTCATAAAGATAATAACCCAGTTATTTATCTGGTTATACCACTTGAATCACTAGTGGTCTACCAAACACCTTGGACAGATGGGAAAGCTGAAGAGGGGATAAAAAATAGCATCAGAGAAACAACAGGAAGCACAATCCTATATGCAGTGCTCAGAACTAAAAATAGGCCTTAATTTCCCAGGAAGTAGTTCATCCAAAGCTCTCAGCCTTTTTCTGGTTTAGGCAACACAGAAAATGAGAATGAGCTGTGACTGTCATTTCACACATTTATTTTCCTAGAAAGTGGTCTTTTTTGCTACTGGTTTTCCTTCTGATTTCACCACCGGTTTCTTGAAGGAATAACCCAGTGCCTCTTTGCATATTTCGAGGAGAACTCTGCTGCTGAGCTTTGGGAAACACAGAGCCCATGACGTGAAGTCAGATCCCACCAGGTGCTCGCCAGGTTGACCCTCTGCCCTACCCTCCTCGCAGCCACACACTGAATTCTGCTGCTGTTTAGCTCCATCCATATAAATGTTACACTGTATTTCAGTGCTTGCATTACAGAGAGATTCATCTCACTTGAAAAATCCACTCCATTTTTTGTGTGGTGATGGGTTTTTTTGACATTTAGGGTGAGACAGAAGCTGGTTTTTTTGGAGATGCTTTAGTTTCTAGGTGAAGCACTCTGTGTAGTTCCTTAAAATTAATGAAGGTCCAGCTTTGCCATCTAACTATTTAACATGAGTACCTCTGAGAACAGCATCACTGTTTCCATGGGAGCTGCGTGTTGATTAATGAACTTGCCAGGAGGAATTGTTTATATTTCTGTTGACAGCACCCCCCACCCCCCACCCCTCCTTCTTTTGATGGGCTGCTGCTGGTTACTTTGCTTCAGAGGGAGAGGTTTGGCTTCCTGAGAAGACCAAGATAGCTGCTTCTGTTTTCCATGAACAATACAAGCACATGGATGTGAAATACTGTGCAACTCCAAGCCAACCAGTGTTTTGAGAGAGGCTGGACTGGAAAGTAATTGAAACATTTATTTTTTTTCTGATGAAACCTGTAGTTTTGGGAAAAAGTGCAAAAGTAAGAAAAGAAAAAAATGAAAATAAGGAAATTAAAAAAGTAAAAGTAATGGAATCTGTGAACACATTCAAATAAAGGTGATTCTGGTCTTGGGGTTGGTTTTTTTTCAGGGGGTAAGCAGAAGGCTTGGTATTACAGAGTGACTGGTTTTCTTTGTTAGCTTCTCCGTGACTCAGGTGATCTGTACTCATACTGCCTGTGGTTGTGGACACCTGACTTGACCCATCTCCTTCTCTCTCACTCCTACAGAAGCTGCTGATACCCACTAGATATTGGTCTGTTGACAGCCCTAGGTGATGGGAGGGGATAAATCTGGGCTGGGGGTCTTATCAGGAGCAGCAGGGGACCAGGCTGGAGACATACCACGAGGCAGGAGACAGCTACCAGCAGCGCAGGTCTGAGGTCCATCCTGGATGCAGAGGCAGGGGTGGAGACAGGCACTCCTGCAGTGTGGGTCAGGGAGGTGCTGAGGGCTGTGGGCTGAGCTGACGGGGAGCTTCTGGACCCCTACTGTGGGTGGGGAGAGGATGGGCAGGGCCAGAAGCATCACAGGGCTGTTTGCAGTACTGAGCTGGTGCGAGAGCCAAGCACAGTGGCGTTTTGAGCTCAGGCTGGTGGTTGTTGTCATGAGACATCCACCCCCAGCCACAGGGAGCTGGAAGTGCTCCCACAGTGGTCTCCCAGGCTTGCTGCCCTTCACACTGGCCAGCACTTCCCTCTTGTCCATCTTTCCCATCGCTGCCATTAAGTTCCAGTGGTCAAGGGGCAGTTGAGATTTATGGAGGTTGCTGCGGCTGGTCGTCACCCCTGCAGGCAGCACAGGCAAGGCGACAGGGGGTTACCTGAACTCAGTCGGGAACTGAGGAGGGGGCAGCGCTCTGTCGCTGCGCAGGCTTTGGGAAAAGTTCAGATTTAGAGCCGTGCTTCAGGCCATTAGGAAAGGAACAGGCAATTATGTGCTCCCATCTAAATATATTTCCGAGTATAACATATGTTTTCTGCAAGTCAGTCTTGTATACTAATTTTTTATTTTTATAACACTTATTCATTTAGTGTTTTAAATAGCTTCATTTTGTAGACCACATTACTTTGCAAAGCAGAGAATAAATTCAAGAAGAAAGTTGAGTAGAAACTGCAAATCTAGAAGATTCTGCATCAGCTTATTTACAAGAAGAGGGAATTGGGAGAGAGGGTAAGCTTTTTTCTGGTTTGTAGGAAACAAAGATATTAAATAGTAATTATATGTGAAGTGTACATATCAGCTGGGGCAAGTAATACTTTGATATCTTTATTTCATCAGTCCTATAAGTTCATTCTTTCATTTCCTTTGTGAAGCAGGGAACATACATTATATACCATAGCACATGCTACTGGGACAGGAAAAACTGATCTACTTTTAATTTTATTTTGCTCAATTGGAATTTTGGCTCCTTGCCTCCCCTGGGCTGGGGGGCCATGGCAGGGGGAAGAAAACACAAAACAACAACAGCAAGTTTTATCCAATTCTTGGTGAGCTTTTGCTGAAATTACTAGTGCTGGTATCTGGAAGACAGGTATAGTGTGTGGCAGGAGCAGGAAGAGGGAATTGCTTTTAATTACATGTAACCTGCCCAGGAAAGAAAACAGAATTGTCCATCTGGTCAGTCTTACTTAACAGGGCAACCAAGGATAAGAGTGTTCTTAACATACCAAGGTATCATAAGTAAAGTTACTTATTGTCCATATCTATTAAAATCCCAGAATGCTGTGACTGTGCTAAATTAGGAGTTGGCAAGACTTGTAAAGAAAGAAGCATCAGGAAAGCTTGTAGTCCTTGCACTCCCTAAAAGAGAGACTACCAGGTCCCAACCGGCTATGTTGTAGAGACCTTTCCTCTGTTCTGGACAATTTACAGATCCTTCTGCGAGGACCAACAGTAACCACTTCCCAAAACAAAGTTGTCTTAATATCCTTTAATGAAACTTAACACTGGCGCAATGAAGGAGAGCCAACAGGATGCTCTAGCCATTCCTGATCAGTCTAGTGATTTTAAGGGGTTCTGTTTTGAGCACTGGGGACATCCTGTGGATTGCTAGTTCTTAGAAATTGCAGAAAAGCTGGTCTGGAAAGAAGGACTTCCTGAGGCGTAACAGTTTTCAATCTCTGAGATCACAGGGAGTGTTTGAAAATGCTGAATTGTAAAAGTATCAGTTTAGAATTGCCTCCTTTGCTGAGATGAAAACAGAGGATTTTTGGAAAGAGCATTTGCAAACTGAGGAAGCCATACTGGAATCGACTACACTTGTTTTTCCGAGTCTTCCTCTCTCTGCGGGAGGAGTAGAGGAAGGAGCGTTGCTGGTTCTGCTGGTGGAGATTAGCAGTATCATCTCCATACAGTACAGTGTTGTATAAAACCAAACCCCAAAAGGGGTGATGGTTTGCCCAGGAAAACAAAGGAAAGCTTTATACATTGATTTTTCCGTTGCAATAGTAGCATAAGCTCTGTTTCCATTCCAAGATTTACTTGAGTTCTCACCTATTTACTAGCTGTAGCAAGAGAACAAGCCAGCCAGCCAACCAGTTCACTTCCCACCTCTGGGCCAAGGCCAGTGACCAGGCTGGATTGGTAATCTGGCTGGTTGGGGAACCTGGAGAGCAAGTGGGCTGATGGAGGAGTTTGCTAAAGCTTGCCATTGTGCCTGCTGGCTGCAGGAACCACTCCCTTCTCTTACTTCCCTGGGAGTAGAAGGTGCTAAAACTGCCTGATTACTGGTGATTACTTGGTCCGTGGAGAACTTCCCCCACCACCCTCCACCCCCAATACTCAGACCTGAGCAACCAGCTTTTGAGGAGAAGCTGGAGAATGCGTATTCTCTGTGATTTAATTTAATTACACGTAAGTTGATTAAGGATGTTATCTTTATTTCCAGGGGAAATGAAACATTCAGCCAGCATTGTGTCAGAAGGCTGGCTGAAGGCTGGTACTTCTCAGCCTTGGCTTCTTTCTACTGCCTTCAACAGAGCCTTGGGCTTTCTTCAAAGTACAGGCACCAGCTGACCCAGAGCATGATTTCTTGCTCTAACTTATTTAGAGGCCTGAATTGAACCAGAGCAAAGGAGGAGTGAGTATCCAGGCTCTGAACAACAAGTGCTTTGTGTTCTAGTTAGCACACATCTGTCCGATTCAAAAAGAACACACACACACACACACACACACACACACACACCCCCAATGCCATCACCCCATCTAATAGCTGCTGTAACGAGGCCTCTGGGAAGACAGTGATGGGAAGATGTGGATAGAGAAAAAACAGGGGTAAAAAGTGAAGTTGTGAGAAGTAAGAGAGATCATCGTCACCGCTGTTACTGCTTCACAGAAGTGTAATCTTTTGTGATCTCTTTGGAACAGGAGGTAAATAATAAAACACAAGGGAGGGGAAAATTTAAAATAAATGTACCATGTGAGTGCATGTTAAAACAGATGTCAGATTAAAAATAACTGAAAAAGAAATTCTACTGTAGGGGAAAAATTGCTTTTTCCTTCAACATTTTATATTCCACCTTCATTAGGCGGAAAGTGAAAGAGCTGTAAAGCAAAAGGGGAACTTCTGTTGTTTCCCTCTGAACTTTAAGACAGGCCTAATGCAAGCACAGGGGGATGCTCTGTGGCATGTGGTGCTGAAGCAATTCTCAGGGTGAAGCCCAAAAGCAGCAAGGATGTTAAACAGATGCACTCTGTGCGCCAAGCCCTGGGACTCAGAGCTTCAAACCTGCGGCGCCGCACATCCAGGTGGTTTCATCCTCTCCATCCTCCCCCCTTTAACTCCCTTCAGGGTTGACGAGTCCTCTAATGTAGAAAAATAAACCCTGCAATCTGGTAGGATCACACCATCCAGTAATGCCCCTCTAACTATAGATCTGGGCACCAGGGACTTCATTCTAGTTTCCTCAGCACTTTTAAATGGGTTGTTTCAGTGCTTGGTGACAGCAGAGTGGGGAACTTCTACACAAACATGTATTTTTCCCCACATGGCAGCTGGACCACACTAAAGGAGTGTCATCCTGGGTCTCTTCTAGCTAAATATGCTTTTGAATAGCATGGCCTGAAAAGTGACCTGAAAATTCATGGCCTGAAAAGTGACCTGCCCTGCTCCTGTTTAAAGCTCAAGGAGCCTTCACTAAATTCCTTGAAGATGTGATGAGGGTGAACTGGGAACCGCTACCTTTCTTGGAGGTTGTGTGTTGAAGGTTGTATGAAATTTGCTGTCTCTTGCTAAAACATTTATCATGTTCAGATTAGCTAATGAAATGAGAGCAATCTTTATATAGTTTACTACCTTATTCCTGCAGGCTTAAAAAAGAAAAAGAGATCTGTGACTAAAGCCTCAGCTTGCATGAAGAGTCACAAACAACAGCTATCTCCAGCTACCATTTCAGTCTGAATGTCCAGTGTACTTGAACAACTCAGTGGGATTCAGAGCGGGTTTATTCCTACAGTGTTTGAGTAAAATATCTTTACCTTTCCCTACTGTTATCTTGAGCAAATTCCCACAATTCTTATTTCTGTAGGACACTTAAGCTAAGAAGGAGGCAAAAGTAAAAGGCATCCTAAGTGTCATCCCCAGCAGACTGAAGGCAAAGCTGTTTCACAATTTCTGAAACTTTACTTAAACTTGTCCTAAAATGCCAAGTAAGACCCCAGTGCAGAATCCTCCTAATGAGAACCGCTGATGAGCAGGAGCCTTTTAGCGTTGACGCTGGCTTAGGATTTGCCAGAGAGGAAGGAGCAAGACCTGAAGCAGCTCTGTGCATCCAGTCCGAGAGAAATGGGTATGACAGCAACACAGAGTACGTTACTTGTTACATCTGACGTGTTAGACTGTGGACAAATGAGATGAAATTTGGATGAGGCTCTGGGCCACCTGGTCTAGTGGAGGGTGTCCCTGCCCATGGGAGGAAGTTGGAACTAGATGATGTTTTAGGTCCCTTCCAACCCAAACCATGCTGTGATTCTATGATTCTGTGTAAGACTTTGAGAGAGGTTTGCTGGGTATTAGTGGTCACTGGCTGGGAACAGTCTACCTCTGCTCACAGACTGTCCCACAGAGACCCAGGAGGGAAGCAGGGCCATCCCCAGAAGCAATGACTTCCCCAGTGAAGGTGCGTAGGCTGAGGTCTCACCTGTTCTCTTCCCATTAATCTAATTTAATTCACCTTCCACCCCCTGCTTTCCAATAAAAGAAAACTCATGGCCTTCTGCTCTGGATAAACAAATGCATAGATGAATAAAAGTCACTTCAAATAGTGACAGGAAAATATCTGTCCACTCTTTAATTTTGAGTGTATGTTTTCAGAGCTGCCTCCACCAGGAGACATTTCTTTGTTAAGTGTTAATTCCATTTCATTTTACTGAATGTGCCTGCCATTGTCTCCATTAGAGGGCTGCCGAGCAGTGTGCTACAGCCTTTTAGAAATAGATTTAAACCTGTACGTGTACTTTGGGCCTAATTTCCTGCTGTATGGCTCTCCTGAACTCAATGGGGTGTAAAACTGGTACAACACGCAGAGAGGAAGGGAAAAAAAATTAATAAAAAGGCGCAGCAGCTCAGAATAGACCAGATACACCAGTGCTTTGGGTTGTGCTGATGAGTCTGAGAACCGCCGAGATGCGGGGGCAGAATTTTAAATACGCGTGTGACGGGAGAGGCAGACGAGTGACGTAATTGCCGCTCGTGCGTTGGAACACGGCATAATTTGCCAATAAGGAGGGAAGGTTTGGGTTAGATATGAGGGGGAAGTTTTTTACAGAGAGAGTGGTAAGGGGCTGGAACGGGCTGCCCAGAGAGGTAGTGGATGCCTTGTCCCTGGAGGTGCTCAAGGCCAGGTTGGATGGGGCCCTGAGCAACCTTGTGTAGATCCAGGCCTGGAGGTTGTTGTCCCTGCCTGTGGCAGGGGTGTTGGAACTCTATGATCCCTGGAGTCCCTTCCAACCCAGACCATTCTATGATTCTGTGATTCTATGTTTCCAGGGAAGAGTAGTGAAGTGTGTGAGCAAAGCCACATGTAGAGCTTTAAATCCTTCCTCAGAAGCCACACTTATTCTAGGCAGCAGAAGTTAGAGTCCCTAATGCTTTTGTAAGAGCTGTAAATGTTATCTTCTCCATTGTGCTCCAACTGTGGCGTTGGCGAGCTAATTGCTTGGACTGAAATTTTCTAGGTAGACATCTTCCTCGGCTGAACTTACTTCTAAAAAAGAGCCAGAAAATAAAGCTGAATAAAAATGTGGAGCAGGCTGGCAGTTTTCAGCCCACACCTAGAAACTTTGGCGATTGATGAAGCTGCAGTTCCAGAGCATGAACCTGTGCCCTGATCCTCGGCACCTGCCTTCCCCGGCAGTGACATGGCCCTTGGAGCCAGGAGGAGCCGTGCAGCAAGGAAGTGGTGTTAAGTCAGGCAAGAGCTAGATTAGGGAGAGAGAAAGGCAAGCGCACAGATCAGAGAAATAAAGGAAATGAGGGGTGCTTATGCGAGCTGGGCAGTGGAAGGAAAGGCGTGGGGAGAAGGTGCCTCAGAGGAGCAGAAGTAGGAACTGGCAGCTGAAGAGTGAGAGTGAGGTGAGCCAGAGGTGTGAGGAAACTTGCCAGAAAAGCAGTGCCTCGTCAAGAGGGGAGAAATGCTGAGAACAAAAGAAAGTGGTTTGCAGATCCGATCTCCTGTCTATGAGTTTAATTTTGGGAATGGCTGGATGAGGCATTGTCACTGACAGCAGCATTCACAAGGTTGAGATAACGGTGGCAGAGGCGATCTTAGCACTTAGAGTTTTGTAACTTCAAAGTGCTTGTCCCTCCAGACCTCAGTGTATATTCCTTGTTTCTTGTTGTGGATGTTGTAAATTTAATTCATCCGAGCAATTAACTGATTTGAGGCAAGGATTGATTTTTTTGTGTGTGTGTTCTGTTTTCACAAGGCGCTTGCTGTGATGCATTGCGGTTTGTGGCTTACACATCACTAACGCAAACAGGCAGTAACATTTTGAGGGAGGTAAACCTGGACTTCTGCAATGGAGGTGAAGGTTTGAGACAAAATACTGGGATTCTATCTGGTGCACCAAACAAAACTAGCAAGTGGAAAAATTTGTAGAGTGAGTACCAACAAGTTTTTCTGTAAGTAGCGAGGCAAGGCTGCTTGGCAGCCCACCGGAGAAGCAGCAGAAGCCCCTGAGCTGGGGCCTGACTAAATACAAGACAGCTCTGTTCAGAAAGCACAAGCTTCTGCAGGGAGGCAGATGGGCTGGATGGTCTAGTGGGTGCACTCCGTCTCTAACTTCTCTGATTCTGCACAGCCTTCCCCAAAAAGCTGGCACAAAGGAGTGTCAAAAGATGCGATACATATTCATGGACATTTCTGGAGCTGCGAACTATGAAAAGAAATCAAGTCATTCTCATCCATGAACTGAAATCGAGAGTACGCTCTAATCCAAAAGGATACCAGCTCTCAGAGTGGTGTATGAAAATCTTATAAAGCTCTGCAACGCTCCATAAATAATTTCCAAACAAGAAGCTTTTTGTTTCAGTGATGGCAATACTAAAAAGGAAGAATGGCAAATAACCGTCAAAAAAGGCTGGAGCAGCCTGCACTCTGTACCAGTGTTAACTTTAATCACTGCCAGAGCTATGCACATAGTTATCAGTCATTTTTTAGAAACCACAGATGATCCTTGCAGAGGTTTAGATTAACACGGACCAGAGCCTGGTACCTTGCCAGTAGGGCACCACGTGGTGGGCAGCCCATGGAATAAACCTTCTGGCATGTCAGCACACTATAAATCCTCCAAATGAAGGAAATTAAAAAGCCAGGAGCAATTCTGAGAATTATTTATGGCTGGGGGTGCACTTAGGAGTGCTTTTATTGTCACAGGAACACTTCCTTTCACATCCTTAAGGTGACAGACCCAGTCTGCTTCCCTCCAGATTTCTTGGGCCACCCTGTGACTGCACGCAGTGTGGAGGCGAGCGCCCTGGGAGCTGGGTGATGAGGGGCGTGTGAGCAGCACCAGCTCCGATGTGAGGGTTGGCCTGAGGGTGAGAGAACTGCAAATCGGTTCTGACAGTGTAAGTATGCAAAAGACACCAGTTGTGGGTTGGGGTGGTTTGGGGTTTTTTATTTTTCTCTTACAGCAATACTACAACCATGCTCCTAAGTGCACATATAAACATTTTATAACATGGATTTGGAATAATGCTTGGAAAATAAGCTTAAGAATAGCTCCTAAGCAGAAGGTATTCTCATCAAAATAGCAGTCTGTTGCAAGTCAGCCCTTTGCTCCATGCGTAGAAGATGCAGCACTATCTGTTAGTGTAGTTCTAGTGTAAATATTACTAAATGCTTTGCTAAAATAAAGTTTTAGTACTAATATAGATATGTTTTCTTAAAAAGTGTATTCACAATAAACTGAATGGCAAAAGATTGTGGTTTGCTGGCAGATTCCTCTGTTGCCTATCTAAAAGAATAGCAGTGCCGATGTGGGTGAAAGCCTGGATATCTTCTAACAGGCATGACAGTTAATCCTGCCTAAGACAGTGATTCCCAGCGCCTTCCCAGTCTCTCCTTTGGTCATACCTTTTGGTGTTTGGCCTTGTGCCTCTTGTTCTGGGATGGCATTGTTGTGTCCCTCAGGGCATGCTGTGCACATGCACCCAGTGGGGCTGGTGGGTTTGGATCCTGTTTGGGCTGGAAAACCCTTCTGGTTGTTATTACTGCTTGTGTTGGCAGTAGTGTGGGTGATTATTTCAGGTGAAGGCTCACACATCTCCCAGTGTTGCCTGTCATCTTTAGGTGATCGTGGATACCTGTATGGATCTAAAATACATCCTCCACATGTTCCCAGAGCTGACTGCTCACAAAGGGTTAATTTTGCTTCTATCTGCTGATCTTCCTGATGGTTCTCATCCTGGGGAAGCATGGCAAAGCAACTTTTATAACTTGGTTGGGGGTCAGACCTTTGAAGCCAGTGACTCAGGACCTGTCTTATTATTCCCTGCATGTGCTTGCCAAAAGTCACTTTTCCATTGCCAGGCTCCATCAGGGTTCTTTCACCCTATTTTGGGGGGTCCGTACTCTCTTTAACCCATGCAGATCCCCACCTCCATCAGGTCCAGGCAGTGCCTCCTCCCCAGGGGTGGTGTGGGTGGACAGACAGTGTGGGGTGTAACGTGTCAGAGTGAGCACGGCGTGTGTGGCCTTGTGGGGTGCCCCCTCATCCTCCTGAGGGGTCACGCGACTTTGCAGATGTAGTAGGAGGGGGTGTGGGGTTAAAATTTTGGGGAATTACTTATGGAAGGCCTTTCTTGAGTTTTCAAGGGTTTATGTAAATGAACCCTTGTGTGGGTTATCTCTTGCACTGCTGATACTGACCCTGGGTGTATAGTTCACTGATTGCCAGTTAATTACATGTCATTAATAAATCAATAACCTGATTTGATCCTCATGTGCTTTAAACCATATGAATCGAGCAGCTTTTCCCCTGCAACAACACTAATCTTTCTTTGTCCATGTCTCAGAAATAAACCAGTGATGCTGTAAAGCATCCCCTCCCCCAACCCAGATGTGGCTTGCATGTCCCATACCTCATCCGCCACACTGAATGGAAGGGGCAGAATGAGCCAAAAAAGAAGGGAACCGGACACTACGGGCAAAGTTCCCCGTGGTACTGGAAGTGAAGTGTACAGCTAAGTGTTCTCCACAGCGGCAGTACCTCTGGGTGGGGTAGCTCTTGCAGTGCAGGGGGAGAGTCCTGTCAGTTGTACAAATTGGGCTGAAGGAAATGGGAGGCACCAGAGCTGTTTCAGATCAAGCGAGCACAAAGCTGGCCTTCAGCTTCCCCCGTGCGAAGCTCGTGCCGGGGCACCGCAGGCTCACATCTCAGCAGCTTCCCCACCTCTGCGCAGACCAGGTGTGAGTTTGCTCTCTGCAGCGTGTCTATTCTTGATCTCTCCCCGCATTTTACTGACAAGGATGCTGAGCAGTGGCTGCTATGACAGTAATGGGCACCTGTGGATCCCTATTTGATAAGGAATAACCTGAGAGTCTCTGTGTTGTAGGTTAAATGTTTCTTCTTTTTTTAATAAACTTGGATTGGTTTAGAGATGCCAAGTCGTAATTTTAGCAAGGCAGATGCTGCTGGAAATGCAAGGTGCAACAAGAAGTGATTTAATCACTGCGTTGTGTTTAAAACAAGAATCTGAGTACATGCAGTGAGGGACATTTTAGCATGTATCATCAGCTCTTTCTCAAGTTCTCCATCCTAAGTGGAGGGGCATGTCCGAAACTGTGGCCTGCGAGCCAGCCCAGTTCCTCAATGAACCCGAGGGGGTGTGATCCCACCACAAAACCCTATACGCCTCCAGTCTGGCATTTCAAGCAGCAGAATCTGAACTGCTTGTGTATGAAGTACCTGTGGTTTTGTTAGCAGGTCTGCTCATGTTGTGTGTGTCTCCCCACGCCCCACCCCCGCCACGAAATCTGCATCGAGTCTCCCAGCGGACCCATCTCCGTTGTCAGAGAGAGATCTCACTTTTGCAGTTTGTAAGGATGTGTGCCTTGTCTCGCGGGGCCGCTTCCTCCCTCCCTCTCCCTCCCTCCCTCTCTCTCTCTCCCACCCCATCAACACTCCGGCACGGAAACGGGATGCCATCAGGCGCAGTTATTAATACACAATAGAAGTGCCATGTGTGATTGTCTGCGAACGCTCCAGTGTTTTATGTAATGCAGATTTAGAGATTTCATTGTAAAGTCATTTTAAACTCTGAACTAATGGGTAGTTTGGCAACAGCTTCTAAGTATGAAATCATTATTAATTCCTTTAGTACCATAATAACATTGATTTAGATGAACTCTTATAACATAGAAATTGTATAGTATTTAGCTGTAATTAACGTCCCCTAATTAGGAAGTGTTGCCAAGTAGTTTTCTCTGCTGGCTCTGTTGTACTTAAGTGCAGCTGGATGAAAATTAACCACAAAGGGAACAGCTTGTGTTTTATGTGAAGTTTGCCTTTGATTGATTAAAAAAATATTCCTTGTTACTTTATTTTATTATCTAAAAGGATGCGCTGGGTTATCGGTGTTACAGAGACCAACAAAGTCCACATGCCGTAAAGTACACACGCATTTGTGTGGTACACAAATAAGCCCAAAGACTTAGCTGCACATTCAGACAATTCACAGGTTCATTTTGTCTCCAAACCCAAATTTACCAAAATCAAAAGGAACTGATTTTAATGCGGCTGTCATTAATAAAGCCCGTAGACATTAAAGCAGGATTAACATAACTTAATGTCCACTCAGAGGAAAGAGTTCATGCACTGCAAGCTGGGAGGCATTTGTTGATGTGAAATATGCTGACATTTTTGGAAATTCAAATTATAAATGAAATGCTGCTGTCAGTTTACTGTGCAACTCCGTAGCATATGGTGCTTCTGCTGGTGGGTGTTATTTCAAAGTTTGCAAATCACACTATGAGAGTGTCCCTCTGGTGAGCTTTTGCAACGCTAAGCAACTGTGAATCAAAAGTGACAGTACAGAGGAAGAGGGGCTAAAAAGCAGGAAGAAAAAGACAAAAAGTCTTTCTCTAAGTCAGTAGAGCAAAGTACGCGGTAAGTTACTGCATTTTTATAGGGGGAGAAAGGAAGCCAACATGCAGAAGCTAAAAGTGATCCAGTTCCTTCATTCTGGCAGAGTAATGCACAGTCTTCTAAATTGTTAAAATAAAAATATGGTTTCCCTCTCCCAGTCTCTTTGACAGAAGAATTAAAACAACTGGCAGATCGAACATACAACGGCTCCCTTTCAAAGTTAGTAAAGTTGCTTTGAGCCATAACGCAGCCTCCTCTGGAGGTCCAGATGTTTCTTTTGCCTATCGCTCTGAGAAAATTCCTACAACCCCAAAACAGCATTCACTGCTTGAAAAGCAGTGTCCACCCAAGGCTCTGAATCCAGGGGGAAAAAAAGTCAGAAAAAAATTTTGTGTTATCCCAGCTGTGTCATTTCCAACGGATATGATAAAAAGCCTGGGCTGATAAGGCAAACATAAGTAACTGAACACTCCGACATCCTACGCTGGGGTTTTCAAGACTCTGCCACCCAGTGACCCCTTTAACAAGCATGCACACCATCAAGAAGGAAACATAAAACTCGGATGCCTTGTGATTTGATCTGACTGTAGTTGCCGCTCGTTGTTCTGCTCCAGGTAGTGATTTTTGGCACTGAGACGGAGCCATGGCTGCGCGATACAGACCTCATCAATTTGCCAATCAAGCTGGCTGAGAATAGAAAGTGATGGAGCTGTCAGTAGCAGTTCAACCATAAGCAATTCTAAACTAAGCAATTTGGAAGTTTAAATAGTTATAATGACCAAGATTCTCTATGTTGGCCCTTAATTACTGGAATGTCAATTCAGCTGAAAATTGCCTTTCCCAGGTAATGATAATTCTTAGAAAATCTTTGCTTATACACCCACCCATAGCACTCATTAAGTCAACCTCCTTCCTTTTGTCTGAAGAGCTGTCAATTTCATGTGACATCACCAATCATCTGCCACCTAAAAAACCTCTCGGCTGTCTCGCTGAAGGCAGGCAGGCTTATTCCCTTGTAGCTGCAGCGCACCGCGCGGCAGCACAGCCCGCTCTCACAAGCAGCGCTGCACCGAGTGACTGCGATGAGCTGCCCGCTCTTGGCACCACTGAAGTGCCCAGCCGCCCAAATTTGGTTGCTGGCATCACGGGTGGAACTCTACTCCCCAGCAGCACTCGGCTTGGGGAGGGAAGGTTGACGTCATATCTCCACCCTGTCTTATGGAAAGGAAAGGGAGAGGGAAGTTGGTGGATTCTCTGAGATGGGCACAAGGGAGAGCCATGGGTGGAACAAATCTGTGGTGGATGAGCGTAACCTTTTGTATGCCATACATCACACTTAGTTTTCTCTTGCAGCGATGATTGCACTGCAGCTGACTGTGTCAATCTGCGTTGGTCGATGTCCCTAGTTGTTTTCTTTCTGAGAGAAAAAAATGTGAAAAAGAAGCACAGCCATCTTCCCATCTCCACAGCCAATACGTGGCATCGGTTTTACCTACAAAAATGAGGAAATGTGCTCCGGTTTTGGCTTGGAAAGCTTTCAATGTCTTTTCCTCTATCGAGGAGAGGAGAGGAGAGCAGAGCAGAGGAGAGAGGAGGGTTTCTTCTATGCTGCCATCTTGACCACAACTCCTTCTCTCATCACCCCTACATGCCAAACCTGCCTTTCCCCCACATCTGCAACAGCTGCAGAGGGGTTGCACTCATATTCTCACAGCGAGAACAGTTTCTTACTAGCTTGGATGCAACTTGCTCACTCTCTCTCCAGGCTCCTGATTCTTGGCTTGCACACAATAGAATCGTAGGGGCCTTAGGCACTTTAGGGGGAAAAAAACCCCAGCCCTCAATAAAACCCCTTAAGGGCCCATTTTAATTCTGCTTATGCTCTTGATGTGCAAGTTCTTACCCTGCTATCCCCCTAGAAGCAGTTTATTTCTGTCTGTCAGCACTGCCAAAGTGACAAAATCCCCTTTCCCACCCACCATGTAATTGCTCTGTTGTTGCCCTTCCCACACATGCCTGTAGAAAGAAAGCTCTCGCTTTATTTGTACTGCCGAAGTGAATAGCATCTCTTTCCTCCCTCCCTCTATGTGGCTTTCAAGTAGTCACACTATCATTAGTTATTTCTGTTCTGGAGGAGCTCCTCATCCAAGAAGGGAGCATATTCCAACAGATATAGGGCAAAGGCCTCATCCCACAGCTCTCATGCGCCCCCAAACCCTGAAGCTGAGGAACTGGGGATCTGCACAAGAAGGCAGAGGGAGGAATTACAACTACAGGACATTCAGAAAAGGGTAGTAAAATAACAAAATCTGAGGGCCTGGCTGCATTTTTTTAAATTGTATTTTTCTTATTGTACAGGCTTTGGGGCAGAGCAGCTCTTTGTGCCATGTTGTCAATTTTCGTCTACGACAGGAAAACTGTCCATTAGAAAAGGGTTATTTTTACTTTTCCAGGGGGCAGGGGTGTGTGTGTGTGTGTGTGTCTGTCTGTGTCTCTTCCCTTTATTTAAGCTTCCACTGCTGGCAGAAAACAAAAGCATTTCTAGAGGCAGTCTAAAGCTGTGGTTTCCTTTTAGTTTCATTTGGGTTTATTTATCCATTTATTTTAAAGGTGCAGCACAGATTAATTTCCCCACCATCTTCTAGGTGCTAGGTGTACAGACTACACCACCACTAATCAAGTGATCAGAAAGTATTCCTTCAACTTTCCCCCTCACTCTTGTTGAAACTTCAGCATTCTCTGGAGCACGGTCACAAGGAGACAAGGAACAGAGTTTCGGAACCACCCACTTCTAAGGCAAATGGTGGGCAATACATTTATTTCCTAATACAGTTTTAAAGTGTAATAACGTAGCCTCAGATAGAACAAATTTTCGGTTTAGACATGCAAAGTTTCCCCTGTAGCTTTGCTCCTCTGTGGTTTGGCAACCTAGGATGGGTAAATAGCCCCGGCTGCATTGTTAAATAACGGGAGAGCGCGGCCGCCACGTGTTTTGCAGTCAGGATCCTATTATGCGCAGCATGACAACTCTCTTTGTGGGGAGGGGAGGGGGTGGAAATAAAAAGAAAGAAAAAAATAAGAAGAAAGTCCCTAACAATGGTCTAAATCACACATTTGCTCTTCCTTCGAGCGCCGGTGGTTGTCAAAACCTGTTGCACCCCAGCAGGGGGGCCTTTTAGACATATTCCGGTGCTGGCTCCATGCAGACAAAATGCATTAGAGGCCACTCAAGTACCGCGTCTAAACAATCACACAAACCCGCCCGTGCCCACTTCATCCGCCAGCAGCCCTGTAAGCCACACGCAGAGGTCAGCTATCCTCCTCCTCTGCGCTGTGGAGCGCTGCCAGGCGCAGAAAATATCGAGGGCTGGTAGAAATTAATCTATATTGCTTCCCAAGCCTGTATTTAGGCTATCAGAGGCGGAGGCGTTAGCAAAAACAATGCAAAAGCCTGACTTAGGGAAAAAATGGGAAGAACCTAATATTAGCAAGAGGATAAGAGACTAACCTTAAGCCTCTCCCTCTCTGGATGCCCAGGCTTCTGTCTGTGCTACTGTTCCTCCCTAGGGGACACACACATACACACACACATATCTTAATTCATCTTAAACCAGCCTATTTCTATTTAAACATGTTTATTTTGAATTAATTAATTAATTTTTGAAGCAGCCAAATGTATCTGTGAAGGAGGTGTATTACAGTACTATTCATTCCTTGGGCTGACCCCCAAAAACCCCATGTACTGTGGGAGAGCCTCATTATGCTACCAGTAATGATGTTCTTTAGATGATGCTGCCAAGCTGGATGCTGCCAACGCACTTAGATATTTGGTTTTCAGTTCTTCACCCTGCACTTTTTTATCCCTGGCAGGACTTTCTCTCTCCGGCTCAGGTATTACCAAGTTTTCATAGCTGTGTCTGATTTCAACATTTTTTAATCAGCTCTAAAATTTTCCATTTAAACCCCAGCAGCAGAGCTTTGTTAATGGCAGCCTGGAAATAACAGCCTTTGCTGTAAAGCCCTACATTAAAATTTTATCTTTATGGAAATATTTACATTTGGTTTTGGATAAACAGAAACCAGTTACTCCTGCTGCGAGTACAGAGCAATGCTCGTGCTTTAAAAATTGAGGGGATGAAAGAAGTTGAATGAAGAGGGGAAGAGTGGGAGGGGAGAAGAGGGGAATATACTCCCCAGTGACCCGCAGACCACCCACCCCAAATCCTTCTGTTTGTTCTTGGCCAGTTATTCCAAAGCAGGACTAAAAACATGTTCCTCAGAGCAGTTTTGATTTGTTCAAAGGTGGTATTTTCATCAGTGATGATTTACTATTCTCAGCGGAGCCACTCATCCAGCCCTCCTGGGAACTCATATCCCTTCTCTGAATCCCCAGAACCTGTGGGTTTTGAGAGAAGACCCAGGTGGCCTTGTGAAACTGCATTGTGTAGCCTCTGACTTCTGCTGATCTTACCAAAGGAGCTGCCAGGTAAACATGAATAATTTCTTTAACGTTAACCAGAGCAAACGAACAGCCCCTTGATGATGACAGCTCCTCACCTGGCTTGCACCACCAGCTGAGCTGAGCTTTGCTGTCCCAGTCCCAGGTCTTGCGTGCCCACTGGAGACTCACGGCTATCCCAGCAATGGCTGGGCAGTCCCATCATCCATATGCAGCAGGCATGGAGCATCCCAAATGGCTTCTGTGGGTGGCACGCAAAGGCCCCCCGAAGGACGTTCGCTCTCGTTGAACTGTGTTGGCATTGCAGCGCTAAGCAGGATACGAACATAGATGGTTATTTCTCAACATTTATTTCAGCAGGTGAGACCTGAATTATGAATAAATCAGCCTTGGGTTAAGAATTTAAGGTCCATATGCACAAATGGGTTTAAGCAAACCCCACTAATCACTAATGGTCCTCACTTGCATGGCTGCTGCAGGACCAAGAAGCCACATGCAGCTTCTTGCAGGCTGTGTGACTCAAATCCCCAACAGCCTGACACACGTGTTCCAAATATCCCCAGAAGAGCGACAGGCATCAAAGTACTTCACACAGAAAAGCAGCAGTGCCCTAGGTGAGCAGCTGACCAAGGCTAGGTGATGGTGGGTCAGCAATATGGGGGAGCGCTGCCCTCCACACAGTGCACAGTGGGGCGCTGCTAATTCCTCTTCATGCCTCAAAGAGGCAACCCGCTCTTGCCCTTGCTTGCCACCATAGTCTGTAGGTTTTTTTAGGGTGTGATGGTGCTTAACTGAGATCCAGCACATCCAGGTGTGAATCTTTTCTCGCTGTAAGGGGACTTGGATCCCCCTACATGACCCTAACCTCCAGGCAATAGCCTAGCAGTGATGCTGTGCCTGTACTAGTGTGTGGGGTGTATGCCTCTGTGCTGTAACACAGCCGTGAGGGAAGGTGGGACCCAGCACTTGAGTCCTTGTCTGAAAAGTCAAAAACCCAAAAGTACTAACTGAGCAATAGAGAGAGAGGAGAGGGAGCATGCTTAAGCAAGAGGGACCATGACTTTTCATATTACCATGAGCTTGCCTCTGAGCCTGAGAATCTTTGGTCCCAGTGCACGCTCCTAGGAAGGGATCTATTTTACCTTGCATGGATTTTACAGAGCTAACTAAAATACAGACAGATTCGGGACTGGAACTCAAGCCTCCTCCTCTTTTAGACTCCTTAACCACACAGCTGGCTGTGGTCTCCCTCCTTCTCCTTCCCTCTTGCTGCATTATGGCACCTCTCACTGCTGTCTCCTGCACCATGGCACAGTTCCCACAGGGACACTGGAAAATGCAGCCCCCCATACCTGGCATACAGACACACACTGGGAGGTAAGAGGGAGGGGTTCAGGCAGGGGAGGTACCCCACTCAGGGCTCCTCCTTTCTTCTGGCCAAACCAGCTCCTGTGTGGGCTCAGAAAAGCTCCAGTTTCAGACAAACCTTAAATAGAAGTAGAGGCTTCCCCTACATTTCACCCAATCTGGTAGGCATTCCCAAAACCTTTCGGACTCTGCTGGGAGAAGCAAATGTACAAATAAATTGCTCAAAGTCTTTGGTTGGGCCTAGGCACAGGGATAGGCAACAAGCTGTCCAGCCATCTCAAGACTAGGAAGTGCATGAGGTTTTTGGAAAGCTATAGGGAGAAAACCACCCATAAAATATGACAAGTCTCAAGCTGGAGGTCCAAATAAACGATGCTTCTAGGGCTGCAGTTTAGGATATACTCAACTACATTTAATGGGAGTACCACTTAGGAATCCTGGTTCTTTTTGAAGATCTTCTTCCCTGACAGAGGCTGATACACCTCCCTGAGCAGTCCTGAAACCTTGTTCAACTGACAAGGTCACAATGTCTCAGCACTGTATCTCTGCTGGCTTTGATTCCCTCCTATTTTAAGCAATTGTACGTGGAATGAAAGACAAGCACACGTTTCTCAGGCAATCAGAGGCATTTAACTTCTGGCTGTGTGACATGGGATGAGACATACCCAACCTCTCAACTTCTCGCCTGAACTCACGCTTCCTTCACGGCTGACATTTCTCCTTCTGCCAAGTCAAATCAAAACCCAATCTCACAACTATCCTGGAAACTGCATTTACAACTAGTCCAAGGCTCCCTATGTGGTGCCAGATCTTTGCAGTGTTAGGTAGGAAGGAGAATGGCCTTATGAAGCACACCTGCTTCCATTTACTGGACAAGAGCCTATTCTCATTTATGAGTCAGGCGTAAAGCTTGTGAAGACACAGGATTTATTCCTATGTATTTTAACTCCAAGAGTGAAATACATTCCCCTCTAACCATGCAAAATGTCAACCCTTTCTTTTGCCTGCAGGATGATCTACCAACAGCTCCAAACTTGCACCATCCATTGATTTAAGCCACAATTCTGTAGGGTAAAACTTGGCTCATGATGTCCTGTACTACTTTAGGAGAAAAAGAGGTCCCTCTCTCATGAAATATTTCAGGTATAGTCAGGAAATTGTGGTTACAGATGCAATCCAGAAGCATTTTGGATTGGTAACCAAGGCAACACTTCTTGCTTCAAGACACACTTTTCTGTTGATAATCTATTGTAATGCCAGTAATTGCAGCTGACAAGGCTCTGTTTGTTGTGAGAGATAATTAGCACTTGAAATAAAGTAACAGATTTAAATAAATTGGGGGGAACTGAGTGGTGCGACCTGATCGTTTTAGAAACAAACAGGAGCTTTGGGGGCCTACACACAGTGTGATGTTAGCAGTGGCCTCCATGGCGACTGAACTATACCAACATTTATTAGGTGTTGTTTAATTGGGAATTACAGTTGCTTTCATGATGGAAACTTAATTTTCCCCCTCTTCCTCATCCAGGTTATATTTACATTATAAAGTGAGCTTTAGAAAGAAACCCCACAAACCCCCTCTACATACCTTACCAAACTTAACTACTGATGTTTTCATGTGCTCGTTTTTTTGCCTAGAATTTGACTTATTTGAAAGTCAATGCTTTAAAATAAGTAAGCATTTTGGACAATTGCATAGTTTAAAAAATCCAGGGGGACCCTTCCCGAGGGTGTGGAGGGACTGTCCTCCATCCAGGTATGTCCCCAGGGCCAGCTTCATTTCGATGCCAGTTTACCCAAGCCCTGCTTTCATGGCTGGGATTGTTAGCATGGCTCCTCGATGGGGGTTTGTGTTGGGCAGCGCTGGGTCGAGCGCTAGACAGGCAAACCAGGGCTGCTGCCCAATGTAACACGGGAGCCCATATCCTGCAGAGGAATATTAGCTGGAGGGGAAAGGTAGGGGTCAGAAGCCACAGCAATTCCCTTTGGGTCTGCTAACAAAGCCAGACTCAATATTGGGGTTCTTTTCTTTCTGTAATTGTGAGACACAGCTGCTTGTCTCAGTGGACAGCCAGAAGAGGAATGCCATCCTACCCAAACTTTTGTGCCACGGGGAATGGAACTATTTTACATAAACTTGTAGCTGTTGACACGAGGATGCTTCTGGGATGGAGTGACACAACCGTGCACCTACATGCAGTCAAAACTCACCCAGCTGAGCGATCCCCTTGTCCAAGTGTTGTTTCCACAGTTAAAGAGAAAACAAGATTTCATGAGAATATGAGATCAGCTTGTTTACAAGAGAGGAATGAAGGCTCAGGCTACACAGCTTTGTCCAGGTTCATGGGCAAACACGTAGCAGATGAATGAGCTGAGCCCATAGCGCACAAGGTCAACAGCAGCAGCCCAAGCCATGGGTGACATTTCTCTTCCGAAAGCCAGTCTAGCTTGGGGCTGGAATGGTTCAGCCCTTTCACAGACTCTCACCAAACCTGTGAAACCTCCTGGCCTGGACATGATATCCTATCCAAGTGTCAAAACAGAGACTGTCATGTAAATGCATTCATCTTGGATCTGGCCAGAAGGCAAAATCAGTGCGCTCTCCACATTTGCTCTCAGACATTAAACGGCTAACTATGGATAATAATAGTCTTTCTTTAATACTTCATCAGAAAGACAGTATCTCTCCTATGCTGGGGAAAACCAACACATTATTTCTCCAGAAAGCATGGATAGACAGCTCACATCAGAGTCATGGATTCATTATGCATTGCTATTCACAGCCCGTGTAAGGGGCAGGATGGCCAAATTCTCAGGAGTACCAAACTGCATTATTGCTCGCTTTCTACAAGCGCGGCAAGTGGTTAAAGATACCAGAATTGAATTTTCTGCTGTTTGCTAACCTCTGCTGAAGATACAAAGGTGGCTGGCAAAGGAGACTAGACCGAAGCCCAAGAGAGTTTGTGCTTCTAAGGGCAGTGGCCAGGCTCTCCCCTGCCAGCCCACACACACCCTGCTCCCTGTGCAGGTTCTCCAGAAGCAATCAAAGAGAGATGGTGCATGGAGACAACAAACACAGCACATGGATTACAGTTGTCTGTAGTAATCAGCCGTGTAGTTCTACCAGGCAATGTTTCTGCTTTCTAAATGCTTTGAAATGCACCAAAAAAATGTTGTGTTTATAAGTTATTTAAAAAAAACCCCAACAACAAATAACGATCTGCAGGAGTTCCCCAGGAATTAAAAATTGCTTACAATTTGTAGCGTACGCAGGATCTTACCGCAAATCCCATCAAAGCCCCAGTTCTGAGCAGCTCATAAAAATGGCCTGTTTATTTTCTCAAACGATCTGCATAGAAAGATTAAGCTTATTTATTGTAAAAATTAACGTCTTGCTGAAACAGTAATGACTATATCGTCGAGGAATGTTCTTCCCCTGAATGCCTCCCTTGGCGGTGCTGTGCAAGGAGACCCGCGTTTATAGCCGCCTAGAATAAAGTTAATGCTCGTAAGACTCTGCTCTTGTACGCCTACAGCTAAATCATGGTACCTAGCAGATGGTGTGCGTGTGTTTCCTAATGCAGTGTCTTGTATGTGTGTAGTTGTCATAATTAAATAATAACTCCCTCCGCCGTCTCCTGTAGCAGGAGAGCCGCAGCCATATTTCCCATCAGAGGGAAGCCGTCAGACCCGGCGTGCGTGCGGATGAAGTGGGCTGTAAGGAAACGAGGAAGCAAAGCACCCCGTCACCTCCTCCCGAGTCCTTCTGTGTGCAGACGGTCCTTTATTTAAAAAAAAGTAAATCAAGGCTTCTCTGCCCAAAAAAAGACGGATACGAGGGTCCCGACACATCTCTGAGGTTAAGTAATCTATTCTTGTGGGAAAGGAGTCTGGCCTTATACGTTTGGGGTTTTCCCCGCTCTTCATGGTCATCGTCGTGACAGAGGAATTATGGACATCTGCAGGAGAAGTGCCTGTGAGACAAGGCAATTTACAGCTATCATCTTCTTAAGATAAATGCAACAGCTGCTTTTTATATTCCTTTATGGATGGAAGACAGAATGATAGGTCTCTGCAGATATTCATTCTTTCCTTGGCTTAGGGAGAGAATTAAGTTGTTGATTACGCCCAGCAAGAAACATCTCTGTTCAAACTGAGGACAAATGTAACTTATTTTAAGGGATACGAGTTTTATGAGTTTAACAATTCCAGTATTATCCTTCACTCTGCTGTAAAAAATTCCTTTCGCTAAGGATACTATAAATGCCTCAAACAGATGAAAGGCATTTATCCTTTATTTCATGCTAAAAATTAGAATGTGAAATCAAGAAAAGCATCTTTCAAATCTGAGTGCGCAAGTTAAGCAGGAGGCAGTGGGAGCTATTTACCTCTTTTGTGTGGAAAAAATGCAGGGACGCTTTGGCTCCCCACCTCCTTTGGCCAGCGATCCCACAGATCAGCTTCCTCCCTCTTCCAGCCCCATTGGGCAGCACCTTCCAGTTGGCTGGGTACTTCTTGGGAGTGGGCAAGCAGTGAGCGACACCTCCTCGCAGCTTTCTCTTCCAAAAGGTGGCACAGCAGTAGCCAACCATCTTCCCCTCCAACACACATGCACTCTTCTTCAGCTTTGGAGAACTGAAAAATAAAACCAGGAGTCGGTTCTAAACTTTACAAAGAGCCTCAACCTCTTAGTGAACAAATTGCCCCTCCTCTATCTTCAGGATGCTAATATCCTTTTTTTTTTTGGCTTGAAAAATGGAAGACATAATTGTCTGGAGCATATGAATGACTAACTTGGTATTCTTATTTCATACCCTGAACATTTTGCTTCACGCTTGTGAGAAAAGGAGAAAAATTCTACCTTTACATTCTACATCACACTCATCCTGTAAGTCAAGGTGAGCTATTATCACAGGAAGCTCATAAAGACAACAAACTCACTTTTAATCCCCCCAAAGTTTACATTAGAATAAATATTCATGCCATACTCTCATCACAGTGTAGCTGCTGGAGAACACACTGTAATCTGTTTAAGAAGAACATGAATCAGACTGATAAAAATAATTGGCTGAATTTTTCTTTTAAATTTTTTTTAATGTTTTAAATAAAGCTGTCAAAGGTTTCTGTGGTAATGAAGAGCTTTGTTGTTATGACAACTGTTTAGTCCTTTTCCTTTGAAGAAGTCTGCAATTTGATAGGCAAAAACATCAGGAATAATTAAAACAAATGGTAAGGGAAGAAAAACATCTGCTAGCAAAAATCCCCTCCTGAAATCTTAACAAACATCTTGCTTGTGAAGTGACAAACTTCAGATGGAGTGTCTTCACGTCAGCACAGGGGTGTTCAGCAGCTGCCAGGGGTTCAGGTAACCCCATGTCAGAAAACCCATCTCTTCCTAAGGGGCGCAGATATTTTTTTCATGTGGCTCTTTCTCTTCTTCTCTAAAGTATATTGCTATCAACAAAGAGTCTTTTCAGAAGTTAATCCTGGCGCTTCTAACAATTTGCTCTGCTCCTCCATTTGAAAAGGCCTCCAAGCATTGGGCAAGCCATGCTGATGTCTCCTGGGAAATGTCCCACTCTCACTGCATGATGGTGGCGCATTCCCATGATACTGGGGATGGTGACATCTTGACAAACTGTTGTGAAACAATAAGTGTTGGCAGGAAGCAGAGCTTCCATTTAGAAGTGAAAGTGGATATTCCAGAAGAGTCCTTGAGTGAAGATGGAGCAATTCTCAGAGCACTGGCCAGGGACATACCAAGGGTCTTCACAGCTTTGATAAACCATCATATGAGCATCTGTGGCTGTGCACAGCTGTGAGCATAAGTGGACAGCTTTGGTCTTGACAACCACATTTCACAGATTCACAAAATCGTAGGGGTTGGAAGGGACCTGAAGAGTTCACTGAGTCCAACCCTCCTGCCAAAGCAGGTTCCCTAGGACAGCTCATACGGGTAGATGTCCAGACGGGTCTTGAATATTTCCAGAGAAGGAGACTCCACAGCCCCCTGAGCAGCCTGTCCCAGGGCTCTGTCACCCTCATTGTGAAAAAGTTCTTCCACATACTGGTGTGGAACTTCCTGTGCTCCAACTTGAGGCCATTGCCCCTTTTCCTGTCCCCACAGACCTCTGAAAAGAGGCTGGCCATTTCCCTTTGTCTCCCACACTTCAGATTCCCTCTCAGTCTTCTTTTCTCAAGGCTGAACAGCCCCAATTCACTTCGTCTTTCCTCATAGGGTAGAAAATTTGTCTTGAGTTGCATTGATCAAAAGTATTACTGCTGTCTGGGACTAATGTTAGATGCGAGGGGGAAGCACACCATTGACAACTACCAAAAATTTGGCTAAATTTTCCCCAAAGCAGTATTTTCCCTCTCATTGTTATCTCATGGGCTGTCCTTCCCAGGAGACATGTGATTGTCAGACTCTAGCAATTTCTTATGTATGATAATTAGTCTGCTCCACTTTACAGACTGCGAGACTTAACCCTGTAGATGTAGTACGACAGAAGGGATACAAGTGCACGTCCCTGGCTCTATGATGCTAATAGACTTGGCGTTTGGCAAAAAGCTGATGATGACACACACCAGGAGACTGGAATCAGGAGTGCCAACATTCCTGCTGTGCATCTGACTTCATGAGAAATAGGACACTTTGCGATGGTTTCTGTAGCTCTACATGCCATCCCGCACTGTCAGGCTCACCACGGTCTCATTCTTTGCAGCACGATCTGCTCTCCGTTGCTCCATCCACTTGGAATTAGTCCAGCACTGTTAAGCAGCAGAATTTTAACTGCTGTCTCTTGCTTTGCCACTGACATTTAGGAACTTGCATTTTTCATGAAATCTCCTCTTGGTACCTCAGTGCTCCTCTTTCATTCAGCCAACGTACTCCAAACGAAAGTGAGGATTCCAGCACCCCTGTCGAGAAAGTCCAGTCCCTGCGTGTTACCCTTTTCTATGCAGAGAGATTTCAGGCATACAAGAGAAGACAACCTTGCTTAGAAGATGACAAGATTTGGAAATAAAACGAGCATTTCAGGTGTCACAACTCCAGATTTTTCTGGAGATGCTCTAGTTTAAGAAAACAGTCTAAGGCACTTTAAGAAAACAGGAAAAAAACCCCAAACCTGAATTTTTTCCTTCGGCCCCACTGTGTTCCTGTGCTAACAACGTCTGAATTGCCAGGTTGGGCACTAGATGGTGCTAGGACAGTGGTTTGTCAGGGAATTCAGTAGGAAAATTCTGGGTGGAAGAGCACAGGAGGTTGTAAATGGTTACTTGCCAATAAAGCATTTGCTCTGGTACAGCTAATCCATTACTATCTGTCTTTGTTAGGCTCACCCACATGACTGGACACCATTAGCTGGCAGCAGGAACATTTAGTGCTGCCTTTTGCCAACCTTGTTTCCCCATACATCCATAAGCTGTCAGAGGTACAAGGCTCCTCTTGCCAATCTGTCACTCTTCCCTTTCCCCTCCCGGGTGGACACCAGCCTGGCTGCCTCCTGAATGCAAAGAAAAAGGTGCCCAGGAAGTATTTCTGAGCTAGCCCAGCTGCTTAGGTGGGAGGGAGGCAAGGGAGGAGGGAATGCTGTGCAGTCATTCCATACTGCCTGCCTCATCGTGCCGTGCCTGGAATGGCTGCGTGTACGGTTGTGCCTCTGGCCAGGTTAGGGAGTTGGTTTGGTTTTAAACGACCATTTCCCACCACATCCCAAGGTTGTTTGATTTTGGGTTGTGGGGTTTTTTTCCAACTGGATCGGGTCCCTAACCTACTGCATCACTGCCCAGAGATACTCACCCCCAACTGCCTCAGCACTCCTGGGAGCCTGTGGCCTGGGTCGACATGGCTGGCTCTCCTGGGAGCAGAGGTACCAACAAGCAAGCTTGGAGAGACAGCTATCTGCTGGAAGTGGACCAGAGCTCCTGGCTCAGTTCCCTGCTCTCCTGACAACCCCCTCCATGCCACACATGCTCCCCTAGGAGCAGTGGTTCACTCCTCACAGACCTTGCGAGCTCCTCCTGCAACCCCACTCAGGCTGATGGTGCTGCCAAGGTTACGGTAGCTGCCACGCACCACTGTCCCTGATGATGTGTGAGGAAACCCAAATGGAGCCATATCCAGGCGCTCTGCAGCTTTCTGCGCTCCCAGGGGTGTGAGTGAGTCTGGTGACAGGAGGGATGAGTAACGCTTAGACACCAATTAGTGAGAAAGGCTTGGTTCCTCTGATCTGGCTTTGACACCCAGTTGAAGTGTTTCTCCTCACTTACAGGGTGTTATGCAGGTGAGAGCCCACCCATCACACCGTCCGCTGGCCCCTCTGCGCCCACCTCTGGGTGAACTGCACCCCCATATTTACAGACAGCAAATTAGACTGATTGCCTGCGGGACGGTCGGTCAGGTGCAAGCTGGACCCAGCTTGTCCTTTTGACAAATACTTTCAGAGAAAAAGAAGAGTTTGAAAGAATAAATTGCGTAGTCTCACGATGTGCCACAAGTAAAAGATTGGCCAATTCATTCCTCACATGCGCATTTATTTCCCAGCCACAACAATTAGGTTGTGTCTGCTTCAGCCTAGATCTTTTAACCAAAAACATTAGGAATAGCAAAGTAAACGGACCCCGGAGAGTCTGTACTTGGCGCTTTCTATTGTCAGAGAGCACTATTTGGAAATTCAGGACCAGTTTAAGGCAAACAATTAAAAAACCCACCCCCGATCAATGAGCAAACAAACAAACAAACAAAACCTTAAAGGATAAAACGCAATTTCAGAATAAGTAACAGCACACAGCAAGTAAATCAGCGTTCCTGCGAGAGGAGCGCTGAACCTGGAGATGATACCTGGCTTAACCCCATACGAGGCCTGTTCTCAGAAACAAGAAATTCATTACAATACACAATACACATTGCAAGGAACTGGATCTTCTCTTTTTTTTTTTTTTTCTTTTTCTTTTTTTTTGGTATTGACAAAGCACTGCTTTGTGGCAACCTGAAAAGTTTGTCTAAGAATGCTCCAATTCCTACGTTTATCTGGAATGAAATACCTAGTCAGGGGCAGCCAAAGAGAGATTTGAAACTGCACTTCTAGGTAAGCGTCCAACAGGTCTAAACACAGGACCGCTCCGGACATGTATGTGTGTCCCAGCTTTTCCTCAAAACATTTTCTCAGTTGCTGGCAGATGTCTTGGCACAGAGTGGAAAGAGGTCTGAAAGCTCAGAACTGCAGAGAAGAATAAGCATGCTCTCACCCAGGATAGGCAGACAGTAAATTTAGCGTTTTGACCTTTTGGTGCTCATGTTATACACAAGACAACACCTGTCACATCCTCATTCATCAGTTACCTGTGGCAAGACAAACATCCTTCAGCAGATAGGGCAGGAACCGGGACATAACAGCAGACTGCATCCATCTATCCATCCATCCACACTTTCACAGTTAACCAGTAACTAGAAGTGAAGCCTGGGAAGTTTTGAGGAACACGCTGACGATTCACCTAGCAAAAGAAAAGTATTTGCCTCATTGCTGAGATTAAACTAAGTAGGGAACTATTCTGAATAGCAAAGATGACCATTTGCACATGGGAAAATCCAAGCTAGCTATCATGATTTATATCTGTGTCTTCAGCAGTCAAATTAGCTTTCATGGGTAGACGACAAGCCTGTGATAGAGCCAGGGATAGTATCACATCAAATACTTTTACCAAGTCATTAATTACTAAAGGTCAGAATAATATCACATGAGTCTTAAATTGTCCTTTAATGGAATATCCTCTGTTTTCCCTACTACACCCAGACTGCGAGCAGCTTTCTACAGATTTCTTGCCTTTTCTTGCTCAGCTCTTGCTACGCGTTTAGGGATCTTTCAAGACAGTAGTTAATACACATTAAAAAAAAATTTAAAAAAAGTGCCAATAGTAACTTGGTGGCTATTTTATTATCTAAATGAGTAGTCGCAGATGACCATCTCATTAAAGCACACTGTAAAATATATTGTCCCTGCTTAGCGGATGTAAAATAAACACAGAGATTTGTGGGTTCTGGCAGTTGCTGCTTACTCAGTAACACTCATGCATCTTGTCACAAATATTAAATGTAGATTTTAATTTTTTTTTAATATAGAAATATTTCCAGCTTGGCAAAGTGATTAAAGACAGAGTATATCCATCTTCAACTATGCAAAGGTATAAAAATGAGTGGGGAAAATATTAGCAATAATTCACAAGAGGATGGGTTGGAAGAGCCAGATGTGCTTATGTGATTAAAGGCTAACTTTGACAAAAAAATGTAGCTAGCCTGACAAGCACTGGTCACCTGAGACTTTAGAAACATGTATTAAGGACCCTGTCCTCTCTGGGCTGTGATCCCCGCCTTGCAGCTAAAGGACACAAAGACAGCCATGACCCATGGAGCAGGCCTCTGCCGACCCCATCATGTAGCCCGGTTCTGAGGAGCTCCATCCCGCCGTCCCACAAACCAGTGCTTGCAAGACCACGGCTTGCGTGTAGACACAGCAGCGCTGGGGCCTGAGAAAGCTTCCAGTATCCCCTGTGATGCTGTGTTGCAAAACATACCAAGCCACCGGCACCTGATGGAGGAGGGTGAGCAAGCTGCGTGCCCAGGGGAGAAATGAAACATGCAGCCAGGAGCTGGGTGCTGCTCCAGTGCTGCTGTGAGGCACATACTGCCATATACACCCCTCACATCAGTGGTAGAAAGAAAATGAAGCATTAATAGAGTTTAGAAGTCCTATATGGACTTTTTGACCAGTGACATCATTGCAAACACAGCTGACACAAGCATCAGTGCAGAGCTGCTGAGCAAAACTTCAGGTGAGGATCCCCAAGCTCAAAACGAGGCACCAAAAACTGATGCATTGACAACACCCAGCCTGCTGTGTGTGTGTGTTGCAATGCCTGTGGCTGCTGCAGGTGACCCCAGCATTGGCAGGCTGAGGTGGGCACAGAACAGTATCAATGAACATCTCATTGTTGCCATCAAATGCCTGGGATCCCTGCTTAATCTATTGGTGCCCTTTCAGTGGACACGTATAGTTGTGCTGTCACTCCAGGAGGGTATTTATTAGGTATTAGTTAGAGATTGGCCAGCAAAACACCTTCGTTACTGCAACCAAATGCAAAGTATGGAATGATGCAAGGATCTTTCGAGTTTACCGGCAGCGCTTCCAGAGCAAGAGGAAGCAAGCACGAATCGAGTTTTGTTCTTTGCGTGCTGTCATCCCTCAACATCCAAGAGCTTCAACTTGCTGCAGCCGGACTGTCGAGGACATGCGGATTAACACGAAGCCAGGAGATGGTAAGGGATGATCAGTCGGCAATCACAGAAGCAGACACTTAAAGGATCTTTTCATTTCACCAGGTGACAGACCCGATATGCAAATGGAAACAACATCAGTGCCTGCTCGCGCTGTTTCAAACCACTGCGGCTCTGTTTTTGACAGAGGCACGATAAAAATAAAGTCCTCTTCAAAGTAGTAGCGCTGACCTCATTCAGACACATTCGTTTTCATGAAAGGTAAATATGGCAGACAAAGTAGTGATGTTAGCAGCTTGTTCTTGGGAAATAAGGGGGCTGAGGAAAAAAAAACCAACCCAAACCCATCACATAGTTTGTCTTTCCACGAGGCTGCTTTCCTTTAGCAGCCTGAACATGGAATTAGCTACTAGCCAGCTGTGGTGAATTTGTCCCGTGTTTGCAAGATCAGTCAGCTAGCAAAGCTGTTTTCAGTTAATAAATATTTGATTTACAAGGTACAGTAAGTAATAAAAAGGGAAGGGAGTTTAGCTGCTGGGAGATTTGTTTAGCACTTTAGTGGGGATAACTAACAACCAGCTTTGGTTGTTTTTCCTCCTTCGCGTGGCCAGTGGGCAACCAGCTTTATGAGTCTTGCTGCATTACACCTTGTAGTGAGCAGAACTAACACACTGAGTGAAACAGAGGTGGACTGGGATACGCTGTGCCTTGACAGAAACACAGCTGAAGGGAACACTCTTAGATTCTCCTTTCTTCTTCTCTGTAAGTAACCTGTGATAAATATTGCATTTCTCAGTATCATTGGGAAAAATCAAAACTGTTTGATCCTTTCCATATGATATAGGTAGCTATATATGAGGTGGAGGGGGAAAGGTATAAAGTAGCAGGTACAGAACAGCCAGCAGCGTTTTATCAAAGGAGAAAAGACCCCAGAAGACACTAATCAGCTGACTATAGAGTCCTGGGTATTTTGGATAGAACTGGAAAACAAAGTGGGCACAGAAAAAAGAAAAAAAAAAAAAGGCCTGTGTTTAAAAAAATAGAAGAAAGAAGTAACCCCAAACCAGCTATGATAGAAAAGGTAGCATTTTATTACATTTTAATTTCTTCCTAGAATTCTGAGCCCCTAGGTGGGGATGTGGTGATGTGGGCAAGGCGGGGAGCAGAGCATCAGGATACCCAAAAAATGCAAGGCTATGCACAGGTGAGTGCGCCCTGCTCACTGCAGGAGCTCACACACTCTCGTTCTCCAACTCCGGTGTGCAACAGCCCTTCCCCATGTGCCCACAGACAGTCACATCACCTAGTCTTTCTCCTATTCCTCTGCTTGCAAAAAATCCCCAAACCCCTAAGTAGCCTACCCATGGCTCAGGCACATCAGGCTGTTTCATTCCAGCAGTGTGAAGGAGTTTTGAGTTGGGCAGCAGGTACTAAAAAAGGCACAGAGTATTACTGTCAGAGCTGTGGTCGTTCCCTGCTGGTCAGGGGCTCCAGCAGAAGAACGATAGCTGCTCTCTAGAGGCTCAGAACAGCCATAAGGAGGGATGCCTGTACAGCTTCACGTATGTGGTAGTACTGATTTCTGGGACGCTGTTAGTAGTTGCTTCCCAGTAACTACCAGTAGGACAGAACAAAGTGTTTTTCACTGCAAGTACAAACTAATTCTTCTGAGTTCTTGCTCCTCAGCCCATGCACCTTTGCACAGCTTTACACTGCACTACATTAGTCGCCCAAGTACTCCCAGGCATTTGTCTGAGAGTACGTCAAAATCCCTGGACAGCATGCAGGTGACAACAGATCATGGGGCTTATAAAGCAGACTCTGTAAAACTTGCCCCTTCCCCACTCCCTGCCACATAGAGAGGTAACAGCCCACAGGAGCTGGAGAGAACAGCAAAGCCCAAGGTCCTGGTTCTGGCCAGGCCAGAGTCAACCTCCCCAAGCAGCCAGACCAGGTGAGCTGAGTCAGCCTGGGCTATTCCCATCACTCCCCCATAAAAGGGGCTGGTTGGGGAGGAGTGCTTTTGGTGCCTCCAGGGCAGCTTGATTGTGGCTGGGGCATCAGATTGGTCTCTGCATGATGCAGCTCTCTGTGATAGTCAAGTGGGTAGGGTACTCTGTGTTATCACTGTGTGTGAGTGTAATTGGCTGTTACTGTTCCTGTTACCTTCACAGTGCTGCTGTCAGTAATCCGTCCTTATCCCAACCCATGGAGGCCCTATCTCTTTCTCCTCAAACGAAAGCCACTGGTTGGGGCTGAACCACCACACCCAACCCTGGACAACATCAAACACACAGCAAGCCTTTTCTGGGCTGGCCTGGAGCTCCCCTCTGAAGGGCCACACAGGGGCTCTGTGGCTGGCTGGTTTCCTTGCTGCAGTGAGTGCTCATGGGAGTGGTTTTTGCCCAGCTCTGTTGTGAGGCATCAGCCTTCTTCAGGATTGCTGGGCACAATGTCATAGCAGTCCCAGCAGGAGACAAATGGTCCAGAGGGGTGACCCAGGCCCCTCGCGCAGCAACAGAGAAAGGTCTGTGTTCACTTTTCTACCAGCGCAGAAACCCTGTCTTTAACTTCTGTTCCAGACTTCAGGAAAACTTCATGCCAGGAGTTTCATCAAAGCATATGCTCCAGCAAAACAGCTTTAATGAATCAATGTTTCCTGACAAAAAGTAGGTTTTGCCAGAAATCCTGTCCAGCTCCCCTATGCCGTTATCTATCTCTAAAGACAACAAGCCCTCCATATGCAGAGCAAGGATTAGGAATTGTACCTTTTTTTTTTTATGAAACACGTTAAGATCTATGGGTGAACAGCTCACAAAATAAAGGACTATTAAGCACTGGCACTTTCACGAATGGATCTGACAGCTGTCACACTAATATTAGACAATAGTTTTCAAATGGGCCAGACAAGATAGTAATTTTGGCATGAACAATCTGGCATTACATTAGATTAAGATATCCAGTCATTCTCCTGGAATCAGTCCAGAGGTGATGCCAAACGCTTTGGGGAAAGGAGGGAGTGAGAGGAAGGTGCGTTCCTTTCATGTTTTGCTTTTTATTAGGTATTGGGCTATCTGTTAAACTAAACTGCAATAGTCGGACCACAATTGTTTATTGTAATAACAGCAACATTCTAAAACTGATAAGCCCCATCCTTCAGAAACAGGCTGTGCCTCTGTTTGTTTTTCTGCTGAGGGGGGATGTGTCCCAGAGGATCTCCCTTTGGGAACCCCTGTCTCAGCGTGAAATGAGTAACGTGATTTATGTAGACACTGCCAGCTTCTTTCCCTTCTCAGACAGAAAATGGCTTTATCTAGTCAGGTAATGTCACAATAAAGTAGTACAGTAGAAATTTCATCACTGAGTGGTCTAAAAGAGACAGATCACCCAATATATATTTTCACAGCCTTTTTAAATAACGTGCTGTGCTCAAATGGCAGCAAGCAGTAAAGGGCCGGGGGTGGGGGGCGGGGTGGAAACAACCCCCAAACAACCACAGTACCAAACAACCAAGGCTGCACCACAAATTCTCAAACCAAATATTTTAATTTTTTTGTTGGATAAACAGGGAGGGGACAATGCCATGCACTGATCAGATTTAGCGAACTTAATTCACTTGCATCCAGCAAGCTTTTCAAAACATGTTTTCTTGATTCACTACCTCTTTAAGTAGGCAGAGAATGGGCTCTGATGGGACTAGCACCACCCTGATAACAGTGTTCAGTATGATGCTTACACCTCCCCAGCACATCTTCAGCCATCTCGCCTTTCCTCTCCTGCCTTCGCCCCTGCTGCCAGGTCACACCGGGGCCATGTCCATCTGTGTTTGCATAGGCATTGGGATGGGGATTTATTAATAGCTAAGTTTTAAAGAAAGGAGGAAATGCAGTCAACATTTCCTTTTCTACATTACTTCCGCTTCTTGCTCTAATCACATTTGTCCCAAACCAGAGCATGGTGGTCTGTGCGAAGCTCTCCACCTGGGTAATTTGGTACTTTACAGCAGAGCTAGCAACAGTGATGTTTAACTGCACCGTTTGCACAGTCAGTCAGAACACAGGCAAACCCCTTAATTTTCATACTTTGTGTTTCTGTTTGCATTAAAAAAAAACCCCAAACAAACCCACAAAGAGGATGGCGGGGGGTGCTTAGGAAATGCCACAGGAAGTCTTATAGCAAAGTTTAGGACACAAGTGAGGGGGATTCGGAGGATGGCTTTGTTTTCTAACCTCAAAATTTTCAGCAATGTCACTAACACCACTTGCATCTAGCATGGCACAACTCTCCTGCTGCAGGACTAAAGAAAACACTACTATGACATTTGGATGTTCTGTTGGTATTGAATACGTGAACAATATGCCTTAAAAATCAGCTGCATTAAGTACATAATGCTACCGCCACGTAGGTGTCCAGAAGCTCCTCTCATGGTTTTGGCACAGCCAGCTTTTTCAGTCTATGAAAAGTCTTGCTAAGTGTCGTTTTGTTTTAAGGAAAAAGAATACTATGTGTGCCACAGTCGGTTTTAGCCACTTTTGCTCTGTCAAGGAAAGACCAATTAGTGTCTCAGAAAGTAAGTTCCTTCAAAAAAATAATAATAATAATCCAGACTCCCCTTGCAGCTCACATTGGTAACTGAACCACAACATCAGTGCCAAAGAGGGATGGGAACACAGGAGTCGGTGATGGGATGTAGTAAACGAGCAGAAAGGAGGTGTGTTACCACCTACAGAGATTTTTAGTTATTTTCAAAGGTGTGCATTTTTACAAGCTCCCTTCCCTCAAACGTAAAAGCAGATCTGAAACAAAACCATGTAAGTCACTACTGTCTCAACTGATTTAGGCAGCCGTTGTTGTGGATGGTATCCTTGCTTCTCGACATTCATGAATAAATTCCTTCATCTTAAACCTTATAAACATATAAGTTCATGAAAGAACCCACATGACTCCTTTTATTTTTAGGAGAGCGAATAAAATATTAATATCCCTCCGTGTCCCAAATATCAATTACTTCCTTCACCGAAAAAGTACATATGCAACATGATTAAAAATTTACCCCGCTACAAAACAATATACAATTAACTCATACATTTCCAACTGTCCTTGTCAGACATATATGGTACACAACGACATCCATCCCTTTTAAACTATGAACACCATCAATACAGCCTTTCAAATTTGACAGCTAAGTAAAATATACAGCTATTATCAGACAACACATCCACATGATCTCCTGACAGCAACAAGCACACACAGCAGTTGCCACTGGAAGAAGTCAGCATTTACTAATGTGTTGGATACTGGTCTGATTTTCCTAGATTATAATATTGCTAAAGTAATTTGGCTTTAGAATTAATTTTAAAAATAAATCTAGACAAATACCCGTTCTGATAATTTTCAGAATAACTTAGAAAGATCTATTTTAACTTTTAAAATATTCTATACAATTGCATTTGCATCTATTTTCTTCTTCTTCGTGACAGCTTCCTCTTCCTGAAAAGAATACCCAACAAAACCCCCTAAAAATTTATTCCAGTAAAGCTTTTGATTCTGCACACACCCCCCCCCTTTTTTTTTTTTTGTGGAATAGAGAACATGAAATTCAAATAGCAACCTTTGGTTGCATCACTGTGTTTTACATAGAAGAGACAAGGAACTAAAAAAAAATTTACTTCGAATTAAGTTCTTTAAATGTTCAGCAAAATACATCATCCTGAATAGTCTCACAATTGTCATGAAAACAATTGCATGGTAGTATTTTAACCTAGTTAAAAAATAGTTAAACAAAAGAACCAATATCAACAAATCCAACCACGAAATTAGTGCTCATAAAGCAGAATCAGGAACTCAAAGCTGTGTGGCATTTTTTAACCCCACATCATCCTCAAAATATTTCCTTTTATAAAATCTCATGAATCCCTCTAAAGATAAACTTTAGTCATATGATAATATTCAGACTATGGGAGCAGAGAAGGACTGAGAAAATAACGTGTGAAATATGTAGCAAAATACTGTTCACAAATACCAGATCCTACAGCAAAATACAGCAGATAACCAGATTTTTTTTTTCCTGGTACAGAAACTTAGGGGGTGCTTTTAAATTATTATATATTTTTTTATTAAATAACTACGATACAATCAAATATCACCTGGTCACTCTTAAATCGGTATAAACTAATGTAGATTTTTCTCCAATGCACAAACCCAGCAGAAATATTCTTCATACCTATGAGGAAAAGGATCATACTGCTTGCATGTCAGGTGGATGTAAAGAGATAAATATTCTGTGTTCAAAAAACCCTCCGAGTTCACAAAAGTAAGTACTTAGTGACATTACTACGCAAAGCGATACTGTCTGGAGAGCCCACATACCTCTCCTGCTACTTCTGATACCCTCTCAGATTTGATTTTTTGCAGTTATTAAGGGCTCAAGCCAACCTAACAGGAGCCATGCTGTTCTCAAGCAAAGGGAAGCAGAAAGAACGAGAGGAAAGGAGGAAAGCACTTGTCAAAAAAAGAAACTCCCTAAAAATCTATCTGCACTTCTACAAACCACACCCCCAAAACTGTGGGTCGATTTCTCAGTTGTGGATGTGAAGTGGCCATCATTTCCAAGATGAGAGGAAGGCAACCATCTTCTCTACTGTTCTCTACTCCCTTCTGTGATGGAGGAAATACGCTTGCAATAGTCTGACTATTCAGATACCTGATCTCTTACTGAAGTCAGGCAGAAATTAGACTCCTTTCTCAAGGGCTCATGTGAAGTTGATCACAAGCTTCATATTCAATTTTGGGAGATTGCATGGTTTGTCTCCACTTCCCTATTTCTGGCTTTCTACAGCCTCTGCTACTATAAAATAGTAGGACTTCCCATCTGGATGGGTCTTCTGACAAGCAATAGCAACATATGACTATTATTTCCTGCAGGAGTACAGAAGAATGCACAGTGGAAAAATGTATCCTCAAATTCATAATTTTTGAACTTATTTTCATTTTCATTCTATGAAAAATTCATTTGTGCTATTAAAATCTGTTGTGGCGGAAACCCAAAAATCCAAGCCAATTTCATAATGGAAGGCAATTAAGTTGATTGCTGAATGATAAACACCACATCTTTCTTCAATGGGGATACTGCTCTTGAGTAAGCAAACTGTTTTTCTGTTCATGAATATAAAAGAATGCATCATAAATCTCTCAAGAGTTCAATGGAAAGCAAACATTCATTACCGAGTTCTTGAAAGTCTCAGCCATTTAAAATGGCTTATATGATAGTAACTGGGGCAGGAAAAAAAAAAGGCAACCTGACTCCTATGCAGAAATATTGATCTCTGTTAGTATTAGAAAAAAAAAAAAAAACCCTCTACAAATCCTGACCTATAGTTTTACTTTCCAACTGTCCATTCATTTCCAGAAATTAATTTCTTCCCCTGGAATCTGTAGGTTGACTGAAGACTTGATTGAGAAAGTTGCTATGAAAGAAACAGTTATCTTCTTGCATGTAGTTAAATGGCAAAGTTTATTTCTCAAGTAGGACAAGAAAAAATATGCAACAGAGGTGAACTGATTTATTCCCTTGGTCCAGGCTATGCGTACAACACAGGTTAAGACTAGTGCTTTACTCTGAAAGCCAGACCAAAACAAAACAACCACATCAAGTATTGACGGTATTAGTTTAGGAATTCATATCAAACATGTAAAGAGCTTGAGTGCTAGGCAAACTTCAAGAAGGCTTAAAGTAGGAGAAAAATACATAGTTAAATCTGTAATGGAGATCAATTTAAAAGGTCGTCAGGTAAGAGCGTGGGGTTTTAGCTGTAATTTGCAGACTCCTGGATTCAGTATGTTTCTGCATCAGTGACATCATGAATGACAAAATACCACACCTTACTACAATCTGATCATCAAAATCTAAACGTACCTCTCACCTTTCTGATAACCACAGATGTTACAGATACAACGTAGGAAATGTAAAAAATCTCTCAACCCCAAAACCAAAAACCAAAACAACCCAACAATAGCAACAACAAATAAAACCCTTACAGCAATTTTAGGACTTAATGATTGAAAAGTCCCATAGGTCATGCCACACACTTATGCAAATCATACTGGGCACCCTCAGACCCTCACTAAAGACTTTCAGTCAAGCCAGGCAGAAAAACAAAAGCAGGTATTGAACACTGAAGATGAGCTTGTTGAAGCCGTGTTTCTCATGACCTAGAACTGATATTATTCACTTACAACAGCTGAGATGAAATTCCATACACATGATGTTATTAGAAGACAGTAGCTGAAGTAAAATTTTAATTGCTTGTAATAAGTGATATTTCACTCTTGCTTCCCACCGTTCTTTACTTTACTGTTTCAAAAGGCACCAACAAGTCCCCAGGGTTAGAGGCACTCCATCTGTTGTATTTGAACACACAGAGAATTGGACCCCAAATGTAATCAGAATCTTTGGATGCACTAAGGAAATTAACAGCAACACTAAAACAAGTGAATATTCTCAATAAGATTCTCTTTCCTTCAAGTCTCTTTTGTACAGGTCAGACAAAGATTTGCCTGTCATTAATACAGTATTAGAGAAAAAAAAATATATATTTACAGCGGAAAAATCTGTGGGTTTTGATGCTTCCGAGTCTCAAGAGGCAGGAGAAACTCTTTGAATCGTATCTTCGGAAAGACATTACATAACTGTGTAAACCATCAGTGTGGAATGGAATGGTTACGTGGAAAGTAATGAACAGTGCAAAGTACAAGTAGCCTCTTATCAGAAGGGCTACACAGCGTGCAGAAATACTGGATGACTGGGCAAAGCAGAGTATTAGGGAAGTACTCTGAACTCAGAAGCTGAAAAGCCAACATGTTGCTATGATCTTTCCTCATGACGAAGAATTTCAAAATGGTTTGCTGGAAACACTGTCTGGCCTACAGGTTGCTGACAAATGGGATCTGGGTGCTCAATATAGTATTTCATCCAAACTCTATTTTCACAGGGTCTTGCGACTCATAGATTGCATTCTTTAAGGGCAGCCAAAATGGACATTTTTACTGAAAAGTACTGATGGAGTCACAGAAGTGACCCTAGACCTGGCCTCCTTTTTGCTTCTTTAGTCAACTGGCTACAGTATGTTTCAGGAAGATCAACTCCTCACACAACTCACGAGATTTTGCACTCAAACACACATGTCAATTGTATTTTTATAACCAAATACAATCCCTTGTAAGCTGCAGCTCCCTCACCAGGTCTCTATTTGAGCGGACATTAGGTTAAGCAATTTGGGAAGCTCTTAAGATATGTACACCATGAGATGATGATAATAATGTGGCTTCCTGGCATGAGTCAGCAGTCAAATATTTTCATTCAGAGATATTTAGCATTACAGACTCAGATGTCATCAGCTATTTAGCAAGGGAAGGAATCTCAATTAAGTATTCTTGATTTGTTAACAATTCGAGCTACAATGGAGCTTTTATTTCCTCTTAATTGTAAGCAAACAATATTATTAGTACTCAAGGCAGACAAAACAGCAGTATAATCATTATTCATTTACAATTATTACTAAAAAGTACAAGAAAAAGCAACAAAAATCCCCAACCTCAATCTCTTCCTCCACCTCTCAAGATATCCTTTCTAATCCTATAAAAGCATCTGTCTTTGATTTCAAGTGGAGTACCTGCTGTGCAGGATGCAATGCCAATCCAATTTGCGTGCAACAAAACCAAATGTGTTGAAATGAACTCTGCATTTTAAAGATGTTTTTGTTTAATCATCACCGTCACTCCTCTTTAATGAATGCATTAATCAAGCAAAACTTCAAGCAAAAACGGAAAGGCTCATCTCAAGAAATGAAAAAACAAACAAACTCCCCCCCACGCCATCCTCACAATATCCGCTACTGTCAAACGTGGTTACACTTTTCCTTTGGCAGAACTTCAAATGCATATTACTGTAGGTTGTTTGGAGACATTAAGTAGAAGCAGAAGCTCCCTCCAGAAAGAAGTGGAGGAGGAAACAGGTGAGCTGCCATGCAGTCTCAGCTCTGCTACTGAACTGATTAATGACCTGCTACGCTGTATAGCCCTGAGCTCTCCTGATGGCCCCCCTCAAGTGTCCTAGAATCCTGTTTTATTTTAAGGAAATAACAAAAACAGTCAATACTGCTCTGCTAGCAACATGTAAAAGGTATCTACATAACATCTATTCATCCCTGTGAAATAAGTTTGTTTCAAATCTTGGTTTGAGTAGGAACAATTAAATACACAACAGACTTCCACAAGATAATAAAAGGCACAGGACCGGCCTAAAAATAAACTTGGTTTCAGAAATTAAGGTATGCAAATGCTCACTTCTCGTGTAAATTCAGTCATGCCCGTTATTCATGTTATGATGTTTATCCAAGGTTTAGATGCAGGGTTTGAAGATGAATCTGTATAGGAAAATACCAAGAAATAAGAACAGAAAATGAGAGGACACCACAGCTTTTTCAGTCTGGCATTACCACCTTCTCCATCACCCATGCAATATTAAGGATATGTTGAAATTCATTCATCAGGATATGGTCGGACAAGGCCGCTATCATTTCACAAATAAAGTGGGGATTATTTGATATAACTTTGTTAGGATGACAGACATATATTATATAAATGTTTTGCCTTTGTAAACATTTCCTTCTGGAAATCATCATACTCTTGCATCAAGGTAACATTTGAAGTCCATTACCTCCCTCTTGCTTCAGTTGTGCACCATGTTTTGTTCCAAACATTTAAGGCACCTCTACTGGTTACTGCCACCAAAGTACCACATGCAAACCTGGGGGAAAGAGGTGATAAGAGCTGTACCAAGGTTGCAATGTTCCTTCAGATGGGTTTGTTACAGAGATAGATCCTATCCAGGAGGAATTACCCAACAGTGCTCCATTAAAGGATCATAAAATTTTTAAAGACATTTTATGATTAGGCCAGTAACCTCTACTAAAATTTCTCCCATGGCTTCCACAAATTTTATCTCAATGTGGAAACAAAGAAGAGGAGCAATCGTATTGTTTAAATTAATTCATAGCTGGAGAACAACAACAACAACCCCCACCGTTTCTAGCATCAGGTGGACTTAGAGGAATATAGTAATATTACATAAAATGGTAATAATTTTTTTTTCCTAAAGGAAAAAAAGAGAAGTTAAGGTAGGTTTTTACATGCTCTCTCAGTCCCTGGAGGTCCATATTCTTTTCCATGTTTCTGAACAAAATGAGGGACAAAGTTGGCTGTACTGATGCACAGCAAACATTTTGCTGTCCTGATGTTACTAACTAGAAGATCACCTGGTGCCATACCAAGTGGACAAAGAACAGTGGACTCCTCTGCTCAATCATACAACAAGCACTCATCAGACAGGCTGAGAAACACCTTCCACCCTCTGAAGCAAAGGTCTGAAATTAACTGGTTAGTCTGTGTTAGCCTGTCCGCTGTGTTAATCTACATTGTATCAACCACAGAACGGGTCTTTATTTATTTGTTCATTTAAAAAACTATCCCATTGAAAATTACTCCAGAAAAGTCCACTCAGACAGAAAAATGGGAGACTGCTTCCCCCAAGAGCAGTGACTGATTCTGGACGCTGTCAGATTCAGAAAAGGGGAAGGAACTGGCTCCTCTCAGTCTCACTACAGGCCACAGATGCATCAAGTTGAGCCTGAATTAGGCATGAGGTTATTTGAAAAAGTTGTATACAAAGTTTATGTTGCGATTATTTGCCACCATTAAAAAAAAAACAACAACCCCACAACAAAAATCCCTGTCATGCCTAGCAATAACACTTACATACCAGTCATTCTAGTGTTATGCATTTAAACCAACAGCTGATTTTCCTTACTCTTTCTTCCAAATTCTCCGTCTGAAAAGCCAGTAAAAAATATCCCCAAGTTTCTTCTGAAACATCTGACTTCCTGGTTTTGGTTGTTGACAGGTATGCAACAACATCACATAGGGGTCGGGGAGGGGAAGATGCTGATGAAAGAAAGGAGTCATCCCAACCCTATGTCAGGCCCTTTACGGCACAATGAGCTATGATGGAAAATGAGCCGAACACCGAAGAAAAGCAGCAAGCTGGGAGATTTGATTGCACTGCCGAGATCGGGAGTAATTAATTATAACCCATGTGACCACTGGATGTCCCCACTGTTCCTCAAATGCTGCACAGGCACCCGCGATGTGGCCCATACAAAACCAGCCGATCTGACAAAGAGCGGGGAGAGAGCGCCCGAGGATGCGGGTAGGGATGATCGCATCCCCAGTGCGTGCAGACTCACGTCGTGTGTCCGGACATGTGCGGGAGCGAGCCGGAGAGCAGGGGAAGAGCAGGTCACACACACACCCAGAGAAAGGAAAAACCAACCCTTCACCACTCTTCAAACAGAGTTTCCACCAAGTTCGCTTGGTGTCTACTCCATGCTTAATAATGCAGCACGGAGCAAGGCTGAGTGATAGATCCTGAGAGGGAGCTGGGAAAGCAGAATTGCTTCTGAGGAGATGTGAAGGAACCCTGGCCCGCAGTGAGGCAAATGGAAGAGACCCTCTTGCCATCACAGGCGAGGGGAAAGGTGAGCAGGAGCAGGGATGCCCGTGAAAGACTACCGAGCAGCTGCCAGTCAAACACATCCAAAAAGAACAGAAATAACAAGAGAACATCTGTAATGCCACAAGGTGCTATTCATATGAAAGCTTTGAGGGCACTGGTGGGATGGAAGCTGGAGGAGGTAAAGGAAAAAAACCAAACCAAAACCCAAACTCCAAAATACAAAAAGAAGGCTCTTTCTATATAGCTTTCCTTTGAGGCCAGGTCAGATGAGAGGTTTAAGTTCACATGAAGGTGATCTTAAAGGAAGCCAAGGTAGCATCAACTCATTTTCATTTATTTTGTCACGTGATAAAAAGCCAGACCCAGTTCTGCAGTCAAGGTAGAACCAAGTGCCTTGCTTACTATGATAAAAAAGAGATTATCTTGTATGCTAATGGAAGGAATTTCCTACTAATAGATTCAAATGCAAATTTAAAATCAATAATGTTGTCTATTTTGCGGACTTGGAAAGATCAAGGTCTGATAGCCTATGACTTATTTCACACTTATAATAAGAGGTCACACCACAAAAAGCAGCAGATCCTTCCTCTGTCCCCACCTCTTTGTAGTAGCACAACTCACTGATGCTATATGTTGCGCCACAAATCTATGGGAAAAGAAGTAGTTGTTCATACAAAATAACATTTGAAGGGTTTGCACTCTGTGAATGTGATTGGCAAATTTACTCTCTCTTCTCCATCCCTTCACCCCTTCTTACTACTTGTAGAAAGCTGCTCAGTGAAGGGCCTGGGTCACGTCTGACTTCACATTGGATGTCAAAGAGCAAGGCATAAAAAACCCTGCAAGAGCACAAGCATTAGTAGAGAGACTCTGAAAACAAATATAAACTGAAAAAAAAGTGCCTAAATCACAGATTTCACTGGGGCATGCTAAACCGGTAATTAGTATTACATTATTATTAGTATTCTGATCAGTTCCATAAGCTGTTGGGATGAGCAGAAACATAGAACTAAGGATGAGTCCTTCAGCCTGGGAGGGTTTACCAGAAGGGTTTCATGCTCTGTATTTTCCCCCTTGCACACCCTTAGAAGGATCGCCAGTCTGACACGCTACAGGCTTTCTTTTGTTCAGATTTCAGATGTTCACAAAACAGAGCTTAGCTGAAAAGGCAGGGTTTTATGTTAGGGGAGAGCCCTGGAGGAGGGAAGTGCATGAATATATTTGAATAATAAATTGAGAATTTCATGGTTTGCAATTAAATTAATTAGGTACTCTGAATTACTGGCCAGTGACTCTTCAAGCTTGTTCTACTCGGTTTGAAGTGATGTATATACACAAATGTGCCAGAAAACCTAGGCAGCTTTTGTTCCCTCCTCTGGATCTCATCTACGCTCTCAGATCAGCAACTGACCATAATGCATATGCTCTGTATAAAGAATAAAATGGATAAAGTGATTTGCTAAGGTTTCACAATAATAATAAAAAATTGTTACCTGTTAGGCTGACTTCTCGTAGTCAACACTCTCTTTCGCAGCTTGTTGCCTGACAGAGAGAATTCATTGTGTATGTTTCAGCCTTCCAAAAATACGAGTTACTATCATGACTCTTCATCCAAAGATCTGAGATTGCTTAAAAATGTCAGGGATGCTTTATGACAGCTGTTCAAATTCTGAGCAGTTTCTTTATAGCTTTTGGCTCTAAAGGAGGATAAGTAACATATCTAATCCTGAGACCTGATTACTTTCCCAGGTTTAAAATGGAGACTCTGCACTCTAATTCTCAGACTCATTGGAAAGCTAGTTCTCTGGCACCTCCTCCACTCTCAAGACATTACATCTCCACTTGACTCCAAGATGAAGTTAAGAGTGCTCTGCACTCTCCAAGCACTCAGCATTTTGCACCTTAATCAGGTGCTACAATTAGAATTAGAATTTACCCATCATTAAGGCCTATATAAGTTTAGGGGGAAAAAAAAATAGAAAGAAAATATCAAAAACCTGTTAAAATCCACTCACCCCACTTTGGGGCTCCAAAAACATTGCAAATCCCATCCACTCTCTTTGTGCTTTAGCTCAGAGAAGGAAGAGTTTAGCCTCTAGTCTTACGGCTGTGATAGTAAGACAGACCCATCAAAATTTGACTGACTCCTTACATTTTAATACAGTAATCATAATTCCCATCAGGGAGTAATTTAAATTAACTCTTTACCCATTAGAGATTGAATTTAGGCCCCGTTAGTGTTTGCAAAAGAATTATCCGATTCACAGGAGATATATTTTTAGATAGACAAAACAGAACCAGTCAAGCCATGGCCAAGGTTGTCCCCAGTACCCTCACAGGAAAGGTTTCGGCTCTGCTGAAAGACAACTGAATGGAGAAATATTTAAAGGAATGGCTCAGGCCAAGCTTGCTCATACCTTTCTTCTATGGTATTTATTCCTTATCAACTGTTAATTTGACCAGGAAGAATTTGGCCCAGTTGCTTCATTTATCTCTGATCGAGTTTTAGCTGTTCTTATGTGACAGAAAATGCATGTATGAAATCACTGCGTAGCCCAGCCCAAAACCCTCATAAAGCCTTGATGGAGCCCTTTAAGCATGATAAACTACAACAAAACTACACAGTAAATCCTGTCTTGCACTAAGGAGTCTCACAAATTCAGGTTTAATTTTTATAAACAGATTGCTTCTTGGGTTGTTATTATTAGTGTGAGCTGGACAGCTTGAATTAGAGAATAATTTATTCCCTGTGCATTTCTAATTACAGAAAAGAGGTTCACTCACTGACACACTTGTCCGTCTTGTTCTTTCCTGTCTTTCAGGCATGGCTGATTGCAGTTAAATAGACAGACCAGCACAAACTGCATAAGAAACACAACTCTGTCAAAAAAGGACTGAAGTGTTACCATTAATTATTCTGGACCATGTGCTCATTTACAACAGATCTAACATGAGAAATATTCTCAGAGGTGTCAAACAGCCTCAGTTTCATAGGTGCATGGGGGTAGCACTGACTAAATGTTTGAGTGACTGGTAGGATGTGACCTGCCAGAGACCCTTGAAGCTTGGGGATTTCATGTGCAATTTGTGTTTCACCATTCAATAGATAATTTAAATTGGGCCACTCTCTCTGAGCATTTCTGAAGGATCTACATGCCTGAGCCTGTGTTGGAACTGCACGAGTATTTAAAAAAAGAGGCATTTATGAGCATCTGCGCAAGTGATTATTTGGAACTCACTGCATCTTAAAAAGGCTCAAAGAAAGTGAAAATGTTGTTTTCTAAAGAATGTCAAAAGGTAGGCGTAACAATCACGGCATGCATAGGAAGATAGCTTGAAAATGCTAACTGGGGGAAAAGAACCACAAGAAAAATCACCATGATGTAGTTAACCCTTGTGGTAACAGGTCCTGTGATTTTAAATAACCAAGCAGAGAATAGTCTACTTTAGCCATTAATCAGATGACCAAACTTTGCAAAGGGAAGAACCAAGCGAACTGGTAATTCACACTGGAACTGGGGAGAAAAAGAAAAAAAAAAAAGAAAAAAAGAACCCGGTACTGGGTTTACCAAGTTATAGCCTGAAACTACCTCAGCCAGCACTAGAGCAGTACCCGCTCTGCTCAACTTCTAAAATAAGAGAAATATGTACTTTAGGTGTGCCCTCACCGACGCTATGCTTCATCTTTTTAACACCTATGCAATCTCATGGATAAGGCCTCCACCCACTCTCATGTATTCTTGTATAAGTAAGAATCTCCTGCCCCCGAGCAAGGAGCAGCAATTGAAAGCTCCTCCATAATGAAGCAACAGCATTTTGAAATCGGCAATAATCACCTTCCTTCCCTGTTGGTACAGTTTGCTGCTCTCTCTGTTGTTGAAACTAGTTAGTTATTTCTGCAAGACCTGCATAATTTGTGTACTTGGATCTCTGCAATGAAATTTCTCCCTTAAACTCACAGACACTCACGAGCTCTTCTTCACAGCGCACCCAACGCAGAACATTTTGCCGCTTAAGGTTTTACCACAATATTCTCCCCATTAACATTTAGTTTACAAATAGCTTAAGCTTTAAGAACATTTCCACTAAAAGACAGCTCTTTACAAACAGCGACAAAGCTCGTTGAGGGGGTTATCATCTGGCAGCATGATATTAAAATCTCTCAGGTTTTTCACCTGAATATTTTTAAAAGGAACAATTTCAAGACAATAGAAAAACTCTACGAGGCAAGGTAAAGATATTCAGAATTGCATGTAGTGCTGGCTTCGCTTTCAAGCGGCATCCTCTTGTAACCTTTGGTTTACTGTTCAACATTTGTTTTGAATTTATGATTTTGCTTGGTATCAAAGACTGCCTCTTTCTGCCAGCTAAACAGACAGCATCTTCATACTGTATTCATTGACCATTTGAAAAACAAAGCTGCGATACCTTGCTGTGCTGCTATACTAAGTGCTGCTATAACTACTATCCCCAACGTCATCTTGCTTCTGAAGTCCCCATGATGTGACAAAGAAAGCATTCAGGCTCCGTTTTCAAAAGATGCTTTTTACCAGGCTACAAAGCAGGTAAGAGAAATGTTGACTGCTTCAGGTGGGTTGTGGGGTATTTTGCTGAACAGGCACCCTGCCCCAGTGGTTGGGGTTTTTCTTGTTTTTTCAGTATTTCATTTAAGTATTTCAAATAATTTCTTCTGATCTGAAAGGAAAAAGAATCTATATTTAATTTTTTTTAAAAAGGGCGTATCCAGGAAACATGTATGCTGACACTTTGTCCCCATCCAGTCAGCACACTCTACTGGGTATACAAGACTCAGTTTCGAAACCCCTGTTCCAGATGTGAGGGAGCAGGCACTCGGACAGAAGCTGCCCACATTAGCAGCAAAGAAGCTAACCTTCAAAATGTAAAGTCAGTATCTGTGGCATTTTCTAGGCAGGTGCTTTTTCTCAGAAATATGTCAGATAATTGGAATAAGTGTCTTTTGGTGCTAGACAAAATCCTGGTGTTAGGAAAGGTGGTGGACTATCCCCCAGCCAAACTGTAAATAGAACCACTCCACGTTTTTTATTTAACTTGGGGGCAGAAAGACACCACCAACAACCAACCCCAAGCCAAAACAAACACACATACCTCCACCACCAAAAAAATCCTCACCAACCAAAAAAAAACCAAAAAGAAAAGCAACCCTAAAGTAGGAAAAGATGTTGGTCATAGGGTATTTTAAAAAACCCAACTTTCTGCTAATTTTCTTTAAGAGCATGTAACCCCCAACAAAATGTACAGACTGTATCTACGATTTGGTTGTCTTAGGGTGCGCTACCCGGTACTCTGCAGAGACAACATATCTCCAAAACACTGCAAAATCATTGTCAGAGCAGTTCCTTTCAGTCTTACTTCCACTGAGTACTAGAAAGGAATTTAGTAAGGAAAAGGTCATTGTCATTCTACTCAGAACAAAGACTTGAGGAGGACACATGAATTTATTTTTTTTTTTTAAAGATTAAATAAAAGCAGACTTTCAAACCATCCTCTGGAAGACAGCTGTATTTGCCTTTTGCCAAGGCAAACCTAGAACATGCTATAAGAAACAGACACCAAAACGAAGCCCAAAAGCTTCAGTTCTGTTCTGTGGCTCTGTTCTTGGTCCACAAGGAAGGAGTTCTCCTATCTCATTTTTCCAGCACAGAGTACCCATGGAAGCTGGAAAATACCATTTTTTTGTGGCCACACACCTCTTTCCTTAGTTGCTAGCAAAAAGCAAGTGATTCTAGAAAATTTAAAAGAGCTTTCAAGATGCAATAGTAGCTCCAACTAAAAGAAGGGAAAAGAAATCCAACACAGACAGCTCAGTTTAATTCCGTAAAATTACCTCCAAGGTATTTTAATCAGATGTGCTCAGGGTTCTCTACCAAAAAAAAGACTTCTGAATGTCAATCTTCCTTTTATACCTAGGGAACCTGATGAAACAGATGAAATAACTTGCACAAGGACACTCAAAGCCTAGGTAATGTCTGATCTGGGTTCTACATTCTGACTACTACTGCGGAGTCTTAACAACTCCCTCTTTCCTCTGCAAAGCTGCAGGCTTCAGCAAACAAAGCATTCCTTATAGCTAATTGGTATTACATGGAAACTCAACTGCTCTTATTTACAAAACTACAGATTTATGTCAAGCAAAGCCAATTATGCTTAATGTTTAAACTATTGCAGGTGCTCAATGACATTGTTGCTAGGCAGTAGAAGTGAAATTGCTCTTTTAATGCATCTTGTTCCAACTGGGAGCATGTGTTTTATCATCAGTGCAAACTTAACAGATGGAGATCTTAATCCTCTCCAGTGAGCTTTCTTCACCCTCCCTCACTCAAAATGGTGTCCCGTGCATTTAGACTTAACTGAGGTGCTCAATGGGACACAACTCATATTTTCTGTATGTGCATACATGAATACAGTATTAAACACGCATTTAAACCTCAAAAAATTTCCCCAAACTGTACCTGCAGTAATCAGCAATACATGTGGCTATTCATGTTTAGTAATGTCCTCCGCTGAGCACAGTGCCTACTCAAATAGTTATAAGGAGAAGCACAAAAGCAGCTTCTTTCAAAATCAAGACTGAATCTACAGAGTCCTTAATACTTGTACTTGTGTGCTGGGACAAGCTTTAGAAAATTTAGGCAGTACTCAAAACTGACCCAAGAACTGTTCCCAGTCACTCTTAACCTCACTTAGGAGACAACTTTTTCCACAAGAAGTTTCAAGGCTATAATCTTTTATGCTGAAGATTAAAACATGCATCTCTTATGTTTACTCTGTGCACAGTGACATCAACATGTGTCCTCAAACATGGGCAATCTGATTTGAATGCTTTGTTAGCTCCCATGAAAACTGCCACAGATCAACAAAATGTTCAACCAAAGAAGGCTACTCTAACATTTTCCAGCTCCTTATTGCAGTTTTTCATATGCACACATCTCCTTCTATTTTTCTGTCCTCTCATTTTTGCTAACATATGAAACCAGATGTGAAAAGCAGCTTCTTTCAAAGTCAGGACCCAGCCTATAGAGTCCTTTATACTAATCTCACTGCATGCTGGTACAAAATTAGGTAGTGCTCTGAAAATACATAGGATTCCATCAGCTTTGTATGGAGTCCCAGATGCTGCGGTTCAAGAAGCATCTCTATCTGTTAGGTATAACTGCTAAATGGCTCTGTCATATCAGTGTGCATGACTGATGGACTTTTGCACATAGCTTCCTCTACACCACTGGCTGATATAAGTCAAAATCCAGCAGTCAGTACCCCTTCCCCTTTGCCATCCACACAAAAGCCCAAGTTCTTAACTAAATCTGACAGAAAAACAACCTCTCTCTGGTCCATGTGAAGCAGAGAGCTTTCAGTTGTCAAGTATTCAACATAAAGCCTGTTCTAAGCCATATCTTCCCGACTACCTCTTTATGAAGGCTGCCTAACTATTTCCTTCTGCATTGCTGAAAGCTTTTCTTGCATGATTGCAAGACAGAGAGGTCCTATCCAGGGAGTTAACGAATACTCCTTTTCTTCATCAAACAATTCAGCTGCATTCTGTTCTCTGCTGTCATCTATTCTCTGGGGGTCTCAGGAAGTTTGAGGTCATTCAGTCTGAGTGTGCACCAGAGGAAATTTCTTAAAAGCAAGTTAGGTTTCTTGTTCTCCTGTTCTTGATGTAAACGGTTCCAACCTGCTGTAATTTTTTGACATTTAAGAATATGTACACATATAAAATTATCATTAGGTGTTAAAAGCATCTCCAGCCCAGTCATACTCACTGGCTCAAATCTTAGATTTTACCCTTCCATTACCCTTCCATGTTCTTCTCCTTTTATGTAGGAAGAAGAACAGTGTAATGGAAGGGTAAAATCTAAGAACTCTCAAATGCATTGATAGCAACCACATACCTCATGTCAGCAGACTCCAGCCAGCAGTTTTGCAGCTCTTCTGTGCCAATACAAAGGTCAAGTGAAGTATTCAGGAATTTCTCACTTTTTCTTTATGGGAAGAAGCTAGGAGTTTAAAGTTGGATTTATTGTGCTACAAATATAATTTAGAAAAATTTTTCTTTAGAAGCAAATAACCATCAGGTTTAATAGATTTACTCAGACACATCAAAATTAGCCTGCTTCCCTGACTCTGGTATCTTTGGAGACTAGGTCCTTCAGACTTTTGCTGCCTCTCCATCTCATAACCCTAGCACCAACCCAGCTTATGCAGCCATTTTTGGAGAAAGAGGTTGTCTCTCAATAGCAGGGCAAAGCAAGCAGCCTTTCTGTCCCACCCCTTCTTACAGGCCAAACAGCAAATTGTAGTCTCAGCATTCTGTGCTAGTCAGAAAGAACATTTCTGACACAGACAACCATTTCAGATGAACTAGTATGAAGATGTACTTACTTTTTCCATCTCTACGGGTGTATCTTAGGATCACATTTTCTTTTACCACAGAGGAAGAAATTGAACAAGTTACACACACAACAAAAAATAGCTTCCAGATGGGTACCCCTCCTTTCTACAATATCTGTTGCCATCTGGGCTTTAACAGGTCCCTCAGCCACCTTGTAGCTCTTCTACTGACCCCGATCTCCATCTTCACAAGTTATTTCCCTTGGGACATATGTCAAATGCTTTACTGAAAGCAAGGCAAATCATCTCTACTATGTTTTTTTTAGAAAATGAATTCTCATTACACACAGACATTAAGGTAGTCTGACAAATCTATGTTCGATACATCCATGCTGCTTTTTATTCATTTTTCCTTTTATCTCATGAATTTAAGTATTTGGGTTGTGATGTTTTTTTGGTAAAACCTTAAATACTTGTGAGATCAAATTAACAGCTTCTGCCTGCCTGCCTTCCTACTTAGACGCAGTTACCAAATTTTGTTCCCCTTTCCTCCAAAGCCCAATCCAAAGTTGCAGCATTAAATTCAGTTAATGGTGAAGAGGTCTTTCATAGTTTCAGCTCAAACACTACCCTTTGTGTCACATCAGTGCATTATGTGTCATTGACAGAGTTTCTTCTGCAGTAGAGCATTCCTCATATCTATCAAGCGTTTTGGCCTGACTACTGCATAATCATCTTGATATCAAAGTACTTCTTTAGTTTTGGGGTTTAATATGTTTAGGTTTGGGGTTTAGTATGTTTCTTTATCACATAAAGGCCCCTTTCTATCCTCACACTTTTTACATAGTATGACTTAAAAGACCCAGGCCAACAAAAAATATAAAACAAACCACAACCATTAAGTGCTAGATTAGCATCCCTCACAATACCCATGTCAGCCAATTTTGGAAGTGTTTAACCTTGTTTTGATCCTTAAAGTGTAATGCATTTTGCTAATAATTTTCCCCTCCACATCCAACTGCATTTATACCCTTTCCCAACCTTCTTTTCCTAATGCCCCCACTCCCTTCGTTTGGGCTACAATTAGTAATTTTGACATCAATAAATTCTAGTCTCCAATTCTTTTACTACCTCTTTTCTGTACATCTTCCTTTAGGAATGATAAATTCTCACTGCAAAACAAGAGACTAAATACCTCAATATCAATGTTTTATGACAGATTTTGTGAACTTATTACTGGCATATAGTTTCTAGCATATTTTTGGTATACTTCAAAGAAATTGCCAAAGAAGGTTAGCATGGCTGTATCCACTTTACTGAAGAGCGGCAACTTTCTGAAGGCTGAGTAGCAGAGCCAAGAATCTCACATAAGTTTCCCCAACTTCGTGAGTATCAATCAACCACTACCAGACTCCAGAATTATTTGCAAATGATACCATCACAAAGTAATTTGCTAAACAAATGTGTACATGAGTTTATTAATTTTCAACCATTACTAAGTACAAATACATGTGGATACCTATCTGTTTGCCTATAGAGATTAAAAGTCTCTCTCCATCCACCACGCCAAGCAGTGAGCTCTCATTGTCTTCAACATGCATTAGGACAGTGCAGCATCCTACAAGGCCAAATCCTAAGAAAACCTCTATGTTGTAAACTTATAAATAACATGATTATTCATATGATAATTCATAAATATTTTGGCAGTTCCGCTGAAGTACCCTAGCTAATTTATGATTAGAAAGCTGGTTGGTAACATATCAAAATTTAATCACACAAGAGTGAAATTTTATCAGGTTTTCTCCATAGGAGACAAAATTGGAGAACTTTCCAGGACACTATCATAACACTTGATGGATTTTTGATGCTTCAGAAGTTTTTCTTCAGGAAGACTTCCTCTGAATTCTTTGGTGTCTTCCCAGTCCAGATTGTTGTATCTGTAAGGAAGGATAGGAAAGGAAAATACTAAAATAATATTTTCTGGGATTAGCTTTAGCCGCTGTTTATTAGCTAATAGTTTGCAAGTGACAGAGCTTTTCTAAGCAGCCTCAAAAAATGGGATAGTGATATGCACTTTCCCAGAACCTTTCAAAATTTCAGAGTGAGAAGTGCCAAACAGGATGCAGGGGGTAATAACAGCTGCATTCTGTCACTTCAACCATTAAAAAAAGCCAAACCCAAAAAACAACACAACCAAAACCACTCTTTCTCCCCTCTGAGAAATTTTAGTTTTGGGTTTTTTTTTATTTCACAGTCTTAAAGCCTGATTTTCAGCCACTCTTAAATCAGTATTTATCTGAATGCTCCTCATTCTTTTTTCTTCCCTTTGGGGGAATTCTTATTCAGCACAAAATGAAACAATTACATCTGACTTCAAAAGACGTATTTCATGTAGGCTTTGGTTATTTTATTGAAAAGTGAGGTATCTTGACTTTGAAGTGAAATATCAATTTGAAACAATTTTTATTTTATTTAAAGAGTGGAGATCAACAAGTTTCCTCATAAAAATATGTTAATAAATATGTTAATTTGTGGCAAAGTAATTTGCTGACTTCAAGCCAATTTTATGGCAATTTTTTGACAACCAAAACCTTTTAGTTTTCAGCAGTAAATGTCACAAATGAAAATTTCACTTTACTGAAGAACACAATAACTTTTTATAAAAGGAAGACAAAGTACATGCAGGAAAAACATTTCTAGTCATGATTCAGGTCACATTTAAAAGAGAATCAAGAACTAGCCACCGGAATAAATAGACACTTGTGTCTCAGGTTATATTGAAATGATTGACAAGACACTATGGTAATCTTTGGAGCTGTAAAGTTAGTGCTCTACATAATAGAAAAAGCAGTATTTTTCTCAAGAGTTCTAGAAGTACACTGCCCTTGGAAATTTTCTATTATTGTCATTATCAAATCACTACTTCAGGTTTCTGAAGGATTTCCATACAGCTGCAGCCAATGTCTAAGAGAGACTGCCACTCGCCCACAACCCTTCCCACACATGGTGACCCAGGTTGCTTCCCTCCCTGTTCTTGACTAGGAGTGTAAGGACAATAACATTTGCAACAGGATGTTAACTGTGACTAAATGTTCTGGAATTCAGGAGGCCGGCCAACTCTCAAGACACCCTAGATTTATAAAGGGATTGCAGCAGTGAGTTCCTTGTATTTTACAGGCAACATATAGGCATAAACCCTAGGCTCTATATGTGGCATAAAATTGCTTTGGGGGTGGGGGGGCTAATTGAGCCATTCTATTGTCTCCAGCAGAATGTTGCTTCTATCCCCTTGTCAGGTAGGGTATCAGACAATAGTTCAGTGTTATTGTGTTGAAAATGCTGCATATAGCATTAACTAGTAGCTGTCTGCTGTTTTCTTGCAGCTCCTTTGCCTACTGTCCTATACTAAAGATGTATGCTTGTTGAGAAGCCACCACGGTCTTCTGTGCGCTGGTACAAAGCCAAGTGCAATGGAGGTCAGTTCCACAAACAAGGTATCTTGGTGCTATAACCTAAACTCCATACCAACATACTTACACCCTTTTATAAAGGATAGAACGCTCTTATTTCTTCAAGGCATTTTTGTTTTAATAAAACACCTTAAATATTTAAGGCTTATTTTTTCTCCTAACCTTAACACATGATTTTACTGTGAAATCTCTCTCCTCAAGACATGAAAAACACTCAAGTCTGATCCTGAATGATAACATGTGATCTATGACTACCAATTCTTTATTACACAGTAGTTCACAGGTTTTGCAAGAATTTCTACACATATTTACAAATGAAACCCCATGTTTTCATTTTCTCACACATACCTGTGCGCAATGGTCCAGAACCCCAGGGTGTTCACCATCATTAAGGAAGCCAAGAAGAAGAAGAATCTCTCCAATTTACCTTCATGCAGCAAGTGTGGAAACCAGCTGCCTGGCAAAGCAGACATTTGAAGCAAAATTAGTTTACCTTTCAGGATGAGACATGGCTCATGTGAAAGACATGAAGATAACTGTGTAAGGCACAGTCAGAGCAGGTGCTTTCAAACACACATGCCCTAACACCCCAGCTACTTATGCAGACTTCATTCTCACAGCCATCTATGGGTTTTTTTTCTTTGAGTCGACAGCATACTTTGCTCCTGCTTTTCAGACAGGCTATAGTGATCTAGAGAAACTGAAGAACTTTCTTAACAAGTCTGAAGTATACTGGAAAACTGAACTCTGCACAGCTACTACTGATATGTCTGGGCCATCTTCTCTCTTATGTGCACATAGCTTAATAAATGTCAACTGAGAAAATTTTAGGAATAGCTAGAATTAAGGTGGTCTGTAGAAAGCCTTATTCACATCCCTCATGGTCTTAATAGGCCCTTAAAAAAAAAAAAAAAAAGGAAAATAAAACCTTTTGTTCAGTGCCTTGGGTGGTGCTCCATTACCAAGATGCTGACATTTTACCTTTCTTTTTAGCTGCTTTGCACTGTGAGTCTACAACCTGTCCTTGTCTTGCACACAGCATCTATTTGCATAAATTAGACCTTTTATTTTTTTCTATCAAGGTTTGTGCCAATAATGTCTGGGACGTTTTGGCAGCTTAAATTCCATTCAGCAGAGGACAGTGCCACCTTTACACACCCAGCATCTTCCCTACCTGTATTCCTGTGTACTTCAGTTGGTAACTATTGCTTTTGATGTTGCCCATTGCAACCAGTATGGGTTTTAAGTCTGGGTTGTTTACCAGAAGCTCAGATGGTAAACAATAACTATGGAAATCAAGGTGATTAAAAAGAAAGCCAGCCAGCATGTGAGGACAATCAATACCTGAAATACCCTAATCAACTACAGCTAAAACACAAAACCAAGGTGAAAAAGAAGTTACAGTAGATGCAGAAAATCAGTGCACTTTACAGTGCTATAATTGTTACTTAGGAATACAGGACATTTATTGGCTTTGAAGAAAAAGGCTGTCTTTGTTAACAAGTAGCAAAGTGTAATAAGAGCAGATACAGAGCATGAAACAGCTAGTGCTGAGATCATGATGATGCCCACTCTATACACAGCTTGGGGGAGATAACATAAGACTAGTTCCCAATAACAGCTAGAACACATCAGGCACAAGCGTTTTGTTTTTTGGTTTAGCTCCATCCAAAAGGAATGTGCTCCAGGATCACCTTGTGGTACAAGTCAAAGATGATCAGGAGATTTGGATCAAAGTCCCACTGCTGATCTAAACCAAAAGACCAGCATCAACATTCCTTCTCCCTCAAGGTCTGGTATCAAAACCCACCCATCTAAGGTGAGCGGCTATTCACCACTTGAACAAGGTAAAAGGGAGAGGAGGACAAACAGCCACCTTTGCCATAGCTGCACTGCACAAATGTGGGCGCCTTAACTGATCTTTTGGCCACAAAAGCCACCGTTAGCCATCCAATGCCATGCGTAGTTTGTTGAAGGATTACACCCCACTTCCTCACATGCGTATATTTACATTGTTTTCCTCTTTCCTCCACATCTTACACTTGTAAACACATTTCTTTTCAAAGCAGCTGCCCTTAGCTCCCCTGGGATTAAGAGGGAACCACTGCCATCAGCGCAGCACCTTTCCCTGAGTCCTCTGCGGCCTGCCCCGTGCTGCGTTACGGCTCTGCAGCACCACCTCGGCCCTCTGCACCCGCCGTTCCTTTTGCAGCATTATCTCCGAGCGAGTTTTAAAACGTATCATTTAACACTGTCAGTTGACTGAGCTCCTAGGTGCCGTAACTTGATTTTAGTAGCTTATGAACTTTTACTGTCATAATTCACAATCAGGTAGTTTTTCATTTCACATCCCCCAGTGGCCAATAGAAGTCACGGGGAGAGCATGTGTGTCTGACGAAAGAGAAAGCACACATGGGGTTCGGTTGTCAAAGCAGAGTTCACACTGTCTGCTAGGTTCTTTACATCGGCTGGGCTTACTGTATGAGCAGCAGGAGCTTCCTAATGGAACAGCATTTACAATGGAACCTGAACACAAAATATGTACTTAAAAATAGCGATTAAAAAAAAGGAAGAACGTAGGAACGTAGCAGCTCCTAAGAGAACAGAGCAAAACAGACCTTTGAAACTGCCTTAATGCTAGCAAAGGCAGCAGGCTGAAGCATTGAAAGTGGGAATGGTTATCTTTATCAGGTTGGGAGGGCAGCCTGGCTGGCAGATATGGAGTCTGCCACCTATTCACCACTGGCCTCCTCCTCAGTCTGGGTGAAAGATCATCACTCTGTCTCCTCTCTGCTTCTGAAAGAGGCCAGTGCTTAAACACCAGGGCCACGGTAAGGAACACAACATCTTTGGAAGATCCTATGGCACGAACAAGCAACAGCATAGGCAGTAGCAAGTATCTGACCTGGGCTAGACTTAGATTTGGCATAGGAGCCCAGCTCCCACAGCTCGCTCTCTCAAGTTTACTACCTCTTGCTTTGAACAGAGCAGAAGTGGGGCTTTGTTTTCCCTCCAGTAAGGAGCAATGAGATTTGGCAGGAGTGCCTTTTTCTACATGGAAACAAGGGCAATGGTAGTCTTGAAGATATCCAGGCTCATATACTATCAATACACATTTTCAACAGTGCATACAGCCAAGATTAATTTAACTATTTGCTATTTTCAGCCTTCCTCCAAATTTACCTCTTGGTTTTTTGCCCTACCTTTTCTTTTAAAATGAAAGTGGGTTTTCCAAGGAAGAGGGGATAGACTTGAACTACGTTTTCTTCTACTTAGCCTTATGAGAACAGCCCTCCATGTTAAAATGTCAACAGTGTGTTTCAGGCAGTGAAGCTCCCTTTAGATGATTTCATCCCTTGCACCACTAACACCTTCCACAAGCTGTGTGCAGACTCCAGCACACTACACTCACTGGCTTTGGGGTTCGTATTTTCAGGATCTTACTTTCAGCCATGAATGCCAGGAACTTACTGATCCAGTTTGGTTTTGATGGAGTAAGATGCCTTGGGCACTACTGAGTTGGAAAAGTTCACCACACTCTCATTCCTGAATCGGCATGCAATATGCTAGCAATTCACTCTTCCCCCAAAAGACACTGCCTTCGGGTTCTGTCAATCCTTTACTTTCCTATGGAGATTGCCAACAGAAGTGGCAATTACAGGGTTGGTTTGTCACATAGATAATTGCTCACTGGGAATTAACTTTGTACAACAAGCTTCTGATTTCCATTTTCATTCCAACAATGGAAATACTTTGTAGCATGAATCACCACAGAGAATCAGAAGTTTCCTTTAGCTATGTGTATTTTGAAGAGCCTTTTCTTATTGGTTAGAGGTGAATCATTTATGTATTTCATGGCAAATTTAGAACAAATTAGAGGATTAAGTCTAGGCAGAGTCAGGTCCTCAAGCCTGCTATTCAAATAAAAGAAGTGCCTTGTACACTTTCACTGACATTTTGTAGTCCTGTTGATTTTGCATCAAAAATGCTCAGGTAGTACAAGAAGGAGGAATATTAAACACATCCAAGAGAAAACACCTGATCCTCCTAACAGAGGTTGAAGAGTAGGTAAAGCAGGAATTAGGACATGGATAAAACCACTTTCCAGTGCTGCTTCTGGTGGACAACCAAGAGTGACAAACTGATTGCAACACTAGCCATGAAAAGATGTGGAGAGGGTTGTAAGCCAACCTTTGACATACACTATTGTACACTAGTTACCTGTCACTAGGATGGCACCCTTCTAGTTCTCAAGAGATTCACAACAAAGCCCAAGCTTGCCTAGGAAGGGATTCAGTTTCTTTACTGAATAACACCGTCACACTGTAATACTGAGAAAAGAGAAGACAAAGGAAAACAGTCGCATGCCAGAAGTTAAGCCTATTCCGTATGATTCCCGTTTGTACGGCTACCCTGCAACCAAGACTGTGATTACAGAAAAATTTAATTCATAGCTTAGAAAAGGATTGTATCACCTTCTATCGCTTCATCAAGCTAGTGGGCATGTATTTAGTGTTTAATCACATCCAAGTTAAAAGTCTCAGTCTGCTTTTAATCCTTATTAGCTAAGTAGGCACCAGTGGACAACACCATCTGGACTGCAAGAAATATCCTTTAACTTTATCATCTCTGGTATTTAGAATCACACAAGGCTCCAAACTGTGGGGGAAAAATAAAAAAGCCCACATAAAACCTCCGGTTCTCTAAATACAAGCAGGAAAACTGTGTCTGGGGCAGTTTTCCTCCTTCTGACCTTTTTTTTTTTGCTTTCCCCCCTTACACATTGACATTAATATTTTTAGAGAAATGTATTCTGAAATGATTGGCATGGGAGGACAGGTTTTGTCTTGCATCTTCTCCGTTAAAATGTTAGGAGAGGTAAGAGATCCAAAAGAAAGCAGTTTCCCAGCTTGTACTGAAAATATCACTGTCACCCGTCATCTGTTTGCACTCGTCAGATTTTTTAAAAAAGTCTTATTTTATCATATTCACACCATCCTCCATAGATGCGTTAAAAATGATTAATGCAGCTTTGACTGTGACTGATATCTGATCAACTTTGCCAATAAAAACCCAAATAAAATTCTAAACTAGTGACAAGAAAGAGGATATAAAAATGTTTAAATTTTGTCAACACCCTCTGTGCTTCAGCACTTCAAAATACACACTGGAGGATCTACTTCACTGTACCCTGAATTGCTTCACAGCAAACATGGTCTCATTGCTTAGAGATGGGAGAACCAGAAATAGTCTTGGCTCGGGTTTTAGTGAAACAAGAATCAGGGGACAAGACAGAAGCACCGATAGCCCAAGAGTCACACAACATGCCTTGTTAAATCTTACAAAACCATTGCATAAGCACTATCATCTTCTTTCAGCAAGAAAGAATATATTTTTTTCCTTCCAATATAAGTTATTTTAGCCTTTTTTGGGGAAAGAAAGTTCCACTTCTTTTGCTTTACCCCCACTTTCATAAATTGTCCAGATACTGAACATTTTACAAGCTTTTTAAACAGAGCTGAAAAAAACCCCACAAAATGTGAGGCATGAGAGCTTAATTTGTGTCATTTGACCTTAATTTGACCTAAGAGTGGTCACATATTTATTCTCTGAAGTGCTGTTATTTTTAGGCAACCATTAGGTTTTTCTACATTTTAGAAAACATTATTTTACTGGTCTTAAGCTTCTCATCACAAGCACCAAAGCCTGCCATAAGCAGCACAACAGAACAGTTTGGAAAAAATACAGGTGGAGCAAGAGAACTTTGTGTATAACACTTTCTATTAAATCAAGAGAAAAACAAACCCAAGCCTAAATAGGTCTCTGGTTTTGTTGTACTCTACATTCAGCTCCAGAAGCCTGATCCAAAGCCTACTTTGATTTGTGAGTCAGCAGGACAAAAGCCTAGGTATGATGTGTTGCAGGATACTCTAAGTTGTCAGTTTGCAGGGTTAGAACACAAAGTAATATAAAGGAATATCTCCATTATTTACAAGTGGTGCATTGCATGAATTATGGCAAATTGGAATGGTTTAATCTCATTCAAGAAGGGAACTCTGGGAAAGTGAGGTTCCACTTATTTTTAGAAATAAAATGTGAGAGTCCAATAATATGTTGTTTACATACTAATAGGGAAAGTAATCTCTAATGGTTCTAACTAGAGCAACAGAGCAAACAGTACACTTTTTTTCTCCCTGCTCTATTTTTTCCTAAAACTTTTTGGTTTTGCAGAGGACTGCCCCTATATAGGGGCTTATTCAGTCCCATTACAGCACCTTAATCCGAATACAGATTGTCACTGAATCCCTTGGAAATTTAAGGGTAACTTTTGCTCAGGATAATGGTGTGAACAATCATGTGCACTGGGACCACATGTCTGACAAAGTTAAAGACATCTTCTTTTTTCCAAAGATAAGTTTGGTATCCAACTTCATTAAAGTAAGGAATATTTTACGCAAGAAAATTTTACAGTTTGCTCAAAAACTTTGTGCAAAAAGTTAGAACATGGCAACAGCAGTCTGTGGAGAGTGAGGAGAGTTCAAATATTTTGGTCCCAGTCAGGATAAGAATTTGAAAAGCTCTGGCAAAACAGTAGTTCTGTCAAAACCAAAAATTTTCTCTTTTTTTTAATTAATTTTTTTCATACATACACTTTCATATAACATTGTCACCTGTGTATACCATTAGGCAAAAATCTACTCAACTGCAAACCAAATGTAAATATTTATTCCCTCTATGTAAAAATATTCCATAAAAGAAAAAATTGCATATATTGTGGTACAACATAGTCAAAATGTTTTGATGTCTACTATGCTTAATTATTTTATAAATATGTAATTACACCCAAAGTCAAATTGCAGTAAAATATGCCAGTTTTACCAAAACAAAATATTTCAATCTTAACAAAATTAATAATTTCCATACTTTTTGGGGAAAGGAAGAGAAAAGTCAACAACAACACAGCCTTTCTTGAAGTGTTAGCTTCATTGAAACCATATTTCTCAATGGAAAAAACCCCATCTATTCCACGAGGGGGAAATTCAGGGAGCTCTGCACTGGATGTCTTGGTACTTAGTAGTTCTTTGCCTGATTCATTTGGATAAGCATTCTGGGTTTTTACCCATCTCTAGGTGATGGTTTTATACCTAGCAATAAAATTCTTATTGAATTGTTAAATTAGAAACAGTACTGCACATCAAAGGGCCATTCATTTGTTCAGATCTTGCAAGTAAGAATCAAAATTTCTTGTCATACTTATAAAAACCCAAATAAAACTTCCCTTTGTTTTTAGCGTACACAGTTCTTAACGTAGGAAAGAGAACAACCCACAACTTAACCATGAGCAGTTACAACTTTCTGCAGCCATGGTAATTTCAAGGGTATTGTGGATTAGGGTCATCAGCTGTGCTCTAAGAGAACAGTTCTGTGTAGCACAGTAACAAAGCTTATCAGTGGAAACCATCTTTAGAAGTACTGCTTCAGCAAGTAGAACTATTTCGGATACATGAACAAAGAGATCCCTGTCCTTCAGTTCAAGAGCTTAAGTGGTTTAGTTTTTAAGTTTACTTATGAAACAAGTCTTTTCTGTATTGAAAAGTTTTATCAGCAAAAAAGAGTTTAAGAAACTCTTGGACTACCTTGAAAGTCGGCAACCCAGAAAAATCTCCATTTTGGGGCTTATACTAAACACTCAGCAACAGTCTGAATCCAAAATAACTCCTTTTGAAACAGTAAGTTCTCTGGGAATCACGGTATTGCAAAAGGGTAAAACCTACTGTCACGGAATCTGGTTCTTCCAGTAACTGGGCAAAGGGAGAGGGAGCAGAAAGGCAAGAGAGAAGTAGTGGGTTTAGGGGATCAGATTCCCTATAGAACTTTGAGACACTCAACCCAACCTCCTTTCCCTACAACACTTATGTCCCTTATGCCCTTAGTCTTCCACATAAGCATGGCTAACATGAATGTACTTCTTCATGAACATAAAAAGGTGCTGCCTAGACAATTTATTTGCTTGTCTTCTAAAACAGAAATAGAGATTGGAGGTGAGGGCTTCCTGCAAGATGCCATCCTCTAATTACTCCACCTATCAAAACTAAGATGACTCATTAAAATTGGATGAGTACAGCTATAAGGCTATTTCCTATCTTAATTCCATCTTAATTGTGAGAACAAATCAATAAACTTTGGCATCCCCCTTAATTCTGCTGCTTAATTCTCCAAATCAATAGTATTAGAAACCTGCTCAGGAGCACTGGTCATGAGCATACTCTTACCTTGAGAGCCTGCATGGGCTGTCTGAACAAAGAAAGCTCCCATAAAGCAGCCAGCTCCATTAAAGAGAGTTAGAAAATGCATAGAAATCCCTCTGATTCTTTCTGGCACAAGACGGAATGAAAGCAAGGAACCTTAGAAAGGAAGCAGAGACATTTAGAGGTTAAAAAAAAAAATTGATGGGAGAAACTAGCTAAGGCAGAAAAAAAAATCTAAACCATCTCTAATAGTAATTTTCCATAGCGCATACAGGAATGTACTTGCTGTGAAAGGGCAATCAGATGTTTTAGTACGTACTCTATTAACAAAAGATTATCTAAACTGTTTAAATGAATCTCTAACAAACTATCCCATATACAACTATTGATATTCCACAAATGCATAAAGATCTTTCATCCAGATAGTTGCTTTCACCTTTTAAAACCTCTGGAAAAGCAAAACAACAGAAGCAGCACCACAGTCAGCAAGCATGAAGAGAGCAGGTGTGATATTTAACTGCAGGACAGCAGGACATCCTATGCCACAGCAAATGCAACATAGCCACTAGTAGATACTTCCAAAATCCAGAGGCCTTCCTTAACTCGGACAGTGACCTTGCTTTAACTTAAAGCTGGACAATGCTCCCCCTCCCCAGAGACCAACCCTTAGAGACACTGGCTAATTTTTAAAATGTTGTTCTTCACTTTCTTGCCAGACGATTAAACCAGAAGCGATAGCTTTGGTGGTGAGGGTGAGCTGCAGCACATTATTGTAACATGGATGACTATAAATCAACCCACCAAGTTATATGTTATCCAACCTAGATTACAGTAACAGTAGGTATTTATGATAGCTATTCTTTTTAGGTAACTTTCCATGATTATCAAAAACCTCTGTTTCCTAATTTCACACCTTGAGCTCTCGTACACACTTGCTCTCCAAGCCCCACCATCTCCCAGACTGCTTTATGAGCAGAGTTTGAATGACCTCCATCTCGAAAAACTTGTCAGCAGAGGATCCTATTTTGATGCTGAGTTGCCTGAAGCATCTCTGAATACAAATGAAACTTTTGCAATCACTATCTTCCACCCTCTTTTAATTTGGATGTCCAAATGAGAGCTTTGGAAACCTATTAAAGAAAAAAAATAAGTGCCACGGACAGTGTTTTCTCTTCTTTCACAATAGGAACCAAAAGCCTGAAGGCAAGAGAATGTAGGTGAGCCTGGGACACCATCTGTAGATGCACCAGTACAGGCTGAAACATTGTACAGTCAGTGTCCTAGCTAATTTGAATCACTGAGAGCTTAAAAAGTTTTTGTTATTCCTCCCTTCTAAAAGCAGGGGTGCAAAACATGCATCTTGGCCAAATTCAGCTTGGGTAATTGCATCCTACTTACCTAAATTACCCCTGCTTTTTCAATCGCAAACTCCGTTCCTCGCTTCTCCCATGGTGCTGCTGTGAACCATTAAACAGCTGCTGCATGTCACCCCGGAGACTATCGCATTTCATCGGTGTGCAAAGCAACCCCTGATATATTCTTTAACTAACAGAGCCTTTGGTTACATGGCTTCCCATTTCTAAGCGCTTTGAGACATGTTCCTGGCAGATGATGCTCTTGCAGCAAATCACTGCAAATCTGCTAACCCTTTGTAGGGCAAAGCAGTTACCATGCACCAGACAGCTTGGACACTGGCTGTGTAACACAGCTGCTGTGGCCACCAGGCTGGCTTCTCATCACCAGCGATCTCTGCCACTGGTGGGGCCCAATGCCTACTAATATTGTCCCACAGGATGAAGCTGTTGTGGTTTTGGGTGAGTTTGTTGGAGTTTTTTTTTCGGGGGGTGGGGGGTGTGTGTGTGTGGAGTGGGGGGTGTGGGTGGGGGGTGGGGGGGGGGGGGGTGGTGGTAGCTCTGGGGTTTTTGCTTGAGCTTTTTTTTGGGAGGGTGGGAGAGGGAGTGTTTTTTGTTTTAAATCGTTGAGCTTTAAGAGAGTAATTTCCTACTTTAACACAAGCTGGGGTTGCAAATTCAAGCTGTTAGTGGCCTGTGAGACCTTAGGTTCTAACATCATGGAGGAGAGCAATTATTTTACCCTGGTTTTATTTTTTAAAGACTAACTCAATACTAGGGAAACATTAAATGTTGATATTATTTATTCTAAGAGTTACTTATGACACCTGAAACGGATGATTTATATAAAACTATCAACAAGATAATGAAATATATTATACAAACAGAATTGTAAATATCAGGGCTCAAATGTAGATGAAGAGTTCAATATGCCAAATCTAGCTCCTCAAACCAAGCACTTCAGAAACAAGATATCTCCTCTCTTCCCTCTGATTACAAGTGTGAACATTTCTGTCTTCAACTTGGATCATGTACTTTCAGGTCAAGTAAATTAATATGATAATTGAATTTGACCTTCTGCATAACAAAGGCAGTAAAATGTCAGGAAAGGTGAAACAACTATTTAAGTGTCTAGGCTGTCATTACCATCCATGGAGATCCACTGAATGGTTCCTGAACAGCAATTAAGTTCAGACTGAAGTAGAAACCTAGAGCTCAGTTCAGTCACATGAATACAGATGCCCAGTGCTCACTGAAACACTAGTTCACCCTAACCATCTGCATGGGGCTGTCCGATAAGGTGCAGGACCTATAGAAAACACCATGGTCTTCTCTAGCAGTAGATGGAGGCCATGCAGGTACCGTAAAGAGCCTCCTCACCCTTCATTCCTAGCTTAGGAACTCCATCACAGACAGTGCCAGACATCCAAGTGAATGGAGACCTGCAACCCTATTGACTGCAGTAGTAGTCTCCTCTAATTTTAGGTATTACCTTTAGTTATGTACATGGAATACTGACTGCCAGACTTAATTCCTTCTCCCTGGGTTATTGAATTGTACCTGTAACTGCAGCCTCTGGCAAGATGCTTAATCTATTTCTTTCTTCCTAAGACATGATAATGACAATATTTCAAAAAAGATTTAAGGAAAAAAAAAAAAGAGAAAGGAAAAAAATACCCCAAGACCAAGCTTTATTTCTTTTTCTAAAGGCTAATGTCATCTTCTAGCCATTGGACATCTGTTGTGTACCAATGGGCTAGATTAAAAGCCTTATTCTACCAGCATGGTAGAATAAGGATTTTAAAGCTTCTGCATGAGAAGACTGTAAGCAAGCCACCTCCTAAACTTTTTTTTTTGTTAAGCTAAACAGAGAAGGTCACAGTTTTCAGTTACACTTAGCCTGTAACCTAGAAACCACATTACCTGCCTAGAAACCTGTCTCAGTTAAGTACTTGAGAGCTATCGGTTGAAGAGGCATTATGAAAGTGCTAAGTAATTAAAACTAGGGAAAATTAACTTTTTAGTGACAGACCATGACCCACATCTCTTAGTAGTCTTAGAATGTAAGAATGAAGCTGAGGCACTTGAGTTATTTCCTTGCTCTTAAATAAAAATCTGAACATTTCTGGGATTGTACTGAAACAATAAACACTCAACCTGTAGAATTAAATGCCTGCAGAGATCAGCTAGTCAAACGCTTTTCCTCTGCCTCTTTAACATGATGTTGATTAGATATTTTTGTAATAGTAACATTTTTTTAAAGCTCTGAGATCTAAAACACTGGTAAATACTCTGTGTGCTCCTCAGAAGAAAATAAGCCTTGGGAAGGTCAGCGTAGGTACAGAAAGGTAAGTTATGGAATGGAGGGAAGGTTCAGACTCCCAGTCAGGAGCGTATCTACATAATTTATGGATGGCAGGCATGAGCTAAGCTCTGCCTGTGTTCTGTGGAACAGGAGTGTTTATCTCTGGCTCCATGCCACAAGCTAAGGCACGATGCTCTGTGCAGGCATGTTCACATGACTCCTGATTGAAACACAAACAAAAATCTTGCATCTGCCTACAATATTCTCCAGGTTAGCCTGTCAGTTGACTCGTGTTACCTGCCTGCATATGCTCGGTGTCGGTAAAAAACATGTAGTAATATTATTAGCTGGATCTACAAATTGAAAAGGTTAAACAAAATTGCTTCACCTTGCTTTGGCTGTGGTCTAAAAAGCGCTCATAGAGCATAACCACAGCTCAGCTGCCATACGCATAGAGATTCTGTCTCAAGAAAATCATCACAGGAGAGTTCAGGTAGGAAAGGACCTCAGGAGCTCATCTGGTCCAGCCCCCTCCTGAAGCATATTCAGCTTCAAGGCCAGTCACACATCCAAACCCAGAGTCCCATTACTCTGCTCACCGCCCCCACCATGTCCCTGGGGTGCATGATGGATTATGCACCCCAGGGACATGACCAGGCTGTGTCACCTTTCAGTTAATCTGGAACAATGTCCTTGCTCACACTGGGTTGCAGTCAGCAAGACAAATTGCGCTTTTGTGAAGCGAGTAAAGCACAGCTCTGCTCCCTAAACCCATTGAACAGAGCCAGGGATAAAATATCAAATGACAGTAATTATTTTTAGGAAGTTGATATCATTCTCCGCAAATCAGGACACTCTTGCTTTAGTCTCAGATTTTACTTACATGAGGGAGTTACCAAGGCTTCAGCCACTCCAAGTAGGATGTATTGAGGAGCTAAGTGGAAGCAAGGCATGGAGGAGACTAGGAGAACCTCCTCAGAAAGCGTCTGCTCCACTGGAGGGAAATGCTTTCGGTGTATTTCAGAGAAGCCAGCAACCATCACGGAAAGTGCAGCAGATAACTGACCTACAACTGGGTAAAGAGCACAGAGAGCATTCACCAAGTCTGTAGTTACAGGATCATTGTGTATTTAGAATGCAGCAAAGTCCTAGGAGATGCTAAAGAAGCTTCCTCCCCAACCCTGCCCCCCATTACATCATCTCTGGAGAAATAAATATGAATAAAGAGTAATTCCTGCAGTAGTAGCCTAACTCTAAATATATGGCAAAGGGATGCTGGTCAGCACAGAAAGAATTTAGGGGTGCAGAGTAAATAAGAGGAAAAACTTTGTTATTTTCTTTTCAGAGGAACTTTTTTTTTTTTTTTAAGATAGGGAATGTAAGAAAGGAATAGAAAAAGAAGAGGCAGCAGCCCTTCCAGATATCACAAGAGCCTGGGTAGGAATAAGACTACCCACCAAGGGGAAATTCTCCTATTCAAGCAGCAATAAGATACTGAAATATACAAATGCACCATATGCTTTATCTGCTCATTTTCTATACAAAAAGTAGGAGCACAGGCGGTTGAAGTACCGGATTTCTAAGGCTGCAAGCTATGGTGGATGGGAAAGAAAAAGATCAGCAGTGCACGTAACACCTCAGGAGATCATCATTCTACATTTTCCCCTTTCCCTCCACTACAGAGTTCCTTGAACTGCTTTTGAAAATGTGTTGACAGTGCATTTGCGGGACTGTTTTAACATTTTAGGATGAGATGAGCTGCATTACTGGAAGAGAATCTTGAGCTTTCTAAGGGTTTGCACATAAGCTGGTAGACTACAAGTTGCCTCCAGCCTTCTTCAGTTGTCCTGAGGAAGTATCACCACGTGATGCATAGTACACTGGATCCATAACACATTTCAATACATTACTGCACATGTAACACATGGAGTCTTACCGCCTGCATCAGTGGTAAGGCATGAGCACTGCACAGGGACACAGGGCAGGGAAAAAAACCCAAACCAAAATGTTCAGCCTCATAATGTGAGAAAAGCTTCTAATAAACTCATAGGCACTTTAAATACTGCACACTTTACCACACATTGCACAGAGAACAGCATGTAAATGTACTATTTAATATTTCTTGATGTTGACAGCATGAAATTGTGGTGGCCTCTCACAAAAACATGGGAATGCATTTTTCAAGTAAGTCTCCTGAACTTGAAACATTTATACCTCTGAGCTCCCAATGATTTTCACTACGTGTGTAATTCTTTAGCATTTCTAAGCTATACTGTAAATCCAGGTGTGAGAAGTTGGTGTCTTTTGACAGCTTTGGCTCAAATACCTGAACTATGCATTCTTTTTCCACTTCCCTTACAATGCTTTATATCACTTAATGACTGGAACTCATTACACTTACTAGATTTCACATCAACAGTCCAAGGCTTTTGTTTCATATTTTATTTGTAACAGTTTTTCTCTTTGGGTGTGAGGACAGAAGAAGCAGGAAACCAACACAGTTAAGTAGCCTTAGCCTCATGAAAGTTTTTTCATGCATCTACATTTCCTCTCCCAGCAGCAAGCTCTCATACCCTTCCACCAGTGGTTTTCCTACATTTTCAGAGCATTAAATACCCACTCCTCTGCCAAACTTGAGTCCTGGAACTGTTTTGCTGTTAAGGCCCCTCTAGTGCTTAATAAGAGCATCAATGAATTATTGCTTGAAAATTGATGATGGGGAGAATTCAACAGCATTTTCTAGCCAGTGCACATTATCAAGGCCAGGTATAAAGCCCTCAAGGAAATTCTTATAATCCACTAAAGCAAGAGTTCTCCAGTGAAATACTATGATAATACTAAAGAAACCTCAAGTAGCTCACTATTACTACATAGTGCTGTATTTTAAGCATTTTCCTTACTAAAAGCCAGAAGATTTCAGAAAAAGTAAACCTCTGAACAACTGTAATATTACTTCTAAGACCTCATGTGGCAAAGGAAGAAACAGAGCACCAGGAAGATGAAGGGTTTCCTTCTACCTCTTCTCTCTTTCTTCTCTTTAAAACAAGCAGTTTGAATGACCATCCAAGGCTTTGGTTTTACAGGAGAACAGGCTGTTATAGGAACACTTTGGGCTAATTTTAGGACAAGTTTGTTTATATTATCTGGAGGTTAATGTTGCATTGGACCTTTGTGATTACCTAATCTCACATCCTGAGTAAAACAGGTCAAAAAGCTTTCCTGAAATTAATACGTTTTCAACCTACAATATTTTTTAAGCAGAAAAGGTCATAACTGACTGCTAAATCACTTGAAATTAACATTGAACTGGAGGCTTGCTTTTGCGTACTGTATGGAGAGTTAATTGCCACACCATTCCTGGATGGAGTAAATCCAAGACTTACAAGACATTTCAGTGTAATATAGTATTAAAAATACCAGAGCAAGAACTTCTATGGCTCAGGTATTTCAGGCTCTTGCCTTCATTAGTACTGGTACCAGCACCAGCCTCAGGTATGTCTCCGTTCTTCAGTTATTGCAGTGAGTCATGCAGAAGTCAGACAGCTTTCTGGTGACTCCTTCAAGTAACTGAAACCATGAGCTTTTTCACCAGTTTCATTCAGAAACAAAATCCTGGTACAGCAGATATGAGAAAGAAGAATGAGATAATCTTAGAATATTGTTCTAGTCCTGCCTCAGCCTGCAGGGAATTTGCCACCCTTAGAAAAAACAAATTGGGAAGCAGCTTCTCTTCTGTTCCAAAGAGGATTCATTGCTAAACTTCGGTGCCAAATAATTTCAAGTGAATGTCAAGGCAGATTCACCAGCCATAATCCATCACAAAATGTCTTGGCTAAAAAAGTTCTTTGACAGAGTAACAGCAGCATTTCCAGAGCCTGAGACCACTCACCTGTGGTAAAACAAACAGAACCCAACCTGTGCCTGTTCTGTCAAACATGTTGCTGGAAAACACATCAGCTGTCTTCATGATCCTGTGCTAGTATCTGGACACTGTGTAACAGCAGTAACACCTCATTCAGCCCAGTTAAAGGCACATGCACACGTATGTAACACGGGCATACTTTATATTACCACTGAAAGAAAATATCTAACTCTAAAATCAGATGTCTGTTTCCACTGTTCCCAGTAAGACCTTTCCAGAATATTAATGCTCTGACCATTAGAAACCTGTAAGTCAAATATATTTAAGTGGACAGTGTATGTCCGCTATTCTTGTACCAGCATCAGTCTTAAGTTCATAGAATCATAAAGGTTGGAAAAGACTTCCAAGATCATCTAGTCCAACCATCTCCCTACCACCTATATTACTAAACCATGTCCTTAAGTACCTCATCCAACCTTTCTTTGAACACCCCAAGGGATGGTGACTCCACCATCTCCCGACACAACCTATTCAAATGCCCAGCCAAGTTAAAGCACTTATTTTGCTTTCCTGTGTGCATCCCCAAAATGTATTTGTAAGAAGCAACAGCAACTTTTCTAAACCTCAGCTGGTACTTGAAATAGGCCAAGTTTTCCCTCATAACATAAGTTTCTTTGTGAGTGGGTCTGAGCACTTCTGGCCTTGGCCAATGACATATGTGCCCAAGCTCCCAGAGAGGAATTTACCTGTGGCCCTGGCACAGTCACAGAATCGCAAAACAGTAGGGGTTGGAAGAAACCCCTGGAGATCATCTAGTCAAACCCTCCAATGCTGATGCTTTTCTTTTGCAACAGGAAATAACTCACTTAATACATGTGCTCTCAAATCACATTTACCTTTTTCCTTGCCAGTCCAAGTAACTGCTAATAGATATATCCTGCAGATGGTTTAGATCAGCAGGTTTCTCTCCTTTTCTGTCATTCCCAGATGATGGAACCAACAGTTTCCATAGCAGAACTACAGTATCTCACTTGGTACAAATGCATCTCTCCCCACTCTTACTCCCCCGTTTTCTAACAAAATCTGTCCAGCTTCATAGTCAGTCAGCTATTTGTGCTTGTTATTAATTTCACCTACCTCACAGTCTGAAATGAATCACTCATTTCGCTGATGATTTCAATAATAACTATCTATTCACCTAAGTCTCCATGCCATCACATAAGCACCAGTGCTGGTAGAAGGGAAAGGCTGAAGTGCCTGGCTGTGGGGAGAACAAAGTAGCAGAATCCTAGACTTCAGTGGTTGTGAGCTGCCTAGCAGTTTTTCACCAAATAGTTCACCAAATGCTCATGTTTCTCATAAGGAGTTCCAGATGCTCAATATATTTGGGAAACAATATAAATTAACTATAAGCTTTTCATATTTTTTGCATCATATATAGTTTACAAATAAACCAAAAATTATAGAGAAAATAAAACTGATTACAGTTTTTATGTACATACTTATTACAGAGCAATCAGATCTTTCCATTTAATGTCACCTATATGGCTCCTCCTTGAAAACTGTTTTACTGAAATTTTCCAGAAAACTACTTAAAATTTCTTTCTCTAACTATATTTTACTTCAAATCTTGTTAGCGGCTGGCTTAACACCAACAGCCTATTTATACATTCAATTTTGTTCCTGAAAATAATTGTGAACCTAATTAACTGTTGGCAAAAATATTGGCACTTAGAGGTCTACCATATTTGCAGGTGCAGTCATATACTTGGATATCTAAAACCATCACCTGTACCCACAGGTATTTTTATGCCTCAGGTAATTCATCACCCCTAACAGGAGGCTATTTTAATAAATGAAGCTATTGAGAATAAACCACTGCATATATTCTACTGCTGTTCAACATAACAGGATAGAACATTAATACTAAATTTCCATGGTTTTAAGGAAAATTATCATCTGAATGTGCTTTTTGTGTTTTAATGCTGATGTTATTTTAAAAACTAGGGTAATTGCAACCTGCTGCGTTATATGCATCTGGTTTGTATAAAACTTAATAACACTCTTAATTAGGCTAATTTAGTCAGATTAATACCTCTGTGTGTGTCAGTACTCACTGTGCTGCTTGCCATGGGGCACTGAATTAATAGCAGCACACTGAGAAAATAGTAATTTATAAATATTTTTTTCTGGGGTTTGTAATGCAGGCTGGAAGATGAAAAAAAGTAGGAAGTTTAATGATAGTATCTACAAGAGGGAAATAGCTTAAGTGAATACAAAATACAAGCTGCTTTTCTGGTGGTACTAGATGTAGCTGATCTCAGAAGAGGGATTGCAGAGGATCCCTCCAGATCCAAGAACATAAGAGATCTGGGGTAGGAGGTAATTAATAACAAACCAAAACACTAAACCAAACCAAACTGCACCACAAATAGAAGGAGGCCCAGCCCCTGCTAAAGCCATCATTACTTCTAGGCTATGAATTTCTTTAAAATGAGTGCCAACCCCCAAGCCTGAGTACACAAAGCATGTTGGGACTCACAACAAAGAGTTCTCTATACCACTTCGATGAGAAAAGGACAATACTTCGCCTTTGTAGATCCCACTTCACTTTAACTCAGTATACAATAAGGTATGTTTCATTTAAGGTTTTAATAAAAGCCAGGACCAATCCACCACGCTTTCCAAAAATGAATACATAAATAAATATACAGAAGAGAACCAAGTGAGAGTAAGTCTCAAGCCTGAATTGTTTGTACCGTTTCTCTCACCAGTCATCTTCAGGATGATTCCTAGCTGTTTGATAACTTGTCTCAAAATATTTTATTTGTCAGCAGCTCTTCAATCACTGCCCTAAACAGAAGGTATCCATTTTTTCTTTATATCTAATGTGTCTTTTCAGGACTGTCTTTTCAGCATTTCCTTTGAAATACATTCACCTCAGAATCATCTCCAAAAAAGTCCATCAATATCTCTAGTCAAGAATTTTTGTATAGGATCATTCATCACCTACTGCAGTTTCTCTTTCAAAAACAGAATACATATCAAAACTGTATAAACATGTGTGCTTTATACGTACCAATGTAAATTGTTGGAGAATGCCCGTTGCCCTTGGAACTGAAGAGATACGAGTTAAGGCATTCCAGAATAGGGACAAGAATCAGTAGCGGCACGATGCTTATCACATTCATTGCTGCAACTGGTAAGACAAATCCACTGAAGTGCAAGTTGGAATTCATGGTTTGGAGATAGTATCCTGAAGGAATCTGTATTGAAGAATAAAACCCCACTCCATTAGTATAACAGCTACCTTTCACAGATAAGAATTTTAGTGTATTTGGAAGCTTTTCCAAGTCTCTTCCTTCTGAAGTCACAGTAAACCAAATTGTTGCTGGCCAAAGGGAACTCATGATGAAATTTTTTCAGATAGCAACATTCTCATTCTCTGCCAGAATATTTTCCTTCCATTTCCTTTACTCTGGAGTTTAACAAATGTAAGAAGTGGGCTACAAGTTTATTTGATCATCCCTAGTTAAAGCTATCAGCTAATATACCAAATGGTTTTGCTTAGTATTTTAAATACTGTCTATGAGAAAGTGACCAACAGAACAGAATTTTAGAATAGCAGAACACAGCTATTTTGAACTTCTGATTGCACGCTCAAGGTGGGAAAAATTAAAGACACCCTTGCCAGCACATGGCTTTAAAAGCTACAGGGAATCAAGATTTGGCCACAGTCTTAGAACCAGCTTAATGTAACTGACAGCCATAGCAGCTATATATAAAAGGCTTCCTTTTACTTCTGGGAACTGTAAACAGAAGAAAACAAATAATCAGATGGGGAACCCACCAAAGGCAGTCATCAGGGTATGAAATTAAGTAGATTTGTAAGACTGCCTCTTACTTCAAGAGTGAACAATTCCTCCTGCTTGTGCGAAGCTCTACACAAGATCTGTCAAGTTTATTTAAAAAATAAGTAAGTATAAAACCCCCAAAATCACAATGGCTTCTACCAACAGATTTTCCAGTTTGGTTTTTCTTTTTAGGAAGCTTGATTAACTAAACATTGCAATTTCATGTGCAGCAGGGAGTTATAGTCCACTCTATTTTGCAGACTGATGGGAAAAAGAGAGTGGTAATGAGCAATTCACAGTGTACAGTCATGACAGAGCTGGATGCAGAACAGGTTTCTTTCTTTCCAATTTTTAGAGAGTTCTCAATTCCTGCAGCATTCTGCATGGATCTTCAGCATGACTGGCACTGCAAAATCTGGGTAGAATATTAATGCTTTGTATCTACTGAAAATTAGTGTATAGTTAGTAACTGAGCTCATGAAGGCTCTCTCATGAATGGTTACAGATAACTCTTCTCACTGGGAGTCTGTTCAGTGCTAAAACATTGTTCAAATGCTAGGTATTAATAAAAATCCTTTTCACCTACGTTCCACCTCCAAAACTGTAAACTGTAAAAGGGTGAACAAATGGCAACAGAATTATGAAAGACCAGAATTGAGCCAGATTTTGTTGGTTTCTTCTTTCTGCTGCCTATTGCAAGTCAGCATTGATTTCTTAATAGGAATTAAAATATCATCAACATGAATCACAGACACTGAAAGCTGTTAACAGTATGGAGAAAATACTAATAATCCTTACAAAAAAGATACTGATCTATCACCTAGTCTAAGAAAGAGCCTTAAATTTATTGGAAATTCTGCCAAAGGAATGAGTCATCTCTCTAAGCAGTGCAACTACTTTTATCTTTTCTGGATATATACCTGATTATTACTACTACAATTAATGGTACCTGGTTCATTTCCATCTGGTCATTAATGCACAGCCTTGGCCATATGTTTGTGCATGTTGGTTTGAGGTCTGGTTCTTTTTGTTCGCGTGGGGATTTTTATACTTCTAGGAGAGGAGAAAGAATTGGCAGATGCATGGGAATTCAGGATGATGGCAAGAGGGAGCGTCAACAAAGCAGCATACACTACATATTTGTAAGAATTTCCTTAAGCAGCATTTTAACACCAGTAAGTAAAAATGAATTTCTAAGCCAGTTCATAAATTTTCTATGCCAGTTCCCAAAGGGTAAGCTACCTGAAACTCCTGCTTAGCCAGGATCATCCAGACAGAAACAAATCTGAAGGCATCATGTCAGCTTAGGTAGCTCTGTGACACCACATTTACATAATATACATGCACTCAGAAGCATAAAGAACCACATAGCCTGACAGAGAGGCTGTAAGCAGACTGTTTCTTTCCACAAGTGGAAATTCTTCCTTTTCTAGTGTAGGTACATCAGCCACAATCTCACCAAAACACTAGGAGAAATATGCAACCAAACCAGCAAATAAAGATTTTCTACCACTCCCAGAGAGTGAGTAAAGATTTAAGAAATTAGAAAATTACATCTTTTCAAAAGAATGCTGAACTTGACTCTGGTAACTGTAGCACAGCAGCGGGAAGGGGTTGCACAAGCTCCTTGACTCTTGATCAAGTTCATTTTACTTATTTGAAGAGTTGGGAGGATATAACAAGATATATTCTCAGACAATAAAAACTACTGTGCAAGGTAACTCTGCTGGTAAAGCAACAGTAAAAAAAACACCCCACAACATAGAAACAATAGTAAACAAGTGTCATGGTATTTCTCAAGATTTTTGTTTAAAAGCTGCATACCCACCTGCATAATACACGTTCTGTATAGAATTTGGAAAGCAAACAAGGGGAAGAGCCTGGCAAGTGACTTTGTGCTTTCCACCTGAGTCTCACTGTACTGACCACCATAGTTTTCCTTGGCATGATCTAGCCAGTTTGTCACGCCTCCACTAAAGTAACGGTATCGCACGCAGCATGCTTTCAGTGCACTAGCAATTACCCCAAAAGTCGTCAGCAGGGAATTGTCTGCAAATAATCAGAGATATTAGTCATCGGTATGTTTTTACTTGCTGCCAAAACAAACAAGACAAGACAAATCACTTTGGGAGGGAAAGTACAATCTGATATATTCACCTTTATGTCCTATGAGGGATGGGGAATGCAACAATGGTCTGGATTTGTTCCAGACCATTATTTTTGGAAGCCAGTTGGTTCTCAACCTAATTGTTACAAAAGCAATTCATCCCAGCATCCACAGAGAAAAGTGCCTTTTGCTACCAGTTATTTAATACACCACAACAATCTGTTGCTGTGCTTGAGCAGGTAGAGTATTACTTCCCTTTGCTTTTGCTTTCTATTGATTGAACAAGGTTAGTTTTCAATCCAAGACAGTACTGAAACATGAAATATCTATTAAAGTCCAGTAAGGAGAGGGTAGTACTGAAATGAGAAGGAAAAAGAGGGCTAATAATACACAGGAATTTTCAGAGTTGCAGTTCAAAGGCAGAAATATTATTTCAGGACTTTCTGGTAACATCCTGCGGGAGGGAAGTTTCCAGTCTAGTATTTAGCATATTAAAACCTGCCCACTGGTCACCAGGTTCCAGAAATTGCTAACTTTTTTCTCAGAGGAAATTGACCTAAAACAAGGACAAAACCATTAGCTTTAGACTTGAGAATGCAGATTCATTTACCTTTGGTAAGCTGACAATCCACGCAAATAGGATCTCTGCTTTCTGAGAGTGTTGAAGCACTACAATAAGCAGGGTACCCAATAAATAAATACTTTCCAAAGACTAAAGTAAACTAAAAATTCTGCAGAGGGAAAATTTGTCCCTACTATGAAAGTTATTTTCTAGAAATATCCACTGACACCTATTGGAAGCACCAGAAAACTATCAGATCAGCTCATTGGCAGAGCTAGTAATTACGTTTTAGGTCAGAGAAGTGATAATCTTTTGCTTTGTCATACACTAGAGGTTGGACATCCACAAAGAAGGAATGAAAAGCAGTAAAGTGGTGTTATTATTGCCCTAGAAGGGCTTGAACTCAGTCAATGTTGATTTCAGAAGTTGTACAGAGTACTTTATGACAAGACCAGCAGGCAGCTCAAATGAAATGACAACATGATTGTGTCTTGGGTTATCTGACCTAGTCTCAAGGACGGCCACAGCCATCTCTTTTCCTTTAGGATGGAAGATGTTGGGCAAACTCTTCTTACTTTCTCCCATTGAGGGGACGGGGGGGAAGACTCAAATAGACAACAAATCCTGATATTTCACTACCCTTCCTAATGGATTGGCTGAGGCCCTCTAATACAATTCCTTTCAACAACCTAGGAAAAATAATTTTGTATGAGTACCCAATAAACACAGATTAAGCTGCTTGAAGTTGCAGCTTAAAAAGGCAACTTCAATGATACATATAACTAATTGATATCAAGAGGATTTTGCCAATGTTGTATTTAGTATAAGTATCTCACCCTTTCTTTAAGAAAAGGGGTAAATCCCATAGTGATGAATTCAAATCACAAATCTCATCAGCTAGTAAGAAACATGTTTAAAAGTGTAAATATTTATAACAGTTTTGCATACACCAACATCATATACTCATATTTAAACTCTTATTTAAAAAATAAAAATCTATCTATATAGATATTGAATTGCAACTTTCAGAAGGTGATTTTCCTTCTCTTTTATCCTTCAGTCTGTGGCTGAAATGTTCCGCTACTTTGACCTTGATCTAATCATGAATACCTATGCTACTTAATTACAATAAAAATCCTACATTGCACCCTAGATGGTAGATACACATTTTTTCCTCATCTCTGGTCACCTGCCAGTCCTCAAAATTATAGCAGTGGGAGGAAATGCAAATGAAGTCCATGCTTGACAGCTAAACATAATTGAATGCATATCCATATTTGAAGAGTTACCTTAAAATAAAAAGGGCAGGATATATAAAAAATTATTTAAGGTCACTTATGGATTTGAATTATACTTCTGAAAAATTTCCCATTTTATCATTTCACTGAAAAGTACAAATTATATGTTTTATTTTGTCCAAAGAAATAAAAAAAACCTTTTGCAGTTACTAGTACAGAGATTTGCATTCTACAAAGACTTGAAAAATACATGACAAATTAAACACAAATCATAAGGAAAAACACTTGATACAAAAGCTGTATTTTCCTAATTATAATGATGGCAAAGATAGACATAATTTACAAATCTGCATTATTCCATTTAGTGGAATTAAACTAGTTAGCTGACAAACTACTAATCTAGTCCATATAGAACAGTACATCTCAGGGATAGATACTAAAGAATCTTTTTACCTTCTCCTGTTGTAAAACCTGTAGCGAGCCCCAGTAAGACAGACAGACACCATTCCCTCCATAAGAAGCTAGCTAATTTGAGGCTAGACTTCAGTTACATATTATTATGATGTTTTGGGATATTATGGAAGGGATGAGTTTCTTTGGCTCTATTTGTTTTGAATAAATGTCTCGAGTGACACCCTTGCTATGATATTCCCAGGCATTCCCTCACTGCTAATATATATTTTTTTTTCTTACATTATATTTAAACCAAAAGAGACTGAAATAACTTGCTTTCAGTTTCTGGGTTCTATTGGAAAAAGAATGGCAAGGTTTGGGCACTTAATGGCTTTATTCAAGTAACCTAGGCTCCACTAACATTTTCCTGCTTGGTCAATGAAGACGGATAGTGGCCATCAAAAGGTTTTGAAGAGCTCAAGTACTAATCAGTGAGACTGCAGAAGTGGAAGTAGTTGTTTTGATTTAAAATACCGCCACAGTATGTACAGTAAATGTTTCAGTATTTCTAGTTACTTTCAAATGTGTAAAAACACTTGATGTTGCATAGGAAAGCACGTTGAAATAACATTAAGCAGGCATTAAAGAACAACTTTGCATATTATACCTCTTCCTACGCAGGCAAACGTTTTGACATGTCTTAACATGACAAAACATACTTAAGGTTACTAGAGACTGCCTTCCACTTTTGCAGCCTATTCAGCATCTCCAGTTCTATCTTTACAGAGCATGGATTTTGCCTCATACACAAATCTCTAAGAACTCAAACCCAAGTACCTCCAACCGAACAGGGAACTACTGTGGAAAAAAACCCTTGTTTAGATATGCATGTTGATCTCTTCTGCAAAAATAGTCTCGAAAGACATTTCCTAAGACAGAGTTGCCTCTTACCTGATTTGGGTTTGTATATCATTTCCCCACGCACCATGTGAATTGTGATCATAGCCATAAGGATGGACACAAACGGAATAAGAAAACCCAGGTTCCTGGCCACCGACTGCTGGATATAAGAAATGGTGACAAAGACAACCGCTGAATTTAAGTTGATCAGCCAATAAAACCTAGTACACACGGACAAGAGAGAAAAGAGTAGAGAGGCTGAATAATATAAGGCAGTTACTGAAGACTGAAACATTATATTAAAGTCATGGTAAGTAAAATAAGCATAGACAGCATCAGTACCATGCACACATTGTCACAGAAATTAACACCAAATTTTTCTTGGATGTCTTAGCTCCAAGAGGTATATAATTAAATTAACTGTACTAAGGCAGTAGAGATGAACAAATTATCAGTCTAGTACTGGAAATGTTTTTAAGGATCAGACTGACTAAATATATCAACATTTACCATTTACAGTTTTAGTGTCTGGTAAGCTTTGTATAGGCAATATCATCAAATCACATACTTGAAGATAAAGAGAGAAATTTCTTATTGCCATGACCCTTAATTGTCATGGTTTAACACCAGCTGGCAACTAATTTGAGAACTAATAGAACCTAATTTATCAACTTTTCCATTAGTTGGAAGGCTCTGCTTGAATTTTTGTTAGAAAATATCTTGGTAAGTAGATTCCCAAAAATAATTTGCCTTTGGCAGTAGAAGGACTTCCCAAATAAGTGTTGAGCACTCTTTATGCACACAAGATATTAAAAAAATCATATATTCTCGGGAGCAAATGGCATACCACTAGTGATAGGCTTACTACAGTTTGGAACCCCTGACAATAGCACCATGAATATTCTTTAAAGAATTAGAAGGTTAGCAAAAAGCAGCCCTCCCAAAAATACCAAAACAATCCTTATGCTTCCTATCAGGGAAATGCATAACTACTAGCAAATGAGTTTATATCTGCAGTTAGGAATATATTGTCATCACACTTTTTTTCCTTGGATTCCATCTCCTATATAGCACATCACATCATGAGTTCTAAAATCCGTCTTTTTCAAGTAGAGAAGTGTATAGCTATTTAAAGTGAAACAAAATGTACTGCTTACACTTCTACTGCATAGCCCTCTTCTCCCAGAACTCATACAAAACAGAGGTTTGAGATTACAGAGCAGTCTCAATGACCTCAACACAAAAAGGACATTGACCTGTTTGACTGCATCCAGAGGAGAGCCACAAAAATGATCAAAGGGCTGGAACACCTCTCCTATGAAGACAGGCTAAGAGAGTTAGGCTTGTTCAGCTTGGAGAAGAGAAGGCTCCAGTCTGGTCTTATAGCAGCTTTTCAGTACCTGAAAGGTGCCTACAAGAAAGCTGGGGAAGAACTGCTCACGAGGGCGTGTAGCAATAGGATGAGGGGTAATGGTTTTAAACCTGAAAAGGGGAGATTTAGGTTGGATTTTATGAAAAAGTTCTTCAATATGAAGGTGGTAGATCACTAGAACAGGTTGCCCAGAGACTTAGTGGGAGCCCAGTCTCTGGAGATATTCAAGGTCAAGCTAGATGGGGCTCTGAGTGACCTGTAGTGAAGATGTCCCTGCTCACTGCAAGGGGATTGGACTAGATGACCTCTAAAGGTCCCTTCCAACCTTACATATTCTATGATTCTAAGAGGGGATCAACAATGGAATAGTACTACCTTAGTATATCACAGATTACATTTTGTAAGCAACTACAAGAGATTACTTCACCTTTGCTAGAACTTTAATAAAATGGTTCCACTTAAAGCTGAAATATACATCAATAAAGAATCATACAGTTTAATATGTACTGCTTGAAGAAGCAAAGCTTGCTTTCTTGTCTGATGCCACTTCTGCTTCATATATGCTATTTGGTTTTGAGTATTTGTATCTCCTAATTCATCTATAATTAGTAAATTTGTAACAAGTTGCAGAGGACCAGCTACCCCTCAACAAGGCAACTTCATCTTGATCCTTCCTCAACTGCAAAAAAGTGGGCGGGCAGGAGCAAGGTATCAGTCTACCATTGCATCTCCCTATATCAGCAATCAGGGCAAAATATTTTGAGCTGAAAATCCTAAGAAGGGGATTGCAAGTCTCTTTTGACACCTAGGAGAGACTTCCCCAACCCTATTTCATTAATTTAAAATAACTTCTAGGTGGCCTGTTGTAATTTCCCAAACAAACCATGTCACATTGCAAGTTACAGTAGTAAAGTACCTCCTGTTAGTTCTTCCGCTTGTCCTGACAGTATCCATTACATCACAGCTAGCTAGTGCCAAGCAAAACTACTGTTGCATCAGAAGTATGGATCTTGGTAATGCTACTCAGGCCTGTTCAGCTAAAAAGACAACACACACTCACCCTGCTGATGGATGGGAAATGTCTACAGGGCTGTGCAGCAGTAGGCATAGGAACATGCTGCTGCAGCTTGACTCACAAGACCCCGGGCAAGTGGCAGAAGAAAAATGACGTACCCCACAAGTGCTAATTCAGTGCTTCCAAGAGACAAACAGCAGCACATCTGGAACCACCAGGCCCATGCACAGCTGTGAGCTCTCCTGTGCCACATGTTCCTCTGAAGTCACACCAAAACATGTCTGAAGTTCCAAACCAACTGCTGTTTCCTTTTAGTAATTTACATTTTCAGGAGATGCTACTTATTGGAATTACAGACTTTTCCCCATTGCTAAAAGCAGTCTCTAGGCACTTTGGAATCATGTTATTCTGTGTTTATGGTACAGTTGGAGACATTTTAAATATACACATGCTGATACACATTCAAATAAAGTTTTTAAGAAAAATAGTTACACGACTGGGTCAGGTAAAACTTTTGTAGAAGCTTTGAAACAATTCTTAACTGACGATTTTTAAGTTAGAAGTTTCAGTAGCTGTGTTCCAAACTTTCCAGAGAAATGTGCCCAAGCTACCTGAAATCCTGACACTCTTCATGACTTTATGACTGTTTCACTGGAAGAAGAAACCTCCAAAGAATACCCTTCAGTACAGGAGAGTGCTTTTGTTTTTCAGCACCATATAGCAAAGTACTGCAAGACAGAAATGTAAAGTTCCTGTCCTCTCACAGAAATGAGAAGAAAAAAACCCCAACATGTTTTAGCAATCCTTATGGACCAAACAAGAAAGATAAACTAACATGATGCACAAGACAGAATGTGCTGTGTGACAGCAGCAGATGAGAACCTACACAAACAAAACCACATTTTGCCAGCTCTCATTTACCATGGCTATATAATATTGCAGTATTTGGACTTGTATTATGTAAAGTGTCTCAGAGATCCCAGCAGGGCACAGCTGAATTAAATGCAAACTGAGTATCACATTCAACTTCACGGGGAACAGCTCCTTCCTGGAGTTTCAGCACTCTGAGGTCACCTCACAACCAGATCCAAATGCCAACTTGGGAGGTTCATTTCAAGAATGCAGCCCACATACAAACCTAAATGCTATTGTGAACACACCCACAGAACTTAATACTTATTATAACATTTTACAGAAAAGTATTCATTAAGAAAACTTCAAAGTAGTAACACCTGTGTGACTTATCTTAAAATCTTGTTTATGGTTATGAAGAATTCAAGAAGTTGAATGTAACAATTGAAATGAATGAAGCAAATTAAGGTCAAGGAAAATATACCAACATATTATAAATTGACCTTTTATCACTTTTTGCTTTCATTTTGAAGACTCAGTAGATTGAAATATTATTTGCTTTTAATTTTAAGCATGCTTAGCTTTCAGAATTTAAGTTTTGATGTATCCAACCTCACACCCAGACACTCCATATATGGAGCAGCATCTAAGCCATATATTTTTCTGTATTACAGCATTGTAGGAAGTAGTAATTTATTTTTTTCAGAATTGCTATGAAGTTCTCTGCAAAGGCAAGGGGTGGGGTGGAGTAGGAAATACCCAAAGGTGTAGAAAAACATTTTTAGAAGTGAAAGTAAAGTGTTTCCAGGATGACAGCAGATACTGCTCTGCAGTATATAGAAAGAAAAATTATTGAGAGGGGAAGGGGAAATACTACTGGTCCCATCTTATCTGCATTTTATTATTTTTTTAAATTTTATTTACAGCAGATCTGTAAGACAAGACACAACACTGCTAATTCCCATCTCTAGTCTGGATTGTCCCCTTTGTTCTTATTCTCTGCTCCCACCCAAGGAATTCACTACTCCTGATGAAAAAATAGTATCAGTCCATAACCTTAAACACAGAAAAGCAGATGTCCCTAGGAAAACTTAGTCTGGCAAAATCCATGTTCCTTCCTCACTTAGCATTGGTATATTCATTTGTTTGTTTAAAAGGTCAGACTCAGGTCATACTACGGGTTACAACCAAGCCCTAGATATGAAAGAAAAAAATCTTCTTTGGAGATTGAATTAGACAATGAGTAATTACAGGGTGTTTTAACACAGTAATTCTGATTGTTTAAACAGAACTTTTCTAAGTACACAAACTCTAAGAATATGCAACCATCTCATTTTAGATTTTAAAATTCAATCCTCTGAAAGCACCTGCCAACCAAATATCCCCTTCTCCCACTGTGAAAAATATTTTTTTTAATCGCAAATATGTGTTTCTTGATATTTCCAAAGTCCCAAGAACTGATCCATTTGGATTCCCCCAAGGAACTTTTTATTCGTATTATGTCTCCTTTGTAATCAACACTGAGAAATGTCGCTTTGATTAAACACAATTCTGAATGGCTAAGACCACAGTACAATAAATTCTCCAGAGCTATCTTTCAGAACAACGGATTTCTCTGCAGTCTTAATCCCCCAGAGTCTTATTTAATCAAAATGATGTTGCTAATTAAGGATTAAAACTCAGAATAGGGTAAAAAGGAATAGCTTTTTTTCTTTCCCTTCTTCTCTTCTATAGGCAGGTCAAGGAAGTAGTATCTGCTCTCAGGGACTAAAGAGTCTCATCCACCTTTTCTAAAGCTGCATTATTCACTGAAGTTTGAATTTAATTCAAAATTCTCTGATGTTAACATAATTGGAAGAAAAAAGAATGGCCAGGAAACCCATTCCCAAAGGAAGGGAGAGCTGATTCACTAAGATCTTCATTGATTCTTCAACATTGCATTGTCAGTATGCAAATGTGCTCAGTTTTGACTTTAATAACTGTGCATGTACAGGGAAAGACAAGAAGAGGAGCAGTTTAGAACGGGAATCTGGAGGTTTCCGATGTGATAACTTTGATTCTTACTCCACAGTTTAACCAGAAGGTACAGGTGAACTTATACAGCTTTTATAGGTGAACTTTGTATAGTGCTACAGAAGTGGTAAATAAAGGCAAATATACCATAAAAAATATCCTGACATATTGAGAGAGAAAAAATGGTTAATATGAAAAACTATGGAATTTTAAGAAACATTTTAGGAGCATTTTCTCCTTGAAGTTTTCTTAAAATCTTTAAATATCAAACGGTTTACCCAATGCCAAAACCTCACAGCAACAGAGCTGAAACAACATAGCAGATCCTTGTCATTGGGCCTTGCAATTAGAGGCTACTAGCAACACCAAATTCAAAAAAATTAGCAGAACCTAGTGCTGTCATTGCTAAAGATTTACTATGATGTAAATTCCAATATATTATTAATTTTACCACCGTTAATTAAGGAGGAACAACAAATTATCCTAAAGGCATGGTCTTATTTCTAATGGAAGATTTCTGTAGGAGATCAAAATAGACTATGACATACTAGTCCTAGCAAAATGAAAGATTTAGGAAAAAGTTTTTTTAACAGGAATTCTTTGAAACTCTTCCAAAAGTCTATGTTTTGCAGTTGAAAACAAAAAACAAAACCCACCATCTGTAGAATTGGTCTTGTCAGTTAATATGGAATTTCAAGGCAATACTCTATCATCCCCGAGACACATTTAGCTGACATTAAGTTACCAACCAGTTGAAAAAAGAAAGAAGTTCCTTCGCTCCACAGTCCTCAAGGTTGTATGCGCTCAATGGACAAACTATAGCTCTTATGCCTCCTATTCCCAGACTAGCTGTGAGTAGCGCAAAGTAGAATACAATTTTCTGCTCCCTTTTGGTTAGTGTGTGAAGAATGTGTCGTCTGTCAATATAAATATCTTCAAAGGGGAATGCCACAACAGGTAATAGGGCTGTGCCTGGAATTGGAAAGAAAATTGTCATTTGAAGTGGATTACAATCAGACTGGGGAATAAGACATATATTTTAAAGCAGTTACGTTGAAAAGACAGATACACAATCAAGAAGTGCAAAGAGGAAGTCTTAATTCTGTAGAGAGGCAGAACCTTTTGGATGTCATTATATACATAGTAAGGCAATACCACTAAGGGCTTCCAGTGAAGTAATCTTCCTCTGAAATGCTTGTAAGGATTCAGGTTCTTCAATTCACTGAAGAGCTCATTCTGGAAACATGGCTCCTCTCATTTTGCCATTGCCTGTGCACAGAAGGCAACTGCATCCTGCAACAGTATTTCTTTAAGCCCCAGAATCATAATTTAATAAATAAATTCTCAAAAGTTTTGTGGATTTTTTTAATTCTTGCTGCAGCTTCCTGAAAAAATACTTGATTTTCCAAAACTTTACCTAAAGAAGCACTGTCATGAATTGCATTACCACCTCTAGTCTGCAAAACAAGTTGTTTGGATTAAATTAGCTACAGATTCTCAAATGTTGGAACTGGAGACTAAACTCAAAATACATGGATGTGTCCCGCGACCAACATTAGCTGTGACTAAGATTATGATTGTGAATTAAACCCTAATAGGTCAGAAGTGTTTAATGAGCTGTCTCAAAAAACAAGTTCTTTTTAATATCCAAATACATCAAATTCCATTTGTGTCACCAGTCTTTTACTTTAGGAAACCCATGGGAGAAACAGTAGAACATACTGGGCTGTTTGCTCAATGTTTTTGCAATCAGCTCAAGAATATTTCAGGAATTATTCTGATTTTTTTCCTTTGTTGCACATCTAAACATCATGACTAGCTGTTCCAGAAACCAGACTTGCTTATGCTCAACCACTGGTCCAAGTACAATGTATTTCTATCAGCTTGGTTAAAGTTGACCAAATAGCCATCAGCTGCAAGATGCACTAATTGCTACAGAACAACAATACATGGTCTTGAAAAGTACTTTTATGTAAAATATCTCTAGAGTAAGACATCAGGAAGATTCAGAATGTGCTAACAGAAAACAGGCTACAGGTATTAGGATACAGCCTCTCTACTTAAGATGAAGTTTATTTATATTAATGTATGCTTAAAAACATTTTTCTCACTTGTCCAGATACAACAGTCATACACCTTTAAATACAATAAAAATCTCGCTACCTACAGCTGGGAGTTTTCAGACTCTCTCAAACCATCTCTTCAACTAAAGCCTTGCATTTGGCCCAAACACTAATAACCTTAGCTGTTGGTTAGAGGGACCAGTTTTAGGAGTCAAACATCTGCGTTCTGAATAGCTAAGCCACTTCAGAGGACTCGAGTTTGTCCATGATCTAGCCACAAGATGCACGTGCAGACATTCCTCAGTCTTGTTCAAACCACCACCTCACAGAAATACATAAGCAAAAATACCGCAGCACATTTTTACAGAGGAGAAACTCAAGTAATTAGCTGGTAGAGAAGGTGGACACAAGATTGGAAAAAGTTGTTAGATTTCAAATACAGCAGTCAATAATGCATTTTTGCAACAGAATTGCTAAAAAGATTAGCCACCAGGGTATCACCTACCTAGGAAGTGTAGAAACATGCAGATGCACACAAGCTTGATCCTCCCCACGAGGCATTCGGCAAGCCAGCCAACCAGTACCGGCGTCAACATGGAGGTGCCTACAAAGCACATGTTGACAATAGCCGCCTGGTAGTTGCGATAGCCGAGTTTGACAGTGCAGAAGAGGATCATGTTGCAGACAATGCCAAAGAAGGTGAATCGCTCGCACAGCTCCACCAGCAGCACACAAATAGCCTCTTGGACTTTCTTCTCCGGTTGAGACAGGTTTCCAGCATGGTTGCTTCTCCTGGATGACAGCCTTCGCTCCTTGCCAGCTGTGTTGTTCAAAAGTTGCTTCTCCGCACCAGACATGCTTGTCTTTTTTGAGTGTGACTGAGAAGAGCAGCTTAAGTTACAGGTGTACTTCTGTCCTCCTCCACTGTAATTAGCAAACTGGTAAGACTCTCACTTTGAATTCCACACTTCACTACTACAATTTCTTAGGGCACCTGTCACTCTTGTGACATTACATACAGGATCAAAGAGTACCAAAAAAAAAATTAATCAAGCACCTATAGCAACATTTCAGGAACTCAATCGGTTTATTTAGTTACCCCATTTAGGGGGTGGGGTGTGTCTGTGTGAACTAAACTTTTCCCCAGAATTATATTACCTGTTATATTATGTGAATCCAATACTGTATGTGAAACTCTGTATGTTAAAGATAAAGGCTTAAATACACACGAAGCCAACATTTTCAGCAAAATTCAAATAGCAGATCAAGAAAATAATTTGGATAAAATAATCTGATACTTTAATTGGGTAACAAGTGAAAAAATGCATGCAAAGATAAAAAGAAGGTGTTGGGTTTTTTTAAAGTTAACAATTTCTTACCATTATTATATTTTTTGTTATTTTTGGTTGAAATTCAGATAAAGTTCATTATAAAAAATAAGTAATGCTACTACAGTTAACTTAGAAAAGTAAACTTTAAAAGAAATAATTTGAATGTATTAGTAAACAAAACAAAAGGCAATCTAAAAGCAACCTAAACCAGAGCTGTTTCACTAGCCACATATTGCACCATAGCTACAATGCATCATAGGGTCAGGGACACAGACGATGTGTTCTCTCGTATCAACCAAAAGCAATTCCAAGGTTTAATGGAAATTAGGAAGAGTTAAACTTAGAGTGCTCTATAATACTCCCAGTCCCTCATCCACAGAGGGGTCAGCTGATTTCCCAGACCAGTTTCTCTATTTTGTGGATCTCGTTAAGATCACTAACACCTGATCAAAATACTCCCAACTAAGAATGAGAAGCATTCGGCATCTATTTTACACAAACGTAAATGCATACACGTGTTACAAGGTAGGGGTACCTCAGGTCTGCTTCCCTAGAAAGACCTCTCAATGCCTCTGATACCATTTTTGAGATGTAGGCTCTGTTTTTTTGTTTCCATCTGTCCATACAAGTACTCAAATTTTCCCTCTTCAGATCTATTCAGTGTGTGAGAGCTCCTACATCCCAAAACAGATGCACAATAGCATACAACCAGTATGGACAGATTCAAGATAACTTTAAAAAAGAAAAGAAAAAAAGAGTAACCGTGATAAACAAAGCCTAGAAGCTCTGAAGCTTAGAAATCTGAGTAGCCATATATTGGTCCCTAAAATAATTCTGAAATATATATATTTTTTATCTAGTACAAGCCTCAAGCAAGACCTCAGCAAAGAGCTTGTAGTTTTCAGAGACATCCAGTTGGGGATGAAAATGTCTGCGAGTTGTAGCATGCCAAGATCTATTTCTGTCTTCTGATCTATGATGGCTAAAATGATCTTCAGTTGGATGAACACATGAGAGAAATCTAAACTAGAAACTACTTAGAACACCGCTTAGCTTCTCCATCAAAGCTTAATGAAGTCAATTCCAAATCAAAATAGGACAGACATTAGTATTTTAACTAAAAGGCATATATATCTTCTGTTGCAGGAAACTACTCTTATTTAACAGTTCATGAAATCTTCCTTTAAGGAAATACAACTATATTTTAGATTCAGATAGAAAACATCAGGAGAAACATGCTATTGCTCACATAAACATTTCACTGTAAAACAGTCTGCTTTCCTACAAACTATTGTTCCTTAAAGAGTGCAAAGTTTACCTGTTCTCATGGGTACTAGCAATTCAAAGCAAACCATATCATGGGAACCAATAGAGACAGCAAAGTTACTGGCTTGGATTGTTGTATCTTAGTCCTCATGTGGTCTCATTTACCCTAATCTTGGGTAACAAGCTAGGAAAAAGGAATGATTGGCTGAGCCTAATAAATGCCATAGAAAGGAAGAGGTGGGTGATTTTGTTACTTTTGAATTGCCTTTGTAGTGACTAATGTGGGTGTGGTGGTTATGATACTCACAGATCAAAATCAATATATTAGTTAACGTGCTCAATGTTAACATTATAACAATATGATCTTTATCAATTTTTAAATCACTTCTGCAGTAATTATAGTTGTTCCTTCTAATTACTTGATATGGGTTTAGTTGAATTCTGATTGAATCACCTGGCATTCGTTTAGCTTGCATTAGTGTTTACACAAGGTGTGTAGGATGCATGATGAAATGCATGATGAAAAACTCTGTTATTTTATTTACAAATGTGGAGCCTGACATATACTGAAGCAGCTAGAAACTAGCTGCACCAAATGGCTGCTACTGCAAAATCCAGCCCCTCTAGCAGTAACTCTGTCTGCCAGTAAGGGCTTTGTATATTTTTTTAAACAAATTTTCTTTAAAGGATAGCTCTCAAAATGGGACAATCAGACCTTGGAGAGATGTGGCAGTGTCAGCTCACTAGAGGTCTGGCCATTTATTAAAGTGTTGCTATTTGGTGGCCTATCACCCAAGGCAGAAGGCTAATTCTACTTATGCTGGAACCTACAAATTAGCATCAGGCAAGTCAATTAGATTGGACAGGTTGGAACTGAAATTTTCTCCTAACTTTCTCTGACAAGTGACAGTTGTCAGCTTTTTTATTATGAGGGTAGTTTACTGAAATTGAAGAGGCAGAACTTCAAAGTCCAGCACAACAGTTCCCCTGGCTAAATGCTAGTAGTGGCTCTAGACCTCTGTTTATGTTCTAGAAGGATCATCCTGCTAATGTCTTAGCAAATTTAATTCTGCTTTACTCTTTTTTTAAAGAACATGTGAGAGGTGTTACCCTTCGTTATAGCAGCAGCTGTGGTTCCTGCTAAATATCTGGGGTGGAAACATAATTGATGTGGACAAGACTGACAATGTAACACAACAATTTTGATGCTGTAAATAAAAAGTGACATGGGTCAAATCTTTATAGTTAGCACCAGGATGCCCATTAATTTTCACGGGTGGAGAAGCTGGCTCCATGACCACCACTGACCTGAAGGACTACAATTTCATAGTCAGAAAGAAGGCAGAGAAAAAGCTCTGGATGAGAGTGTTGCCAAACAGGGGTAAACATGCCTGGGGTTTGCTGCCTGATGGTGCAAACACAGGTCCAAGGTGGTAGGTTGAGTAGGTCAGCCACAGTAAAGAAACGCTGCTCAAAGCTGGATGGCAGAGAGGGAGAAAGCAGGAAAATGCTGCAAAGAAAAGTCTGGAGGAACGCTTCTGGCACTGAGTGTCTTGCTCCAAGTGACTAATTAGAAGAGTTACAAGGTTAGTGACAGAAAAAAAAGAGATGTGTAAAAAAAAAAACAGACAAAGACTAGACTTCATGCGCTTCAAAATCACCACTTTAATTTACTTCTTTTGTGCAAATGAGAAATGTTTAATTTAACATATAATAGCAGTTTACCGGCTCAGGTTTGATCCCTGCAGGATGCCCTTCAGCAAGGGCAGCTAACCATGACTTTTCTGCAGGTACTCCTCATGCCTGCTTTCATCTAAGCTAATATGTATCTTTAGAGAAAGGGTCAGGCACTCTGATATTAGGCACATCCTCCTCTCATTTTTTTTCTTCCCTGCAGCTACATCTATAGTAGGGGGAAATCAACAAATGCAAATCGCTAGTCTTGAGGCATAAAAAATAAGTACTAGAACCTGTGGTCTTGCACAGGTTGGAGATGACCTGGCACTTGTTAATGTGCTTCACTGGACTTCAAAATAGCTGTGAGGGCAGAGTTTAACTGCAAAATGTGCAAAGGTTCATACTAAAAAAAACCCAAACCCAACAGATTTAACTTCCAGTAGTAAGTTTCTTTGTCTTTTTATGTCAACTTTTTTTTGTCCTTTTCTTTACCCCTCCCCCCCCCCCTGTTTTTTTTTCATCTTTAGATGTCACTTTGGACAACATCTTATTTCATATGTCCTATATCCTATTTCACTGATGAATAATGAAACTTCTTCCATTTAAAGTGTTACCTCAGCTAACCACTTTAGTGACTTCTGCACTGCCTGTCACTGCAGTCTGAGAGTGCCCTGGCTGCTGTGCAGATAGCCGGGATTCAGAACTAGGACAGAATATGATGATGCTTCTTTTGGAGATCACAGCATATGAAACCCGTATCTGATGCTTCTGAAGAACTTAATCAGCATCAGTAAAATTACTGTCTAATATTTGTCTGACTACATGCAAGAAAAAAAAAACACGCACAAACCCCAAGTGTTCTGTGAATCATGTAAAAGGCGAATTAAGAAACTGAAATGTAGTCATCAGGAGGTTGAGAAAGCTTATTTGTGAAATCAGTTAGGTTAGCAAATCTACTCAAAATTGGTTTGTATTTTATAAAGATCTACTAAATGTTATAAAAGTACACTTTAAAGACTGAAATATAGCATCTATGAAATAACCAGTTATTAATATTGCTGATTGTGTGAGAAATTCTCTGAGAAGTTCTGGAACTATGGCACCACATTCTATTTGAATAATTTTATTCTCCCTTACGTAAGTATTCTTGCAAAACCTTCCACACTTCAGCTAAATGTAACCGGGAACCTCAGCCCAGTTCTGCCTTGCTGCAGGATAGAAATAATGCTTTCCATCACAGCTTTGTCTGTGAAAGTGCAAGACCAGGGTAGACTTGTAATTTAGGGAAAAGCTTTATTTTAAGAAGGATACTTGTTTATTTTTCCTTGTGTGGTCATAGTTAAAAAATAGGTGGGAAAGCCATTTGCTTCTTCATTCTGCCAAAAGATAACATACCAGGAAAGAAAATCAAATCCCTTTCTCAAGAATGTCCAAGAGGTCCTGGTGGAGCATGCAGGCAGGACCTCTTCCACAAAAAGCTTTATTTTCTCTGCTTGTCCTGTGGAAGACTGATGTAGCCATTTCTCCCTGAGTCTTAATTTTTCCCCAGTGTTATTTTATTTCCTCTGTCTTTCCCTTTCTCCTGTTCAAGCAGGGAGTGTGGCTAATACACAGAACTGAAAGGAGGCAAAACTTCTATACAAGACATGGACATATTTGAACAAGTCCACTGAAGTGCCATGAAGGTGATGAGAGGACTGAAGCATCTCACATATGAACAGAGGTTGAGAGAGCTGGGACTGTTCAGTCTGGAGAAGAGAAGGCTCAGAGGGATATTATTAATATATATAAATGCTTGCAGGGAGAGAGCGAAGAGGATGGAGCCATGTTCTTTTCAGTGTTGCCCAGAGACAGGGCAAGTGGAAATGAGTGCAAACTGAAACATGGGGAACTCAAACAAAAGTTAAAACTTCTGGGGTTGTCAAACACTGGAAGAAGTTGCCCAGTGAGGTGGTGGAGTCTCCATCCCTGGAGATATCAACTAGACACAGCAGTGAGCCACCTGCTGTAGGTAACTCTGCTTTGAGTAGGTGGGGTAAGATAGACAATTGTCAGAGGTGCCTTCCAACTTCAACCATTCTGTGATTCTGAGCAGCACCAGTAAATACTTTGCCAAAGCAGAATCTAAGCAAGAGGATTATAGAGGGGAAAAAAGGTATTTCTTGCCCAGTTGCTGTTGCTGGGTTTGCCCTCTATGAATGAGAAAGGTTTGCTAATTTACTTTTGTATTTTTTTCAGAGAGATGGTTTTAAAACTGCTGATCCTCAAACCTTTGCTATAAATGAGAATTATTTTGGCATGATTACCCTGTTCGTTCAAACCACAAGTTTTATTTTGGGGATTTTGTTCAAACATATGTAATTATCTATGCTAAGCAGTTTTTCATATGTTCTAAGGCTTTTGTCTTATTGCACCTAGCTGACAGTTTTATAATTCAGGAGTAATTGTATTGCAATTATTTTTCATGATGCATAGTATGGTTTTACATCACGTTGTTGGCAGATATTCTTTATGATGTCGTTTTGTCTAATGGGAAAATTAGAAGTAGCTCTATCATATAGAAATATGGCTTTTTTGTGTCATGTTATAGTTTGTAGATTGCACTCAGGATATTTTCTTTTTGACATATAGATTTTTAGGTAGACACTGAAATGAGATTCTAAACCAGGGTTCACAGTTGAGACAATATTATCTGTACATCCAAGATGATTTCAACTGTTCTCCCGTAGTGACAGTTCATTTATATTCAAGTCCATTTAGAAGACTGTGGTTAGTATTCTAAAATACATATATAAGTACTATGTGATGGCAGAGTTTCTGCTCTAAATTCATCCCTGATCCGATGTAACTGGTTTGAGAGGAGCCAGGAAAAGATGTCAGCATCTTTTTTAGAAGCAAATATTCATCAGAACAGGGGATTGACAGTAGATCTCCTACCTCGCTGAAGAGCTTTCCAACCACTGCAGTTCCCAGATAGTCTCTTAATCTCTCCTGCTGGAGCTGTAACACATTGTGTAAAGCTTTATTTGCTGTAGTGAAGCCGACTTTGTAACCAAGAGATTAGGGCTACTCTCTTGGAAATTGGGGAGAGGTTAATTCAAGGCTCTGTGTCAATGAATAGTTAATTATGTCTACAAAATAAATTGTCCTCAACAGATAGGAGTGAGAAAACTGTCTAAGAAAAGCAGTTTTGCACACTGGATGTAGGAGAATGGTAGAAAGAAAGAGCCAAATGCTAGAGCCAGCAGAGCATCCTTCTACAAAGGGAAAAGAAATAGCTTAAAGGGAAAAGAAATAGCTTAAAGCTTTCAGGTTTGTCCCCAAAATAATATTTTGCATCTCATAGATTTTTAGGGAATGGGTCAATGATCATATGAAACCCAGATCATCTATCCAGAAAAGATGCTCATAAACAGATGATCACACAGAAGTTGATAGCAAAAAGTTTCAGATAGGTGTCTTGAAAACTTTCTTCCCCTCATCTGTTCATTGTTGCCTTGTAAACTGGTACAGAAAAGTCCATAACATAGCTTTATTTATTCAGCTGCAAACTTGAATGTCCACAAGTTGAAAACTGTGATTGTTACAGATTCTGTCCACAGTACGTTGTGTTGCTTGACTGAGGGAGAAACTGGCAGAATAGAAAATGCTTCTCCATGTAATAGCCAGTATTTTCTCATTAAAATTTATTTTTAAAGGAGGTTTCAGTCTTTATGAAAGGTGTCAGCATTGCCAGCAGGTCAAGGGAAGTGATCCTTCTACTCTGCTCAGCACTGATGAGATGTCTGTATATATTGAGATACTGGGTACAATGTCCTCTGTTGTCAGCAGTTTGCCTAAAATGGTTAAACTGAAGTTACACTCCTTATCTGGTTGTATGTGCAGTCGCACTTTTCCAAAATTAGCTCTTATTCTTGCAGTAAAGACAGACCAGCTGAAATTTTTTTACCAGGCATGATCCCAACAGATTTCTTTTTTTTTTCCCTTAGAGTTTCAGCACATATATTCTAGATTTGGATCTGAACTGAAACCATGAATCTGAACAGGCCTGGGCAAGTTTGGATCCTGACGTGATCTCCCAAGTGCAGGCACATCTTTAAGCTTTCTCTTACATTTGATATTTAATGTGGAAGGCACATGGTTCTTCTAAAGGTAGAAGCCACATGTTGCTTCTTCTCTAGGGCCACGAAGATGATTAGAGGGCTGGAGCACCTCCCCTACAAAGAGAGGCTGAGGGAGCTGGGCTTGTTCAGCCTGGAGAAGAGAAGGCTGCAGGGAGACCTCATTGCAGCCTTCCAGTACCTGAAGGGAGCTTACAAACAGGAGGGGAATCAACTGTTTAAAAGGGTAGATAATGGCAGGATAAGGGGGAATGGATTACAGCTAAAGAAGGGAAGGTTTAGATTAGATATTGGGGGAAGCTCTTTACAGAGAGAGTGGTAAGGTACTGGAATGGGCTGCCCAGAGAGGTAGTGGATGCCCCGTCCCTGGAGGTGTTCAAGGCCAGGCTGGAGGGGGCCCTGGGCAACCTCGTGTAAATCCAGGCCTGGAGGTTGGTGGCCCTGCCTGTGGCAGGGGAGTTGGAACTCTGTGATCCTTGGGGTCCCTTCCAAACCAGACCATTCTATGATTCTATAATTCTTATCTCTGGCACACAAGTAGGTTAGGGCCTCTATGTAACTTGCATTTAACTATTGTAATGACCTTTGACTGTGTCACAGCACGCTGAATTAGCAAGCTACGAGTAATGCAAAATGTTACTGCTAGGACCTAATCCAGCTTGAGGAAGGGTACATATGTAGCTGCAGCTGTACTTTTAATTATGAATAAGAAACCAAAGGTCTCTTTGCATACAATACGATCCAAGTTGAGGTCTTACTTTATTTTCTCCAGTCTTTTGAAACCTTTGTGAAGAAAAATGAGCCTGAATAAGAATTCTAGGTCTAACCCCCCAGGGAATGAGGCTCATCACTAATTTGAATTTGGCAGGTCATTAGGAGTTTCCCTGCCTGCTGAGCATTGTATCATGTTGCTTCCATGCGTTCAGATATAGATGTAGATGGATCTTAATAATCGCCCTTCTTCATGCTTGTCTTTTCTCTGAATGGCATAGTGAGACCATAAAAGTGTCTAGAGGCCATCCAAATCATATGGCTGTTTGAAGCATACTGGCCTGCAGACATACACGTATACATTTTGTTACAGTCAGCTCTTCTGACCTCTGGTTTTCAAATGCAGATGACAAACAGTGAATATTTTAGTAATAATTCTGGGTAATTCCATACATGCCTCATGTTGTCCCTTGTTGTTCCTTCTTCCAGTACCCTTGTACCAGAGTGTGAGAAAGGGTCTGCACAGAGGCTTAGCTCTCACCATATTTGCCTCTAAGATTTTTACAGCCTCCAAATATTAGTCCAGGAGCACACAGAAACCTTAGTAAAGGGCAGAATTCTTGGTCCAGAGATGAGTCTCAGTGCAAGAATGGCTTTGCCCTATCAGAAGTGCTCAGCACCTCCAGTCTTTCCATCAATCCACAAAAGCAATGGCTACTCGGTGCCTAAGGAAAAGCACGGGATGTACTCAAGCACCAATCTTCTTCACACTCACAACCTCCAGATTTCAACACAACCCAACTCCTTGGATTACTGCTTATAAGTTTCACTAAGGCATACTAAAATGCTGTCACTCAATTCTTCCTGATTTATCACTGGAGACAAGACAGACTAGTGTCTGTTGTATGTTATAAGTGTTGTGGCTATCATTTCAAACAAAGTATGCTTTTTTGTTAAAAGCAGTCCAGTTCCTTGTTTAAAAATTGTCAATACACAGAAAGAGGAGAGGGACACCAGATACCAACTTGGTAAAGACTGAAATCAGTACGTTGCTAAATATTTTTTTGAGGAACCATCATTGCAGAACCATGATTTTAAAGGCCCACTGACACTCTGAGTACAGAGTGCTCAGCTCTGTCAGGAAAGTGCTTCTGAAAATCAATAGACATTTTGAGACTCAGAGGATATTCAGTGGTTTTCACCGATGACATGGGAGAGTAAGGAAATATATTTTGTTAACTTGCAAGCACATGTGGTATCTATATTTAATTCCTCTGAATGTCTTTGCCATTGCACATGGCAGGTGAAAAAACCCTTGGTAATTAACTTCAACTTAAACATAACGGATTAACTTTTTTCAACTTCAGTTACTATTTGACCTGACTGATTTTGACTGAAACAGATTAAAGGTGGCTCACATAATCCTTTCCACTGATGGAATTGGTGGGTGCTGTGATGTCTATCCCAGGGTAGTGATGTCTTCAGCTGCAAAGGTTTTTGAAGGGAACGTCTGCCCATGCTTCAAATGCTGAGATCAATACATCGTGTAACTTTATACCCAGCTCTACTTCTGAACTGCTGCTATTTGATGACTCGAATACACCTTTTCCTGACTACTTATGGCAGTTTAAAGACATCACTGAATTTCAAAAAGTATAGTTACTCCCACCTAAATTCCAGTCTATGAGATCCATATTTGTATTTGGAAATATTGTTTTCAACTCCTGCTTAAAAAATACACTGCGGCCATCAGCTGCTATACCTGCTACCCAGCACTCACGCAGAATGCTTGTCATGTTCAATACAAGAACCGCCTGCGATATCTGTCTGTGCAGCCTTCAAAGCATGGGAGCAATTTAAGGGATTGAAAACCAGAATAATTATTATTAACTTTGTTTGTATTTGATACATCTTTAAGATTACGAGTTATTGGTTTTTAAACACCAGGCTTTAAATTTCACTCTTAATTGCTGGTGTGTGAATGTCAGGATAGAAATACAATTACTTACATGGATCACACAGTATTTAAAAATAATCCTCCCCATTTTGAGACTTGCAATATACTACATTTTGAAAAATTCATTTTTCAGAGAGGTGCACTTGAATGTGCAATTCCAAAACAATATAATCAGACCAAATAGCTTTATCAAAGATAGCAATTCAAAGCTTTTAGTGGAAATGCATCACAAATGCTTACACTTAGAAATTCTCTTTGTAAGATTATGTTTACAGACTTTGACACAATAGGTAAAAGAACAAAAATATCTTTGATGATTTAGCAGAGAAAAGGGTAGTACTGAAAAAAGATGAGAAAGAATGGGATGCAAGACAATACTGAAAAATAATTGATACTGTTACAGGAAGAAAGGCTATATTCAAAAAGAAAGACAGAGAGGGAATAACAATGGAATAAGTTTGGTATTAGGTATTCACACTTTACAATTAGATACATAAGCGTTTGTACATCACTAAAGCTTTGTCACATTCCTACTACACATTGACCTAAAACTGCATTTGAGTTTCTCAGATTTCCTCCCTATTGCTTTCTCCTTGACAGACTTTTTGAAGATCTGAGATATGAAATCTCTTAGGGAGTCGTACATCAAGTAATAATAACTGTGGCAGAAGAGATGAATGTGGAGGAATGCAAACCAGGTTTTGGTTATCATACCAGGATCTGACAAGAAAAGCAAAGCGAAGGGACCCTCTGATTTCCTCACCCCATTCCTCTGGCCAAGCTGGAATGGTGAAGAAGAAACCTGCATGCCAAGTGATGACAAGAGGACTATATGGGCTACGCTGTCTAACAATGGTACAGCCCTATCACCAAAATGTTAGCCTTTCTCTATGTGTAAGTGGCCATGAATTTTGGAGGGAAGACCTCACGTTCTAACAGAAAAAAGTCTGAAGTGGCCCAAGAAATGAGTCTGCACACATGTAAAAGGAACAAATGGTTTGGTTCTGCTACCATGGTATCTCTCTATTTGCTATGCACAAACCCCTTCAGTCCCTTTCCCCAAACAAAACACCACAAACATACTTGAGAGAACAGTAAAACTTTCAGACAAACACTTTAAAAATTGGATGATCTGTGTAAATCTGTTCAGTCTTTTTCTCTTGGATTGTGAATAACCTCTGATTAAAAGAAATATATATTGTTAACAATCTCAAAGTCCAAGATGGATTTACTCTGGGGATAATTGCTGTGAAATGAGAGTTTCTGTAAAACTCAACTTTGCTTTTTGCAGTGTGGAAAGTGAGAAGCAGTTGAAGTAGAGGGGTAGGGCTACAGACTACTACTAAACCTGAGTGCTGAGGAAACCAGGTTGGCTTGTACCTTTTCCTTCCAGCCTCCACCTTTTTTCTTTTGCCACAATTTCTTCCCCATCCTCTCCATTCGTCTGCCATGCTATTATTTTTATTTACCTCCAATGTAACCTGGCCTTTATTTACTTTTTTTTTCTATCCCTGCAAACTCTTACTATTTTTTATGGAGAGAAGAGGGAACTGAGATTTCTTTGTCATTATTCTTCTTTGGTCTGCCCCCAAGCTCCTTCTTTTTATCACCACCTTTTCCTTCATTCTCCCTTTCTACACTCTTGCTGCCCTTTCTTTGAGGGGAATGGAAAGGTAAAGAAAGATGTAAAAAAACAGAAACTGGTAAGAATTTATTTTTCTTAGGATTTGCCATCTCCTTTAAAATAGAACAATTACACTACATGGCTTCAGCTTACCCAAAATCCTGCAGGTTTGCGCTTGTCAGGCCAAACTTGGGCTAGACTTGCCTGCCCTGCTCTCTGCCATTCCCATGGCAGCCTGCTGGCTGGACTGCCTTCGAGTCAGAAGATGCTCCAAAGCCTACATCTCTTTAATCACCTACCAGAGCTAGGATCCTCAGGCCAACAGCTGGACTTTGGAACATCTGGAACACACCAGCATGGGTGTTTCCATTCATGAGAACTTGAAAATGTTGGGGTCTTCTTACAAAGATGCCATACACACCATTTTGAAATGCCGACTAACTCTATGAAGATGAATTATTTTAATTCTTTTTAACCCACTCCATGCTGCTGGCTGGGACAGTTGGCAAATGAACTTTGCCTCCTCCTTGTTTCAGTGCCCAGAGGCCCAGCCGCTTCTCATGGCCAGAAGCACTAATACCAGCAAAAATGTGTGTAGCTGCAGCCTGTAGTTTGCTGCACACTTAGGAACAAGGAGGGGGTGGAGTATAGGCTATATAGAGAATATTCTGAGGATTGAAAGCCACAAATTCAACAATTCTTCCAGGGAATACAAAACTGAGATGCCAGGGGAATAGTTACTAAATACAGCCACATTTTTAGCGTGTTTGGCAAGCATTTTAAGGGATGAGTAAGACCCCTTTGATTCCAGTGCCTTTCCATAATATCAAGTTCACATTCCATCGAAAACTTGCAATGACTTTATGTCTCCCATATTGCCATACCTCACTACATCAAAAGTAATACTGAATTCAGATGAGTTTTTACATTTACTTATACTTGATAGAGCACATGACTTGCTCTGGCTCCTTCCAAGGGAAAAGAGTTGTGCTTCCTGATAACAAAAAACAGCAGGGAGATGTTTAGGACGATTGCAACTAACCGTTAATGTTTGTGCAGATGATGGAAGAAAAAAAAAGCACAGCTCTCTGGTCCCACTGCAGAGCTGTTACATTTGTAAGATGATCTTCAACACAGCGCTTGCAGCTCACGTTTGTTCACATACTTCAGAGGAATGTTTCCTAATCATCCACAGAAGTTTACGGCGTTGTGCTGAGTTGGCACCAGTTGCAATCGGGTCAGCAAGCAAGAGATCCATCATGAAACAGCTGTATCGCACATGGGTGTGCTGTGCAAGCGGCTGCTGCTTCCAGTTTGGTGATGAAATCATAATGCATACTTTTCTCAGCGCAAGATCTTGGAAGTCACACAAGCACGCTTTCACGGGGTCATAATATGAATGAATCTTTTCTTAAACTTCTTTCTTCTCTTAGTCCATACTGTGTTTCACCTCTGGATTTTGCAGGTAACCCTCAGTTGGTCTGGTGGAGTTTGCCCTTCTCAGTGAGAGAAAATGGAATGTTTATAATTATCTTAAGCAGGGGATGCAGGGGGAATCAGCCAGCCCCTTTTCAGTGGTCTGTGGAGACAGGACAAGGGGCAATGGCTGCAAGTTGGAGCATAGGAAGTTCCGCACCAACATGCAGAGAAACTTTTTCACAGTGAGGGTGACAGAGCCCTGGGACAGGCTGCCCAGGGGGTGGTGGAGTCTCCTTCTCTGGAGATATTCAAGACCCGTCTGGATGCCTATCTCAGTGAAATGTCCTAGGGAGCCTGCTTTGGCAGGGGGTTGGACCCGATGATCTCTCGAGGTCCCTTCCAACCCCTACAATTCTATGATTCTATGACTCTATGAATATATCAACCAAGAATGGGTAGGATTTCGAGTCTTTGGCACTGAATAAGGGAGAGACTTACACTTCAGATTATGTGTATGAAAGTAGCCATTAATAAATTTGCTTTGATATATAGTACTGTGTTTAAAATGGATCTTATCAAAGCACCAACTGTTTTTAAAACAACTTACTCGTCAATTTTTAGGTGTGAATGCATATCCAGAGGCTCAACCTGATAGTGTTCAAGAGCCTCAGGTTTCACAGGATGTCTCTGACTAGTCACTTTTGAAAACATTGCCTGCTGCTAATTAAGTCTGGCATGTTTCTGTCAGATAGGCAGGGAATGTTGTTTGCCTCACTAGAGATGGGTCAATTATGATACAGAAAATTCATGGCCTCCTTGCAAATCAACAGCAGGGCCAAGTATCAAAATGAAGAATCCTAAATAAGATCAGAGGAGAAACTAAGATCCTAAATAATGACTCTACTTACATAAGGATTAAATCAAAGCCTTTCCAAATTTAACATGGGAGGGGAAAAACAAAAAGAATCCTTTTCAAAATGTCCAACCATGTGACAATGAGATCATGGGCTTGATGTGTGGGGCACACTGTTTAAAGCCTTTCTGTCACTATTACTGAACATTAGAACTTTCTTATTGAGAAAATGACTTCTGCCCTGAACCCACAGAACTTTCCTGGGCAGACATTTTCTAAATTACTCTGCCTTGTAAAAAAAACCAATCAATTTAAGTGAATCTGATTTTTCCAAAATCAAGCATTAAGATAAGCCTGTACTATAGTCCAGGCATTACAAGATATATTTTTTTTACAATGGCACAGACCTATTCAGTTCTCAGGGGTGGCTTTGTAACATGGTGTCACTGGGACCTCTGATAGCAAACATAAAAGGATCTTACCCTGCAGAAGAGCTGTATCCTGAAAAACTCTTCTGTGCTCAATGGTAAGGCTGCTGATGCCACTGCCAAAAATCTTCTCCTTTCCTGCTTCAGTGAAATGTTTTTGCCACACTTTTTTCACAGTTAATGATACTCAATACAGCCTATAATGTGCTAATATTATCTACTGAAAAACATAGTTTGTACCTGAAGCTGCTCAGTCTGTCTGATTTGGGCCTCACCTACGCTCAAGACCTTTCCTAGCACAACATTTTGGTTGCCTTTTTTTCTTTTAGCTGTAACTGTAACACCTATAAAAGCTTCAGTCTGCACTGCAATACAAACCTGCCACAGACATGCTCCCCTCCTTATACAGGGATGACTACATGACTGAATGCTGTTTTACAGGGCTGTAACAACAACCAATGGGTTGTATTACTTTAACTACAGTGGTATATTTAAAGTGGCACAATTTTGGAGCACATGCAAAGCCTTATTTACCATTTGAGGTATAACAGCTGCATAAAATATTGTATTTCATAGATAAATAGTAATTTAGACTATATTCTGTTTTTCACAAAATAGAAAAGTGAGCTGCAATCATGTGCCACATTGGAAAACATAACTTAGCTCTACACTTCCTCTTTTTTAACTCTGTGTGTCTTCAGGCTCATCAGTACCCTTTTGTAAGTGCACAGCTTCTGTGGGATAAGGACAAATAAGTGGGAGCAAATTAATATTGTGGTTGTGTATGGAACTTCAGCATGACAAGACTCCCTAGCAAGCAAGTGCATGGCAGTGGCACAAATTCCAATGGGCTGTGAACACCTTCTATACAACTCACACAAACTGTACCAAACCAGCACAAAGGATTTCTTTGATTCCGGATACATTCAATATCGCTTCAAGGTCATAAGCATTCCAATGATGTCCCACTGAAAAGTTCCACACTCCCACTGAGTGGGAGTTTGCCATTTGTCGTCCCCTTCTGTGCCTGGTGGGGATGGTTGTTGGGCCACTGAGGAGGAGACCACCACAGAATTCTTGAACCCCATGAGATACCACCACACCTTTTCTAATTGTCCGGTATACACAGCAGCTAGTACAACATGTGAGCTTCCTACTAATACAAGGCTTCAAAGTGAGATATACCTTCAGGAAGTGAGGCTAAAACGCAAAATTACTGTGTTTTTACAGCTCTGTTAAAGTTTTTTCCCACTACCATTTCCTACTTCAGCTGATAGCAAAGGATCTAGTGCAACTCCAGCCTTGAGACAGAAAGATACTGACTGGACAGTGAAAAGCTATCAGCCTCAGCAAACCTGCAGGTACTATGGTTCACTGACTATCTAAATTGCATTCATGCAGCTCTCATCATGAGAAATATGCCGGGTAAGTTCAGGGGCAGGTTAATCTGCCATTGATTTATAAACTTTCTAATTTATTTATTTATTTATTTAGCACGTGTCAGTTTCTAGAACAGGGCCTGGTTTCATTTTTAAAGCAGTTTTGAAGCAAGATTGATAGCAAGGAAAGCTTTCAGATACCCATTAATGGGGTTCTTTCTTTTCCCGTTTTGTTTGTGGGGTTTTTTTAAGAGGTTTTTGTTGTTATTGTTGTTGTTTTTAACAGAAAGGGAAGGAATAAGTTCTCCGATATATCCTCCTTTGGTGTTTTTAAATGCTGGTCAGGACAAGCCTTCTCCAGGAGCATAAATTCCTGTAGTCCATTCAGCCTTCTGCCTGTTGGCTGCAGCTACCAACAAAGGCTTATTTAATGAGTGCCAATTGTGACAGGACATTTTGCAATGCTGAGGGACCAAAGGGCGCACAACTTGCTCTGAGAAAAATGCCTCATCTCAACTGGGGAGTGTGAAGTAAAAAAAAAAAAAAAAACAACCAAAAAAAAAGCAATAAAAAACCCCAAGCAGTACTGAGGAACGGATAAAGACTGAAATATATTTTAAAGCTCATTAGAAAAATAAATTTTGCCTATTTCTCCTGTTTCATACACTGTGCAGGCAATGAACACATATGCTGTCACATTCATATTTTACGGGCTCTTTTTTTCCCCCAAACCTTCGTACCTCAGATTTGAACTTTAAACTTGTGACAGTGTTATGTTCATTAGAATAAGAATCACTTGCTATTTCCATTGCAAAGCTCCCCCCAAGAGGTTATCTTAGCTGTTTTATAAATCATATCAGGAGGAAAGCTGGCATAAAGGTTGACAGCTCACTCTAGATAATCATTTCCCCTTCTCTTAAGTGACTTTAAGGAGAAAGGAGCGTGTAGCTTGCCAGTTCAGTTTTTAGTGGTCAAGCATCCACATCTAACCACCACCACCACATCGACTAAATTAGCTTTTAATTATTTTCCTGAAATGCAGGAAAATCACAATCCTGCTCAGAAGGAGAAAAACATCTCAAAACATGATCAGCTATCAAGCCCTATTTTTCTCTGTCCTCCCAGGGCAGAGCTCATTACACAGAACGGCACGAACTCTGAAGCCCTTTGACACAGGCTGGCACTTGAAAGGAGGCTGGGGTTTAGGCTAACTGTTGATTTATCAGCTTCTCAAGAGTTGGACTGATTAGACTAATGGCTTATATGGGATACCATGCCAGGAGTAAAGTCCTGTACTGGGGGGACAGACAAATGAAGAAAGTTAGTTCTTGTACAACTCAGGGCAACACCCTGTTGAGTAGAAACTTACAGGGAATAAACAGGCTCTGAAAAAATCCCAGGTTTAGGAGAAAAGGTCCCTTTGCATATTATACTTTTCCTACAAACATTAATAAAACTAAATCCTAGGCAAATAGACTGAAGTAGTCAGGAAAAGGTGCCAAATCTTTCCGGGCTGAATTAGAAGGGTTAAAACAAAGAAGGAGAGTTGTCCCTTTCACTTCACCACTACCTGATCACAGGCTTTTTGCAATCAATAGGAATCTTCCACTGTTTCTATTGGACTTTGGAGCTCATGTGTTTGGAGGAGAAGGGTTTACTGCTGCAGGTAAAGTGAGGGGCCACAGGCAGCAGATGTAAAGCCTTTCCTGGAAATTGGTAGTGATATTAGGAAATACTAAGGAAGAAAAAACCCAGAGGATATTAACTTGAAATATAAATACGATTCATCTGCTAATCACTGTATCTATCCCTGAAATTGTTGTCTCTTATTTAAATGAGGATAATAAGACTGTCCTTTATAAAACAGATAATCCCAAAAGTGTGTATCAGTAACTAAGATACGGGGAGCTTATTTTCTCACTGTCTCATAGTACAGAATCAGAAAACCAATTCAATCCCATTAGGAAGAATAAAATCCAACCCTGAAAAAACAATACCTTTTTACTCAGCATGTAATTGGACTTTGAAATTAATTTGTCTTGTAAGCCAAGAACTTGACAAGATAAAAAAAGGGATCGAATATTTATGCAGAAAATGAAGACTATATATAGAATTATTAACTCTGAGGAATAAACATTTGGAAAATAAGTTAAATTTTGTCCTTCTGATATTTAGCGACTCTAAACTGACCAGCCCCAACTGACAATAAGCAGTTCAATTTGGTTAGATGCAATTAAATAGTTAACAGTGATGGTGTGGAAATAAAGGAACTTCTGAAAGTAGAACAGAATCTGAATGTTAGGCAATAAGTTGAACGAAATGCTGCCAGTTAAAGAGATATTACATAAACCACTACTCACTGCAGATATTACTAATTCTCAGTCTTCTCTTTTATTAAGCTGATCTTAAGCTTGTACAACACTCCTAGGAACCAGATGAACCTTGCATCCAGTACACCCTGGTACTTTCAAAGCTTGGCAGACTATTTACATTGATGGAACAGATTATATATAAGGATTATACAGTTACTTGCACATGTAATTCTTAGTAATTCTTAAAAAGACACAGGATTACAGGAGATGCCAGCCAGTAAAGCAGGTCAGAGTTGAAGGCACATTTGCAGAGAGGCATGAGGACACTGAACAGCTTCCACTACATGCTGGTGGGGTCTTTATTTTCCAGGGCTGTCAGGCTTTCTCAAGTCCCCATGAAGAGGATGATTTAAAATGCACAATTTCCTATTCTAGTGCAAAAACCACTGAGTTTACTTCATTTTTTGACACAAGGAGCTTTCATTAGCACTAGTAGATCTGGGTGTGCATTTGCTGTAAAGCAGGTATTATGCTTAGCTCTCACCTGTCACTGGGCTAAACTCAGAGAAACAGAACTAGGAGGCAAATCCAAAATCAATATTGTGTTTGCTCTAAATGAAGCAAGGAGGTGAGGAAATTCTGAACCAAAGCCTATGCATCATGGCTTCAACCTAACTTGTTTTCAGTGTTGTCACAGGTATTACACCAACTGGCAAACTACACAAAAATGTCACTTCATGCTCACTGAATGTAAATTCTTGGAAATTAAACATGGGAACTATTAAAAAAAGAGGCAATGAGTGTGGGGAAGAAGGACCGTATGTAATTTCCAGTGAAACAACTTTAAGAAGCTAAGTAGCAAGAACTGGCTCATTTTTCATGTAGCCATTAACTTCTTTAATGAGAATCTGCTGGAGCAAAGATGCAGCTACTCCAGAGCCTGGCTGAGTGTTGTCATTGCAGTTAAGACCAAGGAGTGTTTTTAACTCTGCAGCTCATGATGAAACAAAGTAGTTGCATCAGTAGGAGTTCCTGTCAATACTGTCTTAGATTCCCAGAGATGAGCTTGCCTTGGGTAATCTTACAGAAAACAGCACAATGGGGCCGGGTGCCAAGGTCAGTGACAAGCTTAGGGCACAAAATAAGAATCACTTGGGCCCACTGTCCCCAGGAGCACAAGAAACATAAAGCAACTTTCAAAAAGACAGCAGTATTCTTCTCCCACTGGGAAACCAGCTTCTTCCTGTTTTGCTCTTTATTTTTAGCTTGGTCAGAGATCTGAAAAGGCTAGGGTGGTACTCACTCCTCCCTTGCATCTCCCTGGCAATTCCTAAGCACCTATCTTTGTGCATGCTCTCCAAGAGACAGAAATCATTCACGGGTGCTACTAATTGTATGGGACAAGAAATGTCTGTGAAACAGCCACATATGTGAGGGTCTGTTTCAATGAGAAATCATTGCACCTAGACAGCCAGTTACATTTTCCCTTTGATTTGGACACTGGAGATAATCTTATTCTTATAAATATGTGGTTTATGCAGAATTGGTAACAATGTCTAATACTCCAGCTACATCTCTGCTTTCTAAAAGCATCAGGCGGTGGCGTGGGATGAAAATGTTTCCTTGTTTACTCCAGTCTCACCTTAACCCATCCCCCCTGCCCCCGATTTTATACAACCTTTTTGCATTTTGCTGTTACAGATGCCAAGCCATTAGCATGCCTACCCTCTTGTACTAACCTGAAATTATTAAATTAAGTGTTTATCGTTGTGGCTGCATTTCATTGTTTCTTGAGTGTGGACAGTTCAATACCATTTCTAACCTGCACACGCTTGCTGCCTGGGGGCTGTGAGTCATGTTTGTTTTAAAAGAGGCAGCACTCACAGACTGTCACTCATCTGGGTTATTAGAAACAGAGCACTTAAGAATTACTCTGCCACCTCCTCGCCTCTAAATATAGCTAGTGTGCGTGGGTCTTAAGTGATTTAGCTAGTCTGAGAAAAGGGTCTCATTCCAAATAATCAATTAAAAATCCATCATTTTAAGAACTATGTGGGCCTCAGGCCAAGTGCATCTTAGATGTAATACCTTTGACTGTTTAATGCTGATATTAATTATTTGTATTACAGCTCCAGATCCTAACTCAGAATGCGATTTCTTTGCACTAGCAGGTAACAAGACATGTTCCAAAGAGCGAACTATGTAAGTAGGCATGATGGACAAAGAGCAGCAGCAGAAAATCATTGTTCTTCCCTGCTTCACGGATGGGAAACTGAAAGACAGATTCAATGACCTGCCAAGGGTCACATAGGAAAAAGAGTAATTCATAAATCCCAGCGCAAGGTCTTAAGCCATGAGATCTCCTCTCATTCCTTAATCAATAATAAAACACCACAGATGTCTAAGAAACTAATATCTACAAAATTGCTCCAAGGTCTATAAGTGCAATACAATTAATTTCCATTAAGTGCAATGTGATGTGAGGGCATTCTGTACTGACCAGAAAAGTAGGCCTTGCAGAATTTGAAGGTTTTTAATAACCTTTTAATAGAGAATTAAAATGAGGGGAAACAGCTGACCTTTGACACAAACTAAAAACAAAGTAACTGATTCAGAAAATAAAACAATTTTTAAAAAAATCAGGTCTAGGAAAAGCAAAGTCTGTAAGTGAAAACATTCATAATAGATTTCCCTTTTTAAATGAGAGTGATGTTTCTCAGTGTCACATATCCTGTTGGCTTGACCTTTAGGGCTGTACTTGGCCACACCTTTTTATACTCACTCCTCCCCTGTTAGCACAAAGCACTACCAAGAGAGATTCTCACAGATTCACCCTCCTGAAGGATTTGGATTTCAAGAAAAACATCAACTAACAAAGAAGTTATAACATGATCACAAGAAGCAACAATGCTGAATTGCGTGACTCAATACCTGTAGGTTATAAGAAAGAAGTTAAGCACTGTGGGAGAAGTTCAACTCACCCAACCAGCACAGGAGCTTCTATAAACACCTCAACTCCTTCCGCCCAAATAGCTCCATAGTTTCTCTCAGGCATTTCCGTGAATGTAACAGAAATCATCACTGGCTTATGCAGTATGTAATCAGGCCCCAGCATGTATAATCTTGGAATCTCCCTATCATCTTCTCTCCTTGCTTGTTAAACTAGTAGTAGTAGTAAAAGAAAAAAATAAAATACTACGACTCCAATGTAAGCCTGAATCTTGCAATGAGTTACGGTAATGTCTACATTTGTGGACATTACACACACACATTCTTGACCTTAATGCAATTACACAGTTAATCGTATATATTCACTTTTAGGTGTTGTGACAGAACTGACTTTTATTTTATGCTTTTAAAGCATGTAGCTAAACTAGAACAAGTAGCTACAGCTCCAGTTAAAATATCAAGTAACAGTACTCATGTTATTTTTAATAAAGCATGCTATATTTAGAGCATTAATGCCATAACAAAAGTGGGGAAATTAAACCCTGTTTCATTACAAACTGTCCTAATCTTTCACCATTGCCAATATGTAAATTAAACTGATTTTAACCACCTCTCGTTCCACAGAAAGACATTACAATACAATATTATTTTCCTTCCTTCCAGTGGTATACGATGAACTTTGATTCTCAAAGGAATTTACACAGCAAACCAACCAGTATTTCTTGTTAAAACTATTGCACAAAAATGCAGAAGTGAAAATTTAAGTTTGCTGCTTTGTAAGAGGTGTTGAGATTCCTGGCTGGCATGAATTTACTAGATGGAAACTTTGTCCCATCAGTGTTTATTCTGATAAGCTATCTCAAGCTGTTGTAGGGTAAAGTTCTTAGGAAATATATGCCATTGCTATCACTCTCTGTGCTTGTGAGAGTTAAAGTTCAGACAGGTCCTACTCATTCAACACCTACGTTATGTATCTTCTTTACCACCAGGAAAATTTGGGCTTAAAGGAGGCGTCACTACTTGTGGCTGGGCTTATTTTTCAAAAGCATAAAACCAATCGAAATCCTTTTGAGTCACTTAAGCTGAGTGTGAGCCGTAGCCCACAAGTTAGAAAAAAACATCTGTTGGGTTCAACAGGATTTGGATCAGGACTATTGCAGTGGAAGAAACAAGCCAGCTACTCTTATTTCTGCATGAAGGGTAGTCAAAGGACTTGACTTCAAGTGAGTATCAGCCCATTAAGCAACAGTTATATTTTACGTGTTTCTGAACATATAGTAAAAGGTCATGAAACTTTCTAGGTGGCTTGTTTACTCAATAAAATTCAGTAAAGGAAGGAAACCTGAACTGATGCACATGATTGAGTGTAATGTCCACAGAGTTTATCAAGACCTTCTGTGAAAAGCCAGTAGTGAAAGACTGCACTCAGACACATCAGGCCACTGTAATGTGCCCTTGACCTCCATATGTAACATTTTTCTGCCTTGTCATGGGAAAAGTAGAGGAAATACTGAGTGGAAAGAAGGAGTGGTAAAAGTCCTTGAACTGGCTTCAAAAGTAAAGTCGGCACCATTTCAGAGAGGCTTTTTAGAGCCTAAAAATGAAACACTTGCGGTGGTTGAGCCCTGGCTAAAGGCCAGACGCCCACCAAAATCAGCCTATTACTCCCCTTCTTAGTTGGACAGGGGAGAAAAAATGTAATCGGGCGGCTCAAGAGACAAACTTGTTAATGACGCGGGCAAAACAGACTCAACACAGAGTGCTGAAGAGAAAGTTATCTAATTTATTACACTGCACTAAAGAGAAACAGTGAAAAAAGAACCAGAGTCAGGAGTGCAACCAACAATCTTAAAAGAAATGCAACCAGGCAAACACTTTTCCCCTCATCACTCCCTCCTTATCAGGCTTTAGTTAGAAGTTTGCTCCCTTCTTCCCTCCCGGTCGCAGCCCAGGAGGGGCAGGGACTAGGGAAAATGGGGGTCTCAGTAACACCTTCCCCCCACCCCTCCATTCTAAAGCAGACTTCCTTTTAGCCATGATTTTGCTCCCTTCTTCCCCCCTGCTCGCAGTACAAGGGGGAGCAGGGACTAGGGGATGGGGGCTTCAGTCAGTCCCTTGCAAGATGGTTTCCTTCTCGGTCGGGATGGGGGCATTCATTCCACACAACCTCCCCCTGCTGCACCGTAGGATCTCACCCACGAGAGCCAGTCCTCCACGAACTTTCTCCAAGGCAAATCTCTTCCCACCGGGCTTCATCTCTGCTCTGGCTGGCAGCAACAAATCACAGGGTCTCTCAGTCCCAGTCCTCCACGGGGCTATGATGCCTCCTCCAGCAAACCTGTTTGGCTCATCTCTGTAGGTTGCTTGTGCTGGCAGGGGCTCATCCCAACGTAAGTCATGGCATCTTCTCTGTGTCTCCACCGGCTCCATCCAGTGTGGAGCCTCTCCACCGGGCAGGTCGGGTCTCTGCCATGGGTCCTCTCCTCCAGCTACTCCACGTGCTTCTCCTCCGGCTGCAGGGGCATCTCTCGCCCGGGGTACCTGGGCACCTCCTCCCCCAGCCTTCCCAGCCTTTTGTGTCTGTCAACTGCTTACATGTATATGCAAATAGACATCCCAATGCCCTTAATGGGCCAACACTGTGTCTTCTTTGCACTCCGTGTTCTGGTTGGAGTCTTTCTCTCCTATATGTGATTCTCAGAGGCACTATAAGCAGGCTTGCAGAAGATTCCAGCAGCCATTTTCTGCAGCCCCTGGCCCTTTCTCTCAGCACCCAACTATGCACAACCATGACAACACTGCACCTGAGAATTCAGTTTCAAATGACTGAAGTAACTTCATATTAGGTTTAAAGAAAACATGAACTAAGAGTAATGGTGAGCATATGCATAATTTAAATATATGAAGGTAGAATCTGTGCTTGGGTTATAAGGTTATAGGGCTGATAAAAGGATAATTTATGCTGCTGAATAGCTGTTAGCTTTGACTGCTGTAGACTGGGAAGGCAATGAAGTGACTGAGCATGTCATGTAGTGCACAGCTAACAGCTGAGAAAAATTAAAGGATGGGAAAGGATACACCCCAAACTAGGGAATGTCACTAAGCTCTGTTAGAAGCTAATTATGTAACTATCATAAAAGGGCCAAATCCTGCAGTCTTACTGAGGAGGAACAGTTTCAGCACATGGGAACCTGGCTTCAATTCTACAGTAAGCACAACAACTGAAGGTTCCTCTTCAAATCCATCGATAAGGATGGATTAATTATTGTAACAGATGCTTGTGACAAAAACCACTTTGTGAACACCTGGGTGTGGTATTCAGCAACAGGCTTCAAAAGAGACACAGAGGTGAGACAGTTGTTGGTTTCTAGGTCACCAAAGTCCAGACAACATGGTCCTTCTAGCTCTGACTTTGCTGACTTTGATACAGAGTTTTCTGGGAAAGGATATTTAACATTTACTGAACACAAGGTGTACAGTACTTGGTCTTTTCATTGGCTTTGGTAGACTTTGGATCACAATCGAAAAGATCAAAAGCTACTGCACACAGAGACATTTATGAAGCCCACAAGGTAGAACTGGAGCATCAAATCTTCATCCCTGCTATCATAGTGTCAGGATGGCTAGTGACCAAAAGTCATCACCTGACAATTAATTGTTCAGTTGGCTGTTGAAACAAGTTCAGGATCTTAATTCACTTCCCAGCAAATGACAGTATGTGACTGCTGCAGCAGCATTTTTGTCAGGCTTCACAGGAGGATCCAAGAACTGAGTTGTCGTCATTGACTGGTTATTCCTTCACCTCTTCTTGTAGTTCATTCAGGTCATTGTTGAGGTGGGTATAACAAGCTTTTCTATTCCTGTCCTTGGAATAAGGAGAGGGGGAGCAACATACTAAGTATTATATGCCCTTTTAGGAAGATTGTCATTTGCCGGTCCCACCTCAGATTTAGTTATCTGATTGATCTGATAACCTTCTACTCAGTACAATGTATTAAAAACTGAACTTGGCCAATATGGACCATATTATTGTTGAATCAACTTTTATTTGTTTGTGTCTCATGAAGTACTGCACAATTGGCCTCAGTGTGACTGTATGTACAGTGCTCCATAGTGTGCAGAGCTGAGCAAGATCATTATTCTTCATGATCCCCTGCCGAGTCTGAGCAGTACAGCACAAAACATAAAAATATACACACACATGAAGTCCCTTAAAAGGGTTAAAGAAAGCTTTGAAAAATGTTTGTCAGAGATCTGTTTGCTAGATGTTGTCTCTGAGCTCAAATGGGCTATAAAATTTCAGGAAGAAAGTATGTAAAAATCATGAATGTGACTGCTATTGGGCAACTTTTTGACAACTGTTGCCAGTAAGATCATCTGATGAAACAGAAAGAAATTAATTTATTGGATAAGGCAGTAGATGATTTGGTCTGCACACACAGGACTGTTTATTGGGTCTTTTTCAGTTTTCAAGCACACTCCCACAAACACTAACAGTGTGAGCACACACCTATATACAGAATCTTGAGGCACTGAAATTAAATACATCACAAAATAAACAACTCTTTAGAAGCAGTGAGGGTGGAATGAAACCCCACCAAAGGAAAGTAACTAATTCAGAAATCGGGATGTGTTAATACCTGGGTCTCTATTGGATTGCAATGCCCAAATAGAATCCATCCAAATATTATTTATGTGATAGCAGTCATGCAATGTCACTAAAAGTAGTGAAGCAACATTACTACAAGTTTCTCATTAACATACACTCCATTTCTTTTCTGACTGCCTTCTAACCCAGGATTTTTGAAAGGCAAATTACATTTAAAGGACACCTCCAAACAGCACTGAGAACGTGGGGCTCTACGATCTGTTTCAGAAGCTTCTTGAGTTCCACACTCCCTCACAATACACAGATCCTCAGTTTGTAGCTTCTTGTAGCTTCTTCACTAGAGCTAAATGTTGAGGTCATGAGCTGCATATTTTAGGACACTTTTGCCAAGGGAATATGACATGGACTAGGAAGACGTATGCCAGGTACCTTTGCTTTGTTCTGTTCTTAGGATACAGACACATTTCTCCAACATGTAATCCTACCAAAATCCCTTACTCAGCTTCACAAGACAGTATTTTTTCTTGTACAAAGGCAGTTCATGCTACCATTAGAGGCCTACATTACCCTTTGCAAACATACAGCTGTGTGGAAATTAGGATGGGGTGAAGAGCATCAGTTGTTCTGTTCCCAGTACTCTTGGTGTACCTACCAGGCTGGGAAACCAATATTCCATGGAAAGGGATGAAATCCTGATGCCCTCAATATATGAAGCTGACTGTTTTTCTTTCAGGAACACTTCCTCATCCTCTCTTGCTGCAGAGCTCCTGCAGTCATTTGATACATATTGACGATTCACTGTAGTTACTGTCAAGGACGTATTTTTCCCTCAGCTTCAATATACCCAAACATATAGTAAAATGCCTTAGCCAATGAGAGGGGCTCATTCTTGCTGAAAGAAGGCAAGGTTACCGCCTTGCAAGCCTTCCTGTGCAAGGAGGCATATGATTTTTTACAGCTCAGAAAAGCAGCAGAAAAAAAACCTGGTTTCACTCCATGAGGAAGTGACCTGCAGGAGATCTGTACCATTTCACAACGTGATGACTTCTCCCCTGTTCTGAATTCAACACTCCTGGTCAGAGTGTTGGAGATGGGAGGAGGAAGGGGGTGAAGCCATGGTCTTTCCCTGCCACATGGTAGAAAAAGGCTCTGTTTCTCCTGCTTACCTCTACCCCAGGCAAGGCCTGAGGATACCTCCTCTGCCTCTAGAAGGGCACGAAGGAGTATTTCAGAGCTCCCTTGTGCAGTGCTCACAGGTAGGAAAACCTTGCCCTAAATGTGAAAAGACAGATAGCAGCCAGGAAAAAACAACCCAACGAAAACTCACACAGCTACCAGAACTATGCTACTGAGGATGCTATTTGTCATCTGCTGTATAATACAGCACACATTTTGAAACAGGCTGGCAATTCCATTTCATTCACTTTTTCTCTTTCCTATTCCACAAGTGTCATTGAAAGTAAGCAGCAAAGTCACCCTCTTCATGAATTTCTCAAACTGAAATGCTCTCCTGAGGATTGTTATCCTGCTGCTATGTGATCTAGTCTGGAAGCCTGCATGTACCAAATTAAAGAGAACTCCATGAATCAAAGCTGTGAGACTTGATACTGAGGTATATAATGAGCACAGGAGTATGTGAGGCCCAGTACTGCTCCCACAGAAATGAGCAGCAAGGGTCTGATTCTGATTTTGCTTATCCAGCTATAAATCAAGTGCAACTTCGCTGAAGCACACATCAGTAAAAGGTGAACAAGCAGTCTTTCAGACACTAAATTCCCAACATATCACAGACTGTATTTAGTACAAAACATTGTCCCAGCTTGACTGCTTGTAGCGTCATCCTGGGAGAAAATCCTGAGGAAATGTTCAAATGGTGCCTTAAGAGAAAAGTGGTTATGATATAGTGGAGGAGTGCTTAGCAGAGAGCCTACTGACCCCTGCCAACTGCCCATCTGCAGAAACACAGAAGCAGAAATCCTTCCCAGAGACCAAACTATGCAAGAGTACTTCTCTCCCTCTGCTATACTGCCAGATCCTCCTGAATCCAGAGCTGGAGACAGGATTTGATGACCAGGTAGCTATTAAGAGATTCCATAAAATTTTATGTGTTTATGAGCACTCTTTATTCAAGCTGAAGAGACAGTGCAGCTGAAAATCCCTTTGCATGGCAAGACTTAGAGCAATATAGAGGAAAAAGCTAAAGCACAATGTGTCATATTGACCAAAAGATTTTTGCCTGGACGAGTTAGAATTGCAATGGCAGGGAAATTAATTAGTTACAACAGAGTGTAATAGAGAAACACTGTTATCACAGTTTGAGAGGGAAAAAAACCCACAAATGGTGTTTTTGTTAAGGCACAGTACTCATCCGAATGGCAAGGCTAAAGCTATGAGAAAGAAAATTGGCCACTTCTACCAGAGGAATGTATGATTTTGTGATGTTCTTTGTAAATGGGATTGCACCAAAGAACATCATTGCTACTGGAGAGAATAATTGCACACATATCTTACCACCTCTTTATCTTCTTAATGAGAATTGCCTGAAAAAGCATCATACATGGGTGACAACTCTGCCCAAAGAGGATTTGTGTTTGGGTAGTGACTGAATATGGATTTGTAGCCTGTTATTTCTGGACTTTATATGGACCACTAACCTAAAAATGGTGCCTGTCCCAATTAACTTTTAAATCACTTACACAATTCCATTGTTTTTCACAAGCTAAAAGACGGTATGATGCAGACTCTTATCTTAGTGCTGTGTGTGGTTTGTTTGTTTTTATTTCTCATCCCAGAGCTTTAGGGAGTGTGTTTCATCTAAGTATTTCTGCAGCTGTTCAAAAGCAATCTTACTGCACAATACAGTATCTGAATAATTGTCTCAGGTGACTATTAAAGTCTACTGCTGCACCATAAAACCATGAGGAGTAATCTTGCACCACAGCAGAAAATACCCAACAACCAACCCTGCGGAGTGTCATTCCTGTTAAGCAGAGATCTACCGCAGCCGAGAGAGGATTCAGGAAGACAGAAAGAGCACTGGGAAGGCTCTGGACCTTAAATTGTTCCTTTTCTTGCCAACTAAGCAAAAGTTGCTGATTGTTAAATATTGAATTGTCTGTATTCATCCCTAGCCAACTGAAGTCAATGGACTTACATCAGGGAGGACTTTAACCCATTATGTGTGAAATGTTTGTCTTCTTTCCCTCTCTGTCTCTCCTCATGGCCTTTTATATACTGCAGTAAAAGAACCCCTTTAAAGCCTAATGTATGGTAATACAGTTTAATTGTGGTTGGATGGCCTGTTGGGGATAAAAACTGCTGGTTCCAAGTAATTTTGCTGACTCTAAACTTGGCTCCATTCAGACAACTGGGGGAGGGGAGGCTGCTAATAAAGCCAGCTGTGCTACCTGGGAAGGCTCTGCATACCGCAAAGGTACTGCTGGAGTAGGCCCTATAATTGCAGATAATTGATTTTTTTGAAACAATGATGTTTGGCTCACATTGACTACACAGTTTGCCTCTTAACCCTTACATAAGAACAACTCACACACAGATTTAAGTCCCAGGCAAGCACACTTTTGGCACTCACTCCTCACAGAGCAGAATGTACTTGTTCTGCATTCATTACAGAACTTCTTTCAAGCTGCGAGTTGGAGACAGCTGAGTTGCTGAAGGCAGGAATCTCCAGCCTTCATTTACCACGGGGCAACAACAAACAGTCAAAAACTGGGGTGCCTGATTCCTCTACCCACATCCTTTGCTCTACTACTTCTGCAGAATCCCACCCACAGTCCTGCCATCAGAACAGCAATAAACGCCAGCTGACAGCACAGATGACTACTACTGATCAGTATCTTGCCCCTACACGTAACACTTACATTCTTTCTTGCAGTTGGTTACTCCTCAAAAATAACCACCTGCTCAAGAGTGCACTTATCCTTGCCTGCCTTCAGCTTTCATAATTATCTCCAAACTGCCAGGCACAAGCTGCTCTATTAGCTAAACATGGCTCACATCCCACCCTTGACATGTATACACACACACACACACACACACATGTGTTAAGAGAACAATTTTAGACAACTAATAACGAGGGACGGGTCCATTTTTCCAACCCCTACCATTCTGCGATTCTGATTTGGCCTATTGACATTCAACTGTGACATGAACCCAGATAAGCTTAACAGTCACCAAAGATTCAGACCATCATAGAGTTTTGTACCACGTTGAAAAAGAAGCTTGCTTCAATCTGCAAGCATTTTACTTCACTACATAAATACCTACATCTGCACGATTACAAAAACCTGACAGTAAGATTTTGGAGCATTTTAGAAGTTAACTTCACAACTTTACCCAGTTGTCTACAGATACACCAGATCTGTATGTCTCCAGTATCTATAAAGCTTTTTGTTGTTTACTTCTAGGAATGTCTTGGATGCAAAGGTACCTTGGCAACATCTTGCTAGGTGCTTTTAATCATCTCTGTCTTCCCAGTAGCTCACTTTGACTGCAAACCTTCTACATGCATTTGGAATGGTTCTGTAGCAAGAAACCTTCCAGTTTGGTCTTCAGCTTTGCAATTTTTCTGTGCTGCTAGAGCAGAGCAGTAGTGTAACAAGGAAAACTTACCTTTACCAGACTCTTCTATTAATGATTAAAACCTTAATGTCTTAAAACTCATTTTGCTCTCTATACTTTGTCTCCTTTCTGTTAAATCTGTGAAGTGAAACTTGATAACCTTTCTGCTTCTATAATGAATATTTTTCTCCTTCTGCTACTTCAGTGTTATTTTAAAGGATCAGATTTTGTTCTGCAAGCTGTACCTGATAATGCTTAACAAATAAATCTTCTCACTGGATTAGTTTAAAAGTAACTTACCGTGGTTTTGGAAAAATCTGTTTTATTGGCACATCTGAGAATTACAATGATATCAAACCTCTTATGGCCTTTAATTTTATCCTGTATCTTGCTTTCCTAATAAAAACAATTGCACAGATCAAATAGCACCACAAAAGCTAAGGTTAAAGCCCTTTATTACTGCACAGGACTTTGAATACCTTCGCAGCAGTTCTGTCTGCTGCAAAGCTGGTTCTGTGCTGCAGATGCACTTTCGGAAGCAAAGCTGTTGTTAGAGTACTCACATGCAGTCAAAGAGGAATTAAGGCAAAAAAATGGTCTATGATGTTGCTTTTATACATACAGACCTACTGAAAAGATTTGCCTACATGCCTGACAATCCCTTTCTGAGTTGTTCCTCAACTAGGATATCAATCTGTGTAAGGCAACACTACAGATCTTTGTTACAAGTTGAAGTATTTCTTTTATGTCCACATCATGACTTGTGATGTGTCTTGCATATTCCTTGTAGCAATAGGGCCACTTGATGGAAGTCAGGAAGCAGCTGTGGAGAATAACCTTACTCACTGTCTCTTTAAATAACTTGCAAACGAGCTCTGTGCAATTTGTGAATAATGCATTAATGACATGTAACTGAGTAGACAGTCAGCAGAAAGGACCATTCTTGTGCTTTGTGGAGAATGCCTCACCTTCTCTCACTGCTTGTTCATCACCACCCACTGCGGTTGGTCACTTCAATGATACACTATTGTTTCCACCTCACAAGTGAGCAACTGGAATTCTTCAAACAACCTGAATTCCAGTACTGAGAACTGCTGTCCTCCAAACAGTGGCCTGAATAAAAGAGACGGACACCGCTGTTTTGGAGTTAGAAGCTCAACCAAAAGGCAGCTTATGCCAGAGAAGCCTTCACAGAGCTAAACCCAGCAGGAAGCATTCCTAACTGAAGAAAGATCCTTTCTTGCTGTTTTTGAAGCAGTTCCCCAGAGAAACCAGACAGCAGTTTGAGATCCTCTGAAGCAGAAGCCTGTGAATCACAGTGAAATTACATAGGTGTCAACATTTGATATAGCAAAAGTACTTTCTAACCAGAAGATGTAGGTTTTAATGTAGTAGCACAAAACCAGACTCTGGTCCATTATACTTAACATTTTTGTAACACTTTGCTTTTGGCATTTAAACAGTACATCAGAATTTAAGTTAAAATACAGACTGAATCTTAGTGTTGGGGGGTTTTTTTTTGTTTTTTTACTCTGTAAATCGCTGGTTGATTTAATGCAGGAGGCATAATCTGTCAATTTTACAGAAGAGCTATTTGAGGAAACAACTGATTTATGTTAGCAGGTGAACAGAAGTTTCAGATGTGGTGAAAAAATATTGTTGGTGTCTTCTTTACCCCTCTAATTAAGAATCAAAGAATCACAAAATGCTTTGGGTTGGAAGAGACCTCAAAGATCATCGAGTTCCAACCCCCTGCCATGGGCAGGGACACCCTCCAGTAGACCAGATTGCCCAAAGCCCCATCCAACCTGGCCTTGAACACTTCAAGACTTCCAGGGAAAGGGCATCCACAGCTTTTCTGGGCAACCTGTTCCAGTGCCTCACCATTCTCACAGTGAAGAATTTCTTCCTTATATCTAAATTAAATCTTCTATCCTCCAGTTTAAGCCATTACACTTTGTCCTATCACAACACACCCTTGTAAACGGTCCCTCTCCAGCTTTCCTGTAGGACCCCCCAAGGTACTGGAAGGCAGCTCTAAGGTCTCCCCAGAGCCTTCTCTTCTCCAGGCTGAACAAGCCCAAATCTCTCAGCCTGGCTTCAGAGCAGAGGTGCTCCAGTCCTCTGATCATCTTCGTGGCTCTCCACTGGACTTGGTCTAACAGCTCCATGTCCTTCTGATGTTGAGGGCCTCAGACATGAACACAACACTCCAGATGGGGTCTTATGAGAGGAGAGGGGGAGAATCCCCTCCCTCTATGTTCTGGTCACACTTCTTTTGATTTAGCCCAGGATACAGTTGGCTTTCTGGGCTGCAAGCCCACATTGCCGGATCTTCAGCTTCTCATCCACCAATATCCCCCAAGTCCTTCTCCTCAGGGCTGCTTTCAATCCATTCTCCACCCAGCCTGTAGTTGTTCTTGGGATTGCACCAACCCATGTGTAGGACCTTCCACTTGGCCTTGTGGAATTTCAAAGAGTTTGCATGGGCCCACCTCTCAAGCATGTGCAAGTCCCTATGGATGGCATCCCTTCCCTCCAGCATGTCAACCACAACACAGAGCTCACTATCATCAGCAAGCTTGCTAAGGGTGCACTCTATCCTACTGTCCATGTCACGAGCTGACTAAAATGTTAAATAGCACTAGTCCCAGTAACAATCCCTGAGGAACACCACTCATCACTGATCTCCACTTGGACATCGAGCCATTGACCACAACTCTTTGAGTGCAACCATCCAGCCTTTTCCTTATCCACCAAGTGGTCCACCCATCAAATCCATGTCACTCTTATTTAGATGCAACGATATCATGTGGAACAGTGTCAAAATTAATTAAGGTGAACAAATAGAGCCAGAGAAGGAGACAGGATGGAACAAGACTGATCAATACATGCCTCTCCCTCACCTTTCCTGCAGTCAAAAGAGAATGATTGCACTTATCTGGTCTTCTTCAGGAGTATCTATTCCTTGCTGGAGTTTAAATGAAAAACTCTTGTAGTCTTACTTTTATGCTGACCCTAAATTTGTGTCCTGATACTACTATCTCTGGCTATATAGATAGTTCTTCAAGTCAATGGGAAAATTGTCATGAAAAAGGGTTGCTCACACGAATGAGGTTTGCAAGATCAAGCCCTTCATGATCAGTATAACCCTGGGCATCGGGTGGATATGGCATCCCTGATTTACAAGAGTAATCCTATTAGCAGCAAAGGGACAATTCACATGAGTAAGGACTGTGAGAATGGGCCCCTCAGGAGCAACTATCACTACAGTTATGTATCTAACCTCACTTAGATCACAGCAGTTTTCAAACGTTGTACAGGCACTTTATGCTACTACTGAACTTTGAGAAGAAAATAGACCTTGAACACAAGTTTACTTCTGCTTTACCATGGCCCTGGTTTTGCATTCTACTTGGACTCTTCCCCACTCTAAAGTGGTTCAGGGTCTACAAGAAATACTGACTTGTCATTTCTTCTATCCTTTTCTTCTTTCTCCTTCCTTTTTTTATCTTTTTTCTTTTCTCTCCTTTTCCTTCCTTCCTTGCTTCCCTTCCTCCCTCCCTTCCTTCCTTCCTTCCTCCCTTCCTCTTTCCTTCTTTTTCCTCTTTTCTACCTTTTTTCTTAATTTCCTATTTTTATTTCTCATATCTACTTCTTCCCCTTTTCTCCTTCTTTGCTTTGCCTTTCCTTCTCTTCCCTCTCCTCCCCTACTTCCTTTTGAGTTTTCTCTTCTCTTTTTTATCTTTTCCTTTTTTAAAATCTTTTATATTTTCTCTTATTTCCTTTTCTTTTTCTAATCTTTTCCCTTATTTTCTTTTTTTCTCATCTCCCTTCCTTCCTCTTATTTCTCATTCTTCTTTTTTCCCCCATTTTTCTTTCTTCCACTCCTCCTCTTTTCCTTCCCTTCTTGTCCTCCCCCATTCCTCATATCTTCTTTCTGTACCCTCCTCTGGATTAAGGGCATTCAATGATGATAGGAAAAAACAATAAGGTGATGGCCTCAAAATTCAAAGACTGGGAACATATAAACTTTCCCAATTTCAGAAGCCTTATTTAAAGATCATATAAATTAATCTAAATTTACAGAACCTGTATAACAGGAATGTGAAATATAAAGGAAAGGGTGATTTTTGTATAGTTTCTAGCTGCATTTCTGCTTCTCTTGATGCCCTGCTTACAACTCATGTAAATGGTCTTTCCTGACTTTCTGGTGTTTCCAGGTCTAGTTCTGAGAACTGCACATAAATCAATTAACAGCTTTTCTTCTCAACTATAATAAATGTGGCTTTAGTTTAACCCTGTTAATGTGATAGGTTTACCTTCTTTTTAAACTAGCTTCGGGTAAGGATTAGAATGCGAAACAACAACAAAACTGTGGTAATAGAAAATAATTATAGTTCTATTGCAATAGCACTAATTACACTATGTGACTGGGTTATATTATGTTCTGGGTGTTGCATAAAGTTTTCTGATGACAGAATTCCTGCCTTGAAGTTACATGCAGCAGATATGCTTCCATTTATTTATTTAAATACATCCATTTTTGGGATGGATCCATGCTCATGTTAGATATTTGGTTGACTTCCGTGGAAGTATTATTTGCTGTGTCTTTAGTGAGAACAAAGGTTCTTGAGCCCACTGTCTACCACCATTTCCAACCACGTATAATACTACAGTGCTTGCTCAAATGAGTTTTGCTTGTTTGATGTTTAATAAGAAGAGTCACAAGGGTCTGCACGCACAGGTATTTAACATGACATGAAGCACAGAACTAACATTTGCTAATGTTGAATATACATATCTAAGCCCTAAGCCTAATTTTTCCATAATGACACAGTTTTTAAAAAATGCACCTCTTTCTGACTTTGTACACATCTTTAGCACTATTTGAAAAACTGTACTCGGCATCTGGGCAATTTTAACACCATCAACTTTAGTCTTTATCATGAGCTGCTCCAGTTATGAGAGGGGGATCTGTGAGAATAGCATAGCTTGCTCTGAAGAAGCAGTTGGCCAGCCGTTCAGTTCCTTTATTTTCTGTTAGGCTCTGCAAAGCAACATGATACATTCTGACTGGACCAGCACCAGTGGCTTGGCAATGCAAGCGTTTTTGCATTTAGGGTTTTTTTTTCCTTTGGCAAAAGCTCAGATCCAGAGAAATAACATAGGGGGTCTAAAGTACTGAAACTTTAAGTGCTTTATGGGAGTCTTTCAGATAAGCTTTGAGCCCACATGGGAGTCTGTGCAAACACTGGACATAACGGTCTCTAATGAAGCCTGGCTGCGTCAGCATCTTTGGTTTGCCGGTGTCTCAAAGTCCACGGGCATTCTGTCAGGAGGGTTTTTTCTTTCTTGTTTTGATGGTTTTCTGCCTTCTCCTCCCAGGCAAGGCTTCTTAGGGCCTGAGTCTGAACCCCGCCTCTCCTGGGCGAGCCAGCGCGGACAAACCGGTGGGTTGCCCGCCACAACACTGGGCCCCAAGGCCGCAGCCTCCCGTGGGTGACAGCGGCTCACCAGGCAGCGCGGAGGCCTCCGGGCCTCGCAGAGAGCCGGGCTGGGACCCGCCTCCGCGCCCGAGGGGGCGAGGCGAGGCGAGGCGGGGCCGAGCCCCGGGTCGGGCGGAGGCGCAGTGGCCAGCCGGGAGCAGCGGGCTTAGCCGTTTGCGTACGAGCTTTCCGAGGGGACGCGGATGAGGTGCGTGGGCGCTGCGCGGTGGCGACTCCCGCTCCCGGGTGGGAGCAGAAGATCCGCCTGTGCCCAGTCTTCCCCGCCGCCTTCCGGGCGCGAAACCCTCCACCGGGTGCGGGGAAGGGAACGCGGAGGTGGGGGGGGCAGGGCACTCCGCAAAACGCGGCGGGGCTTTTCCTCAGGGGGATGGAGCCTGTCGTCCCGTGCAAGCGGCCGCCGAGTGTGCTTGGGGGGGGAAGGAAGTTGCGGGGGTTGGCCCAGTGCCCGCGGCGGTCGGCAGAGGCGGCTCCCCGGAGATCCCCGCGGGACCAGGGCCTGCGCCTGTGCCGGGGCTTTTCTTTCTAGGCGGGTCCGTTTGTCCCCGCGGGAAGAACGAAGCGAGAAGCGGCGCGGGCTGCGTTGTTAGTCGCAAGGGCCGCGCTCTGCCTCGAGACTTGCTTGTTCCGAGGCTGAGGTGGGGGCGGGGCGCGGGGCCTCTCCGGGCCGCTCGCGGTGCTCGCGGGGGATTGTTGCAGCCCGCATTGAAAAGTCGCGTCTCTGTAGCCGCTCGACGCGAGGCCGTCCCCGTGACCACGAGCGGCCGTTGCAGCCGCGCGGGCCCGCCTCGCGGGAGCGTAGCTGTGCCGCCGCCGAGGGCACAGCGGCTGGTGCGTCTTTACCTGCCGGCCTTTAAGACCCTTTACATAGGATGTAGGTTTGTGCGCTTTAACCAGGCCCGGGGTTCGCGGCCGCACCGCAGAGAGGTGTCTTGCTACCTTTGCAGATGGGGCTGCTCATAAGCTCGCTGAGCATGTCTCTGTAAGCCCTGAGCTCTTCTGGCATGTTAGGTTTGTTGTTGCGTTCCTGCGGGTGTTTGAACGGTGAATGCTTCGGTATGCTCCCTTCTTGTAGCGAAGGCAAGGGCTTCGTGAAAGGCCTTTGGATGGAGAGGCCAACCAAACAAGTAGGGACAAGGAATAAATAGTTCCAACGGGAGGATGACAGAGGTGTTGGTGAACAGTTTCTCGTCACTTTGCGTGCTTCTTGGTTGCATTTTCAGCACAGCTTTAAAATCCAGTGAGGGATTTCTCTTGAAGCCTACTTTCTTCTTGTTGTGTGAGACTATGCAGGTTTGGCAGAAACTGCTGAGAAAAGTATTTGCCAGATCTCTGATACTTGGAAACTGCTGAACTGTCAAGTCTAAGGCAGGAAAGTTATACTGAATTTCTTGTAATTCCTAGACCCAGTGGTTGGGCTGGTGGCCCAAGCACTGTTCTGGAAAGGGTAAGAGGGGGAGCAAAATCTCATCACCACAGCCAGACACATCTGGGCAAGGCTAGATTTGCTTTACTGAGCAAATAGTTGCTTACCTCCATCCTGCCCACCTCCCCGCCAAGGATGAACTTTCAGAGGTACACGTGTCTTCTGCTCTCAGCTTGTCCAGTTTCTCCTCTTTGGCTATAGCTGGCAGTGATTCCGTGCTGAAAGCAAGATGAGAGAATGTTAGACATGTAATCAAGTTAAAGTTACTACTAACTTTTTTATTAAATGGTTAAAATGGTATCATAGGAAACAATGAAGGTAACTAACAAAAAGTACATTTATTTTGGTCTCAAGTTGAAATTAAGATATACCAGTTTTGTGGGTACCTACTCACTAAGTGCATGGGTGAAGCAAAAACCTTGAATATGAAATGGGACATGCTTTTTGTTTTAGATGCATTCAATTCTTACCACATTCTTAACTTTATGGCACTGATAAAAGGGTACCATGTCCATAGGATTCTGGGTTTGGTATGGTCTCATTGGAAAGATAGTTCATTAGCTTAAACCTCCCATGATAAAAGCATAAATGGTTCTCTGCTTTTTGTCATTACAACTTAATCTTTACCCAATGAATCACACTAAAAGCAATTTTTAAGGTCTCAAAGGAGAAAAATGCGTGTTTAACTCAGTTTGATCAAAAGTTACTGCTGGGTGGGAAGATGCTGGTTAGTTTGAAAGCTGGAGTGCAATTAAAATTGTGTCATTTTACGAAAAAGAAGAAGAAAAAAAGTAAGGCAATACTAATTTTCGTATTTGAACACTGTAATATGTCTGAGATGTCATCACACTCTTCCTATTCTTGTAACTGCTTAGGGAAATTCACTAGGTCAAATGAAATGGTCTAAAATTGGCCTAACTCCTTGTGTTATTTCAGAAGCATGAGTACATTTTTGTTTCTGCAATTTTATTAAGAATTTTCATCATTTTATTCTTTGACATTTTAATATGTAGATATAACAGGAGCAAAACATTAAATGGTAATATGATTTCTCATCTTAAAGTATTCTGTTATGCCATTGTGAAAGTAGTTTGAGGAAAAATAAATTTTCTTGAAAATAAACTTTTCACGGTGGCAAAATTGTGCTGTTTTTGCAGTGATGCTAAAAAAAAAAAGGTTATCCTGACAATCTTCTTGTCAGAACTTTGGATTGCTATGATGTTAGCCTAACTTTAATGTTTTTTAAAGGTCGTCAGTGAGAAGTGGAGAAATGGCTAAAATGGCCCAGTTACTTGACAATGACGTCTTCCGGGCTTACGCTACATATGCAACTATTGTTCTTCTGAAAATGATGCTAATGAGCCTTATAACAGCATACTTCAGAATCACAAGAAAGGTAAGATATTGGGAATGCTGCCTGGTAGAATAGATTGAGATTTGTATTGAAATACAGACATATCACAGGCGTTTCTTTTTCTTTTCAGGCTTTAAATACTGGTGCTGTTCTTTCTCTTCCTCCTCCTTGCTCTAATGATGTTCTGAGTTTGGCATGCTGATGCTTTGTTGTTCTCAAATGGATGATGTCTTTAACCTAATTGTGAGATAATTATGAGACTGTATGTTGCAGCTGCATTTGACTTACTCTGCACTTCTAAAACATTTGTATTTTTTTTAAATAAGAGTTTTCAATAACTGTAATTTCCACTCTCTTCTGCAAAAAACTAGTGTCCAGGGTACCAAATTTATAAAGCAAGTAAAATGTGATAATGGAACCATATTACATGAATAACCAACTAGTAGGGTCAGAATAGGGACTTTTGTGCATCCGTGGCCCTTTCATCTAGTAATTCTAACGCTCTTTACATTTCCTAACTGTTTTAGTCTTCCCATTGTACATAGCTCATCTTAAAAAAAAAAAAAAAAAATTCTAGAAAGAGAGGCAAGCTCAAAATGTACATGAATTGATGTGTAGGGTAGAGATATGTATGAAAAATCCACTGAGGTTTACTAAAGAATGCCGAAGTCTCATCTAATTTAGGAGTGCTCGTGGGAAGCATCTTGCTGTATTTGCACTGCTTTTGGTCTTCTCTGCACATCTGTTCACAGCCGCTGTTGGAAAGACTTGGTCTTGGACTGAAAGAGCCCTGAGGTTAACCCATAGGACTATTCTTGTGAGATACACTTCTGCAAGATAGCGCATGCTTCAAGGATTTTGTTGCGGTCCTTTAGTTGAAATAGTGTGTTTCAATTCTGCTGGATGCAAGAGAATGCAGATGAACTGTTCTGCTGTTTTTGAGGTCGTGATAGTGCAGCATTTGAGCTTCTGCTGGTTTCTGATAGCTTTCTAGGCCTTTGGCACAGCTGCAGATTGCATCATAGCAGAGCAGGCAGCCTGTCCCAGGTGTTCAAAGTAAGACCCAGATGCCTGTGTTGTAACCTTACGTCCTTTTGCTCTTGCAAGAGCATGTCAGCTGTACTGGTTCTATATGTAGATCCAGTAGAGTCCTGTATTAATGCCCATACCGTGTTACGATCCATATGTATGCAGGTTACAATAGGGCCTTCATTAATTTGAAGTACTTGGTCTTCTCATGACAGACAGTAATATTACAAACAGACAAATTACTAAAGTGATTTTTATTTTCCATTTAATACAAAAAAATGTCTTTAAGATTTTAATAAAAATGTGAAAGTACAGTTAGTGGTGTGATAGAAGGTAAAATGTTGCTGATACTGTTAATATGTCTCCAGAATACTGAGGCCAAACTTATTTCACAGAAGGGGATCAAGGCTGCCTCAGAAAGCAATCATGGAGCTTTCCTAAAATCAAAAGGTTTTCTTGATTTAAGCCCGCATAGCCTAAACAGTCCACAGAAGGCATGTGTTGCCACGTGTCAGCAAGGAGAGATCTTCTGCAGCCTGTGCTAACCGAATTAGATGATGTTTTCAAAAAGTGTCTTACAGCATTTGGAGGTAGTAACGGGTCATAGAAGTGGAAAAAATTGTACTTAAGAGGCAAGGGAGACTTGGTCATAAATGCAGATGAGATGAGTCTCTCGGATGCTGTTGCTGTGTAGACTTCTGCAGAAGGAAGTAATCCAAAAGGGCTTTCAGATAATTTGTCAAGGAGTGAAAAAGATACTTAACGCAGTACAGACCGTAGTTCTGCCTTCAGGTCCTTATGTTTCTTCAGCCCACTGGCATTAGTTCAGGCTGAGTGTCAGTTATCTGTCCTGCTTGTCCATCTTACAAGAAGGCTTCATCTACATGCGTAAATTACATTACATTGATTTGTCAGCACACAAGCTACATGCAGGCTAGGCTCAAGAAAGCAGTAGCACAGTGAACAATATATTATTCCCCTTGCATTTAACTTTGGGTAAGTTATGTGAGGTTGTAGAGGCATTAGTAAAAGGAATGACCTTTATAGCAAGCTGCCTTGACTAGAAAAAAATATTCTGGCTTCTAATGTCTCTTGGGTGTTTATGTTTGAAATAGGCATTTGTCAACCCAGAAGATACGGCATCATTTGGTAAAGGTGAGAGTGCGAAGAAATTTCTGCGGACTGATCCAGATGTTGAACGTGTACGCAGGTGATGCATAGGAGTCTTTTTAAAAAGCATATTTTAAATAGCAGAATAATAATAAATCAAGGAATTCATTTCACCTCATCTCTTTGACCAAGCCTGTGCGTGCTTTGCTTTATGTCATAATCAAATGCATTAATTTGTCTGAATGAGCAAACCATTCTGCAGGCATACTAAAAATAATAAGTCATTGTCTGACTGTAATAGCTAACTCTTGGATAATATCCTGTGTGCAAGGGGGAAGTGGTGAGAAGTCTGTAAAATAGGACCACAAGTTGATTAGTATGAAGCTGTGTGCATTGAGTGTAAATCAGCTTTCTGTACAATTTGAACCCCAGTTCCAATAGTTGCATCTTTTCCTAAAGTGTAGAGGAAATAATGGGGAAGAGGAGTAAAACTGTCTTAAAGTCATGGAAGTCCAGAGTTACTATCAGGGCGTTAGTCTGGCAAATCCCTCTGAGTGGGAATCAAACCCTGTGCTCTTATTGCTGGACTGAACTGAATTTCTCACTGATGTGTGAATTGTTCGGGAAAGTTGACCAGGCTTCTAGAACAATGTGCAGTGTGCAACCTGTGCTGCATGTACTTCGTTTTCCAAGATGCATGGCAGAATGGAAGCTGTATTTCAGCGGGGCAAATATTGCAGCTTGTTTAATTTCATTTAGCTGATGGCAAAGCTTCCAGTTACCAAAGTCCTAACTTTAGAAATGTTGTTTGATACACCTGTGCTAACAAGGAAAGCTTTAATGGAATGCTTTGTATACCATTGTTTCTTAATGAACCTAAGAGTTTATTTGCTATACATATTTGTATACCAAAAACTTGAATGCAAATGAACTGTTCTCATTTAAACCACCTTGGGGAAGATCTTGAGAATAAGTATCAGCTCTGATTTCAGAGCATTTGCATCCATGCGAATGTGGTTCCATGAAGGCTAGTGTATCTCTGTATGTCTCTCTTGAATTAAAATCTCAGAAAGAAGATTCTAATCTCAGTGGGCTGTAAAGATGCTCTGAATTTTCTTTTTCTCCACCTGAGCAGTTCAGGGAGTTGTTAGGTGTTAAATTTTCTGGTTGTTATGTAAAAATAGTTGCTTTCTTGTGAGCAGTAATTCCTTTCTTTTTGTAAATTCTAAGAGGGCAACTAAGTTGATACTGACTTTATGACCATATGCCCTTTTAACTCAGATTGTTACCTTAGAGAAATGACAACCACCTCACAGAGCCAGTTACACAAAATAGATTTTTTTAAACACTGTATTATCAGATCTTATGTTGCTGTTTTGCAGAGTTACTCAGATGTCCTCAGATCTATTAAGTAAGCTTGGTTCTAGTTACTCTGTTGGTGTTGGCAGCATCCATTTTTTACTCCCAACAATGGTATTTAGTGGAAATTTACTATATTTTCTTCTGAAATCTTCATGGCAACAGATAATGCCACATAGGCTTAGCACGGCTTCTGTATAGATGACTGGAATTTGTTCTTTTTATGTGTATAGAAAAGACATTACTTCCCTCAGTGTACTTTTTGGGTGGTTAGAAAAAGCTGGAGACTTATCTTTCCTTGTAATGATAAATGAGTTCAGAGAGCAGGTGCAAAACAGCACCATGTTCTGATTTTAGTTGCCTGTGAAATTTGACGTAATTAGTAAGGCTTAGAGGTTGTTTCAATCAGGAAATCTGGCTGGAAGTATAATTTATCTAAAGAGGTAAAGGGAGCAGGGAGGGTTTAGGAAGAGGTGTGAAAGAATACTTCAAGATCTGGAGTTCAGTCTCAACACAGTTTTTAGTAAATTATATTATGGTTTCAAAATTTCAAACATTTTTCAGCTATTTTAGTGCTTAGTAGTGAAGAAAATGAACCAAAAGCGTAACTGTCACACCTGTTAGATGCTCAAAAATAACATTCTTCAAGATGATGGAACTTCATGAAGATTTGATAGATAGGATATTTCATATTTTCTTTATCAAGACTGCAGACTGAGTTTATGGGATTGGAATAAGCCATCTGGGCCATGAAGTCTAGTAGTTGCAGTCACAGTCATCCAGTTAATTGATGTGCAGTTAAGAGAGGCTACAAGAAAATTCCAGCTATCCGTCATTCTTCCCTGCCTTTCCCTGTATTCTTGCACACTCGGGTGCACTCATATACCTCTTGTAAGTCTTTAATATGACCAAGATCATGAGGAAATAACCAAGATTCTGAGGAAAAAATGTTTTTTATACAGAAGATCAGAAGCTTAAAAATGAGGGGTGTGGGAAGAGACACCAGAGTAATGTTGGGTGAGCATGCCAAAATCATTTCCATCCCCCCTGCAAGGGAGGCCAGGAGAAGTGTTAGGGCCTTAACATGATCTGAGGATGATGACAAGTAATGATGCTTTAAGTGGTTTATTCAACAAAATGTAATGCTATAAACTAACTTTCCTTCTTTCTCCAGAGGCCACCTGAATGACCTTGAAAATATTGTCCCGTTTCTTGGTATTGGACTGCTGTATGCTCTCAGTGGCCCTGAGCTGTCCGCAGCCTTGCTGCATTTCAGGATCTTCACTGGGGCTCGGATCCTTCACACTTTTGCATACCTGATCCCTCTTCCCCAGCCTGGCAGAGGTTTGTCTTGGGCAGTTGGATATGCAGTGACCATCTCCATGGCGTACAAAGTGCTGAAGACAGGGTTGTTCCTGTAGTGAGAGCCGTAGCTTTTGTCTAACGTTTGACATTCCATGCGAAGTTTTCAGCAGAGTATGTTGATGCCTTGAATGAGCCAGCATGAGTTTTCCCTGATGACTGGAATTTATTTTTTAACAGGGGCTTTTCATTCCTGTTCACAGGTATTTCTTTTTGGAGGGGAGAAGGAAAAAAAAAAAAAGAAAAAGAAAGCCTTCTCCCTGTATTGTCTATACATGGGCTGCATTGCCAAAATGTTGGGTTGAACGTTCCCTTTGTGATTTGTCAAGTGCTTATGATTCTAAACATGCGATGATGCTGTATTGATAGCATGTGTGGTAATTTTCTACAGATGCACTATTTTTGCTGTAGCTCTGAAGTCTAAATCAATAAAGACAAGACGGGAAAAAAAAAAGCGTGTTTGTATTTTTGTTTTCATTTTAACTCTTCTCACTGCAGCCAGCAAATAGCATGTCACTATGTATCAGGAAGAGATTCCAATCATACAGTTCTTTGAAGAATGCTTACCTTAATAATAAGATATAACCAGTAATGCAAGACTTGTTGTGAAAAATCTTTGATGAAAGCGTGGTTCGTGTAATCCTTTTGGGATTAAAAAACCCAAATCATTGCAGCTACATTTCTCTCAGCTGAATAGATTAAAAAAGAAAAAAAGTATTTGGGCTAAACTCTGTTTAGTGACACTGGTGAAAATTTGAAGTAATTCTATTTGTTGAAGTTACACCACAAACATAGGTTTTGTGACTGAATAAAGTGGATGCTTTGTAGAAGATATTTTTTTTCATTTTTTAATAAATTGAGCAGAAAATGAGTGACAGTTGCAAATGTAATATCAAGTAATTCAGATATGACTATGTAATTAGTTTGGTATACTGTCATAAATATGTTGCTGATAGAAAATTTTGCTTTTTGCTTGCAACTTTCTATGATGTGTTAGACTGAAATACTGTCTTTGAAGATTCTGGCTGGTCTTTTTTGGTTGGTTTGTTCATTGTTCTAGCAGTGGCTTAAATAATAGCACAAGATTTTAAGAAAAATATGTGATCCAGGAAAGTCTTTATATTCAGCCGGTTGTTTTAAACAGCAGAAGTCAGAGCGCAACGTGTTTGGTTTCCATTCCTACCCCAGAACCTGTGCCACTGAGGGATCACCCAGAGAGTAGCTTGAGACGTCTGTCTACTACCTCTGTATGCCAAAGGGTTTGCACATTTCTTCTCTACGCATCTTTCTCCACCACTTCCTACCCATCCTGTTTTCTCCCTATTCTTTATTTTTCTGTTAGCTTTTCATGGGATCTTAATGCCAGTGTCTTTTCAACAAGGCCATCAGCACTTCCTAGTTTGTGAAGGGCCAGTGATGGAGGCAGAAGGGGTGAGACTGGGGCCTTGAGCTGGGGCCCAAACCACTCATTGTTGGAGTCAACCTGCCGACTCCAATTGCTCAGTCTGTGGCTACTCTTCCCTCCTTACATCATGCTACCAGCATCTAAAGCGCTATTTGCCTTACTTCTCTGTGGCTTGTCTCTACAGCTGGGTGTCTTTCTATCCTTTTCAAACAATAAGAAGGGCCACCACACAAGAAGGACCCATTTCAAATTCAGTAACAAAGTGTGTCCTTTCCTTTAGCACTGAAACGGCTCTTCTGACAAGCCTAGTTGTCATTGCCAGACATAGGCAGGAACAGCGTTTCGAACTCCTTTTGCATCAAACTTCTGCACAGAAATCTCATGAAGAGAAATACCTGGAGCTTGTATTTATTTTTGTGATCTTGCATTTGAAACAAAACTAGTTTTAAAATACCTCTCACGTGCTTAGACATTCTGACGCCCTGAACTCACACTTGCTATCTGCTGAGAAGTAGAAAATATAAACGGAAACACTTAGAAATACCTAGAGTGATTCAATATTATTCTGTGTTTCTCTTGCACTTATTTTAAACCTGTATTTTATTTTCCTTTGCTCCCACAAATACCATCTGTGCAGCTGGTTGGGGTACGTGCTCAATATGGGAAATACGCCTTACCAGCTTCAGTCAGACTCCCGACTGCCAGCTCTGTAGAAGTGTGTTGGAGTGGTCCTTGTCAAACAGCTTATGCATTTCTCCAGGCTGTACCATGGAGAAGTATGCTGTACCTGTCGTTCAGCTGTAAACCTTAGGATGGTTAGCTTATTTTCAGGAGAACTAGTGGATGAAAAAGTGTATTAGTTGAGTGTATTACTGAGCTAAACTGAATTTTCACCTTTTAAAACACGCACAGGTGGATTTTGGACTGAAATGATCAGGTTCTGTTACAACATCATTAAATGAAATAATCTATACCTCTGATGAAACATTATCAGCACGTGTGCTGCTTTTGACCTTGTGAAAGTACAGAGAAGTCTAGTCCATGGGAGACATATAAAAAGAGGTCAAACCAACATCTCAATTGCTTAATTTCTGTTCCTTATGCCTGTTACTCTCACCACTAATCTTTGGCAGCTGGAGAAACTTAGTTTTCTTTCTGCAAATTATTCCTGGCATTTTATATTCTTCCTTCTCCAAAATAACTTCATGTATCTTTGAAGTGGCTCTAACAGTTGACCATGAGGTACTTCAAAATTCTAGCTGACATAGCTTGACCTAGTTAGCTGATTTCATCTCCCAGTAAATTTCATAGGCTGCTGCTTTCTTAGAAGAGTGAACATGTGAGCAAGTCCTTGTTTTTTAGTTTTTGACTCCATGTGTAAATGGTTGTGTGACTTTGGCCAAAGCTATTTTGTTCTGGTTTTCACGGATGCGGACAGATACACTGTAAACAGCAAGTTATTGAGAGGGCCGGTCATAGGCAAAGAGCATTGAGCTAGGACTTGCCATTTGAGCATCACTTCATGTCCTGTCACAATAAAGTGGGTGTTTATAAATGATACATTAAACATTTCCTTGCATTTTCAGAAGCAAGCACGTATCTGAACTTCACTGCCTTCAAGGTAAACATTTCAAGAAGATGGGTCAATGTTTCTGAAAGTGATGGGATTGTGTAAGTCATCAAAATACAGGAACAGGAAGGCTCCAAATGTTGAAAAATATTCTAAATGTTTTAAAGGGTGAACATTTTTCAAAAATTTCTAGCCACCTAAAGCCTGGTCATTACCCCATGGTTAGCCATTTCTCTTGCTAGTTACTTCAAGAAAGTTTCTAGATTTTTGGTGGGAAATGCTTCTAATGTATATCCTTTCTAAGAGAAAAAACTAGAGGGGAAAAAAGCAGAACTTTAAAATGTTGCCTGTTATTAGTCGTACTAACATGTCTTTCATTTCAAGGCTGAAATTGAGGGGGAACTTTTTTCCATAGCAGTACAGACCTTGTCCTGCCAACTGAGATGGCACGCCAAATGCTCTGTGAAAGGTTGTATTGACACACATTAGGGTACCGTCATGATTTAATACCTCTAGCTGTTGGACAGAGCAAAAGACATCTTCGTGATTCACCTTAAGTGAAGCAAAGCAGTATTAATTAAATACTGATTTTCAGACTTCCAAATCTTGATTAGTAACTCCCACCCCTAGATTTTTGAAGGCTAAATATGATCATTAGCTCCTTCAGCCTGACCTCTAGTGGAAAATATGCCAGGGATTGGCTGCCCTTCTGCTGAAGTTAGTTCAATCACAGCATGACTTCCAGAAGGGTGTGTGATCTTCAGAGACTTTGGGAGAGGGTCATTGACTCACTCTTTTTTGTGACAATGTTTCTCTCTGGAATATATGTACACTAAGTTAGTCTTTAAAACCAACACATGTTCTGTTTGTTGGCTTTTTTTGTTGTTTTTGGTTTGTTGGGTTTTTTTAATTGGGGCAGTTATAAAATTATTGCAGTGCAAGGAGCAATGCTAAACATTTTAAACAGGTGTTTTCCTCCTACAGAACACCCTGCTCTTCACTCCTGTAGGGTCTCGGAAAAATAACCATGTAAACAGAAGTTTGAGCCCCCTTCTGCATGTAAAAAAAAAAATACTACTCTGTCTTAAAAATAGGCATGGGAAGTGTGAGGTATAATGCCTGGCTTTTTCCCTCTATAATACTGCTAATTTAGCATTCTTAAGAATATATGTTATGGCAAATGTACACGCATGAGACTGTATTCTGCACAAATTCTTGCAATGTGTGAAGTTGTAACCATGATCCCATGTCATAAATTCTATCAGTAATGCTACAGCAATGTAGGGCATCCCTTGCTAGCCTGGAGTGAAGCATCTTGAAGTGGATGCTTATAAAAGAGTGAAAAATGACATCTCTAGCACACTTTCTTCAAAGCCTACTGAGTTGTAATACGGCAAGGGGATGGTGGCTGCCTTCTATTAACTAGTCAGCCTCCATTCTTTGACACAGTGTTTCCCAGTACTGACCCGCTTGTCAGGTGGCTGCTTTTGCCAGGGAAACACATTTAAGAGTAATTTATTTTTATGCATTAAAGGATATTATTTTAGCAGCGTCCAGATAATCTCCAGAATTGAAGGGTTTTATATCTACTTCTTTACTGGTGGATCCCAGTGTGCATCACTGCTGACAGCATCTTTCTTTTATTCTACATCTTATATGTGCTGCTTGAATGTTGAGAGTGTAAGAAGAGGAAGTTCCAAGAAACCTGTCTTTAAAAAAAAAAATGAAAAAGGAAAGAAAACAGAAGAGCGTTTGTCTCATGGGTACTGCTTGTCCAGTGAGGGGGGAATGAATTCAGAAGGTAGTGTCAGTCCTGCAGAAACAGTAAGGAGGAAAAAGAGAAAGAGAGGGCTGAAAGGAGTGAAATGCTTTCATGATAGCTTAGCACAGCATCAAGCAGCAAACTGGATGAAAACTAGTAGATGAAGTGTTATAAGAGAGGCAAGTAGATTTCGGCCTCTGTGTTTTTTATTTTGTAAACCCGCTTTACTATCTCTGTTTTAAATAAGTTCATTTTAAAAAATTTCTTTCCTTGTGCATCCAGTCATTGCGTGTGTGCGAAGAGGGTTACAGATAAATCAGAACGGAGATGACCCGTGGGCAGGGGCAACTTGGTAGCTAACTCTGTCTAATCAGCTGCCTCTTAAAGTACCTGCAGCACTGCTGAGGGAGGTAGGAGTTGGCACGAAGAATAGCCTACGAAACAGCCCCCAAAACGATGTCACACCTACAGCACTGGAGAGGGTGGTAGGCTTTTTGTTTCATTTTGGATGGAAATTTCTGATACTTGGTTGCAAATTTATGGAAAAGCACCCTTTTTCACTGCAGTATGTTCATGCAAATCAGAGAGGACCTTCAGAGATCCAATGAGTTTGGGAGCTGGGCAGTAAGGGTTCAGCCCTCTAAGTTATTCCTTCTTCAGAATGATTTTTGAGTTTTGTCTCTTTAGCCCTCATTTTAGAGAGGAGCTGTAGGGATCGGAGTACATGGAGTTGCCGCAGAAGTGCTCAAGGTAGGCTAAGCTAAAATTCTTAATCTCTAGATGTCCAAGAGACCTCCGTATAGTTGCTATAAAAGTAGAACTTCATCTGCATCGTTTTGATACTGATGCTAGCAGCTCAGTTTTTCCTTCATGAGGCTGCCCATTCTAGGGTGCGTGACTGCCTCCATTGTTTGGTATTGGGCAGCTGTCCAACATAAAGCTATTTACTGTGGGTTTTTCCCATACTAAATACCTGTGAGCAGGTATGGTCCATTGTACAGGCTGCATTTCTCAGAAAGCAGAGCTGGCAACGTAGGTCCTCTTCACGTGAATGTCCCTTCCATACTCTTAAAGGGGTGTTTTCGTAAGACCCTGTTAGAAAAACAAATACTCTTTGGTACTAAAGTTAGCTTGTGTTCCTCAGCTCTTCCGTTGTCTCTCCAGCAATTCAAAGTTTGCTGTCAATCTCTCCACGTCTTCAGCTGAGAGAAGGGTCCAGTGCTACTCATCTGCCTTGTTAGCTGACAGATGACTTATTCCACTAATATTTCCTGAGCACTTTGTGATGATTATGATGAGATGCTTAATGATAAGTGATAAGCAAAGAATCTTATCATTTGCTCATTGGGTGAGTTTTTGCAAATTTTGTCAAGCTGCAATTCCTTTTGCGTTGACACTCAGCCCTTGGTTGGGGTTTGATATACCTATGTACTTTCAAGGTAAATGAAATTACTTCTGTGGGTCCTCTTGCTTTTCCTCAGGACTGTTCTGCAAGTGAAAACCAGGGTAGAGCTTCCTTCTTCGTGCCTGGAGTTGTGCAGCAGCAGCAGTTTTTATGTCTCTCTCATTTAGATAGAGAACATTTTGAGAGGTAAGACTTTTCTTCAGGCAAATCGAGTTTTGTTCCAGGAATGACTGCTAGCTCTCCTTTTGTTTTGTTTCATCTTTCTGCTTTACCCAAATGGAGTTTAGTGTTAAATACATCGCCAGTGTAAGTGCCTGTGTGTTTAGAAAGCAATTAAATGGACAGACTTTCCTTTTTACTTAGTGTTTGGTTTTCCCTTCAGCCTTTCCTTGTTCCTGATGAGGAATAAGTGATTCTTTCCGATCCATAGGCATGGCAGTCGGTTTTTCCTCCCTCTCCTCATCCTTAATTTTGTGCACGGTACCACTAGATGTCCCTCTTTGGCTTTTTTATTATTTTTATTATTATTTCAGGACTGGGCCTGTGACGAATAAAGTAGCTGTGCTCTGCATCTCTGGCAGATTTAATTGTAGGGGGACAATGCTTTGCTAGCTTTAAAGAAGAAATTTATAATGGATATTAAGACAAAATAGTGTCCCTCTACAGTAAACTTGTACTAAAATAACTTTATGGAAAAAGTGACCTTTGTGAAAACAGAATATTTAACCTGTGGCTGAAGGATTTGAGTGGGGTTTTTTTGTTTAGCTTTTTAAAATTAATAAGGCATCGGGTAACTGCAACATCCAAATTCTTCTACTCGTGTTCCTGGAGAACTATGTGTTTTCTATTTTACCTGTCTGCTATTTTTTAGAAGCAAACATAATTTATGATTTGTATTTAGCAGTAAGGTAATCTGAAACTTGAAGTGAGTTAAGAAGTGAAAATAAAACTCAGAAGCTGTGTCTGTCTACCATAATATCCAGAGGAGAGACTCAGCACAAATAGTTTGCTTGAAAGTGTCTCGATAGTAACAGAATTCAACTTGGGAATTTAAAGGTGCTGTACAAAAATGTCTCTTGTATTTATATAAAACTGGGATGCCCTATAAAGCAGTGTGTGCACAGCAGATTTACTTGTCACACAAAACGCCAGGAAAGTGGTGGGGGGCATCTTTGAGTGATCCACTTGGCACAGAGGTGGAGTACAGTGTCAGCATAATGAATAGGACCTTGCTTGGTGGATGGAAAATATTTTAAATTGAGTTTTTATTTAATGGATTTGAACTTTTCATGCCCAATTACCTTTTTGCTGAAAGAGAACAATAATAATAATAATAATAAAGTGCAAAGGTTCAGTTTCATTCTAGAAAAGGGGAAATGTTCTTGGAGAGCTGTCAAAAGGCACAGTCAGATCTCAGGAACATGGAGCAAGGTAGCTAATGCTCTGGAGCAGATGTCCATCAACTTCTTTTGTGGCTTTATATGCCCTTGTCAATGGTAATGTGACAGAATGGGATGAGTCGTGTACAGGGATGGATGGCAAGAAAGAGTTGGTTAAGGTCAGAGAAAGTATGTCCTTGCAAGAGGGCTTATATTATTTCCTTAATTTGTCCAGTTGAGTCTTATAGGTGCACAAATTTTGGAAAAAAACACACTGCAAAACAGGATTTAGGGAAACTATTCCAGGGTATATAGAAGTAAATCCTTCCCACGGAATGATTAATCCATCCTATAGCAGGCATGTAAGAAGGATGAAGCCCCTGTTAAATTCTATGGGTCTTTTTCCTCTGAAATAATAACCTGTTCTCCATGAACTTCCATTGCAGGAATTTTTAACTCCAGGCACTTGTACAGCTATGAAGAGAAGCTCAGCCCACATGTGTTGAACTGTAATAAATAAATTATACCTTTAATGGTGTATGTAATGAGAGAGGACACATCTGTATGTTATTTATTTAGTTGTCATCACTGTGATATGGAGAACAATTAATTGAATGGACAAATTCCCACTGACTCTTCACAGGCATTATACCTAGACAAGTAGCCTCTATCATATACCATTCATTCAATTAAGTATATGCAGAATACAGTCTGACCTAAACTACATACTGCAAGCAACAGTGTCCAGATAAAATGTTATGTTTTGTTTTCAGAGAAAAAAAGCGTCAGGTAGGTGCCACCCAACTTCAGATTTAACTCTGCTATAGCTACCACTAGAAGTGGCTGGTCCATTGTTTACATATTCTTGATCACAGCAAGAGCTTTATTGATGGTTGGCCTTTGACTTGGCATTAGTGATGGCTCATATGGTGCAGTCCTCAGCAGGGGACATAAGAGAGCACCACTTTAAAACGGATCCTGCTGGCCATGTGGTGCTGTTTTGTTCTCTACGCTGCTAAAAGGGCCACTGTCAACTTGAAACCTAGTCAATTAAAAACAAACAGGCTAATAGGAGCTTCATGTCCCCAAGTCCTTTTGCCAGTTTCTGTGGGATTCCAATCAAGAGGATCCTATTTTTAACCATGTTTTTCTCATTCTTTTTGGTGGCTTTTGTGTTTGTGTGTGTGTTAAAGTATAAACCGTACTGAAGTAGGTACTGGCTTCTTCTCTGACGTGGAAATGAAAGAGTCATTTTGACTGACACTAAGCACACAAAGTAAATAATCCACATTTGTATTTCACCAAGTAAGAATAAAATGTATTTTTCCTTTAACTCTTTCAGTTACTCAGAATTTTGTCTGAAAACTTACATGAAACAAGCTTAACAGTAGAGTAGATAACCTGAGTGGGTTTTATGGCAATCTGTAAAAATCATAATTTTAAAAATTGAATAAAGTTTGTTAGATCTGAATAAATATTTTTAAAGTACTTTTTGAAACTAACTGGGGGAATAAAAGTAATTAAAATTGCTTTGATTGGAGAAATCAAAATATTTTGGGAAAAACTACAATTAATTGTTTTTACAATGGACACAATTAATTTACTATGCACTTACCTACAGATAACACATTTAGCTGTACTTATACAAGCTTCTTTCTCATCTAGAACCAGCCTCTCAGAATTAATAGATCTAACAGTGCTTAAAATTGGAGTCTGGAGCTGCTCAAGAAGTTCTGTGTTTGGTCACACAGTGGGCTGTGTACTGGGGAGTGCCATGATGACTCATCACCACAGGACTGATTCTGGAGGCATTGAAGGTTACTTTTTTCTGTGTAGTGCAAGGCAAATTGGTGGCATTCAGCATCTAAGTTAGAGTGTCCAGGTTCAGGTCAGAACTATGAACCTGGGACGCTGAAATCAGACTCTTGCAATGATTTTCGTTCAGAGCACTAGGTAGCTTGTAAAGATTTGCCCAGCGCCAGTGACAAAAGCAGTGCAACTTGTGGACAACACGTATCGCATCCACAGAAGACCAGGGTCTGACCGTTGAGATACCAATACAGAAGATACTGATCTCAGTCATACATTGAGAGGCTCATCACACAACCAAAACTGGTTTTCAGTTGCTAATTTACGTGCTGTTTCTCTTTCGGTTTGATTATCAGTTTTCTCCTTCCTCTGTTTTGAAGCATGAAAGTGAGACAAGCAAACGTACCAGAGAGTGATCTGAGATCCTTGTATTCTCCAAGGTCTCTGTGCTGTCAGTGCACTTGGTCTTGGCAATAGAAAGTCCAATGCAGCCCTGGCAGAGCCAATTGATGGAGCGGTTAATGATGCAACACTTTTTTTAGTAATGTGTCTCATTTAGACACCACAGCACATCCTGTTTGTATTTCATCTCCTTTCCCAGGTACTTTATCTATGTCCACTACTCTTGCATTTTGGCCCAAGGGACTTTTATTTTAATCATTTGCTCTTCCTACGTGAACTTTCTTGTACATACTTAATATTACTTTACTTGGGACTTGAACATATGGAACAGATATTTTTAATTCTCACAGTTAACGCTTGATTGCTTAAAAGATATATTTTTCTGCTTTCAAAGGAAGCATTTAAAATCTCCTATGTTCTCACTTGCTACCCAGAAAGATGTTTAGTGCTGACCAGGAATGCATACAAAGCGAAACTCTCTTGATTTATTTGTTTTCCCCTAGCAGGACAGTAACTGACTTTAGAGAATTAAGAAGCATTATCCAGTGGGGACTTGATGTTTCTTTGCAGGCATGTGGGCTCATTTGGGCCACTCGTGGACCTGTTTTAGGTACTCATATTAGGGACTGGCAGATAGGTTTTGTTAGCAGGGCCTTGATACTGTGAGAATCTGGTTCCAGATTGCTCTGACCAAGAGTAGCAGTTGCTTGCTTCTGCTCATAAAAGATAAGAGTTTTATAACTGGAGCACCAAAGGGCCTGTATTCTATCCCAATCTTATTTTTCACCAAGTCAGATAACATCTCTGTACTTCAGTTTCTAGTCTCCAAACTTCTATTAATAAAAGAATCAAACCTAAGCAAATACTAACTACTGAAATTGCCTGTGTACAAGTTGGCTGATTTGTAGATCACACACGCACTCTCAGGCATAAATATTCAGCAGTAAGGTAAGAGAAGAAGAGACACAGAGACAAAAGGCAAAATGCCAAACAAAAAAGTAAAGTGATGTGGTACCTTGGACTTGGAATTAAGAAGCCTGTTCTACTGTTGACATGTGACATGAGCTGGGCCACCTCTTTTTGCTTTGATTTTGTTTCTGTCACCTTTATTTTTGTCACTTTGAGCAAGGGACTGTATCTGATTACCAGTGAGATTCATACAGAACCTAGCATAGCAGGATCATTTTTCTGATGGAAGCTGCAATTTTAATTTGTTGCTATAGGTGGTACTGTAATATTAATACATAATATTAAAGAAAGAAAGGGAATAATAAAAAGGTGAGAACAATCAATAAAAAAGAATGGTAGCAAACAAATGCCCATCGTTCATACTGTCTAAGGAGAGGTCCAGCTGAGGTGACTTTTAAGCTTGAAGGGGATATGGTGACTTTCATGTGGTGGCCTTTGAAGAGACTAGTGCAAGTCTATTAGATACTTACTGTGTTTTCAGATCTCTTCCACTGTTCCTTTCTCCTCACCTGGTAATTGTGATAAAAACCTGGCCTCTTTACAAAAAGGTTGTTCCGAGGTCTCCAGGAAGTCTTGAGATAAGACACGAAGTTAGATGATGATTTTCAAAATGAAGAAGGTTCTTGATACAGGCAGCCAAGAAAAGTATGGAGTCTCATCTGTAAGACAAGTCTTAATCTCCACAGTCTTCTGCATCGTCATCATGAACAGTTTTCCCTGTCACTTAGCTTTTTTAGACTGTTTTGTCACTTGCAGAGAAGTACTACTTCTTTTCTTTCATTTCATAGTATTGCCGTTTTAAAGTCTGTGTAGTGGTTAGATAGTCCGGAGAGGAACTGAAACAAAGTAAGACTCGTGCAGATGTCCCTTCTGAGAGAGTTCTGTAGATCTCCCACTTCAAATTATTCTTCTTCATACTCATTACTTTGGTCAGAAGTGTGAATGTCAGTATCAAGCTCTCCAGCTTTTCCTCGGTTACTAAATTTGGGAATGCAGTAACATAAATCAGTATTCAAGGCAGCTGGATTTTCTCAAAGCTGCTATTCTGACAGGATAATGCTTACTGATCTTCTATAGCAGCATCCATAATAACACATTCTCAAAGAACAGTTACTGTACAATAAAGGTGATTCTTCGGGCTGTTGAGGTCAGCATGGGTCCCCTGGCTTGTCCTACAACCTCAGTGTTTAGAGTTCTCACATACTGTATGGGCTTTGAGTTCCAAAAGTACAAAGGATAAATGCATGTCTTTTGGACTTTAGAAAGACTTAGAAGTGGTACAGGATGTTAGCAGCAGACACACTTTGTAGAAATATCTGTCTCATTTTTACAGTAGTGCTCTCTACCTTGAAGGACATGTGGACTGCTTTATCTAAGATAAGAAAAGTTGGGTGGAGATTTGAAAGAAATGAATTTTTTAGTATGTTGAGGGAGACATCTGAAGTAAAAATACATAACATAGAATCGTGAAGTAATTTGGGATGGAAGGGACCTCTAGAGATCATGTAGTCCAAACCCTTGCTTAAAGCAGGTCCAATTAGGTCAGGGCCTTGTCCAGCTGAGTCTTGAATGTCTCCAAGGGTGGAGATTCCACAACTTTCCTTGGCAACCAGAAAGGTTAGTTACCGAAGTCTTAGTATCAGAAGTTAGTTCCCAAAGTTGTTAAAAAATAGTATAACCTTGTGCTAATACTTGTAGTGGGGATGACTAAAATATAGAAGTGCCTCTGCATGTGTATAAGGGAGGGGGCAGAAGGTGGTGCTGCAAGGCCCAGTGAAGTTCTTGAGGCTTAAGGCTGTATCTTTAATGCCTGAGATGTGTTACTGTGCAGTGGAGAGCTACGTTCCTTCATTGCAGTGCCTCTTGGGTGCCATACCATGGAGGAACAGGAGTGCTCACAAGGGTGGCTCATAAATAGAGTGTCCGAAGGAACGGGATTAATTTCTGATGAGATTTTGCTAAGCTGTGCGTAGGGAAGACAAGGATGTAGGTTCAGGTCCCAGCTGAACCTTCTGTTCCCTTAGACCAGTAATTTGGGACTTGATCCAGAAGCTATCAGCTACTTGAAGATTTGCTACTTAATTGGAGTAATCCTTTACTCTCCCCTGCACTCATTCCTGTTTGATAAAACACCTGTTTGCCTTACCTATATCACCGGATCTTTGGGACAGTCACTGTTGCTAATTACACAATAGTTCCCCTGCACGCTGCCACAACATTAATAATAATGGTAACCATCTTTTAGTCTCTGAATATGCATTTCAGTGTAGACAAGATGTTATAGAGAAGGTATTCCACAGTGTAAAATGTTTATTGTGTAATCTGAAAGGTCTTTCTTTGTGTGGCACGTGCGGTTTTTCAGATACGGTTATATTTACTCAGTACTGCCTGTAAAATGTATTTTAACCTTCCCCCTCAAAATACATTCCGCTGCATCACTATAATATCCTTGTGAAACAAACATTTGGATTTTTTTAACAACCAAAACCATCATTTCACTAGGCTTTATACAAATGGGAAGCGTAGTTAAGATTTATTTATTATGTAAAATGGCAGGGATTATTATGTTTATTACTTTTAAATTGCACAATGCTTTTACATTAGGATCAATTTTAGAACACAGGATTAGCTACTATAACTACTGGCAGTTTTGGTGCCTTATTACCTTCTATTATATTCTGAAGTAATTTTCATTTATTTAATTTAAACTTCTGTCATTCTGCTTTTTCAAGCCTTAATGTCTCAGTTTCTAAAAATCCAGTTGGTGTTTTCTATCTCCGCTGCTAAAGAAGTGCTGTTATTAAGTGATTCGATGACTTGTTTAGTCCCTTGACTATTCCAAGGCTCACTTTGCTTAATTTAACTAGTGTACTCGCCTGCTCCCTCTCTCCTCCCCCCGCCCCTTTTTTGTTCTTAATTGTTTTCAGAGTACTCAACTTCCTGTGGGGAATCAGTCAGCACGCCAGACTTCAAAGCACTTGTTACAGTAGACCAATTTGGCAATATGTTAATTTAGGCCTATTTTTATATCTTTCTACGTGGTTTCTATGCAAACAAAGACCATTTTGGACATTAACGAAAGAGTGAGGTCTTTGGAGGCTTTTTATTACCTCAGATCTTATTTGGGGGAAAAAGGAGAACAACTCTGAGCCCTTGGAAATGGAAAATACCTGTAGGGTCTCATTTGGTGCATCCTTCTCTTAATTACTTACTCCATTTTATTTGCTTTGCCCAGTCCAGTCCTGGTCCTTCATCTCTGTGAATCCACATGCATTGGATGTGGATGCACTTTAAATCAGGGTAACTGGGGTCCAGCTCTTACTGTGTGACTGTGAGATGTGGGGCTGAGCGGCCTCAGCTGCATGAATCATTACGGGCTCACAGGATGAAGACATGTGAAAACCAAGGAATGTTTAATTAGACAGCTTGGACCTCTGAAATTTCCGAGAACAGCAAAACAAATTGGATCTGTGAAGTTTTTATGTGTGCTGGGTGAAAATACTGTGTCTGCAATTGCATGTGGATTTACTGACACTATGCAGTTTAAGCTATCAGGCACCTGACAGGTGAATCTCGGAGGCACATATGAAAATTAAGGATGAATTTATCCACGCACACAGTTGCATGAATGAGCTGCTTAGAAGGATCATTGATTCATGTTCCTCCATGGATGAAGTTACAGAATAGTTTGGGCATAATCCAAGCAGGATATTATGTGTTTAACATCACACATCATCCCAGCAAAGTCAATGAGGTCATAGTTCCGGCTTCATCCATACTGGCTGTGTTCATCTTTGAATTGGCTGTATTTGAAGATTTGGTCTGAATCCATCACAAAGCTATGATTAGCATTATTTCTGTTAAAATAATGAGAGCTCATAATTTGCTGCCAGCTTTAGTGCTTCATGCTGGTTGCAGAGTAGAGGGTAGAATATAAATATGTATATATATATTTATAGATAATATATTGTATTTTGTAAAATTTCTGAGGAAAGTAACCTGTCAGGTAGCTGCCACCCTACTTCAGCTTCAACTTCACTGTAACTACCAGTAGAAATGGCTGGTCCATAATGATGATGTGGCAAGACGGCTTTTTGAATGAATCTGAACTAGCAAGCACGTTTGTTTTGGGTCTGGAGAGCACGGTGTTTTTGTGACACTTTCGGGAGGACCAGTGTCTTGTAGAACGATGACTTTAGATTTATTACCTGCTTATAGTTAGAGATATTTGGCTTTACAGTGGGATTATTTCATGATAGAGAGAGAAATCCTGGCTGGATTCTGTAAGTCTTCAGTGGCATCAGGACCTTGTTCAAGGCTGTTATTAGCTTTGTGTTTAGTAATCGATGCTTTTGCAGTTCTTGATTATGGTAATTTCATTAGTGATACTGTTCCAAAATGGCACGGATTGATTTTTGCAAGGAGAGTCTTGTATACAAGGCAATGAGAGGAATTCTTTTATTCCCATATTCATTTTTCATCATCAAACTGAGGAATGCATTTTCAAAATGCTCTCTCCATTTAAGAAGGCACTTCTGTGCTGGAGGACTTCAGACATGAATGAAGAGGCTATTGTGTCAGCAGAGGCTGACAGCAGAGGCTGCGTGCTTATAAAGGGTGGCACAGGCAGGTCATGTTATGAAGAGTTATCAGGAATCTCTTACAAGTAACATATAATTTTTATTTGAGAAGGTGGTGAGCATGAACTCAGCGTAGAGTGCTGGCACAAGGACCCTTATGCAAAGGCTGCAGAGCGGATTCCTGCATCACCTTCTTTCTACAGAGGGAGCAATGTGCAAATCTGCAAAAAGCCCACGTGAAGACTATGTCTGAAGATTGTCCTGCTACTGGATGAATAATTATTTTGATCTTGTGACCTGAGATCGTATTAGTTTTCCGGGTCTTCCATAAACTAAATCTGAGGTCAGGCCTTTTGGAGGGTCTGATCTATTGCTGTGATTCGTGATGCTGCTTTTTTTGGATGGATGTGATCTAAAGGTGATCTTTTGGTTAGCAATCTTGGTTGAAAAATGGAAATGAGTGTTAATTACAAAAAGAAAAAATTAAAGAGACATGTGACCTGATTGTTTGGGCTTTTTTAATGGAATCTAACTTCTTTAGGTCTTACAGGAAATAATAAATGTTGCTAGATTTTTTGAAGTGAAAAGATACTTTTTAAACAGTAGGTTGAATTTTTTTTTAAAAAATTAACTATTCCAGACTATTTTAGATTTCTTTTCTTATAGCCAAAACTGCTGTCCATCTGGTAAACAGTTTCAGACTCTCAGAAATTATTTTCCTCCATAATGATATGTATATACATTGCTCCGGTACAGCGTTTCTTTAAGAAATGGTCTTTTATACATTTAACCACATCTATAAGGTGGAGTGATGCCTGCATATGCAAAAGATCAAACTATAATAATGTCTTTGGAAATGGAAGATAGCAGACTCTCCAGTAGCCCTCATTAGTGGAATTACATAGTTGTAGCTAAGAAAATTATTATCTGAAAACTACAGATGGTTCAATGGCTTCTTAGTGCAGGGACAGAGTGAAAAAAAATTGTAAGCAAAACATGCTGGGAATGACTAAATGGAAAATGAGGAAATTTTTTTCTGACTCCTAGTAGAAACAGCTCCAAGTCAAAATGTCAGATTCAGATAGCTGCAGACCTTGAGGCTAATGAGATCTGGATCTGTATTTTGTAGCTTGCATCGATAGTTTAAAGTGAATTTGAGATCTAAATTTATATGTGTGATGCAGTTTAATATCATTTGAGGTTCTGGTTCCAAAAAGCTCTTAGACGGTGATCTGAGGCACTTTTGAAGAAGGCAATGGAGTGTATGCCTCGCGTTTTGTCCGAGTCTTTAAAATCAGAAAGGTATTATATCCTTCATGAACGTGAGTGGACAAAAGAAGTCTCTGTATTATACAAGTGTAAGAAAGTAAAACAACTTCTATCATAGTAGAAGTTTCAGTCTTGTCCAGTAGATGTTTGTTGTTATTTATTGAATTTTGCTGTATTGATTTCTGTAACTCTGACTATTTATCTTTCTACTGCAACACACATTTCAGTGAAAACTCTTTTGGGGGCAAAAGGCCAGAATGAAGTCTTTGCATGGCTTATCTCTAAAGTAGGAAGTGAGAGACTCAGAAGTTGCACCTACAAAAACCAGTGGGGACTCTTTGATGTCTCTCTTAATGTGCTGGGTTTAGATTACTTTGTGAGTACAAAAAGGGTGAAAGGTTTGAGGTTACTTTTAACTAACTCTTAGGATCCTGATTTGTCCATGGGGTAGTTTTTAATACAGCAGATACAAGGGGGTGGGCTATCAGATGCAGTGTCTTGAGGATGAAATCTAGCTTCTGTCCACAAAAAACTCATGTGACCCAAAGATTCGTGATATTTTCAATGTCATACTTCTTTAAAGGGAAGAAGGGGAAAAAAAAAAAGCCACACCATGGGATATTTTTTCCCTCCAGTTTTTCATCTCTTTCAAGTTATTTTCTACAACTAAAAGCACCAGATCCTGCCTTTGAATTTTTTGCTATTTATGCAGATGACTCCAAGATGACTTAGCGTAGAATGCGAAGTGCCACAGACTGCAAGACAATGTCATGGGTGTAGGCTGCACAATGCAGGGAATTTAACAGGTACCACTCGGGCCTGTGATATTGAAGTTGATATAGAAGTGTTCTTCTTCTGAGGCCATCAGTTGGTAGTTCTTCGTTCACCACGTTCTGTATTATCTGTAAGTTTCTGCTGAAATAAAGAGCTTTGTGAAAAGGGGAATTTTAAGGCTAAACTGTTCGGTCCTGCTCTCACATTCTGTTACTGTTTTCAGTGGACCCTGCTAGTTATATTTTGGAGCAAATTCGTCCTATAAGCAAATGTAAAGTAGTGTGGCATTGTTAAAATTTCAGTGAGGGAATTTTAAGGTCAAGAGCGTGCAAATTGATAGCTGTTTTGGGTCAGCTCATTCATGCTAATGCTAATAACAAGATTAAGGGTTTAGCCTTACAGTGGGGGCAAAACTCTGTCCCTTGGTTCATCTATTGCTTTCCTTCCATCCCACCTGTATGGGACAACAGAATATGGTGTCAATATTAGGCACATATTCTTCTGACCTCCTAACCTCTTCTGACCACTTGAAATAACAAGTGTTTCTAATAAGCTGCCAATCCTATTTATTGTCCATATTTAGTTTTTGCAATAGTGCCAAACCCACAGCTTGTGTCTTTCACCATTAGATATTCCCTAACACAATAAATTACATTTTATACTGTTGTAATGACTGTCCCTTTAACTTGCTGGATTAAGACCTGGTTTAAGTACGCTGGTTTAAGTACGCTGTGATCTAAGACTTTCAACTCATAGGCAATTGCTTCAAGAATTCTTGTCAAATTTCTGACAAGTGTAAAAAGCAAAATGAAGTATGCAAATAAAGAAATATCATGAAAATTGATCCTTTTAAACACAATGCTGATAGGAAGACTAAACCTCTCGCCAAATTTTTTTTTTACAGAAAATCTAAAATAACAAAATTGCACTACTCCAGACAGATAGCTATGCAACTTGGATCAGAACCTAGCCTTGAATCTTCCACTTGTTTCTCCTCTTCACTCACATAGCGAATTGATAATTTCTGCTATTCTTTTTCAAATAGAAATGTTACATTTTCACTCTATGGATAAATGGATTAAGGATTTGTCAGGCCAATTTTGCAGCTTTCTTTCAAGAAATTCACAAACCTTTAAAATGTCATATTGCTTTTATACTTTAAAATGTCTTAAAGACCTACCTAGGGAAAGGATGCATATTATTTATGACTTTCCTATATATCCTGACTTCAAATATTTAAATCTACTAATTACTGGAAAAAAAGACAGCTGTGATTTCTGAAGGACTTAAAGAATCAAAGAAAATGTACAGGTTAGAAATTTGTTGGTGTGGTGACAATGAGCCCCAGATAATTAGAGACTAATTTATGAGCTAATTATACAGGCTGAAAATTCTGCCTCTTAGATCCATTTAGGACAGACCTGTCTATATATGAACTGTATTACTTACTCATATCTCTCTTGTTTGTCACTGTGCTCTTCCCCACATTAGGAGAAGTAGGGGAGAAACGGCTTTCTCTTCTCAACAGGACTGCAGCCAGCACTTCACATGCAGGAACAAATAGGGCAACGCTGACCCAGCTCTCTCTCTTCAACAGTGGGGTAAACCTACCTCTCCCAGAAGAGGAGCTGGAGAGGATGTGGGCATCTTCCTGACGTGAATGTATTTATGTGAGGGACACAGAATGGATTTCAGTCCCTACATTGGCAATGTCATTGGATTGTGGGGGTTTTACCCTCTAAATGCAATGCTGTCATTATCTTTAAATTTCCAGAATTCTCGTGTAGTGGCCACCATATTCAACAGGCAATTTAAATATGGATTGTTCCATAATTAAAGCTAAGCTAGGACACTAATTAATCCCTTTTCTACAGTCCTGTAATGAGTTGGCTAGCTTACAAGTACCACTGACCTCTAATGGATGGAATCAGAACTGTTCAGTCATTTGTCATGTCTCATAGGGCACAACTCATGGTGAATCTGCTTTAAGTTAAACAGTAAGGACTTGTGCTTTTGGGTCAGGAGAATCTAATTTCAAGCTCAGTTGCTGCCAGGAATTTCTGAGTGGTTGTGGTCTCCAGCTCAAAAGTAAGGTGTCATTAGCAAGCTCAAACAAATGAGCAGTTACTCAACAGGAATGAGTTAATGCTTTGTTCACCACTGTAAGAAAGTTTGCAGTCTGTCTACAGTAACAAATGTGAAGCTGTAGGTGGTGAGAAATTTGTTATACTACATAAACAGTACATTTCAGAGCTATTATAAAATTTGAGACTTTTGGTGAACAAAGCTCTTTGTTATGTCTTTGTTCGTTGTGGGCTAGCTAACAGTGATTCATGGAATATTACTGTACATCCAGTATTAGTTGTTACTCATTAAATCATGTTAACATATTTCAGTAAGCAATCAATTCTGGGTTTGGTATGCTGCTTTAATTCAGGTTTCATTCCTTGCCTAGCATTTGTTTTTGGAGGTGCGTTGTCCATCTTCGTCTGAGATCATGCTGCCCTCTTTGCAGTAGCCATTTTAGGATAAAATGCTTAATAAGATTTGCATTTAAAAAATGAACTAAAAGAACTGGACCCCCTCCAGCAAGAAACAAGTAATTATATCATTTGTATTGCAAAACAGGAGCGGCTATAAAACATCAGTATACTTTTTAAGAAGATTGATATTCTTAAGAAGCATTACATTACATAAAAAATGACAAGCCAGGCAGAGGGGAGAAGCCCTCTCCAGTGTGAGAAACCTGCAGACTCATAGGCAGAGGCATGGGGTTTATTCTGGATTCTGCTTAATCAAGAGCTCCGACCTTGCCACTTCTCAGGTTTGCCTTTTCTTTTCATGGTACTGTGATCATGGAAGCTAGTGAGGGACGTTATTAGACTTTGTCTGTGATCAGAAGAATTTTTTGGTAGCTTTGTCCCAGAAAACCACCCAAGTGTGGCCTAACACATTCAGAAGTCTTTTGGCTGAGCGGTTCATCTTACATTTCTTCTCCCCACCCTTGCCAAAATGCGCACCATTGAATTTTTTCTCTGTATAGCTGGGCAAAAACTGGCATAACTAAGGTGTATTTTTGTGCTGTTGGCTAATATGGAAGAGATATTACATGTAGGTTAGATGCTCCTGGCCTTAAGACCTCTCGTTCTAAGTAAAACTACCGGAATTGATATTCCTCTCTGGCTGGATGACTAAACCAGTTTAAACAGTCTTAGGCAAAGCACTGTTTGTGCTAAAACCCATGTAACATTTTGTGAATCTCAAATAGAAATGCTCATCAGTTCTTCAAATACCTGTGAAAACTATGTAATCTCATGAACTGCAATCATGTGTTTGGCATTTTATTAATGAAGATATTCCCAAATCAGTGTCTGTTAACTCATATAAATATTCAGCAACTTCTACTCTGATACAGACCACTTCCAAAAGCTATTAGGTGAGCATTAATAAATTAATATGTTAATTGAATCTGTGTACAGATTTCATTGCTGTTTGCTTTGCATCTTTTTTTTTTTCAAATACGGCTCTTTGAGCTTTTATTTTTGTGGGTAGCAAACTTTACTTTAGAGTTGGTCAATCTATTCTCATATTGGCAGAAGGGGATTTTCATTGATCGTATTCTCTGTATTTGCCTTTTTTCCACCTTCTCTAAACCCTAGTGCTGTAATGCAGAAGATTTATTGTCAATGATTTATTAAAATGTAATTCTAAGGTGACTCCTTATCGTGAAAGTAATCTGCAGGCTATCTTTGTTTAAACTTGCAACCCGCTTTGTCAAAGAAAACAGCCTATGAAATTTTCATTATAATAGACAGGTTTTTATAATGAACTGGGAAAAAGCTATTATGACCAAAAAACAAATTGTTAGGAAACTTATGCATTGAAACAATATGCCCATTAATTGTAATTTTTTTGGGAGGGCGAACAATTCCGTTTAATGGTTACATTTTTCAGTCTTATAAATTAATTTGAATTACCCAATATCACTTAATTTTTCTCTAGGAAAGCTTCTGCTTGCCCGAGCAATATTATAACTGCTAATTCAATTACACCGAAATTGTTTAATAGAAAATATAATTGCTTATTCATACAGAATACCCATTAAAGAAGTGCAAAGGCCTATACCCTAGGGTTACTATATATTAGTACTTTGGGAATTCAGATGGGAATGCTGGGTAGGGAGATGCTGACTGATCTTTAATTGTTCATCACCTGCCTCCAAAATAATATGAATGGACCCAAACTAAATGACCACTCATTACAAGTTTCAATTTAGGAGCTTGGCTGGGGTCAGCAGATTGCTTATGCTGATCGCAATGATTTGAAGTTGTGATTACCATAAGCAATTTAAATTTTATTGATCTACCCTTCTGAAAGTTGTAATTGAGCATAGATGTTGGACCCGTAGCTCTCCAAACTAAATTGTACTCTGAAGCCCTTGCTGGATTACTGCAAGAATCAATAAGCAGTCAGTCACATTAACAATGGAATAGCTCCATTAACATACAGTGCTACTGGTGAAACTTTATTTAGGAGGGGTGTTAGTTCACTTCATTGTTTTATCAATGAATTTCAGTTGTACAGGGAAAAGTATAGCTTGTGTACACCTAATGAGCTCGCATAATGATAATCTTATATGCTTTAACTGTGAGTCTTTTTATGAGAAAGAAAGATTATTCTTTTCAGTGACAGATTTGCTTTATTATGAGCAGAGGAACTGTGTAACTGGAATTACAATTTGTTAACTGTGATGCACCGAAATAACTTGGGCACCACAGAGTTTTCTGCTGTGACATATGTTCACTATTAGTGAGTTTCAGACAAAAGGTCATGTCTCAAACAAGAACACAGGCACATAGTCAGTTTGTTATTTATATATATCTGGAACTTCCCAGTGGAGTTTAGTGGTCAACCTCCTACAAACCCTCTTGCCCTCCAAATTTCCTGGACCTCTGTGACACTGCTGAAGACACTACAACAGTGACCAGAGAAAGGCTGGTTATTCTTACATAAAATAGACAGTAGGAAAAGCACAGAAGGGCTCACTAAGATGGAAAATAGACTTGTCTGGATTGTGTGAAACTTTTTTTTTCCCCTATGACTCAATATTTTGGAAAGATGGTTTACAAACTGGACCATTTGAAGTGTGGCATGGCTGGAAACGCACAAATATCTTTGACTAAATCTCTCATGTATCCTCTTCTGCTTTATCCCTGCATTCACTATATCGGTTATCTTAGTTTGTCATGACCTTAACTCGTTGCAATCTTCTTTACTGTTGTACCTCAAAGCCCTAGCTACAGTGCAGCCTGTCTCCTTTCCCTCCATACTAGATGTTAAATGAGCAATGAACCAATATTGGTTGATTTGATTACCAGTGGTATTGTGCTGATTGAGTAGTTTTAGTAGAGTAAACTTGAATTTGGGAAAGTGCCATCTTTTATTCATCAAAAAGAGAGTAGAACAGATAGCAGGGCCATAATGGCTACATTTTATGTTCATAAATTATTTACATTTATACCTCTTTACTACCTAAGGAGCTGTTGATTTCATACTATCTCAGACAATCCTTCTGGCCACAGATTCATGAAGAAATGAAAGCCACTAGCCGTATACTGGGCCTAGTTTAGACAATGGTGAAAACTAGTGCTGTTAGATATAATTAAAACTTTACAGGAGCAAAAGATCTCTCTCCTGGTGGAAGAAGTCACATGCCTTTGAATATGACTCCTTCCTTCGACTCAAAATGCCTTCGACTCTGGCCATGGCATTTTGCAGCAGAATTGAGAGCAGCAACACTGAATTACCAACTTCCCTCACAGGCTCTTTGGCTTGAATACCCCTTGCTGAACACAAACTATGTCTTCAGCACCTCAGGGCTACAGAATTTGTGGTCTTATAAACACTCCGCAGTCAAAATGCCTAACATATATCTGTGCAGAACTGTCACGACTACATTTGCAATAAAGGTTTATTCCTTGAAGTTTAGCAGTAGATCAGCTTTTGTAGCCTAGGACATATACTTCAGAGCAGTCAGGTCAGGCATCCAAAAGGGTGCAGGCACCCTACAGTGAAGAGCACACATAGCCCTTTCCTAGAAATACACTCCAGAATTTTGATGAGAGCAGTTTTTTTAGCGTAGGACAGTCCAAACTGTTCACTGCAGCTATAACAACACAAACAAGGGTTTTGTCTGTTCCAACAGGTGTAAAAGTACTTCGTGGTATTTTTGCTACCTTCTCAGGAATTTATTTTCTCCAGGTTTGTGCCACTACATGCCACATCTTCACTGGGATGGTAAACTGTTTTCCCTAGGTTTTGTTGTCTCAAGGATTCAGTTTAACTCATGTGTACTGTGATCTAGCTCTTGAATTCCTTTCTAATTTAGCAGTTCAATTGTTATGGTTTATATGAGGTTCTTACTAGGGCCCACATCCGCTTTACACAGAGTATGAATAAAAGAAGAACACCTAAATCCTTTGACATTCCTTCAGCTGAGGCAGTTTGTTATCCTGAGGAATTCCCGTGGAACAAGATTACATGCTACTTACATATAATTTCTACACCAGCTTCTGACACAGAGCAGACACAGACCAATGTAAGATATGGCATTGATTCATAAAAGGCTCAATGCGAATGGTCACTTTCAAGTATAACAACATGTTTAGAAATGTAAGACACCCTAAGACGAAACACAGCTGATCTTCAGATAGGAAACAACAGCAAGAAAAATGTTCAGTGAAAGCTGTCTTGTGGAAATAACAGTTCTTCAGATAAGAAAGTGCACTAATTAGAAAAGAACTTAAGTATTTTATAAACTATAAGATCACTTGTAAAACTGATGATCAGATACATACGCAGTTTTCAAAAGAGGTTTTTGAATAGGGTGTTCTCCTGTTAATATATTTCTTGAAGAAAATCTGAGAAAAACATGTCTGATTGATCTATATCCTATATAAAATGTCATGCATCAAGAAAATTCCACATGTACCATCTAAGTGTTATATTGAAGGGATGAAGAGTTCTCTGTCATGATAGCCCGATTATGAGATATTATATATCAAATTACATTGAGGGAAGAAGATTCTTTTTTAATGCTTCAGATTCTGATCTCTCTATCATCTCTTTTATGTTAAAGAGCTTTGGGTTTTCAGGTCATTTCTGATAGGATCTCTAACCAAAAAAATGAAATAAAATTCCCTTTAATGGAGAGCCCTTTACACTAAAAAACAATTAAGTTTTGAGATCCATTTAATTTTTACTTGTTTTAAGCACCATCATAAACATCTGCCACCTGGCATAGAAATTGCTTCGTATGGCAGGTGGGGAGATGAGATTTATTTAAAAGTTCTTTGTCTTTGATACTTTTCCCTGCTGTATTTTCCAGTGGAGTAATTTGAAACTGATGGCGTTTAAATAACCATTTATTGCCATAATGGAAGAATACAGTTAAAAATACATGGAGTAATTGCTGTCATTCCAAGATAAGAATACAGCAGTAAGCATAATGGAGCAAAGCATCTTCAGTCTAGTTTGGCCTCCAGCCATAACTTTGGCCAACACTTTGATCATTCAGGAAAAAATAAAATGCCTTCCATCTATGTTCTGTGAATATATGTAATGCAATTGATTGATTTATTAACCTGGGGGAGGAAAGAAAAAAAAAAAAATCTTTTTTCCTTTTTAGAGAGTGCTGGAAACCTTGGATCTGGGAGCTGGCTGTATTCAATTTTTAACTCACCCACAAAATGAAAATGGGTTTTCTGTCATTTTCTGAAAAGCACAACGTACACATGGAAGGAACCTCCTTCCGTGAGTTGCAATCCACCCTGTTCCATATGCTCCCTCCCTTACAGGCTCCTAGTGTATTTTTTAAATGCCATCAGAATTCCAAAGCGATTTATAAAAAAAGACGAAGCCTTTCCATTGAGAAACTGCAGTAGTGTTATATAGCAAGCATAAGAGGTGGAGGAAGAAATTAAAGGGACGAGAAGTTCTTCTGCTTATCTCTTCCCTGCCTTGGCTTCTTCCATATTATCACATACTTTTTGTCTGGCATTTTAGGGACAAAGAAGAAAAGGCATTTCCTATTGTCCTTCTCATGAGACTTTTGACCTCTCTAATGGAATCATCTCATAAGGTCATTTGTTCTTACAAAATTTGAAACATCTTGAACAGATGACCTCATCTGAACAGTTCAACCTGTGAAATTCTTGGCAACTCTATTAGGTCCATATGAGCTTAATACAGAACTAAGACCATACAAATAGTTCTAATAGTACAAATAGAGTCAAGAGAATTTACAAAAAAGCCCTGAGTGCACTATTAGCAACTAGAAAATCATCAAACATTACTTTAAATGCAGCCATAACTCTTGATTCTTGTGCCAGTAATTTTCAACAGTTGAGTATGACTGCAAAACAGTACTTTATATTTGATTCATTTTGATTGCTCTTACATTCTGAGTGGTCCTAAAAGTCCTTCCAAGTATTGAGGGGAGGAGGAAGAGTGAAGAGGCTGATTTACGCATTGGAATCCTTTGAATTTTGGGTACCTTATTCATGCTTCTCCAAATTTTTAACTAGGTTTTTAAACTTCACTTTGTGCAAATAGATATCCTGGTGACTGCATTCATTTGCTGATCAGAAATCTCATGCATACAGCAAAACATAGGTAGGTAATAGAAAATATTCTTGAGCGGGAAATCGTAAAGTTGGCGATGTGAATATTTTTAGCAAAAATCTGTCCTCTGTGTCCTCTGACTTCTCAGTTTGAGTATGCATAACATACTCAATGTGACTAATCTAGAGAGCAACTTTGCCAGAATTATTGGGAAAATCATTTTGAGGAAGAAATATATTTTGAGGAAAAGACAAATGAAGTTTAAATGGAGGATTCATTTTATGTTCGGCTACCATAGTTTTTTCTATTTTATTCTTTTTTTCCAACTCTCTAACTGACATAACCAAAACTGAACATAAGCCATTGTCTTATATTGTCATTAGATTTTCTTGATTGGTATTTCTTCTAACTTTATTTTTAACTGCTGAGGAAGCTAGGCAGATATACTCATTATGGCATTCAAATCAATTCTCCAGCGTCTTTCTCAGAGTTTTCAACAATATCTGTTGTCCGAGGACCACATTCATAGACCATCAGTATGTGAACATAGATCTGTTTTGGCCAGCAACTGCCTGCTTGCCAAGCTTCATCTCCTCTTTACATTCCTTTCAGAGTCAGAACTGAAATTTCCCACAACTACCAATCCTTTTAAATTGAACTATTGTCAAATTTAACTACTTTCATCAATTTTTCATTTGAGTCATTAGTAAATAGCATAGGCAAACCAGGCAAAAGCCAAGTTTTTTGTTGCATAACAATCTTGTGTATGTGTAAAAATGTCTCAACACCCTTACCTAAACCCACCTAATTATTATTAGATATGTTATTAATAATTTATAAGATATTAGAACATTTATATGTCTCAAATTTGGAACATGAAATTCTGAGCCTATTCTAGAAAAAAAACAACTGAAATCTGTCAGCTGGTGTGAATTGTCACATGTGGCTTTATTTCTCAGTAACTTATTTCTATGGCTCAAGATCTACATTTTGGTGCTCTCTCTTCAGTAGCAGGCTGGGGAGCCCAGGAAAAGCATTTGGAAGGTGCTACGAGGTTAGTGCTGTGAGGATGACTGCCCACCTGTGTAGTCACCCTCCAGTACCACACTCAGCAACCACTCGGGCGTTCCTATATACATGTGCCTTGACCTAAAACCTCTGAGTTTAAGAAACTATATGGGCTCCATTATCTGAAGGTGAAATTGTTAGCATTAGCAGGGTACTTTATGTCATTTCCTCCTATCTTTTAGTCATTATAATGTGCCATAAGGTAGACCTCAGGGCTGGAAGAAAGACTGGGAGTATGGAAACTAAATTAGCCAAGCAAATTTTGGAGAGCAGTTGATTGGAGAGGATATGACAACATCTAAAAGAGGAAGAGGATGATGAAGTAGAATGAAACTACAGTTTCTTCCAAATTGTAGATCATATCTTAGTAGAGATATTAGTTCTGATTTTCCACTGACCTGAGAGGTTTTAAATGGTGTACACACTGTGATGGATTTTGTATGAAATTGTGATGATTTCTGCCTTTTGGTGATATAGAACATAATTTTGGAGGCCCATGTAATAAGCCTAATATCCCATTTGCTGTCCTTTTGTACAATAGCAGTCCTCTGAAGAGGAAAATTTGTGACTCTTGTCTTTACTTCTTTTTAGAATCTCTTTTCTGATGAAGCTCCTCAACAACTTTTGACACAGCTAGAATTAACCAGGAAAAGGTAAATGCTTTAGCCAAGTTCTCTCTGAAGCAGCCCTTTGGCAATGGTTGCCAGAACGCTGTAGTGATTAACACAACTACAGAACTGCTGTTTTTATGGACTCTGTTAAATCTCCTAGGCACAGGGCTGCCCTTCTATGACATATTTTTCTCAGTCTTCCTTCATTAGTTTAGCCCTTTACATTTCACAGAATGTAAAAATCCACAGCCCTAAAATAGCTGTTTTGTAGCTGTCTCCCACTTGCTGAGTGCTTGCTCTGTTTTTTCTTATATGTAAAAAATACTTTTTCACAACATTATTTTAGATGGTAAGATACACAATTTTCGATGAAGCTAGTTGTAGTAAGTCAGCAATCTGAAATACAACTTGGTGACTTATGTAATTAGACAAATGTAAACGAAGGATAATTCATTATTATATTACTCCAACAACCTGCTAGCCCAGAGCACAAGGAAAGACACCCCTGGAAAGCTCAGATTTGAAATAATAAGTAAGCTTGAGAATTTACATGATGAAGAGTTTCTAAATTAAAATTAAAAGTTTCTCCTAGGGACTCAGGAGGGTGGAACACAACTTTCCTCTAGATAATAAAAATGTTGTTTTCTTTTTGTCAGGGGAATTTCTGAGAAATTAATATTATTCATTTTTTTCCCAACTACCCTCTAAGATGCAAACTTCTATGAAGAGGTACCTTTCCTCAGTTGTCTTCTGTGATGCTTAAGTATCTTTGTGATTCCTGTGTCTCGTAACATAGAACAAGTTTTGTTCCTCTGGCTTCCAGCTGCACCCTTGAGGATCACGCCACCTATGGAAGGCCTGCTAAAAGCACTTTCTTATGAAAACAGATGGTGCCAATTGTTCCTGTAAGACAAAAGATTAAAAGAAAACGTCTGTGTGAGTTAGATTACATTCCAGAGATCTGACCCGACTGTACATAGGCAATCTCTGCAACAGCGATGTCAGAATGACTGTGACCCAAAATCATGTTATACTTCAGTAGCGGGATTCTCGAAGAGATACCTTTTAAAATGGAGCATTGTGTTTGACCAGATGGTTGGCCTGAATTTCCATTGTTCCTCCTGGCTCTCTAGTGATATGCAGATTTCTATATTGCTTTATATTTTCTCGCAGCTCTGCCTAGTATTTACATTCAGATAACTCTGATGAATAAAATTAAAAAGCCCAGCATAAAGAAGCCCCAGTGCACGTTTGTCTCTGAAGTGTGTGCTGTGTGTGTGCACGCATTAAAGGTGGCGTTAAAGGTGTACTAAATAGATATTAATCTTGTTTTCTTTTTCTTTTTCTTTTACATGAAAGCTGCCACGATTGGGATAAGAGTGAAATGAACGTAAGTATGATAAATGATAAAGTGCTCCTGGGAGTAAATACACCACTCAGAAAGAGCATTGCTAATCAAGCAGTGCAGCCAGCTAATGCACTCTAAGAGCAAGCACCTCAAAAAGATTTTGTGTTTGAAACTCTGAAGACTGGCATTTAGCTCAGTTTAAGATGGAACTGCTGCACCCAGGGATCGTAGTAGCAAAATGAAGCTTTGGAAGGGATGGAGGCTTGTTGTCTTTCTTGTATTAAACGACCAACAAGATCAAGGCGGGGGGAAAGAGAAGTAAAAGCTGAATTTGCTACCTGGTTTGTATTGACTGACAGTTTGGGCAGTAAATAGGATTAGAGAAAGGTAAGGATAAAATCTGGTCCTCTTATGTTCATTAACAGTTGTATATCTCTTGGTGCTGCTTTGTTACAGCTGTATCTTTGAAGGGCATTCGTGAATGCCTTCATGAAGTTTGGTATCCCGGGTGCCAAAAGTACTCTGGCCTGGCACACTGAAGCAGGCAGCATGCATCGCTTTTAGAGAAAGCAGCATATGTTCTGCTTGTGAATTTCATCTGCCACCCACTCTTCAGGAGTGTAACACTGCCCACACGTCTTGCCTGAATGACTTGGAATATATATTTTTATTTCCAACTGTTACTCAAAGTTGGAACTATCTAAGCTATGATGGGTCAGGAAAATCATGCAGAAGGACTTATCTGATTTTCAAGGGAGCATGAAAAGTACTCCTGGCATAAGTAAATAGTATTTAACTCTAGAATGTGCTTTGGGTAAGTATTAAGGAAGTATTTATCAGTATTTATCTAAAAACCTTTGTAATTACTGTACGTGTTTGTCAATGTTTACAAAATTGCCTGTAAGGAGTTGCGAATGTGACTGTGAATCCATCCAACTTTTTAAGAAAACTTTTTCATCTCACCTGATACTTCTGCAGCCTCACTTGATCTTGTGACTTGGCTGTTTCATAACTCCAGGAATGATGGGTGTCCTTCTCTGTGTCTATCTGATCCTACTATGTGACGTGGAAGGAAACAGTATTGCGTGGAGTAATCAAGATGTGATTGCACCATGTCTAGATTATGATGTTTTCCATTTTAATCTGCGTTCCTTTCTCAGTCATTCCTGATGTTCAGTTTGCATTTTTGACAAGCATTGATTGCTAAAATGACATTGCTGAGCAAACACAATAGCTTCAAGATCTCCTGTAATGGTAATAGCTAGTCATTGTAGTATACATAGTTACCACTATTATTACTTTGCACATTATTTTGTCTTTATCAACTTTTAATTTCGTCTACTGTTTATTGTGCAGTCATTTAGCACTGTGAGATCTTCCTACAGTCAGTTTTAATTTTGATGGTTTCAGAGGTTCCAAAAACATAAATTTGGCCTCAGAAAATAATTAGATTGCCTTTAAAATTATTAATTTGGAGGGTCTTTACTGTATTCTGGTTCAAGCAAAATTTAAGCTTTTCTCTGAAGCAGATTTTTTTTTAAAATAAAAAATTATATTCTCTAATAATATTTTGATTTGGGAATCTGAAGAAACGTGTTTAGTGTTCCAAGATTGGTAAAAAGAATGTGAGTATTGGCAACAGTGTTCACATTGTCACTCCATGCCTCCATAAGGTTCATTTGGCTGAGCAACAACAGAGAAGACAGCTATATATGATGACATTACAGTGGCATTGCAAGTTACTGTGTCACAGCTGAGCTGCTGTAATTGGGCACATACTCTTTGGAAGTCTTCTGTTGACGTATAGGCATGTTAGGGAGACAATTTATTTCCAAAGTGGATCCAGAAATTAATCTCATATGGATTGGGACACATTCACAGCCGCAAACCCAGATGTGTTTTCCAGCACGTCTTCAGAGGGAAGCTTTGAGCTCAGTGACTGTAGAAGATATTTTCAGTCTTTACACGCTTTTATATTTGTGGATTTTACAGATCAGAAAGTGATTTCTAATGATTAATCAGTAGAAGATAGGTAACCAAATTGTTTTAGATTGGTTTACGAATATCTAATAATCTAGCTGCTCCTATGTGTAGGGATAAAAATGCCTTTGTTCCTTCCCTGGGAATGAGGGGGGTGGCCTGCTCATTGCATTGTAAAGGGAAGTATTTGCTTATTACACTATTTTGTAGTGTCTTCTAAGGCCATCCTAGCACATTATAGCTCCAAGGATCTTGGGAGCGCAGTACATTTTGGTAATCTGTACTGTCAGACTCTCTTCCTTCCCTCTACTTGGACTTGCCTTGCTCCATAGTTTGTCATGAAGTAGAAGACCCCTTAGCTGAATGGATGGGGCAGCTTTAAAGCTTCTTTATACATTTCTGAATGACCAGTGGAAAAACCTAGTCAGCATCCTTCGTAGATGGAGTCACGGTCCAATCTGTATAGACTTTTTACACTGAAAAATTACTAAATACACTTTCCTTAGAATGAAATTTAAAGAGGGAATTGTAGACTAGAAACTGTGATTTTGTAACAGTGTTACTGGTTATATTTTGGACACTTAAAAGTAGACAAAAACTAGAGAAATTGCAGTCATAAATTGCTCTTAACCTTTTTCTTTGTGTATTGTAGTGAACAATAGAAGTAGCTTATTCTTAATTTCAGTATCTATTTTTGCGATTTTCCTAAAGGAGGCAAGACTAGACTGCTGCATTAGATGAGCTGTAGGTCTAGGTGCGCTTAACAAAAAGAGTGTTCCTTCTGAACCCTTTGTCGCTAAAATCTTTTCAAGTATTTGGATCGATGTGAAGATGTGTTACGTTAGAGCGCTGACATTTTCCCAGATCGTCCCTTGCTCCAGCAGAGTTGAGAAAGTTTCTGCATGCTCGATTACTTCACATAGGATAGGCTGTTAGTAAGCAGGACCAAGATCTGGCAGCTTGTAGCTCTGTATTAGCTTAGTTTGTGTTATAGCCAATTGCTGCCTGACCTCTCCGCACTGTGGAGGAAATGCAATGCCATCTGTATATCTCTCAGTCACATTAAATTATGTCATTTATATTACATTGGAATGCAGAGTTTACTTTATGCTTTGTAGCAAAATTAGCAGAAGTAATATGATATAAGCAGAAGCACAAAGGTGAAAATTTGTGGGGCCCATTTCTCTCCAGCTTGCTTTGATACTGCCAGGTGTTGAATTTAAGGAGTGAGGGAGGTTGTTTAAATCTGTGGAGGTGCTAGCATGTGTAAATGTTTATAGGTCTTAAACATCCACTGATCTCAAGCAAGACTTCCCTGTGGTTGGTCATACAGGATCAAGTCCTTACTCTTACTACGTTAGACCCTTAGAAATACGAGCAGGAGAAGACGGGTGCGGAGAGGGGGCGAGAGGGGGGAAGATATTGCAATTAGAAAATTGATATAAAATCAATAAAAATATACAAGGTATTAAACAAGAACTTTTGTACATTAAAAAGTAACTTCAAGTTAATACTACCAGGTAATCAATTAAGTATACATCACTCTTTTTTAGCATGACTGTGTCATGCTTACACTCTGTGAGTACCGAATTGGAGGTTTTTTTGCTAAAAGAAAGCCAAAAGGAACCAGGATCTCTCTCCAGAGGGCCTGTTCCAACTCCCATGGAAGCAGATAGAAAAACTGTTTGGATTTAAGTGGAGCTGTGTCCTACATGTAATTTTTCTGTCTTTAATTTCCACAACTACGTTTCTCTCAAAATATACACCTATGGATCCTCTATCTGCTGCTCAAATAAAGTATCGCTCTGCCCAGAATATGAGTTACATTCCACATGGAATAGCTTCCAGAAGATACCACTTTTTAACTGTAGTTTTGTGTAAAATGGAAAGCCAATAAGACTGTCAGCTATTTGGTACGGCTCATGCAGGCTGAAACAGGATCCAGCTGCTCTTTGGACATTTATTGCTTCAGTCCTTTCCTGTTAAATGTCCGCTGTCATTTTGGTTTTATGTGAAACCCTTCGTTCAAAAATATGATCACAGACAAGAAGGACTCTTAAAGAAGTTTTCTATGTGCTAGCTGATATAAAACTAGACTGTGGCTGGTTTGATAGGCTTAAAGAAATTTTAAATGTTAATTTATGTCCAAAATATGTCCAAAATATTTATAGATGGTAATGAATCTTTGACATAACTCATCCTATATTTTGTTTTATAAACATTCAGAAACTATTCGCAAGGAAACAGGATGTGCACTGTCTGAGGAGCTTTCTACTCTTTCCATAAAAGGATCTGCTGCTTGCATGTTACACAGAGCTGTTGTATATCACTTTAGTCTTAAAAAAATGTGTATACTTAGAAAGGCCAAGGATGAAATCCTTGAATCCTATGGTAAAACTCTTATTGATTTAACTGGAACAAAGATTTCACCTCAAATCCTCAAATGTTGAAAACTAGCATAACTTTATTGAATATGATGAACTAAGATGAAGGATGATCTAGTTGCATTAAAAACTGAGGATCTGGCCCTCAGAATGCATGTATTTCTTAGGGTAAGATAGCAGTCAGGAAATATCTCAGAAGACAAGTAAATGATTCAAATTTAGTTTGCAAGTTTAACCCTGGGCTAAAGTACAGAGCAAAGCCTGCACTGTAGTACTCTGCTACCCATTTGTACGGGAGTGATTGTCATTTTAAATGAATAAAATTAGGTAAACTTGTGTTCATGTCAGATTTATATCCTCATTTGCAATACATTAACAAATAAAGTGAAAATGTATTTATACACATTATATAAGCTGATCTGAAATCCTGATGTATGAACCCACAGATTTATAAATTATACTTGTAAATCATTGTAAATTGCTTGGTCAGAACGTTCGTGCATTGCCATCAGAGAAATTAGATACAGAAAAGACTGATTCATTTACCTAGTCCATCTCCCTGCCAGCGAAGACTTATTCCTGTTCATTGTAACATTTTCTAAAGTGTTGTCCAATGCAATTTTGAAAGCATCAAAGGTTAGATTTTTTTTCCTATTTCCCTATCAAATATAGATTATTTTTTTTCTTACATTTAGTTAATTTAATCCAAGAGAGGTGGAAGCCTTTCAGGCCCTAGTACTTGGTAGTACTGGGATCAAACATCACAAAAGCACCTCTACGATTCAAGAACAGGGAGGACCGGTACAATTAGCACATAAAAATACAAAGTGAAAATGTGAGCTATGTAATCAGCATACTTCTCTTCATCCACACCTAGAGCCCCTCAGTGATGAAAAACCCTTTGCCACTGCTTTCAAAAATTGGCTTATTTCCATTTCAGAATCTGAGAAGCAAAGAGTTTAATAAACAGGTGCTAAAGTAAAGCAAAACCTCTAGTTACGAAATGGAGGTATTATTGTCTTGATTGAGGCTCTTAACATTAAGGGCATACTTGGTTAAGTTTTATCTCTCTTTCATTTGCACAGATTCCATTTCCCAGCTCCGGATGTACAGGAGATTATATATAGAGATCTGACACCCATCTCTATTTGGCTGTTGAATCTTGGCAACTGAGTCCATTAACCCCGTAGTGTCCTATACTTCTGGAGCCTGCATGAGAGCTGCATGATGTTAAAGGCAGCAGAGCTTATAGGAAAATGGGCAAAGTGTGAGGCAAACAAGTTCCACAATTGTTACTGGCACTGCCTGAATAGAGGTTTTGTCCAGTCATCTATTTCTGCACAACAGGAAGTTTTGCTTGTTACAGCCAGTGACTAGTACATGCAAGTATCATGAGCTATTCGCAAACTTTTCCCTAACACAAAAGTAAAAGAGATGATAGCTAACTGGAAAAATGTGCATCTGGTTTATCCTTCACTGGTCAAATATCCTTGTTGAGAAGGTTTGTTACCCATGTGATAACTGTCCATTAAATTATAAAATGCCCCTACTTAAATCTCCAAATTAAAACAAGAATGATAAAACATCGCATGATTATGATGCAAGACTGAATCAAAAGATCCAGGCCCTCATCCAGGTTCTGATACAGCTTGTTTGGATCTGATTAATGTTTCCAGATGTATATACCGAAGGTCATAGTGCCCAGAGTTTTCAGAAACTGTGGACGTTCATTCTTCCCTTTAATTTGCTAGGATTTTTTTATGTAATGCTCTTTCTGAAGTTCTGATTCTTTCAGTATGTTTTAGGAACTGAGGCTCCCAAATAATTGATGTGATTCTGAAAATGTTGTCCTTAATCTTTACATCTTGCCTCCTCATTATCTCCAAATTGATATGATGCTTTTCTTAAAGGAATGTGATGAGGCTGACATAATTCAAGATGGTAAATTGTTTTGAGATCTTTAGACAGAAAGAGAAAAACACCAACTCTTTATTCTTCACGTGTTTGGGGGGAGCGGTTTAAAATTTTTTCTTCATTGTATGTTCGCATTTTGTGTATTTTTGAACTGACTTAGCTCTCTGGCCTGGGACTATTCCTCTTCTGAGAATTAAGTCATTTAGTACAGCAAAATGAACTTAGTAATGCACTCTATTTTTGATGGAAGGCTGCTCTCCTCTGATCACTGATACATGACCATTCATTACAGTGTTTCATATCTGATTCTCTTTTCGTTTCCAGTGGCACAAATCAGGAATAACATCAATGAAGCCTGTGGAATTAAACTGGTGTAAGTGAGGATTTTCAGGCTTTCCTTCTGTTCAGAGCTCCTTACTCTGACATGTAAATTGACTACCATTTTACAATAGAAGCCATTTAGGAGTAAATTTCCAATGTGCTGTATGATCATTAGATTGGTATGTAATTCATGTGTGCCATTTTGAAAATGCCAGTGCCCCTTTGAAAGGGTGTGAAGGAAAAATGGTTGCTTCTATAATGTTACTTAAAAGGCTTCTGTTTATCAAAACCTCATTGTGTCATGAAGGTAGTGTTAGAGCTTACTGCAGAAAAAGCATACTTGTCTTTGTGACTGATCTATGGAACAACTCTTGAATAATGGAAACTTATTTTGTACATGTAAGAGGGATATATAATCCTCCTCCTGCCCCTTGAAAAAACTAGAAAATTTGGCTTTGCTATTTCTGAATTTAATCTTAATCTTCAGAGCACTAAAACTCTCCAGTGGGGCCAGTGGTTGAACTGAGCTACTGAATACTGCCTGCAGAAATTTATTACAAGATTGAATAATACAGTGTTTTCTCCATAGAGATTTGGGGTTGGAGAATGGGGGCTGTTGCTTGCCTCTGCCTGCACATAGCATTTTACTTTTTGGGCACAGCAAAATAGGTGACCATAGTTCTGCACTCCCTTTTGCATTTTTCCTTCTTTTGAAAGAGAAAGTGTTCCTGCTGCAAAAGAGGCTGCAGCTCAGCTAGCAGTGAGGCTGCAGTGTTTCATGTTTTCAAATACAAAAATAATTGCTGTGGTTGTTAACAGAATTGATTTCATTACATGGAATTATACTCCTTAGGCAATGTCTCAGGGACTTTTCTGCCCAAATGGGAATCTCAATAAAGTGCTGGCTGATCCTTGCACAAGGCTGGAGTTTACTGTTCTCAGTAATGAATCATTCCTCACCAGTGTCTCTGATATACTGAACTATCAAAATGGAAAAACATTTAAAATATACCGTAATTTTATATTCGTAGCATCGAAGACTCAGAGGCCTCTAGGCCTGTTAGCTAAATACAGACTATAAATCATAAACCAAAACAAGAAGCCCATGAGAGCATGACAAAAAATTCCTGAAACCGTGTAAGTAGCACCATCATCCAACACGTACACATACAGTCCTGTTTAATATCTTCATTGACGACCTTGATGAGGGAATAGCATCCACCCTCAGCAAGTGCCGATGATACAAAGCTGGGAGGAGTGGCTGACACACAGGAACACTGCACTGCCATCCAGAGAGGTCTGGACAGGCTGGAGAGCTGGGCAGGGAGAAACCTAATGAGGTTCAACAAAAGCAAGTGTAAAGTCTTGCACCTGGGAAGGAACAACCGTTTCTATCAGTACAGGCTGGGGCATGACCTGCTGAAGAAGAGCTCTGTGGAGAAGGACCTGGGGGTCCTGGTGGATGACAGGTTGGCCATGAGCCAGCAGTGTGCCCTGGTGGCTAAGAGAGCCAGTGGGATCCTGGGGTGCATCAGGAGGAGTGTGGCCAGCAGGTCAAAGGAGGTGATCCTCCCCCTCTACTCTGCTCTGATCAGGCCCCACCTGGAGGATTGTGTCCAGTTCCGGGCTCCCTGGTATAAAAAAGACAGGGATCTCCTGGAGAGAGTCCAGAGGGGTTGTGGAGTCTCCTTCTCTGGAGATATTCAAGACCCATTTGGACGCCTTCCTGTGCAATGAGCTAGGGAGCTGCTTTGGCAGGGGGTTGAACCCGATGATCTCTTGAGGTGCCTTCCAACCCCTATGATTCTATGAATGCATATGTATCCTCTTAGACATGGTCAGGTATGCAAAACACAACAAAGACAAGCCCTCAATAAAAAAAAAAATTAAAAAATTAAAAAGAAAAATTTAAGCATCCTGAAGGATGCCAGAAACTCTGACGCTGTAATTTTTTCTCCTGAAGACAAGGAGGAATTCTGCTGTTTATACCAATAGCTCCATAGTTTTCATCTGTGAAGGGGCATATTTTCAAGTTTTAAAATTTCTTGCATTTAATTGCAGTGCAGAGAAAAGAGTTTTAAAATATTTGGCTTCTTTAGATCATAGCCAGTGCTTTTCAAATATTGATAGTTTGTGTACTCCTAAGAATTATCTGATGGAGTTGTAGATTCTTGTATAAGACTGATAACCTGCTGGGATTAGGCGTGTTTTGTTAGCACACAGATTTCCAGGGTCTCAATCACATGTTGAAAATTCCTAATTGGTATCTTTGCTATCAGTTGCCATATCAACAATTATCTTTTTGAGTTTTCAAATTAACTTCTGCAGTGGGATGTGGGTGCACTGAAGCAGAGCATGTGAGATTTCTGCATGATGTACATATACTTTACCACTTCGAGTTGCTGTGGGCCTGGTTTAGTTGTTCCTTGACTTTCAGTGAGCTCCTGAAGCAAGTCCCACTACTTTCAAGCAGAACAGACATGTGCAGCTGCAGTCCAAAGATTAATAAGGAGTCAATATAATTCCTCCCTCCAGTAGCCTACTACCAGGGTATTACATTATTGGCTGACTACTATTCAGGTCTTGATCACATCAGAAGAGTATGTTTGTGCTGCCAGCTGTTTCACTCTAAATCTGTTCCCCTGATTGTCCATGTCATATTAGATTGCTTCTGAGATCCCTTCTGGATACACTCTATTTCTCTGCAGAGAAATTCTAGGAATGGATTAGCAGTTACCTTAATTTAGGGGCTGAGCCAATATACAGGATGGATATGATGCACCAAAACTTAGTCCCTTTACCCAGCCTAGTCTTTTGATAGTCTCCCAAACCCCTGGCACCATCTCACACCTTTATATCATGAGGGCTCTTTACGTCAGAGAAGTAACTCTTAGGATGTTGGACTGCAGAAAAGTGCTCTCACTGTCGTAGTAATTTTATATGGAAATTATTATTTCTTAACAGTCTCAGGCCAAAAGGAGGGCCACATGGAACCAGGAGAGTTGGGCCCTTGTGCCAGTATATATTTGCAGCTGCAGAAATTTCCCTGGGCATCTGTGGGTATGATCTTCTGTGTGCTGAGAAGTTGGAGCACAGTCTTGGATGCCACTAGAAATAAAAATAAGTGAAAGCAGCCTAGATAAAGGTCCATGGTGGGCGTATGAAGGCTACTGCCATGTGGCAAACAATGTGTGGACAACTGTTGAGCACAGCACAAATAGTCTGCTAGAGAGACCTGATAGTGAGAAGGTGCAAAGATCTTTCTGGTAAGTATTTAGCCAGAGATTCCTTCAAAGGTACATGTCGGCAGAGCACCGTAAATGGTACTATCCATGAACAGTGTGTGGACCACGCTGTGCCATCTGGCCAGAGGAATGGGCCTGCTCCCCACAGCAGGTCATGAGGATGACTGGCACATACCAAACAACTGCTGCAGCAGTGGCTGCTGCTCCCATCCTTGTCTACCGCCATCCCTCAGCTGGCAGCCAGTGTGACATGGGAAAAGATTTCTCCTTCCTGTTGTTCCAGGTTATCTGAATGGGATTTCTGACCAGGCAGCCTGTATTAAGCTGTGCAACTCCACTTCTCATAGATCTTAGGGCTATGTGTGAAAGTTCTGTGGAGAAATGCAGGTTTTCCTGGAGCCAGCATCACCTTGAAACTGTTCAAACTCAGTGGCATTTGATTTCTGTCTGGAAATCTGCAGACTCATCTTTGGATTTGAGTCTCCAGAGTGTTTTGCATTGCCCTTACCCACTTGGTCCCACTGATAAAATCTTTGCCAGTCACCAAGAAGGTTAAGAAAAAGGTAAAGGGGAAACTATGACACAAATCTCAGTCATCTGCCTGTCACCCAGTGTATGGAGCCCACTAGTTGAGGGACCCTGAGAGGATGATCTGATGTGTTCACAGTGGCTGGTGAGTGTTTTGTGGTGGCAAGATGCATTCTGTAGTGACTTAGAGCATATGTACAGTGTTCGGATTAGTAAGTTTATCTGACAATTTATCTCTTGATCTGTTTAAATGAGAACATGAAGTCATACCTTACGGAGGACTGAGTTAAAAAAAGGGGACTTAAAGTCCTTATTCCCTGTGCAAGTAGAATAGCGTGAAGAAGTGCTTGCGAATCAAATCTGAACACAGAAAATCCACATTGTGGAGTTTGTTTTTACATGGTTGTAGGAAAATAGCTGATTTCAGTTTGTAAGGCTGACCTGAAATATAGTGGCTGTTTGTGTCTCCTTCTGATATTTTGTTGAAGCTTTGCTTTAACTTTTATGGCCAGTAGCAAAAAGAGTCCTTGTGTCAGAAAATAAATTTGATCTTCTTTCCCTTTAGATACTCTTCTACTTTAGCAATTTTCTCAGGTACTACAACTGAATGTAGAAAATCTCAGAAACTGCAGATCCTTTCATTTCACTGTTTGAAAACATATGTCCAAGTCATTGGAAAGTCAGAATTATATGGAGAACTCTGCTTTGCTTTTCATTTACTTTTTCAAATAGATGTCTCTCTACGTTTCTGTGTCTCAGGTCACTTTAAAAATGACTTTAATATTTGTAGGAAAGAATAGATAACATCAATTTTTCCCTGATAAAAGGGATTAATGTATGAACTCCTGTGTATAGAAAATCAAGGTTCTTAAAAAATAGCTTAATGCAACTTTGTTTCCTGCAACTGGATGTGTTTGTTTTCTTACCTCTTTCTTCCAAACATAGTTTTAACATGCTTACAGTTAAATCTTTAAGAGGTGGGGTATAGCAGCTCAGTAACCTTCCTTCATTGGCATTCCATTGTTATGTAGCTTAGAAAATAAAAATGCATTTGGTGGTTATAGCAATCCTTTTAAACATTTAGAGTGGAGAAGAAACATGTTAGATCACAGATGACTTAAACTATCTCACAGACCACTGGTACTTTTATTTGGTTTATTTTATTTTTTTTTGTCTGTTGTATAGTTATTTTAGAGGCACTGGTCAAGCTCTGTTCTAGACAGCCTCTGTTGCAGCTGCTTGGAATTTCCCACCAAATTTTATCTGATTAAAAAATCTCAAAAATACTGAAATCATAGAAAGAAGTAATTTCCCAGATAATATACTCCTAATTTTCTGGACATATGATAGTAGATTTATGTTTTTCTTGGCCTTTTTTCAATCGAGCACTGAAAGGTTTAAGTGGGCAGCTGAAGTACTGCAATTCAAAATGCTGCCACTGAACATAAAAGGAGCCATACTTGGCAAGTATTTAGGTTGGATATTAGGAAAAAGTTCTTCAACATGGGGGTGATAGATGACTGGAACAGGTTGCTCAGAGTAGTGGAGGCCCCACCCCTGGAGACATTCAAGGTCAGGCTTGACGGGGCTCTGAGCAACCTGATCTAGTGAAGATGTCCCTGCTTGCTGCAGGGGGGTTGGACTAGATGACCTCTAAATGTCCCTTCCAACCTAACGCATACCATGATTCTATGATTCTGAGTCTTGAGATCTTATTCCCATGCGCCTCTATGTTGCCATTCAAGTTGCTTCTCTGCAGCCAGACAGCCAGATTGATTTTACTGTTGTCTTGTTGATTGCCCACAAGCTGGCAGAATCTCCCAATTCCGAGGCAGTGGCTTTGGTACTGGATGTGTCAGAGCTGCTGTATGTGTGCACAGCACCTGATTTCCACATTGTGCAGTAACCCTGGCGTGGCCTGGCCCTGTCGCACCTGCTGTGCCTGCACCACAGATCTGTGGGTATGCGCTAATCATTGCCAGAAGTAGCCAAGTCTGGTTTTCTATGGAAATTTTCAAATGGAATGTGGAAAACTAATTTGCTTTCAGAATAACCTTGATGAAGGAATCAAAGAGACAATTTCTGACCCGGGCTAGTGCACATGTATTCACATGGATCCTTTCCCATGTTACTCCTGAGCATAAGAACAACACGCCAGACGGGTGCCTTGACAATTGTGTGGGACAAACCAGTTCAAGTCCTAGTACAGGAGCTGCAGTGTTTGGCAGTAGAATTGCAGCTACACTGGTGATGAGAAACCTTTGGACAATGAAGTCCTTGAACTAGGTTCAGAGTGTGGATTTCACATCCAGATTTCACTCCCCGTAAAGTACACAGGGCTGATTGGTTTTGTGAGAAATAGGAGGCAGCTGACATGCCTGGGTATGCCTTCCTGTTTGTACTTCAGACCACATTAATGCAGTAACAGCAGTGACCAAATTTCTCAGTGCAGACGAGTCCCTAAGTTATACATTTTTTTAATGGGATACTTTCATTAGTGCCTTAGCTGATATTACTCATAAACCAACCCTTGCGCTACCAGGTTTAATCATTGTCTCGAGGCAGAGGCTTATTAGTGCAAGGTCATTCTCTACTTTTTTATTTCATATTTTCCCTTAGAGAAAGTGAGCGATGTCTCCAGAAAAATCACCTACCTCCTGCCTGGCATATCAACATCCACAGACTTGCTGCCAGCATAGATGTAATGCCTCTTGGTCAAACTTCATGTTGCACCAAAACAGAGAGTTTACAGTAAAAGACAGATAATAAGATCAAGTCCTGAAACTTGTATGTGGGATTATGTAAGATGTTTAAAGAATTAATGATAAAACTTCCATAAAAAAAAAAAAAAGTGAACAGTTTCTTGAAAATATTAAATCTCTCATTGTGAATTAAGCACTTTTGAAATGCTGGATTGATAACTCTGGAGATCAAAGTCTTACACCTGGCTGAGCTACTTACATGTCCCCGTGGCCTTGGAGCACCCCATGGTCTAGCCCTCAGGGGTGGGGAAGTGTTCTGATTCCTTTGCTACTGTTAAGGAATTGAGGTGCAAAAAGGCAAAGTGACATATTTAAGCTCGCATTAGAAGTCTGTGCTGAAGTAGGGATTTCAGACCAAGCATCTGATCTCCTTAGGTAGCAATCCAAAAGGGAACTGTCACCTCTCTCCTACAGAAAAGGTGATGACAGCCAGAAAGTCTCTGATCAAAAGCATGGGAGATTTCCCAGTTCGATCAAATCCCTGGCCCTTCAAGAGCGAAACAATGAAAAAACAGAAGCAAGACAGAGTGAGTGGTTTGAGGTGGTGTACACCCATGTGGGGGGAACTGGACTGTGACTGAACAAGCTTATATCTTATAGACTAGTGCATAATGATGCATAGTGTAATATTTTTTGTAATTATTTGCCATGTGACTTCTTGTTTTGAAGTATATTTTAAATTGAATTTTAAATAGCTTGAAAAGTAGGGGGAAATTTCTGCTGTACCACTGTTCACACAGCTTATGATGATAATGTTTTAGATCAAAATATGCCAATTAAATAGAAACAAGTTGGTCCCCCTGGAATTACCATTTTACCTTTTCCTCCTGCCTCTCTCTCCAAGCTCCTTGGCAGCACATGGTTGAAGTTTTTGGACTCCTACACTCTTTGGTGACTTACTGGACAAGGAACCAAAAAGCCGAGATTCCCTACACCTCTATGTCCTTTGCCTCCTGTTTTTTAACTCCTGTAGAATAAGCTAGAGGGAATCCAAATTCTGAATCTGTATGACAAATCAAAGATTTCTGCATGAGAGAAATTGTAGTTCTTTGATTTGAAATACTGATAATGCTTTGTTCCTTTTACATCAGCAGGAAATTCAGCCCTTTTTCCCCCATTTTCTGCATACTCCTTAACCCCCAAATAATAATAAATAATAATTCAAGAATTAAGCATAATTAATATATCATATTTATAGCCATGTAAATTAAAGAGGTCTCAACTAATAATGTGAATCGCATAATTTAAAATAAATAAATAAAAGCCGTATAGCAGAAACGCAGTCAACCATATGGTTTCACCATATGCTGAAGCATACTTACTGTCCCTTATATCCTGTATTCCCTGTGAAAACTATGTATACATATTCGCTGATTAAAAAACCTTAACCCTGCATGAAAGAACTTTAAAGCTACAAGATCAAGTGCTCTGTATTTGGACTCTGTGAAGATTCATGCAGCCATAATTTCTCTAATAGATGGATATCACAAAGATACGGACTTTATGGGCTTGATCACATCAGTTTTTGCATAGAAGCTCTCCCTCATTCACTAGAGATGATGTATGGTAGTCACTAAATGGGTATGAATATTCACATGACGCCATTGATCCATATCCTGAAGATGTGTCATATATGCTATCTCTCTTTTATTCAGTGGAGACATAGCTGCTGGAGGAAAAAAATATTCTTTTGATTGAATCTTCTCCCAGGAAAACTTGAGGTAAACTCCATTCCAACTGAGGTATAGGTTATCTGTCTTTACACAACTACCATATACCTTTTGGGATGCAGCACTGCTCGCTGACCTCTTCAACTAGTGGTGCTCTTCATGATGCACTACATTAGTGTCCACACTTAAATAATTGGTCATGTCCTTTGGTCTGTGAAAAGTGTAGCCATTCTGATCCTTTGTCCCATTTGGAGAGAAAAATGTATTCCAGAGCAACATGCCATGTAAGATGGCAAATCCATTTTTCGGCATCTCTGTTTAGGAGGGGTTGCTGCAGTGCTCTGAAAAAAAAGCTTTGTTTGTGAAGGATTTTGTTTGTGTGTGACTACTTTGGGGTCACTGCCAGCTTATGTACAGTAGCAGTCTTGAGACTGGCAGCATAAAAGTCAGCGCAAGCTCTTTGCTGGAGTCCGTGCTGCTGCAGGATGCTGCTACTGGCACTGAAGCTTTGGCATGTCCACCACAGCCATCAGTGGTCTGAGTGGTGCGACTGAAGATGAAAACAAGAGCCTGGGAGGTAACCAAAGTTTACCCTCCTCTGTGATCGCAACTCTGGGTAGCAACTGCAGCTACGTCTTGTTTCCGCAACCTTTCCATCAGAGGAGTGATCCTCTATTTCTCATACATTTACCTGATCGTTTCTTTACCATAATTCACTGAGGTAGGTCATTTACAAAGTAGATACTGTTCATCTTCATTGAAAAAAAAAAAAAAAAGAAAAAAAGAGTGGGAAGGAGTAGAATTTTTTTGCGCCTTGAAATAAACAGAATGGAATTGGAATTTGAACAGATGAATTATGTTTTTATGTTCATATCTTCTGTGTATCCATAACAATCCCAGGAGGCTTCACATCAACATTTTGAAATCTTTTTGATAAATGCATTCACATTCTTATCAAAATTGACTTGTGTTTGGATTTCTCGTCTTAGACTCCAATTAGCATTTGAACCCAACACTTTAAGCACATGATACAGTGATGTCTTGAGTGCATATATTTAATTTAAATGTTTCAGATCATTACTACTGCCGCTACCGAGTGCTATTTTACTTCTGGGGTTTTTCATGAGCTGATTTTATGATCATTGGCTTACCTTGAAAATGTATTTTTTCTATAATCTACTTTCTACTTCTCATTTATGTCCTTTTAGAAATATAGAAAACAATTAAGATTATGTCAGTGTGGAAGATATTGAAGTCTTAGGTTGAAACCTAAAGTGGAGCCTATCTTTCAAAGAGGAACAGGTCAAAGGAGTTAATGGCTAATGTGTGACTTAGAGCTAATTTCGAGGAAAGAATACGGAGTGAGGCTGCTATTAGTTCCTGATTTTTTTTTCATTCTCCTTTTTTTCTGATCTCATGTTCTGCAGAACAGAACTTTACTAGGAAGACAAATGGAAAAGAAAATAAATCAAGGGGTGACATCTCCAATCAGGCAACTCTACTGGATAACAGCATATATACATATATAAGCATATGTACATATAGCTGTGACTTCCTTAAAAAAACCAAACCCAACACAACTCATTTATAATTATGCCCACTATTCTACACAAAAAGTTGTAGGATTTTTTGTGTTTAATTCCTTTTATAGTAAATAAAATGGCCACTACTATGTCCACCTCTAGCAATATCAAGAATATAGCAAACTTAAAAGACAGAGACTGCTCAAGGCAGTTGAGATCAGGCCCCTGTTCAACAGAGACAGAAAATCTAGAAGTTTTTCATGTCCCTTTGACGAGAAGTTGGCCACGATGAGAGACAAGGTGCTTGATTTTGGGCCCTGGTGTAGCTCTCTTTGTGCTGGCTCAGCTGCTGGAAAGGAGCCACAAGGTTAGATTGATCACCCCGTGTGGAATACACCTCACAAGAAGGATGTTGCATATGTTTGGCTCGATGACCCCACGCTATTCCCTTGATTGGGACAGAGGGAGGGAGCAGAGCACTCTACTATTCTGGCTGATCACAAGACATTCAAAGCCACAGTAAATTAGAGAAACCTTCCTGAGGTGTGTTAATTTATACTAGAAGGGGGAAGATATGGACCTGGCATCCAGGAGGAGTGAAAAATAACTGGCCCCTCTTCTTTAGTCCCAGGCTGCATCTTCTGACAACTGAAAGCATTACAGAAGTCACCCTTCTATTTTATTGCTATGAGACTCTGCAAGATGAGGAAAATCATTACTATCCAGTTAGGTTCAGAGGACAGTGGACTTCAACCATATTATACTTTTAAACTCTCCTGTGAAGCTACAGATGATTTCCTCTGCTTGAGCAATCCACTCTGTGAAAAGGAGAGAATTACCTGTCTCTGTAATGCTCTTTGAGATCTGTGGTTGAAAAGGACGTATGTCAGTTATAATTTGCCATTTCTTTCTGTCACTCACTGCCCAAACTTTGTTTTGCATGTAGAATTCAAGCAGGTCCTTGTTTTGCAGAGGACATGGCTGAGAGGAAGGAGCTAGCAATGGGTTAGGATTTAGGAGAACTTCGCTTTGCCACAGGCTTTCTTTGGGACTTACAGATTTTTATATCTTTGTGTTTCAGTTCTCCATATGTAAACTAAAGGTAATATAACTCCTCTTGGCTTGATATTTATGCCTTCATTTACTTTATAAACTTGCTGGGGTCAGTGATCATCTCAGTACATATAACACCTTCCACAGAGAAGCTCAGTTATCATTTATGGACTCTATATACTGCTATAAAATATCCATTAAATAATGATGTTATGGAAGGTGTTTCCAAATGGCCTCATCTCCTTAGACTTCCAAAAAATGTTTCTCAATGTACAGAGAAAGGTTCAGTTCCAGACATCTGCACAGATTTTGCTTTATGTGGAAGGCTGTAGGTGCAGCTGTGGAAGGAGACCTCTCTGGGTAGCAGGAGGCTTTACAGTCAGCTTTGCTCTAGACCAGAAAGGATTCTTAAAGCAGAATTGCTTCTGGAAGGTTGCTGAGCAGTGTGTGTGTGTGTCTGATCCCATTCAAATGAACTCTGTGGGGATACAAATGTATAAATAATTATTTTCCTGCATGGTGTTGAGCTGGTTTGTTGCAGGATTAGTGCACAGGTGTAAAAGACCCAGATTCTGCCCACAGATGTGACTCTTCTGAGAACCCAATCTGCAAAATCTCTGGACATCTGATTATCCTCCACAAATTTGACCAATAACGGGATCAAAACAAAGGTGGAACATTTGGCTTGATGTCTGTACACAACTGCATTTAAATGTATAGAGTCTTGTATATTCTGCATTGGCAAAGAAAAGGTAAGTCATTGAGATCTGATGGGGATAATCAATCCTGTTCTTTCCAAACAGACATATACCCAAATTCTGGATAAATAACATTTCTAGAACAGTTTTGGTTTTTTTTTTAGCACCGGTTAGCTTGGGACTATGAAGGTCTCTCTGTGTCTTGAACAAAAGCAGAAAAGTCAAGAAAAATGAAGTCTACTTACTCTCAAAAATATTGCAAACCTTCTGAGAAATTTTGTTCTTCTAAGAAAATTGGTGAGCAGACACATTTCTTTGGGTTTATATTTTAGGAGGAATAATCACCCAACTCCATTGCTGAGCTGTGTCCACATGATGCTAATACTATCAAACTTCAGTTGTGACCTCTGCTAGATGAAACTAGAGGAATTGGTAAGTCTAAGTTCCAGTTACTCTGATAAGAGGAATTGGCAGAGAATCAGGCCCAGAATAATTGTGACACTTTTACTTACATTTTTGCCTTAGAAACAAATAATCCCAGCTAGATTTAAAGAAAATGTTGACTGTTGTAGTCAAGGATCAAGAACAGAAAAATGATTATGCAAGCACAGCAGAAACTGGGCTGGAGAAGATACTCAGGCATTCAAATCCACAATTCTTTTCTGTTTTCTTCTTCCCTCTCCTCCCCAGTTTAAAAGCCCGCTCCCTTAAAATAAAGCCTTTTTTTTTTACCTTCTTCTTTCTTTTTGGTGGTTGCAATAAGACAACTCCAATGAAAGTGGCTGTCATGAGATAATCACACCTCTGGGGGATTATAGGCATCTGGCTATGATTCATAAAATCCCTCAGGATTGATTCCCCCTTTCCCTCCTCCTTAAGATAACCACACCTCCTGCTGTGTTTTATGACTTGAAAAATGCAGGTTTTGTGATTATAATGTACAGATATTATTTACATTGAGCTATTTTGTTGCATTGCATTGTGCATTTAAAAAAAACCAAACAAACGAAAACAAATGGGTTCTAGTCTTATTTTTGGAAGAGATCTCACTGCCAAGAAAAAACAAGTGGCAGATGACCACTTCAAAATATTTCCCGAGCATCCATCCCAGGATGTACTCCCTTCACCAAGAAGAATTAAAAAGGCATGTTGACCTTCCCTTCCCTTCCCTTCCCTTCCCTTCCCTTCCCTTCCCTTCCCTTCCCTTCCCTTCCCTTCCCTTCCCTTCCCTTCCCTTCCCTTCCTTCCCTTCCCTTCCCTTCCCTTCCCTTCCCTTCCCTTCCCTTCCCTTCCCTTCCCTTCCCTTCCCTTCCCTTCCCTTCCCTTCCCTTCCCTTCCCTTCCCTTCCCTTCCCTTCCCTTCCCTTCCCTTCCCTTCCCTTCCCTGTCTTTTGCTGTACAGAAACATTATTGAAACATATTCCTTTTTTGATACACCCTGTATCACATCTTAACACTTAAATTGCTTGGCTTATCCTAAGTACACTTCTAAACCTGTCAATAAACTCCAGAATATCTGTTGCCAACTGTGCATACACACTAAATCCTGCAGTACTTTGAACAGCATCTTATTTTACTCCTGCTTTCTTTCCATTTTCTATTAATTGTGAGAGTCAGCAATTAAAAATGACTGCTTGCTTCCAGTTTCTATTTGTGTAGATTTTAGAAATGACTACAGCCAAAGACACGGACACTTCAAGCCAGGAAAAGTAGCAGGATCTGTAGTAGGAACTGCTGAAGACTTGGGTGGTTTTATTTACACATATTTTACTCTCAATTTAACTGTAAACCTTGACACTTGGTTTTACAGAAGTGTTAAAATCTCCAGAAAGATGTTATTGAAACGCAAGGTGCACTCAGTGTTTTCTTAGGCATCCCCACGAATTTAATTCTTTTTATTGCTATCAGTTAAAAATAAGAGATGGTTTGCCACAAAAAATAGAGTCAATCATTTAAAAAGTAATTAAAATCATACAAATTTTGACTGAAACAACGACAAAGAAATAAAGGGCAAGGCATTAGTACAATGGCATTAGTATTATGCACTTAGTACACTGTAAATGCTTTGCTGCTTCTGAAATTCTCTAACAAGGTGAGTGAAGCTATTCTAAGAACACTATTATCAAGAGACACCTTTGAACTGATCTATCCTGAAGAATAACCCCCAGAAAGATAAGGTGAGGAGGAAGGGAAGGGGAAAAAATCCACAACCCAGGAAAAAAAAGAAAAAAAAAAGAAAAAAAAAACCAACTTTCATATGTTTGTTGGCCACACAGCTCAGCTCCGACTTCTGAACATTTTTCCCCAATTATTTTTGTAAAGTATTGATCGCAATTTAATTTTGCAGTCCCAACATGAGAGGCGCTTCATGCTGAAATGTCTCACAGGAGATTGTAATCAGGGTCTAGCCTGAAGGTGAAGCACTAGTACATAGGTTTTACTCTATTCCTCCACTCTTCATCAGTTCTGGGATTGGAGCAGAGGGCATTCTCAGGCAGATTAATTTTTGACGATGGGATCGATGGAAGATGTTTTTTCCTCCTGACATTGAGTCATCTAATTTGCTGTTTATCTTTGGCTTATTGAGTTTCGAGCATTGTTAAATCATACCTTTCAGCTGTTTAATTTCAGATGTGGATTTTGCATTCCCCTCTTGTACTTTGGCATAACTCTTTTACCTAAAATGAGCGGGGTGATGGGCCTTTTTTGACACCAGGTTACTGCTTTTGAGTCTGTTAAGTACTCCAAGGTAATGTTATAGTACTTTCTAGCCTTTTTTCTTTGCTTGTGGCCATAGATCAGATCATCTCTAGGGAAATCATTACTTGCCATCATTATTATCCCTAGCACCTTCATCTATTCTCCCTTGTTTCCTGACTCCATTGCTTGATGAAGTGCCTACTTGTGAGGACACCTTTAACTCAGGTCTAACAATTAACCCCTTCATTGCTCAGGCTGGTTCATTTTTTGTTCCCTTCCTCAATAAGTTCTGATCTATGAGTTTAGCTTTTGGAGAAGCTTGTAATAATAGCACTCTGGAGTTGCCTGTAAAGCACTCTTCTTGGGGAGGCTGTGGGAATTTTGCCCCTTGATTTTGTTTTAGTAGCAAAGTGAACATTTTGCTAATCATAAATAAGATGCTTTCACTCAAATGAAAATTGGCTTTACTTAACCTTTGTTAAAGGGTTATACACATTATTGCTTTACATTTCATGGGGAATCTTCTAACCTTGGACCAACTCCAAACAGTCTATGAAATATTCTTGCATTTTTTTTACTGACTCAACATGTATGCATATATTATAAATATTTGTATACTATGGCTAAACCACCACACCACTAAAAGGTGGGTAGAAGCAGTAAGTCATCTTTTAATTGGAAGTTGCTAGCCTGTTATACATCACACTGATTTTGAATAGCCCATTTGTAACAATCAGAAATATTTTCATTTTATATTGCCAGTATCTGAGACTCAAGGCCAGGAAGGCCTACCTTGTATAGCCCTGTGATGGAGCAGGGAGACGTTATGAGGAACCTATCCCTCCTGTTCAGAAGCTCAACATGATCGGTACTTTCATTCCCATCATGTATGCACGGAGTTTCTTATCACAATCAAAGTGATCCTATGAATCCCATAGAAAACAAAGGGTGGAGTCATGCCAGTTCTTATTCCTGCCTGGGTCACCTGGGAAAAGATCTAATTTTTCAGCCTGCAGAATGCCTGCTGCATTCTGCAGGCTGAAAAATCCTCTCTTGTGGTCTGTGACCATAAGATGTAACTATATGGTTGGGGTGGCTATATGAGTGCTTTCTCAGTGGTGGGTGTTGCAGTTCAGAGCTCCTGTGTGGAAATCTTAGCTCCTGAAGAAATTCACCGGCTGCCATATATGCCTAATTTTGCTCACAGCCTGCTAATCTAGCCCACAACTGACTTGGAGGAGAAGGGAATTTAACTCCCAGTCACAGAATCATAGAATCATAGAATGGTCTGGGTTGGAAGGGACCCCAAGGATCACAGAGTTCCAACCCCCTGCCACAGGCAGGGCCACCAACCTCCAGGCCTCGATCTACATATGTCATGGATCTCCTGTTGGCTCACCAGTTCCTTTTTTCCCTGTAAAAAAGGAAGGGTCATGGCACTCAGTATCTCCATCTGGCCTTTTGATCCTTCCTTTTGATCCATCCTGGTCCTGTAGTCCTTCATAGTAGGTAACCCCACCGAAGCAGCAGCAGGAGTCCATCTCTGGCAGGCAGAGGAGTGTCCCTGCCATCGGCACACAGCCCAGCCACTAGCCACCAGATGGAGTTGTGACAGTTGTCTGAGGGTCTGAGGGACCCCAGAAGCACTGCTGGTATGCGTTTCCATGCATAACAAATATTTTGGCCAATTTACACAAGAAAAGTTTTCAATATACTTTCATTTTTTGCAATCAACTGACATTTCCTTACTTCAAGGCACTTAAAAAATTAAGGCAAAGGGTTGATGTAGGCATGGTATTTTCCATATAATAACAAGGAAAACATGATGAAAACAAAAAATGTTAATTTAGTTGATATAAAGTTAAATAGAGAATCTCATAAATGTAATACTAGACTTCAATGAAATTTTATTTTCATGGTGAAAAAGAAAATATTTGCTTGCACGGGACCTTTTAATATAAATATGGTAATATTTTTTAAAATTAGTATATCATGGTTGGAAACAATATCAAACTTTGTGGCTTTAGCCAGCCTTTTATCTTTAGAGTTCCAGACAAGACTTAAGGTGAGGCATGTATTACTTCACTTTGGAGGACCTACATCTCTCCCATGTTTTTAAAGCGGTGCATCCCAACTCTTTTGCAAAGCATCCCTCCTTTGGGCCTAGCAGTACGTGCTGCTTCCCAAATACCACCACCTTTCCCAACTGCTCACCGCCGGCACCAGCAGCTTGGTCCCTTCTTGGCAGGAGACTGAGAGTAGCTGTAATTACTGGCTGCAGGTGTAAATGCTTGCTCCCTTGCCCTGAGGGAACTGAACCATGGCCATGATTAAAGGTAGTTAGCAATCCCTAATGACTACAAACATGCGGTGCTGATAATTACAACTACTTTTCATTCCACCACCCCTGAGGACTGACCTACTGCCAGCAATAAACTTTCTTAAGTTTTATCCTTTCCTTCTGTTTTCAGAATTCAGTTTTATAATTATTAAATTATTCTTTTTGGTAAGATTTTTCTAATCCTTCTTGACCTTCTTTGGATTAGTGACCGACAGCATGAGAAAGTCTGATGTAAAGGATCCAATAGTAGCTGGAAAGGGGAGAAAAGTGAGTAGAAAGGAAATCTGACCCAGTATGGTGACTTTCTCTATTCCATTTGTGCCAGTCATATCAATTCATACATTGCTTTGATGTTATCAAACCCGTGAAACTCTAGCTAATGTTACTCTTCACATATTAAAGTCAATTACAAGCTTATATACCCTGCTGCTTGATGGCTAAATGAACATATTCATGGTACCCACAATAAGAGTCGGTTATTTGATGATAAATCAAATTAGGATGTTCCTATCATTAGGCTCTGAGACTGCCTTCTCTGAAAATTTCAAGACAGACATGCAAGGTCCACAAAATGCTTCTCTATTAATCAATTGCACTCAAACACAACCCCCTTTGAAGATAGGGGCAAGGAGCAGCATAGCCGCAGCAGAAGGATTCTTCCTTCCACAGTTCAAAGACACCTCTGCCCAAATCTGTAGGCAATGGTTTCTGACACTATAACCAGTATGTATTGTCCCAGAGGATGCATCTGTTCAGAGGGGCTTCTGTCACCTATGTAACCCCCTTTGTGACTGTTGCCACAAAAATGGTTTGGGTTTTTTTTAAAGTCGTTGAAATCTTTTCTCTCCGCCTTCACCAAAAGTTAAAGGCTAATTAAGGAAATGCAAACTGGGGCTCCTTCCGAGCCTTCAGTAACGGCATAGCAGATTGGAACATGAGGAACTGGAGAAGTGAACATGCACTTAGTCCCTCTGGCAAAGGAAAACCAAAATAAAAAACATTATGATCTTTTTGGCATTTAAAAAAATACCCTTTCTTCCTTTCTATTTTGTAACATATAAACCCCAAAATCAATAATGCAAAGCCACTGTTAAAAAAAAAAAGAAAAACAAAAGAAAAAAGTACAAGATGCTCCAGTCAAAATATCTCTTAACTGGCTCCAGAGGGGCAGAGTCATCCGTCGTCCTCTTCAGCTGGAGCAATTCTGACCAAGAGGTGATGTTTCATACATGGTAGAGATGCAAAGCCAGAAAAAAAGGAGTGGAAAGGGGATTTCAAGGTCGAAATGTCTGTATAGCAGACTCCTTCGAGGCAGGCATAAAGCAACCAGTCAGAAACTTTCGCATGACTTGTGTTTTTGACAGAATAGAACTGATTTGAATACTGATCTAAAGATTTCCTCTGCAAATAATTATTGTATATGATCCCACTGTTGGGGAATTAACGTCTTTAATGATAGATTGTGGGATAATCCTGTAAATCTGAGGACAACTCTATTCAATCTGACCCTGGGAGAAACAGGACCTTTACCACAGTCTGTGTTAAGGGATTCTCTTGAGTTAGATTTTCATGGGTACTGACTTATGTGATCTGGGGGGACAAACCATTTTACCTCCTTGATAATGATCATTCCTCCCTCACCTTTCCTCCCTTTTCTTTCTTCTGTTAACTCTTTGGGCCTGGACCTTTTTTATTGGTGACTGAATAATGCAAAGACAGAGTTTTGTGGCGGTCTTATTGCTACTAGTAAATAGTAGAAATATTAAAGTCTGGGGGAAAAAACCATAACAGAAATCAACCCCACACACTCCTTTAGCTAATTTAGTTGCTGTTTAGGTAATTCGGACAATTACAAGGTTTTGTTTTTCTGTCTGGAGAGAAATACAGGGGTTGACTGCAGTGTCTTAAGTTTTTAAATGCGAAAACTATGATCATTAAATCTGTAATTTGAAAATATGTCAGCAGAAAGCAGAGAACAATATGGATACATTCTGAGGGTTACTGCCTTAGGGTCAATTGAAACAAGCAGATCTGTGGGGCATAACCGTGGAAGGAGCAATCAATTGCAGGTGTAAATATGCCCGGGGCTTGTCTAACTTCCATTAAAATAAGAAGTTTGATAGCACTAATCATTTCTGTCCCTTTAGATTTTTAACAGTCGCTGGCATTGCTCGAGCATTTTGGCTGCATGCTGGCAGAATTGTGGGCTTGCTAGGAAGAGACATCAGGAAGGGTGATAAAGGGAAGAAGGAAGCAAAGCTGCAAACCTGCTTTTTCAGGGGAAAGGGTCCAAATGAATATCCAGAGGTCAAAAATGGGAACAATTACAAATATCTGAGTTTGGCCAGTAACAAATGCCTGTCTCCCAGCATTCCAATTATTGTGAATGCAACTGCGAGATGATGGTGGGCCTGCCTGGGCTGAAAGGGTCAAAACTCCATCCAAGAACCCACAAGGCATGTAAATGGGCTCTGACAGATGAGGAAGGCTGGACATAGTACTGATTTTACACTTTTCTCCCCAGCAGCCTGCCCCTCGTCTCTGCCTCACATGACCACAGATGCCAAATATCACAGCAGTGGACAGGTATGTGCCTGCACCTCAGTATCCCCATTCATGTTGCTGGGCCCTTACTGTCCACCCACCTTCACTGTTTAAGCGAATGGGCTGTACCCCTATCCTTGAAGGTAGGGGACTGAAGGATGAAGACAGAGGAGTTTGCTAGGAACAGAAAAATATCTTGAACTGCTACAAGAAAGAATGTCAGAGAATGGTTTTGAAAGTCCTTGTTTTCACTGACTTGCTCACTTAAAGGGCAGGATGCTCTAAGACTACTAATAGTTAAATTCCCTATTTTTGTGTTAATCTGATTGTGCTCAATTTCTGAATGTGAGTTCTCACTGGGTTGCTTTGCTGCTTGCAGAAATAGATTATTTTGCAGTTCACAGATATGTGTGGATTAGTAATACCTAGTGGACTGAAGCTTAATTGGAGAGACAGATACATGCATACAGGAGAGAAGCCTGGAGGAAGACCATTTTTCAGTGTCTTTAAGAGAGATCAGGGACCATGATAACTTATCAGAGTAAATTTTCAACTCTGAAAATCTACATTTAAATTTTGGCTGAGGTGTTGAGGCAAAGTCGGGTTTCCATGGCTTGAGCTGGCTTCCAATTGAGTTATTCAGAGACCTTCTGTAACACAACATACACTTTCACTAGCCAAAAAGATTAGCCAGGGCTGTGGTAAGCAATTGGTGTAGAATGGCAGAAGACTGCCTCCTGCTATCCATTATTCTTCCCAGAGGTAAAATCCTACCTCTTTGGATTTTAGTGAGAATTAATCTGGTTTATATAGGTCTTTTGTGCAATCAGAGAGGCATCCAAATCAAGTCGCTGTAACTGATTTTTGGTCTATCTGAATTACTCAACTAATTGTGAACAATAACAAAAGAAAGAGCAAATATCAAAGTTCAGATTTTCCAGCTTGGGACTGGCATGGAAATAAAGGTGTGGGTACATGAGGGAAACCGGAATTTAAACAAACTTTCTTTTTTTTTTCAAGGAGATAGCAGAAGAAGTTGCTTCTATGGGAGATGTCACATTGTGGGCAACAGTGTTCTAACAGAACTAAATAATCTCTGGTGAAAGTAGAGCTGGACTCTAGAGAGAGAACAGGCCACTCTTATGTACACTATCAGAGCCAAACCCTGTTTGTTCCCAGTGCTCTTTGTCCACAGTGGGCTGGATGTAGAGGACCCACCGAGGATATGATACTGGCTCAATTTTGTTAGGTTTTCTTTCTTGCTAGGGACCATGAGGAAACACAGCCATGGCAGGTCTTTTTAAATGACAGCTGCAACAGTCTCTTCTTCTGTGAATTTAGCCTCAAGGATCTGATTCACTCTCTCTTTCAGATCTTTCAGATCACATCTCAGATGCTTCTGCTTTGTGTAATCAACCAATTAATAATGGCTTGAGAAGCAGGCAGGGATAATTGGCGTACAGTTTGTGGAAGAATAATCATGAATGTGAAAATAAATCGTATAGATTGTAATTGTTTTCCTTGCCTCTGATTCTTTTGCACCGTATTAGTCCTTGTAGTGCCTCAGGGAAGAATAAAATGTAAGATGGCCATTCTGGCTCAGACCAAAGTTCTCATCTAGCCAAGTGTCTGACTTTGGCAGGGACTATTAAAAGACGTGGTTTGGAACTACAATAAATAAAGTAAAGGCAGAGCAATCTTTTTCCTGGTACTTTTTCTTTTAGCATCCAGCAATTAACATTTTGGAGAATTCCAAAGCTAGAATTTGTATATATTGCTGTCTTTCTGCTTAGGTATTCTATATGCTTAGCTGGCGCTGTCGCACAATCCCACAATTACTCCCCTTGTGGGTCCCGCGAGGTAGAAAAGTGGTATATTATCTCCACATTATGGATTTTGAACTGAGGAGCAGAGAGACTTGAAATGCCACCATCTAAAAATAGATTAGAGCTGTTACAGTTCATTAGCACAATAAAAACTTTGGAACAAATTGATACCCAGCCTGTCCTTAAAAATCCAACCTCTCTATAAACTTCTTATTACAATACTACATGATGAGACAAGGGTGACTGCAACCCTGAAATTTTATGATAGTTCTGTGTTGCCTCACTTTCCCAGTAAATGCCAGCAACACGATCCTGTATGGTATGACTTCAATTACGCAGAGTTGCTTCCAGATGACTTTCAGACTCCAAGATCAGGTACCACCAATTAAAGAAGGAAAGGTGTACCAGACCTGTGGGATGTTAATCAGAAATTTGCAGATTGTTTAAAGGGATTTTCAGGTTGTTGAAAATGTCAATAGCTTGTGACACTGTGACATCATACTACTAAAATAAGTAACTTGTAGGTTAGAAGGACTCTAGAGAATATATGCCAGGAGCTCTAAGATGATGGGAGGCAATATGTAGGACGTCTCTTTTATCACTTGGACTGCATTGCCTTGAAACCATCTTGCTACTTTCTCTGTGGAAAATTTTCAATGCTCTGTCCTGCTTAGTTAACTTGTGTCCATCTCTATCACTAATACGTCAGTATCTCAGAATCACTAATGTGTTTATCTTCATACCCACTTTGAATGTGTGGCGAGGGCCTGAGCATCATTTTCTAAATGGACAGAAAGATACCGAACATAAAGAGAAATGTGTATCTTGTATCCTGCTCATTTCACAAGCTTACATCCCTGTCTCCACTTCTTCACAACTTGGGGACCTTACCTCTGGGTTGAGCTGGACATACAGAACATGACAAACATGATTCCTCTTTTTTTTAAAGAGAACATTGAGGGGAAGAGAGTGAGAAGGTCTGTTATAATGCTCCCAAAATAAACTGGGATGAGAGGCCAGAGCAGAAATTTTCCTTGCTGCTGCAGTCTTAGCAGTGATATTTTATCACTTACAGGATGATTGAGAGACTGTAGGAACAAACGTGAGGCTGTAATTCTAAATTAAAGACATTTGTTAGGCATTTATCTTGCTTTATCTTTTTTTTTTTAATTAATTTACACTCATTGTCACAAGGTTACTGTACTTCAGAAAGGCATTTTGTACAATGAGTACTGAAATGCTCTGCTTTAACTTCAGCAAGAAACATCAAAATACTTTTATAGCTATTGCTACATGATTATTGTTCACAGCTCATATGTTTGGTTAACCGTGTGCCATCTGGTTGGGATACTTGGATATTATCTTGCAATCAGGAATGGATAATAAAACTGTGGAGTAGGAACCTAAAAGTTCCTACTAATGTAACTATAAGAGTTAAAAAACCTGTATTATTTCTTTCTTCTCTGTTCATCCAGAAACCTGGTTGCAGTACTAGCAGTGTATTGGTTGGATGTAACTGATACAAGTTTTAATAACCTTGATATAAAGAAAGGCTTAAACAAACTTCACATATTTTGAAGAGAGAAAGATGCTTAGAAATACTTCTGGATAACTTAGGATAAACCCCAAGTTTCCTGAAAGCAAAAACATGTTTAAAATCTCATCTTTCTTTCCAGATCTATGCATTCAGATAGACAAACAAAACATGTATGCTTTTTTTTTTTTATTATTTGGTGTAACGGTCTACTGTCATACCCATTATTTTATATGACTGTCTCCTCATAAAAAACACAGTTGGGAGGAACATAAATAAAAATAATCTCATTTATATTGCTGTAGACTACTTTTCTGCACTGGTGTTGAGAGTCACTTTTGTGAAATGAACCACAAACTTGTATATGACAGACCAGCACAACCTGGATCTCAGCTTGATGCAAAAATGCAAGTACATAGATTGTACTAGTGTTAGTGGTTCTTCCTCTTTTCGCTACCAACTAGTTTGCTTATGTATTTTATATAAAAGAAAAGTCAAAGTTTATGGCGAGAATTAAATCCCGATGTGTCTGATGTTCTTATCTTGGCATCTATGGAAAGATAAAATCAGGACAAGAAAAAAAATTGGCATCTCATTATCTTTTAATTTGTATTAAAACTACCAATAAGTAGTTGGCCTTTCATTATGTCTGTCTCTTGTCATTTCTCAGTAGCAGAGCGTGTCACATTGCTAAATGTAAATTGCTCTTGGTTAGTTTTTCGAAGTAATTTGACAATATAGTCTGATCTTGGTCTAACATAATCTAGAAATTGTTTCCCAGTAGCAGGACAAAGGGAATGTGAAGAAACTATTGTACAGAATTCCTTCCAATTTTTTTTTCCTTTCTTACAATATATATCATATTTTGCTTAACTATAGCAATATTTCTAGGTTCAAGTGCTTTACTTAGATGTATTTGGTGATTACATAAACTGTATGGATTTCATACATTAGATGAGAGTTTGCTTAGAATGCTAATGTTACATGCTTCACAATAACGCAGTGAATCCCAATTTGGTTTTGATTGCAATAATCTGGATTCATATGTGCAAACCCTCACTAATTTAAGTTGATTTTACCTTTATCGTTTTGCATATTGCATGATCTAGAGCCACACAAACAAAAGCTTGTTTGGACTTACCGTGCTTTCCTTTTCAGAAAACAGAATTCTTTTTAATTAAAAACACTTTAAAAAAATCAGTATGTGTAATTGCTAACACCTGCTATGTGTTACTAACAGATGTTTCTTACTTACCTAAGGGAACTGTTATAATTACACTATAAGCTTATTGGAATGGCATTTAACCAAGATAGTTTAGGAACTTTAGGTGGTGACTTTGTGTTCTTTTATTCATCTTCCCTCTAAAAAAAACTTTAAAAAAACTCCAACAAAACAAAACCCCACAGCAAGCAGCTCATATCCACCAAACACGGTTCAACACAATGAAGCTTTGGACGTTCAGCCTCTCCTTGCTCTTTGGTCTGTCCTGAGCATCAAGTTGGAATTTGCTCCACAAGTAGCAGGGGAGTTTGTCTCAGCAAGGCCCAGGATGGGCAGTTGTGCGAGGTCATACAAGTCAGTGCTAAATAGCGGGGTTTTGAGGAATGCAGACTTGCTGCATGATCTCAGGCAGCTCACTTAATCCTCCTGACTCTGCCTTCTTCTCCACAAAACGCCAGCAGCCTGGCCTGTTGGGAGGCCTAAATCTAAGGTGTTTCCCTAGGGCTTTAAGACCTTTGGGCTAAAGTAGTGGTCAGTACTACTAGTCCTGTGTGTTTTCCTGTCACTGAGGCCCCGTGGCCTGGAGGCGGGCTGGCCTCCCTGTCTCTGCAGAGGTCTACTGGCTCGGCAGGTCGCAGGGTGTTATGGTGGATTTCTGTGTCTTAAGACTCAACTGCAGAGCAAGACACTTAGTGCTCTCCCTCTGCATCTTCATTTATGAAACTAATCACACAATTACCTGCAGGCATGTGTTAAATATGACACCGGTCTCTGCAAAATAATGGGCCAATTGCAAACAATGAATAAAGAGAGGCAGCTCCATTTATAACTGCTGTTTCAACAGAGCTGTGTTGTAATCAAAGTGATCTGAGGGTGACTCATTAATTAATTGATGTTCTTTTTTATTATGTGCTATTGAGTTAATGAGTAATTTGTGCTAGATAACTCTCTGAACACACTGATTACGTGAGATATTTTCTGGGGCTTTCATACCAATGACATGCTGAATAGGTGGAAGATGGTATTTGCTTATGTATACTCATTATTAGCAGGTTCAGGATGAATATAAATCAGCAGAAGGGCATTTTAAAAGGTATTAGATACATGCAACCCTTACTTTAAGGCTTTAAACAGATACTCTTCAGCTTCTAATGCCTTAAATAGTATTAGAAATCACTTCCTTTATAATACTTCTATCACCTACAATTGGCAGCTTCTAGAAAGGGTGCCTACACAAAAGATTTTTACTGGGAGCATGTTTGTGCTAATGGCCTATTACCTCGCACATATTGTATTTTGGTTTCCTTTTGCAAGGTACTGAAGTGAACAGTAAACAGGTTTGGTCTGCATCATTGGACTGAAGTAGGAGAAATGTATTAAGTGAATATGTAATTGGCTTTTTTTTATCTAAAGTGGTATTTAAAAGAATAAAAACACTGTTCTTATATACAGTACACACTTTACTTTCTGTAGTTTAAGTTGTTAAAGCTTTTGCTTTATTGAAACCACAACATCTCCAATGCCATAGGAGTTTTTATTCATTAAACAACAAATGGCTAAATTGATAATTTAGTCTGACAACAGCAGCACAGTGGAAGCTTTCAGAAGAATCAGCTAAATGTATAAAATTATACCCAGCAATCACTACAGACCTTCATTTTTGACAAGATTTGTTCTAGGTACAGATGACTGTAAACTACCTACTGCTGAGAAAATTATAAGAAGCTGCTGTATATTACGTTGAAAAAAACCTTTAAAGTACTTTGTCTGTACAGGCGAAACCTTGCCGCAGCCTCCGTTTGTTTCTTCTCCCCACAGCCTCCCTTCTCACTGACCACTTTTCAATCTATTTTCCTCAAGTCCTTCTGTATGTAGGCAAGTAGGAGCATTTGAGGGGTTGCTGGATAGTTTTTCTTTATTTACATTACATGAGCAGAAATTTGAGCATTTTGGGAGGGTAGGAAGAGGCAAGAAGGCATGCTTGAAAGAAAAAAACCCCACAACCTAGAAAATATTTTGAGCAAGATAAAAATACAGTTGTGAAACTGATCAACTCTTAGCCCTGGTCACTGCATCTGCAGAATCCAGGCCATCTCAGTGCCTCACCAGTCGTGACAGATAGTAGACACAGCAGGTTATGGCTGGCAGAGGATCTTTCTCCACTTGAAAAGCTAGGTTTGAGAATTTGTACTTTTTCATGTGGCTTGAAAAACAGCAACCCAAGAATAACAGATGCTCAAAGTTTTTGTTGTTATGTTTTTTGTCTGGCTAAACTTTGTACAGATAGAGATAAAATGCCCCAAAGGTAGGAGGTACAAGTCGAAGTGTTCCTCCCTGGCAGGTGAGCGTACACTGAACAATGGTCACTAGCAGAACATTTTGTCATGTGCAGATGGAGCATGTTGGCACACACAGAGGGATGGAGAAGGAAACCTAAGGTAGATAGCTAAAAGCAACCCAAAAGGAATGGTCTAGGCCTCTGTCAAAAAGATCAATAAAGCAGCCTGGCAGAAAATCTCTCTTCAATATTGTCTTATGATATTATACTTTATTGGAGTTATAAATATTTCCATTAAATATTTCAACTCCCAGTTATTATTTTAACAGCCAGGCAAGATGGAAGTTTGAAATACAGGAAAATGTGTAATCGATCTTTGACCTACCTCAAATCTAAGTTTATATTGTATCCTCTGCATACAGATTTTAGATATGCATGTGAATAAGATATATGAGCTTAAAGCGTTCAAAGCAATGGCATACCATTGCAGCTCTTCAAACAAGCCTTCCTTTATCCTTCCATCAATTAAGTTTGAGGGAATGGTGAGACTTTTTTTTCTTCTCCCCATAGCAGGACTACTGTTCTCTTCCCCATTTCAAGTGTATGTCACAAAACACACACGTGCACGTACGAGTAACATGGCGTGTAACAATAAGCCACCATTTTCCCATTTGACTCTCTTCATTTACCCCACAGAGAGCAGAGCAGTGGCACTTTGTGGCAGTGAGAGAGCGCTTTAGCATTTACAGCACTGTTACTGGGTCGTTGCCTTCATCCCCAAAAAGCCTTCCATGGCCTTAGTTGGTTTTGGTGCTCTTCTACCAGCACTCTTCTCCCAGAATGTCCTAACGCTACTGGTAACATTTGCCTGCATAGCTCTTGGTTTTCTGAAGAGCTAAAAAATGCTTTACAAAAGCAGTGTATGCATTTGCCCCACTTGGCAGACAGGGGCAACTGAGGCACAGAGAAGTTGAGTAACCTGCCCAAGCTTACAGCAAGTCAAAGACAGAACCAAGGTCCCCTTCTTTCCTGTTCCCCGTCCCTATTTCTGAACCAGGGATTTCTATCCAGCCTGTAGGCTATTAGTGGAAAGCAGGAGAGAGATCTTTCTGGCTTTTAGCTGGGGCTGGAGGGGAAAATTGAAACTGGAATGAAAATAAGATAATTCTTCCCTTTCTGTCCATCCTCAGCTTCATGGAACAGACAACTTGTTTAATGCACTTGAAGTAGATCTGGAAGAGCCTAATAGTACCTCTGACATCAACTGCTCCGTTATCCCAAAGACATTAAGGGACTGTGGAAGGGAGTGGAAGAGAGACATATGTTCAATGTTAGGAAGGAAGGTAGTGCATAAAACAGGGCTAAGTTTCAGTTGAAAAACTATGTGGAGCTATTTCTTCTAATTAGCAAGAACAGCCCAAGGAGCTGTTGTGTTTCTTACTGGTCCTGTATGAGTCCAAGCCAAGTTTTGTGAGCCGTGCTTATCCTTAAAAGGGTTCACAGCCAGAAACAAAGCTACACTGTAACAACAGCCATTAGATCTAAATATCCATTTCTAAATGAAGCCACTGTGTGGTGTACTCCAAACCATACACTAGAGGATCTACCCCACTGCATTACAGCTTCCTTCCCTATCCCTAGAAAAAACGTGTTGAAACTGTGCAACGGGACAGGAAGGGCAGGGGAGGAGAGCACTTAGTTTGAGCAGAGGTGGGGGTTCTTAATCTAAATAAAAACAAGAGCTCGGCTTCATAGCAACATGGGGTATAGTGGGTTGCTTTTCTTTCTTTTTCTTTTTTTTCTTTTTTTCTTTTTTTCCCCCTTAATGTAATTTGGTTGGTTGGTTGGTTGGTTTGTTGGTTTGAGGGATTTTTTTTTTAATGCAGGCTGTTTTCCCGGTGAGCTAGATTACAGTGGCAAAGAGAAAAGAATTAAATATGCATTTAATTATATTTTAAACATTCATCCTGCTTTCCTTTGCCAAACACCTGTAAACTCTGTCAGGGGCATGAGCACTTAGGGATATCCTGCTGATGCAATAGCTTCATGGCTTTAAAACAGAGGTCCACCTCTCCTAGAAACCGGTCTGCCTGCCAACAGTAGCTGTCAGCAGTGACTCCACCTCTTGTCAAAAGGATTTTAGTTGCCAGTATCGATGGGACAAACCTGTGGGATGTTGTCATGGACAGCAAAGTACCTGCGTAGTCAGTTGAGTGTGGTAGCTCTCACTTTCTGAATTGGCATTTCCAAGTTTTGTCCCATCTACATCAGCACTTAAATTGCCTTCAGTGTTCACTGAGGTGGGCAATTAGTAACCAGTCACTCTTCTAGCGCCAGCTCAGGGTCATTTGCTTAATGTAAAGAGACCCTCAGAGGGGGCTGTTTATGGTGCCTTCTAGTTTCAGTTTTTCCCCAGGGTTTGTTGAAGACACCGCAGCCCCAGAAAACTTTAGGGTTAAGCCCCGATTTAAAAACAAAACAAAACAAAAACAGAAATAAAAAAGGGAAAAAAAGAAAAATGAAAGGGAGAGAGAAAGAGAACCCCCTCAATTTTAAGAAATGTTTTACATGTGTCCTCTCCCTTCCCCTCCCCCAAATTAAATTATTCCAGAAAAATAACATATATATTTTTTATATATATACATATAAAATAAGATACCCAGAGGCACTGGTTTGCATTAGGGCTTAATTTCCAGCTAAATTAAAAATCAAATCCAGGCATTTTGAATGCCTATGGGGCACAAAAGCAGCACCTAAAATCATTAACTTTTGCACCTTTTATAATATATCCCAAACCGGTCAGATTTGTTTTTCACAATTTTGTAGTAAAATAAAAGTGCTCTTTGAGGAAAATCTACGCAATTAAACAGCAGATGCTTAACCCCTGAAAAATAGAGGCTTATAACAGAAGTGCTGATAGACCCTTAACCATAGCATCATTAGCAGCAGGTGCTGCTAGAGTTACTAGTTTTCTAAATAGTTTTAATGTAAACAGTATTCTTAAGCTCTAAGTGTAGCATAATGGTTGGGATTTGCTCTTTAATTCTTTTTACTAGAAAGATACAGCTCATTTAAAATAGCTGGTAGATACAGAAAGCATAAATATACAGTAAGTTTAGACACTGATTGTACTAAATGCAACAATACAAAGAAGCAAACAGGAACACAAATGGTAACACAATAAAACTGTATTACATTTGTGCTTCAAATATTACAATACATTATATACAATAGTCCAAAATAAACATCTCATGCCAAATGACACAAAAAGAAACAAACAAAAAGAACCCCAAACAAACAAAAAACCCCAAGAGCAAGCAAAAAGAATCCAGCTGTATGTACAGTACCTTTTTAATTAACATTCAACTCTGAACTGGAGAAATTTTCACTACATACAGATGCAGTCCGCCTTTTATTTCACGCAACCATTCTGCCTTCCTATATCTATGCTATTCAGTAGGTTCCTGTGTCATTTCTTATATACATGTTGGGCAAAAAAGATAAAAGAACATAGTGCTTTGTATTCTTAACGATGTGGCATCAGATCAGCGAACCTGGGGTGCGTAACCTTCTTTCATTAAACCTTCCTCATAGTCTGTCTGGCACAGGATCATGTTGTTCTTCAGGAAAAATTTGTCTCCAACGCAAAATCTGAAATCACAATAATAAAGGGGGGGAGGGGGAAAGGTAGGATGAATGATGCGATATGATCTTGCATGTAAGGCTTGTACAACAAGTGTTCGTGATTTCGTTGTACTGACCGCACGTCTTGCACCTCTGCTGTCTGCCGCAGCGCGCGCAGACACGTGTGCAGGTGTGTAAAAGCCCAGCAGAGGAATTGCTCTGGTATCAGAATTAATCCTCTGCATTCAACAGAATCTAGCGCATTCAAGCACTTTTTCTTCCCTGGCCAAAAACTTCATTCAAAGCCCACCGAAGACTTTGGGAGTCTCGGATCAGGTCCCTAGCGCACAGAATAAACCAGAATAAATATCCCAGGCTACTGAATCGAGTGAAAGGTAAGCGTCCTGCTTTCATGCAAGGAAATCAAAGTGACTGTATACGCAGCAGAAAGCTCATCTGGGATATGTTTCGTTGGTACTGTGCAGGCGTGCCGGTAGAATTCCTTGTTATATTGCATCCAGTTGGATATTTCACTAGAATCGATTCAAACCCGTGGCCCCAGGAACTGTTTCTAGCACCCGTACATGGCGTTACAGATAGTGTGGTGCAAATGGGTGGCACACGGGTGGGTGTGCAGGGAAACTTCTCCCTTTTCTCCTGCCAGAGTTGGTTACACACCTAGTTACTTGGCTAAATACTCCCTCTCCCCGGCATCAGTACACTTACCTTGTTACACCATTCTGTGTGTCAGGATGGTCTGATTGCTTACAAAACACTACCGAGGCATTTCGTTTTCTCCAACGAGTAGCACAAGCACGTAATGTGAACACTGCTGGCTGGCTGGCTTCAAACTTTGAGTAAAGTAGGATTTCCCAGCTCAGCGGTATGCTTGAATGTAAGAAGGCTCTTCAGTGACACCCCCCCACACCCTCCTTATCCCAACCCTTCCCCCCACCCTGCAAAGCCAATCTTCTTGAAGATACTTAGGGAGCAAGTGAATAGGGCCAATGCATAGAAAAAGAGTTTCCCTAGTGACTGCCTTGGCAGGGTTACATGCCTTTGTTTATAGTGAACTCTCCAGCTATAAAATATATTGGGAGGCACTGCTCACATTATTCCAATTAAAATGAAAGAAAGTAACCTAAATGAACCCCTTAACGCTGATGTGAATAAATGAAACCAGTTTCTACCAGCTAATTATGGATCTCACTATATAAAGTATTGTTTAATGTGTAACGGATTATAATGTCCTTTTTTGTATAATTTCCAAATGGTGACATCCTGGACACAATTAGGGTCAGATATAAATGCCTGTGTTGTTTACGGTAGATTTAACAACAGAGTAGCTATGGGAATAGCTGTATATGTATTTAATTGTAACAATTTAACCTTCAAATAGTGGTGCCTGCTGTAGTTGACCCAGTAAAACTACGCAAATGACACAGGCTGACCCCTGTGACCTCTGATAGTGGTCTCTCTTTATCAGATAGTCAATTTCTAATGATGTTCAAGCAGAAATCTTGGTGAATTGTCACAGATTAAATTGTGTATTGAAAGCAGTCCTTTAATGTTTTGTGAAGTTGGAGGTTTAAATGAGTAGCAGTTGGACTGATTTACATTTGTGAAGATTGGAATGCTAGACAAACAGTGAACCCATTTATTTTCCAACTGGGTAGCTTTGGAAATTTATCCTTATGCTAGCTAAATAGATAGAGGGAAAATAGTGTAATAAAAAAGTGGATTGAAAAGAATTAGCTCTGCTCTTAAAGGAAAATTGGTTTGTTTATTTGTGGACTTTTTTTTTTTCCTGTAGGATTACTGCCTGCTGATGATGATGATTGAAAATAGAGATTATGGAATGATCCTGAAATCTTTAAGTTATTTATGGTCAAGACTCTTTTATAGAATTTACAGGTTACTGCTATCCTTCCCACACCAACCCTGGTATACCAGGCTACTACTAATCACACAGAAGTACTTTGAGTAGTTGTGTTGAAATACAGAATTCTTGGAAGGACAGAAGTTCTTTAGCAGTTCCTCTAGTTGCCTTCTTTTGTATTTTTGTCCATAGAAAACAACACTGAGAAAAATTCTTTTGTGCATCTTACCAGATGGGGTAAAGGAGTTTTTAACTAGTGCTAATGTGTGTTCTTCCCACAGAAGTCACATTAAAAAGAAAAATAAAATAAAATTATTAGTCCTTGGTTTCTCTTACATGAACATACAGATCAACACGGGCTGAAGCAGAAGTTAGGTGTTGTGACAAATCAGGCACTCCGTCGGAGTTACCCCAAAGATTACCGGTGGTCAGTGGGATGTCTGGCCAGCAGTGCCCACCTTACAGAAGGTTACTGCGCAGCAGAGCAACCCTCCACATGGGTCAGGCGCCAGTGGGAAACACAACTAACCCCCGCTCTCCCAGCTCTCTGAACGGTGAGCGTGATGAGGTAAAGGAGCTTTCCTCAGCTACGTATTCCTTTGTCTTCCTGAGCAATAGAGAGCTTAACTAATAGTAATAGAGAGCAAAAGTAATTTGTTTAAAATAGATAGTAAATGAAAAATCTACCACTGAAGTGCAACTCGTGTGCATGGCGATACTTCTACATGTGACTCCTTCACAATACTGCTTGCATCAAAATCCCAGCTGAAGGGTTTTGTTTTCCAGCCCTCAGAGAAGTGCCAGGGTTTGAATTAAACCGCACCAGCTACGGGATGCCTTTCCCAATAAAAAGTGTCAATGCCTTTTGCTTTTGCTATGTTAATATGTCGAGCTAGAAATGCTCTACCTATGTCTACATGGCATTTGACAGCTTTATGCATGAGTGGCCTTAAACATACACAGCTCCGCAAATCATTTACCTTCCAAGTGTACAGCTGTCTTGTGGAAAGGCTGCCAGTGGCCCGTCTAGACACGCTTAGCTGTCTGATAACCTGTGGGGTGGAGGTGGGGGGGTGTCTGTCTGCATGGTGAAAAACCTTCTGGGTTCATCTGGGACTGTGTTTGCATGCTGGGGTTGATCCTCTGCCTAAAGGGAAACATGTTACTTGTGATACTTAAGGGCCAAATTCTGCAACCGACCTTTTTTATATTGTGCGAGTTCAGTGATGGAAACACATTGGCAAAGACTGAGGGTGAGGCTTGCATGTTCCCCTGGGTATTAAATGTGTGAATTATGCACTCGTTAGGTGACAAAGAGGTAAGCACCAGGTGAAACACATATATAAACGCGGTATGTTAGCTCCCAAGTACAATGAGACAAGGCAAGTAGACAACGAAGTATGACAAATTCTGTCCATCCACTCTTGGAACATTATTTGACTCTCAGAAGCAGATTTAGCTGCCTCTGAAGTCAAAGAACTACATCCTGCAACTAGTTCAGATTGGTTTTGCACATTCCAGGGTTCATTTAAACCTGGTTCAGCTTGAAAATGGAAAGGCAAATTCAAGCCTAGCCTTCCACCTCCAGGAAGTGTTTGCTGTTTTTTTAAGGAATTGACATAGGATGTAAATCAGGGCACAATTTGGGCACGTACATCAAATGGAGTCAAGGAGCATATTGAGATGCCACTGGGTTAGGAGTATATAATGAGGCAAGACTAATACTCTCCTAGCAAGCAGATGGTAGTCTTCAGCTTTCCCTAAAACCCTCACCCAATTTATTTAATAGGCATGCAAGATGAACGGGGAAAAAAAATCTACAATAGGCTGCATTAACATGCCAGATTGGATTTACCACCATAAATTGATAATACTACCTTTGACACAACTGTGACATTAGCAGAATGACCATTATAATTAACCTATATCCTAGAACTCCTGTCATATTTTACAATGGCAAAAGGAAGGCCATTTATATTACAAAATGACCTCTGTTATCACCTTGTTTGGAAGGGGAAGGTGTGCCCGAGCTAATCGCAAGGAGTATAAAACTTCCATTTTGAGAAATAGCTATTTCATTGTTCAGAACAGATATTTAAGGAGATCTCACTGCTGTCTGTCATCTTTACTGATGTGTGTCAAGGTACCAAAGACTTCTTAAGAAAGTAAGGGAAATATTGCGGTGAACAAAGATGGCTGCACGTGAAGAGCCTTCTCTGGCAATATCAGGCCTTTGTTGTCGTAGAAAGAAACAGAATCCGGAAGCATTTAATTGATTTCCTCTAGAATAAAGAAAGCTCGGACTTAACACAGCCTTCTCCTCTGCTTTGTGCACTCAGTGGTGTAACTTGTCCTCTGCTTTTCCTCCTTTCCTCTTTTTTTTTTAAAGCTCCTTTGAGTTTCCAGTATAACTCAAACTAAAGTTAATCTGTATGCAACACTGAGAGAACAAAGCCACTCTTTTACATCCCGGTTCATCAGTCCACACCTATAGTATATTAATTCTAGGCTTCTGTCAAGGTATCCATTTATTGTCAAATGTTGGAAAGTGGGAGTTGGGCCAGTGTTCCTACATTCTTACTGGTACGATGTAGTATATATGTACACAGAGATTTCTAGTTCAACTTACAGAGACAAACCTCAACTTGGAGAGCTTTTCATTTACTACTCTTTTATTTTTATATATATATATATAAAAAAAATGCAGGTATGGAAAATGGATTAATTTTTATTCTAAATTATAGAGACACTCAACAAAAATAAGCAGCATTCAGGCCTTCAGAATTTATAAAATGACCACTCATGCAAAAATCTAATGTTGGTGTTTGAAATAAGGATGTTCCTTGAATTGTATCCCCTCCCTCTGGCTTGATGGAGAACAAAGGCAGCATTGTGTGGGCATTTTACCATTTATACTGGAGGTAAGTGTTTACACCTACATCAGAACAGTGCCTGGAATGAGTGCCTAACCATTTTCAGCCCAGCTGCCATTAAAAGAAAGGCTGCTTCAGATAGGACAGAATGGTTTATTTAAACACTCTCCCCCAGTGCTAGCAGATGAGGGTTTTAAACCATACCCTGACTTGACTTCAAGTGGCAGAGAGAAAATTTTGCACAAGTACAGATACAAGCTGCCGTGGCAGCCAACAGAGTGAAAGGAAGGGCATGGAAACTCCGGAAAGTGGGAAAGCCGAAGGCAGACTGACATCACTGCTGTAGTCAGAAGTGTCAAGCAAAGATGCAGCTGAGCCCACTCGCAAGATTTTCCACTCCATTTTGCTAGTCACGCACATGCAACTTGACAAAGTGTGAAAGGCAGTGTCTGTTTACAAGTTTATCTTTCCAGTGGTTTCCTTTTCCCCCCTCCCCGCCCTTTAAATTTTCTGCAAAATTTAACAGTATTTAGGCTACTGCCAACGCAAGGTGAAGTGCTTCTGAGGAGAAGTTTAATGTGTTTACAGAGAAGAAAGGGGAGCACTCACACCATTAAGATGACTGTCACTAAGCTCTGCGGGTATTTAGGAGATGGAAAAACTTCAAATTAGGAGTAAGCTGTACAGAGACATGAAAGATAAGGGGGATGCTAAAACCTTTAGGCTAGGAGCAGAGCTTAATGTTCACAAAATCCCTACAGCTTTAAACATCAGTATTAAGAAAAAAATGGGGAAAATATGTCAAAAACTGGCTGGATGGAGCAATTAGATCCTAGAGCTGAATAGCTTTATGAAAGAGAAAATATGGGACAGGGCCTATTTGAAGCCAGGGATGAGGCTTGGTGGCTCAGCAGATCCCTTGCAGTCCTGGGCATGTCTACAGTCCTATCTACAGTCTGTCTTCCTAGAATACAGTACATGAGACAATGCTTTTTTCTTCTCACTCTGCAAATGTGGCCTTCAGGAGGCCCATAAAAGGGGACAGGTGCATTCTGAGTTAGTTCAGAGAAGGGCTTTAAGGCCCAAAGAAAAGTCCCCTGAAATCAAGGGTGTCTAACTACCATCAACACTGAGACCTGAGCTGGATGGTGAGTTGTAGATACTCAAAGATAATAAACCAAACAGTGAAGCTGTACATAAAAGCAGAAAAAATTCATTGCGTCTTTCGCAAAAAAACCAGGAGGTTCTCTCTCACTGGGCTAGAATGGGAACACGAGGGTCATGTAGTAACAAGCCCAAAGAACGGCCTGACCCAAGGATCGGTGTGATCCAAGTTAATATGATTATTAGGTAGCATGGGAGGCAGAAGGGACTAGAAGGAGGCACCAGACACAGAACATCAGCAGAAATTCGCTGTTGGCAAAGACAAAGTAGTCCAAAGTGAAGAAACCATTCAGTCTACCCATGAACATATTATGTTGGGAAAAAAACCCTCAGTGGTAGATGATAACTGAAAATCTGAAACATATAACCAGAGAGCATCATATACTCTGTGGCAGTACTCCAGATACATTGTACTTTTATTGCTATGAAGAATGACCCAAAGGATTCAAAATGTAATGGGGGAAGAGGATGTGAAGGTGGAGAATACAGTAAAATATGCAGGTCTTGCAATAGCTGGTGATCCCTGGTACATCCGTTGGTGATTTCTGGATATCACTGATGTGTTTGTAAATAAAAATATTCTCTTCAATAAATAAATTCCACATCAGGGATAGTGGCTGGAGTGCTCAGATCTAAAGAAATCTTAATAACATTGTTTTGCGTTCAAAGGGGCAGCACGGAATAAAGAAAGAAAATTAAAGTGCTATCTTATAAACTCGTCCTCCCTCAGAATCTGCTGTTTGGTTTTGATTAGTTAACTAGAGGAAGAAAAAAAGGATCCTGAGAAGGGAGACAGAAATTATTAACGCCATGGTGACTGACAAGATTATTCATTTTAAAAGAAAAGAAAGAGGTTTCATAGCTGATACAAAAAAACCCTCCAAATCTGGTAATGGGTGAGGCTCCTGGCATTTTTGTTTTTTATTGTTACACGAGTAATGAAAACCAAAAGATTTAAAGCTATTTATTAATGAGAGAATGTAGTCAGTGGGATGCTTTCCCACAGGAACCACCGAAGAGCTACATTGGAGCGTCCATGAAATAGGATTTATTATAAAAAAACAACAAAATTAATTCTTCAGAGTGCCACTAGCCCCAAATTGTGAGGAAGAAAGGTACCCTCCAGGCAGTCTGTTTTATTAGGCTCTGGGAGAGCTGTTGCAATATAATCAGGATTAGGGCCACTTTTGAGAATTTCTGAAATTCTTTGAAACTTGTGGAACTGCTCCCTATTTTGACTAGATGGACTAGACTGTATTTCAGGTAAATCGAGTCTTTTGTTCCCCGACTAAGACTCCTGTCTTGCCCAAACTACATGCAAAGTAAAAATCAAATAAAAGACTAGATTGAAGGCTCAGGAAAGACAAGGCTAAGAATTATTGAATATCCCGGGAAAGCTCCATTTCAAAAACACCTTACAGTACTTTTCCAAGGGAATCAGTGGCCCTAGGGCTCGATATGATGTATATTAGCTGCAAAGTGAAATTGTATATTAGTTCACACTTGTAATGGTAAAAGTGGAATATTAAAAGTAATGACAGCAGCTTGGCTTTTTTTGGGGAGAGCAAAAGCAAGTTCACTTCCTGAGATCCAAGAGCGCTAACTATGATGAAAATCTTTTGCACTCAGGGTAACAAACACTGTCTGCTTTGCTTGACTGATGAAGATTAGCTGACTTCTTACATTAAAGAAGTTTGTCTTGTATGGGCTGAAGTGACAAGACAATAACTAAGTGCTAATTGTGCATAACCAACACTAAAGATATGCAGCCCCATTATGGCATGTAATAAATGAAGCGAACAACAGAAATATATTAGGCGCTTTAATAATGATACTAGAACCGTGGTTTGAAAAAAAACCCAACCAACAAAATACAGGGATGTGAAGGGTTGAAGAAACAAAATCTAGGAGTGTGCATGTGCCTGTCTCACACGGGTACTACGGGAGGCTCTGCCTGCCTTCCTGAGAATAGTCTCTTAGCTCTGTGGCAAGACAAAATTGATACAGGACTTTAAATAGCATTAGAACCTATAATTACTTTGCATTATTATATAGTTTAAGCAGTGGTTATTACTTGCCTGGTATTTTAATTTCCCATGCAACATGATGAAAAAGGTCAATTTGGCTTTTTTTAAAGAGCGTAATTGTAGTGCGCTAGACTTATTAGCAGCTGTACATTTTATGGTTCTTTAGGGATGTTTGATTTTTAAATGACTACAGTGTTACAAAATAATACACTGTAGGACAAGGTAAGTTAGCAAAGCTTATTTAGAGCCGTATCTAACTTTGTCGTGTTAGGCTATCATCTTCCTCATTTTTTGTTACTTCCCTAGAAATGCACATCTTGTGTTTCCTCCCACCAGAAAATGAAGAAAAAACCCCAAACCAAACTACTATGAAGCTCTAACTAGGAAGATGAAATAACTGAAAAAAACCCTAAAAATAATGGGTACATTAAGGAGCATCCATAATTGGTTCTCACATTTCCTAGACCTCAGAGAAATCACTGGCAAAGCTGCTTGCGGCTCTTGAGGAGTCAGAAACGGAGTTCTCGGTGAAATCTCTGACAGGATTTGGCCACTACTTTGAACGTAGTTTCTGTATGTTCAGGTGTATTCACCTCTGAAAAATCAAGTTGTTTCAATTTTACCATTTTGGACACTTGTTGTGCAACTCTACAATATGGGTAGAGGATGCTTCAGAAAAGAGTGTTGGGTTTGGATCCTCAGGATTTTTATAACCTACTGGTGGAATGTAGAACTAAAAATACTGCATATGAAGGCAAATAATGATACAGAAAAAAAAAAAAAAGGTGGGAAAGACATCTTTTAAATGTAAAAGATTACGATCCTGGCAACAGGAAGAAACAAAGTGTACTTTGAAAGAAATACATGTGATTAAAATGAAGAATTAAAGTCAAATTAACGTAGTAATGACAAATGGTACTGCTATGCTCTTCTGTAGAAAAGGATCTCAAAGTCCTTTATAAATATTAATTAATTAAACTTGACAGACAGCTTTTTGAAAGCAAGGCAGTAACATTATTCTTTTTTATTGATGTGGGATTTGAGGCACAAAAAGTTTTCTGGCCAAGGTCATGAAAGATGTCCTGTATCAGTTCTGGGAAAAGTATCCAAGTCTTCGTCTCAATCTTGGGTTTCCACTACTGGTAGACGTTTCCTCTTCACTTGAATGTGTGCCCACGCCAGTGCCGAATTAGCACTTAGCTTATGGAACAGACCCAAGAAATTGTCTTACCTTTGATTACAAAGTTGACATGCAAAACAGTCCAGGTGATAAACATTGTCCTTTGCTCTCATCACCATCTCAAAGGCAGGTATGAGCTTACTGCAGGCAGCACAGTTTCCTGTAACGCCAAATAACCTGGAGATACAGAAAGAAATATATTCCTGAAGATGCTTAACTGAAAAGAAAACCACGTTTTCTTTATTTTATCTTTTTTTTTTTTTTTTTCCCCAGCAGTTGCCTGGCCTTTGACTAACTTCCCAGAACA